>JAIOJX010000029.1:108048926-108703926 GCA_022376925.1 Tragulus kanchil | reverse complement strand
CAGCGGGCTGCAGGGCTTAGCCCAGGCTAATTGACTATATCCAAATTAAGTATGCCATCACTTGCAGTGTGACAAATGGATTTGACTTATTCAGTATACAAAAATAGAGATCATTAATGCAATCTTCAGTGGCAGGCCTAGTGAAGTGGGCCCAGGAAAACTGTCCCAGATTCTCACTCTTGCATTTTCGCTCCTAAAAAAAAGATGCTCCAGCCAATCGTGTTCAAACAAGTAAAACTGTTTTGAACACCAAAGCTCTTGTTCACTTCCTAAATTACTTCTAATAGCATTGCTCTTGCTTTGTTTCTGAAATTAAAAGCAGTTATGTCGGAGTCTTGGTTGTGTCTCTGGTTATATTAACACACTATTTAAAATCACTGCTGAGGCCAAGGGTAATTCGTGCTGGTCTTCTCTGGGTGTGAGTCAAATCTAAGTTTGACAATTAGCTCTTGAAAACATTCCACTGAGCTCGGGAATGCAACAGTCTTATTACCTCATCATGGAATTCTCTAGCTTAGTTAATTTAAATATTGTTTCTTAGTTTCTGGGTCAATTAAATTTAAATGATGTATTTTATGCTTCGTGACCAATTAAATTAATAGGTTATTACAAAAAATATTATCATCTTTTTTGATTAAAGAGCTGTGGGTACAGTATATTTTATAAGCAATTTTCATTAGTTCAAAAATGTTCCTTTAGGCTAGATTAAGCAGCTATTCATTGCTAGAGCCTGGAGACCTTATTCGAAGGTGTTCATCGTATTCACAGTGCACTATTACTTAGAACTAAAGCCAATTGAACCTACTTAGCAATAGCGTTATGCCTTTCACCCTTGATGATTATGGAGCTTATAGCTCTCAGAAACAATACACCTGTCAGTTTCCATCAACTATAGCAATCCATGCAGAAGACAAGAGGCCCCTCAAAGCAGGAGGGGTATTGTTTTAGGTCCAATTTTTCTTATTGTTCTCAAAAATCATTGTAAGGTGGACAGGGTTTTGTGAAGGCTTTCTTCGCCAGCTCTAAGAAACTCTGAGGAAGAAATTCACTGATAACTGTTATTCTTTTTTAGGATTTATGGGTTTTGTTTTTAGAAGCACAGGTTTTGCTAAGTAATCAGCCTTAGTGAGCCTGTCTAGTTCACTTCGTGTGAGATGTTTTGCGACCAGCGTGTGTACTCCTGCATGCTTGGTAGAGAATGTTTTAGGGCTTCTTCAGACTAGACCTCAAATAAGAGTTCTATTTTATTTTTTTTTAAACATTTATTTTATTTATTTATCTTTTTGGGGGTGAGGAGGGAGGGGGGGAGGGGCGGGCCACTTCTATTGGTCTTTCGTTTCTCTATTTTCATCCGTCTTTGTTCTTTGACTCCTCTGGGCCTCCCACAGAGCTCTGGCTCGGTAATTGGACACATCTGTCCAGCCACTCCGCGGCACGTGGGATCTTCCCAGGCCAGGGATCAAACCAGCGCCTTGCACTGCGGCGTGACCCTGGACCACCAGGGAAGCCCAAGGTCCTGCGAATGCAAAGTCTGAATATTTGGGGGAAATTTCAATTAGCTCTTGAAAACATTCCACTGAGCTCGAATGCAACAGTCTTATTACCTCATCATGGAATTCTCTAGCTTAGTTAATTTAAATATTGTTTCTTAGTTTCTGGGTCAATTAAATTTAAATGATGTATTTTATGCTTCGTGACCAATTAAATTAATAGGTTATTACAAAAAATATTATCATCTTTTTTGATTAAAGAGCTGTGGGTACAGTATATTTTATAAGCAATTTTCATTAGTTCAAAAATGTTCCTTTAGGCTAGATTAAGCAGCTATTCATTGCTAGAGCCTGGAGACCTTATTCGAAGGTGTTCATCGTATTCACAGTGCACTATTACTTAGAACTAAAGCCAATTGAACCTACTTAGCAATAGCGTTATGCCTTTCACCCTTGATGATTATGGAGCTTATAGCTCTCAGAAACAATACACCTGTCAGTTTCCATCAACTATAGCAATCCATGCAGAAGACAAGAGGCCCCTCAAAGCAGGAGGGGTATTGTTTTAGGTCCAATTTTTCTTATTGTTCTCAAAAATCATTGTAAGGTGGACAGGGTTTTGTGAAGGCTTTCTTTCGCCAGCTCTAAGAAACTCTGAGGAAGAAATTCACTGATAACTGTTATTCTTTTTTAGGATTTATGGGTTTTGTTTTTAGAAGCACAGGTTTTGCTAAGTAATCAGCCTTAGTGAGCCTGTCTAGTTCACTTCGTGTGAGATGTTTTGCGACCAGCGTGTGTACTCCTGCATGCTTGGTAGAGAATGTTTTAGGGCTTCTTCAGACTAGACCTCAAATAAGAGTTCTATTTTATTTTTTTTTAAACATTTATTTTATTTATTTATCTTTTTTGGGGGGTGAGGTGGGGAGGGAGGGGGACGGGCGGGCCACTTCTATTGGTCTTTCGTTTCTCTATTTTCATCCGTCTTTGTTCTTTGACTCCTCTGGGCCTCCCACAGAGCTCTGGCTCGGTAATTGGACACATCTGTCCAGCCACTCCGCGGCACGTGGGATCTTCCCAGGCCAGGGATCAAACCAGCGCCCCTTGCACTGCAAGGCGGTGTCCTTACCCACTGGACCACCAGGGGAAGCCCAAGAGTTCTATTTAAAAAAAAATAAATAAACGAGACTTCAGTAGGCAGACCCAATTAACAGTGACAACGAAAAGGAAACAGTCTCAAAATGTGAGTTTCCAGCACCACATTTCTCATTTTATTTTCTTTACTGTGACTTGAAAGAATACTTCACAGACCTACATTCCCTTAATCACAAGTTCTCTGGCTTTCATAGGATTGCTGTAGCCAGCACCACACTATTGCATTTTCATAATATTTTCTTTCTGTTTCTTTCTTTTGAATTTCTACAGGGCTGCAAAGTATGCCAGGGGAGTATGTAGCCCGGGGTGGTCCAATGGGTGTGAGTATGGGACAGCCAAGTTATACCCAACCCCAGATGCCCCCCCATCCTGCTCAGCTGCGTCATGGGCCCCCCATGCATACGTACATTCCTGGACACCCTCACCACCCAACAGTGATGATGCATGGAGGACCGCCCCACCCTGGAATGCCAATGTCAGCATCAAGCCCCACGGTTCTTAATACAGGAGACCCAACAATGAGTGGACAAGTCATGGACATTCATGCTCAGTAGCTTAAGGGAATATGCATTGTCTGCAATGGTGACTGATTTCAAATCATGTTTTTTCTGCAATGACTGTGGAGTTCCATTCTTGGCATCTACTTTGGACCAAGGAGCACCCCTAATTCTTCATAGGGACTCTTAAAAAAGCAGGAAATACCAACCGAAGTCAATCTGGGCGACATGCTAAATAACTATATAAGACATTAAGAGAACAAAGAGTGAACTATTGTAAATGCTATTATACTGTTATCCATATTACGTTGTTTCTTATAGATTTTTTAAAAAAAATGTGAAATTTTTCCACACTATGTGTGTTGTTTCCATAGCTCTTCACTTCCTCCAGAAGCCTCCTTACATTAAAAAGCCTTACAGTTATCCTGCAAGGGACAGGAAGGTCTGATTTGCAGGATTTTTAGAGCATTAAAATAACTATCGGGCAGAAGAATCTTTCTTCTTGCCTAGGATTTCAGCCATGCGCGCTCTCTCTCTCTCTCTCTCTCTCTCTCTCTGTCTCTCTCTCTCTCTCTCTCACCCTCTCTCTAGCCTGGGGCTTGAATTTGCATGTCTAATTCATTTACTCACCATATTTGAATTGGCCTGAACAGATGTAAATCGGGAAGGATGGGAAAAACTGCAGTCATCAACAATGATTAATCAGCTGTTGCAGGCAGTGTCTTAAGGAGACTGGTAGGAGGAGGCATGGAAACCAAAAGGCCGTGTGTTTAGAAGCCTAATTGTCACATCAAGCATCATTGTCCCCATGCAACAACCACCACCTTATACATCACTTCCTGTTTTATGCAGCTCAAAAACATAGACTGAAGATTTATTTTTAATATGTTGACTTTATTTCTGAGCAAAACATCGGTCATGTGTGTATTTTTCCATAGTCCCACCTTGGAGCATTTATGTAGACATTGTAAATAAATTTTGTGCAAAAAGGACTGGAAAAATGAACTGTATTATTGCAATTTTTTTTTTTTTTGTAAAAGTAGCAGTTTGGTATGAGTTGGCATGCATACAAGATTTACTAAGTGGGATAAGCTAATTATACTTTTTGTTGTGGATAAACAAATGCTTGTTGATAGCCTTTTTCTATCAAGAAACCAAGGAGCTAATTATTAATAACAATCATTGCACACTGAGTCTTAGCATTTCTGACGGAAACAGTTTGGATTGTATAATAACGCCAAGCCCAGTTGTAGTCGTTTGAGTGCAGTAATGAAATCTGAATCTAAAATAAAAACAAGATTATTTTTGTCATGCTGACTCCACTGCTTGAAAAATTTGTTTACTGCCCCCCAAATTTTTCATGATGAACGCAGTAAATATAAAAATTAATTTTAGCTCCCTACAATATATATGCATTTGAAAATTTGAGCCACAAAGTAAATTATTTAATAATAGTCACTGATTTCTTTAAGCTGACTTAATGAACTCCTAATATCAGCAAATATAAGGCCTAAGGGCACTAAACTAACTGTAGACTCAGATTACAGCCAACAAAATTACTCATCTAATATCAGTATAATTATTCTTGCACATGATAGCAAACCTAAGGACTGAATTATGTCTTTTGCTAAGGATGTTACCTAGGATGAACAGTATATGTTTATTAGGAAATTGACTACATGATTTGAAGAGACCAGATTTCAAAAATCTAATTTTTATAAATATGCTCTATGTTCTCATTGGATCAAACTAGTTATTAACCAATTTTCCAGAACAGCTGTACAGAATTTCGGTATGGCAGGCAGCTAAATGATACAAACTAACATGTTTAAGCCGGAATAGCTTATACAATTTTATTGAAATAAAATTGCGGCTATAAAAAGTGCTTCCCAAAACTAAGGAAAATATACGAATATTTTAATTAAGGCAAATTCGCTTTTTAAAAAAAAAAAATTAGGCTTTCAGTAGTGATTGCTGTGTAAACAAAGGATGGGTCGGAAGAGAGTGCCTTAAACTCAAGCCTGACATTCAGGCCCATGTCACCCTATAAACCCGCCCTGAACAATTCTATTTTCTATTTGAAAAGAGAAACCAGCTGTGGGTTGGGTTTACTAGGTGACTTGTGATTGACTGGCTTACCTGCTGGAGCTCCGCGCACTCTCTCACCTTTTGTTTATGGGGCCTGATGCCTGAACACGTGGATCTGCAGAAAGAAAGCGAGGCTCGACCCTCTGCAGCCCCTCACGCGTCGCCCTCCGCCCTCCCCCGCCCCCATCCCATCTAGGGAATTGTTTCAGTTTCCCATTCGGACCCAGTGGCAGTTCTTCGTCTACATAAATAGTTCATATTCGTGAAATAATTCTCTCTTGGTAGGTGCTTACTAGCCGTTAACAACCATTTATTTACTTTCAAAATTAATAATAAACTTTATACACTAACCAGCCATTGCCCCTCCTCTCCAGTACATGCCTGGGTGAGTTGGTTATTTTCAGTCTTTATTCTTGAGGAAGCTCTGGCTGGGTGGGGGAGGGAAAGAAGAGGGAGGGAGGAAGGGGGTGGAGGGAAGGAGAGGGGCGAAGGCACTGGGCAAAGGAGAAGGGTACCCGTGAAGAAGAACTAGGAAATATGGACGCTCTGAAGACTCAAGATCGTTAGTGTTCAGTGAATTAGAAAAAATAAAACAAACTGTTCTTTCCTTGCGTTCCCCCTCTGCGTGCCTGTTTTGTGAGAGCCTTGCTCTCGGAGGGTCCTTTTTCCCTTGGCCTGGACACCCCCACCTCCCCCTTAATGCTATTTTAGCTTTTCCTCTTGTAAATTTCAGAGCCAGCGGAGGTTATTGAGGACACTTAACCGAAAGAGGGAAATAATAGAGGTGCTGAGAGTGTTTTTGATGTTTCTTAAAAGGCAAAAACAAAATGCCATCTTCTAAACAAGGGCACGCAATTGTACCTGGTTTTTATTTTTATCGGGGCGGGGGGGGGGCGGCTGCTGGTTGAATGAACTACTTTTTAATATGATTTAAATATTTTTCCGCAAAATTAAAAAAATTCCTATCATATTTAATCCGCTGTAATTATAACACATTCTGAAATGAATAATATGCCTTGACAGTATTTTTATTGTTATTGTTCATTGCATGATGTTCGACTGCTTTAGAAGCACAGGAAAGAGAAGTAAACGCGCTACAAATGGGGAATTACCCTCGTTTAGCATTAAAATTCATTTAGATAAAATTGCCACAAACATTTAAATGGGAAGATTAGTTCCCCCTCACGCCTTATTGCACTCGCTCAATGGTTCCGTTAAGAACATTTTACACGTTGGAAATTCCGTCTTCTCAGACGGCTTGCTGTTTCCTAGTTACCCACATTCAAAGCAAAGGCAGCAGCAAAGGCAGCCGCAGTAGCAGCAGCAGGAAAAAAAAAAAAAAGTTTTGGCAACTGGTTTGCAATTCATCCGCTCTGGCCCCAGCCTCCCCTCCGCCCACAGCAGCCCGCCCCCCACCCATCACCTTTCCTCACCCACCGCTTCTCCCCCTTCCTATTAGGTAACCGGCAGAGTCCTGCGGAGGAAACTAGTCTCTGAGTTGTACAGAATATCTACAATGTTAAATACAGAGAAATATCCAAAAGCCAGCCTCCTCTCCTGCTTCTGCTCTGAATTGAGGGTTTAGCCTGAAAGTGCTGAGTTTCTCACATCCTCTGCTTTGAGCCCACAAGGCACGTTTTTTGGCTTTCTTTTCTGCCAGGATATTTCCAGGAAATTCACCACAGTTTCTTGCCCGCAGTAGAAGTGCGCGAAAGAATGACATTTAGCTTTTCCTCTTTTTGCGTTCCCCTCTGCGTGCCTGTTTTGTGAGAGCCTTGCTCTCGGAGGGTCCTTTTCCTTGGCCTGGACACCCACCTCCCCCTTAATGCTATTTTAGCTTTTCCTCTTGTAAATTTCAGAGCCAGCGGAGGTTATTGAGGACACTTAACCGAAAGAGGGAAATAATAGAGGTGCTGAGAGTGTTTTTGATGTTTCTTAAAAGGCAAAAACAAAATGCCATCTTCTAAACAAGGGCACGCAATTGTACCTGGTTTTTATTTTTATCGGGGCGGGGGGGGGGGCGGCTGCTGGTTGAATGAACTACTTTTTAATATGATTTAAATATTTTTCCGCAAAAATTAAAAAAACTTCCTATCATATTTAATCCGCTGTAATTATAACACATTCGAAATGAATAATATGCCTTGACAGTATTTTTATTGTTATTGTTCATTGCATGATGTTCGACTGCTTTAGAAGCACAGGAAAGAGAAGTAAACGCGCTACAAATGGGGAATTACCCTCGTTTAGCATTAAAATTCATTTAGATAAAATTGCCACAAACATTTAAATGGGAAGATTAGTTCCCCCTCACGCCTTATTGCACTCGCTCAATGGTTCCGTTAAGAACATTTTACACGTTGGAAATTCCGTCTTCTCAGACGGCTTGCTGTTTCCTAGTTACCCACATTCAAAGCAAAGGCAGCAGCAAAGGCAGCCGCAGTAGCAGCAGCAGGAAAAAAAAAAAAAAGTTTTGGCAACTGGTTTGCAATTCATCCGCTCTGGCCCCAGCCTCCCCTCCGCCCACAGCAGCCCGCCCCCCACCCATCACCTTTCCTCACCCACCGCTTCTCCCCCTTCCTATTAGGTAACCGGCAGAGTCCTGCGGAGGAAACTAGTCTCTGAGTTGTACAGAATATCTACAATGTTAAATACAGAGAAATATCCAAAAGCCAGCCTCCTCTCCTGCTTCTGCTCTGAATTGAGGGTTTAGCCTGAAAGTGCTGAGTTTCTCACATCCTCTGCTTTGAGCCCACAAGGCACGTTTTTTGGCTTTCTTTTCTGCCAGGATATTTCCAGGAAATTCACCACAGTTTCTTGCCCGCAGTAGAAGTGCGCGAAAGAATGACTTCGAAAAGTCCGTGCACCGTCTAGTCTCTCCCTCGCCTTTCTCCGTCTCTTTCCTTCTCGCTTTGCCTCTCCCTCCCTCTCTCCCCTTTTCTCTGCCTCCTTTCCTCTCCCCCTTTTCTCCCCTCCCTTCGCAGAGCCGCAGGAAAAGAAGAATGTCGGCTTCGACTGCCATCTTTTGGGGATTTGGAAAAACGACTCGGTAGGAATCCGAGGGAGGCGGGGAGTGCAGGGGGTGGGGGGAAACCCCCTTATTATCTTGTGTCGGAACTGGCTCCCTTAATCTGATGCTTAAATATTTGATGTGGAAAAATTACCCATAAAATTAGTTACTAACAATTTCAAATTGAAATCACTTATCGAATTATAAACGCATTAAAGCTGTATGGATGGTATTAGGAGTTCCTCGGGAGGCTGCGGGTGTCTCCTTCCAGTGTGCCCGGCCGGCGAGCTTCGCGCCGGGGAGAGGCATCCCCGCGGAGCCCGGGGACGCGGTGGGGAGGGCGGCGCTCCGGGCGCCCGGGTCCAGGCCGGGGAAGGAGACGAGTGGCGGCCGGGCCCGGGCGGAGGCTCCCACTCGCCCGTCTCCAGGGGGTCGGGAGCAGGAAGAGGAAGGAGCCTCGGTGGGAGGCTCCGACCCCGGGGCCGAGGCGCCTACTAGGAAACTTTGTAGTGAAGTCGAAAGGTTCTGCAAAGGAAAAACACCAGCGCCACGCGCCTCCTCCCGCTCGCGTCTCCCACGCGGCGCGCAGACTCTGCGCTCAGGGTTCGTAGCTGAGCGCAGCGCCCCCAGAGTCTGCGGCCGAGCGAGAGCGAGAAGCCTGTGGCCTGGGGCTGGGCTGGCCTCCGCGCGCCGAGACTCCTTCGGGTCGAGGCGGCAGCTGCGAGGATTCGGGCCGTTCCGGAACGCGGCTGCCACTGTGTGTCCTAACCCTGAGTCCTGGCCTGGGCAGGTGCAGGTGGACAGCTCTCTGCGTAGAACCCAGAGAACCCGGGGAGGGGGAGAGGGCGGCTGTTCGGGCACCTTCTCTAGCCTCCTACCTCCTCCCCAACTCAGCTGGAAAGTCAAGTCTAAGGGGGCTGCAGACTTCATCTCTGGAGACGAGGCGACCCCGTGTCTGCGCAGAAGGTTGTGGAGAGGCGCCTCCTGGGAATTCCGGGGCCCGTTCTTTCCGAAAGGCTCCACTCGGTTGCTTTGAGGTGGACTAGAGCTTCTTGGTGGGCTTTGGGTCAGTCCTGCCGCGACTCTGGGAGTGAGACCGCTCATAGATGACCGCGGATAGGTTACCCTAAATGGTGTCGGATTCTACTCACCCCTTTCACTAAGAGAGTTTGGGGCTCAGGGGGACTTGGAACCTGGGCAGCGCCCGCCAGGCGCAGCGGGGGAACCATGGGCAGCACCTCGACTCCTTAAGCTGGAGCTCCTTGGGATGGATTCTTTTAAAGCCTGTGCAGACTTTCCCCTGCCTTTCGGCTCCCAGCAGACCCTCGGCCCAAGTGGAGACAGTAAAAACCTGCTGATGCAGAGCTCCCGGGTAGGCGCTTGGACGCCAACTGGAGTGGTGTGGCATTGGGTCGTGGAGCGCCCTGTGTGGCCGGCATTTCACCTCGCTTCTCTCCCCACTCTCGGGCCACCCCTCACCCACTTGACAGTGGGGCAGCCGGTGGCACCCAGGCAGCCAGGTGCTGCGTCTACACGAGGGTGGGACTCCCAGGGCCCAGGACAGGGCGATGGAGCAGAAGAGTGTGGGAAATCGCACCGTGGGGGAGTCGCTGATGGCGGGGAGGTGCGGGGGGTGGAGGTGGGGTGGGGTTGGGTGGGGGGGATATCTCATTTTGGCCCAATCTGCCTGACAACCAGTCCTTCACATTCTCTCTCAAGGTAGAGCTGTAAAGGAAAAACAAACCATATAATGAGCAATCAGTTCTCCATATACGCTTTTAAACATTTACGCTTTTAAGAGTCTTTGTCCTAAAAACGGGTATTCCAGGGGGTCTTGGTGGGGAGATTGCAGTTTAGGGTCTCAGTTCTGGCGGGCCGCTCCCAGGGGTCTCCCCTCTGTGCCCTGTCTCCTAACCCGCTCGGGCGCTCAGACCACCGCCGGGAAACCCTGGCGCTGAAGCTCTGGAGGAAAGGGATTTAGTTTTAAGCCAGTCTCCCATCGATCGGGTCGGTAATTCCTACCCCTACCCACTCGCAGACACTCACCTCTACCCTAAAGCATTAAGTTCATTACGCGAGCAATGATCTTAATCTCCAGGCGGAAAACGAGTCCTGGGACCTCGCCGATTGGGGAAACAGTGAATAAAGTCACCTGCTCCCTCCCCCTCCCGGCCAGTTCCTCTGGGCGGGGGGCCTGGAGTGGCCGGGTAGGCAGCGCCCTGGTCCTACGTTCCACACGGGGCATTTCCCGAAGGGATCAGGGAACCCCGTGCCTGCTTTCTTCGGGATGGCGACCTTCTCAAAGGGTGGGTTTGCGCTCGCTCGCTTTCTTCACCCTCCTTTCTGTTTTCTTCTGGGGACCCCCAGTGCACGTCTGCGCTCTTCCTCCTCCTTCCCACCAAAGTGCCAAATTCCTTCCGCGTGGCCCCGGGCACGCAGACCCTCGGCCCAAGTGGAGACAGTAAAAACCTGCTGATGCAGAGCTCCCGGGTAGGCGCTTGGACGCCAACTGGAGTGGTGTGGCATTGGGTCGTGGAGCGCCCTGTGTGGCCGGCATTTCACCTCGCTTCTCTCCCCACTCTCGGGCCACCCCTCACCCACTTGACAGTGGGGCAGCCGGTGGCACCCAGGCAGCCAGGTGCTGCGTCTACACGAGGGTGGGACTCCCAGGGCCCAGGACAGGGCGATGGAGCAGAAGAGTGTGGGAAATCGCACCGTGGGGGAGTCGCTGATGGCGGGGAGGTGCGGGGGGTGGAGGTGGGGGTGGGGTTGGGTGGGGAGGATATCTCATTTTGGCCCAATCTGCCTGACAACCAGTCCTTCACATTCTCTCTCAAGGTAGAGCTGTAAAGGAAAAACAAACCATATAATGAGCAATCAGTTCTCCATATACGCTTTTAAACATTTACGCTTTTAAGAGTCTTTGTCCTAAAAACGGGTATTCCAGGGGGTCTTGGTGGGGAGATTGCAGTTTAGGGTCTCAGTTCTGGCGGGCCGCTCCCAGGGGTCTCCCCTCTGTGCCCTGTCTCCTAACCCGCTCGGCGCGCTCAGACCACCGCCGGGAAACCCTGGCGCTGAAGCTCTGGAGGAAAGGGATTTAGTTTTAAGCCAGTCTCCCATCGATCGGGTCGGTAATTCCTACCCCTACCCACTCGCAGACACTCACCTCTACCCTAAAGCATTAAGTTCATTACGCGAGCAATGATCTTAATCTCCAGGCGGAAAACGAGTCCTGGGACCTCGCCGATTGGGGAAACAGTGAATAAAGTCACCTGCTCCCTCCCCCTCCCGGCCAGTTCCTCTGGGCGGGGGGCCTGGAGTGGCCGGGTAGGCAGCGCCCTGGTCCTACGTTCCACACCGGGGCATTTCCCGAAGGGATCAGGGAACCCCGTGCCTGCTTTCTTCGGGATGGCGACCTTCTCAAAGGGTGGGTTTGCGCTCGCTCGCTTTCTTCACCCTCCTTTCTGTTTTCTTCTGGGGACCCCCAGTGCACGTCTGCGCTCTTCCTCCTCCTTCCCACCAAAGTGCCAAATTCCCCTTCCGCGTGGCCCCGGGCACGCAGGTCCAGCACGCCGTCCGGGTAACCCGTCACCTTTTCTCGCCCGCCTACTTCAACCAACAACCAGGACACACGTGGATAGGGATCGCTCAGCGAAACCCTCTTGAAGACACTGACTGAGGGCACCCTGGGGCTTTAAACAGCCGGATTCCTCGATCTAGGGGAGATTCCCTGTGCCCATTGATAATTCCATCTCAAAGAAATCCAACGAAGCGGCAAACACCCCTAGCAGCCGCCTGCTCCCCATTCCCACTCCCCCCAGCACCACCCCCCTGCCTGGCATCGTGCAGCGTCTGGCACCGCAGGGAGATGGAGGCGAGCCACGCGCCCCCGTCCTTACTGGCAGACCCACGAGGCGCCAGCTTGCTCTGTAGACTCAGTTTCCATCGGACAGTCGTGCAGTCGGGGAAAACACAACGCAAAGGCTGTGTGAACCCCTTTTCCGTCACTTCCCCCCATCTGATTTTCAAGATGTGGGTTTTCAGGTAGTCCTAAACCTTGAACAGCGAGCTTTGTGTGTTATCTAGTGGGGGTGGGGATGGAAGAGGAGGAGACTCCCGCCGCCCGCTGCCGTCTTTAATGTCTGAAATAACGAAATGCCTGTGTGGCAGCTGCTGCTTGAGCCAAAACTAACTCTTTGGAAGACGGAAAAGAGTGAAAGGCAAAGAAAGACTGTTCATTTTTTTCCCTTTGGTGCCGTTTGGGATGTCATCTGTTTCCTTGGCGACTGTGTTCAGCCCCCGGAGCCCCTGGGCTCTTGGATTGTTAGGGGGGAAAAAGCATGCTATTTCTGCACCGTCATTTATCACTGTCACCGCATAATGATTCCCCTTGCAGCCCCTTATTGATGTTTGTAATTGCATTATCTCATAAAGGAGGATGATCAATGAAACCGAGCCGTGCATTCTGGGGTCAGAGGAAGCCAAAGTACTGTTTGTCCCCTTTAATACAACAAGTACTCATTATCTTTAGGTCTGCATTCAAAAAATGATCTGATCTGGGGCTGACCCTGTCGGACATCCCAACACTTTTTATAACGCGGTTTGTGTAACCTTTTGCTTAAATGCTAAATCAAGTACCTGTCTTGCATTTCAACTAAACAAGATGCTAAAACTGAATGGGAGAAGCATTTTTTCCCCCTTTTTTCCGGGAGGGGTACGTGGGTGCGATCCTCTGAACATGCACGCAATTTTACACGTAACTGCTGAGTGATATAATGCAGAAAAAGCAACCCTCATCCACAAGGGGCCCAAGTTATCTAATGAATGCAAAAATTAGGGTGAGGTGGAAAGGTATCTGGGAGAATTTAACAAGGTTGGTACTACAAAAACAGAATAAAACCACATCCGGTTTAATTAATAAGAACTACAAACTGATAAAATTCCCCATGATTCTGCCCTTGCTTCTCCCTTTTACTGAGTTATATCTCCTCGTTTTAGATAAATGACTTTTGTGCCTGTTCGATTCTCAAAACAACAATAACTAAATCAGTTGCACTCTCTGTATCTAAAACCATCTACCAACTTCAGCAAATAAAAAGAAGTTCATTTGTCTATTAAGGCAAGTATTTAGTTGAGCAGAAATGTCCCAGTAACACTGAATGGAGTTCATGTAATCCCAAGAAAATCAAGTCATCTTGTTGCACTGAAGTAAATGAAAAAATACAAAGGAGGAAAGGTCCGAGTGTAATTTTAAACTAAATGCATTATTGGACTGTCACAGTGAAAACTGCTTGTGTAGCTGGGGTGGAGGGAGTGTACATCAACTTAGCTCACATTTAACTGAAAGGTTTTATAAAGGAAACAAGTATTCCAGGTTTGGCTATCATTTAAATTTGTGAAAGGACAAATGGACACAATTTTAATTCATTATCTCAAACATTAGGATAAGTGAATCCTTCAAAGACAAAATTAAGCAGAGAGCTGACTTTAAACATTCAAAGACTTTATTACCAAAAAGAAAAGTTTTCAATCCTCTGAAGATGACTTCTTCCATGTTAGTAAGACTACCAAAAAAAAAAAGGAAAAAGACCAGTTGTTTATTTTTAAAGTTCTAGAAATAATTTCTAAACAATATAAATCAATGTTTTAAATAAAAAGATCTAAATTAAAAGCCTTCACCATATAAAAAGATGAGTAGCTAAATAAAATAGTGTGTCCTGATAACTGGACATTTTGACATAAAATCTTAAATCTAATGATAGCAAAACAAAGGGCAAATATACTCTCTTTGGAAAATCTTGAATAATAAAGCTTAAAAAAGTTTTAATTGTGTTGAACAGTCATGTAGTTTTCACTAAAAGGCATATTCTTCTGAAAAGTATTATTTCCCATGAATTCTGTCAAATCACTTTGAAATAATTTTATGTTTTGTATTATTTAAATAGTCTGGCACTTTCGTTCTTTGAAAATGCCCAAACTGAAATGGATATGCAGCCACACATATATTTACTATCAATGGTGTCTTGTTGGCAACATAAAATATTAAAGGGAAAATAAAACTTTGGGTTTTGTCAGTTGAGATAGCATTTTTTAGCATAATACTCTGATTTTCAACGCACACAAATGAAACCCCTTGATTTTAACCAATCAACACAAGTCTTTCTCTTATTTGGCTGGGGATCTGGCATCCTGTACGTTTTCTATTTTTAATATTTAGTGTTATAGCCCACGGTTAAAATAATGAAAAATTAGACTCGTTTCAGATATTATTTATTTATGGAACGAACATGATTAAAACATAAACACACACACAAACTGCAGCTGCAATAGAAAAAAAAACTTGATTTACGGTTATTAAATCTTTGATCGCCATGTTAATGTTTCTTTTTCTACCTTTCATTTGCATTTTAATCTATCGAATCTTTACAATTTTGCTGTCTCCTATTTCGGTGATTGATTACAGATCTGAAATAAGAAAAACCAAGCCTAGCTTTTCTTTTTCCTTTCTTTCATTTGCTTTCTTTTTTCTTCCCCCCTCCTCGTCCCCCGGGTAGATTTCTGAAACTTTCTCTCAATGCTAATGTAGACAGGACAAATTAATTCTGCTCTTTTAAATGTCAAAGATATAAATAAAAAATGTTTTCTGTCCCAAACGTGAATATTTTCCCAGCCGCTTGTTTTCCAGTCGTAAAAGATCATCCCAGCAAAATGCAATTAACAGTGAAACACACACCCACAGCGACTTGGATATATATTTTTAAAGGACGTGTGTTTGCGAGTTAAAGAAAGGTGAGGAGTTCATCGGCCCTTCACCATCAGCACCCCAGCCAAGACTTCTTTTCTCTCTCACACACTCAGAGATTTGGTCTCGAATTCTATCTGTGATCTAGTCGCATAAACAAAAACAAGCCTGGTGGGGGCTTGCGGTATTTAAGTTGATTTCTTGAGACAAGCTGTATAAAGACAAAAGGGGAAGCGAAGCAGGACTGTTTGTTTTCTTTCCCTGGCTTACCACTGCCCCTTGGCCCTTTCTACCCTCAGCCCTCCTCACACTCCCTCCCCGATTCCTCCTTCCCCTCCGCGGATAAGACGGTCATTCCCCTTTCTCGTACGCGTCACTTTTCGCGCTGGCGTGAAAGCGAGTGGGTTTGGCGACCAGTTTGGGGTTTTGTCAGTTGAGATAGCATTTTTAGCATAATACTCTGATTTTCAACGCACAAATGAAGCCCCTTGATTTTAACCAATCAACACAAGTCTTTCTCTTATTTGGCTGGGGATCTGGCATCCTGTACGTTTTCTATTTTTAATATTTAGTGTTATAGCCCACGGTTAAAATAATGAAAAATTAGACTCGTTTCAGATATTATTTATTTATGGAACGAACATGATTAAAACATAAACACACACACAAACTGCAGCTGCAATAGAAAAAAAAACTTGATTTACGGTTATTAAATCTTTGATCGCCATGTTAATGTTTCTTTTTCTACCTTTCATTTGCATTTTAATCTATCGAATCTTTACAATTTTGCTGTCTCCTATTTCGGTGATTGATTACAGATCTGAAATAAGAAAAACCAAGCCTAGCTTTTCTTTTTCCTTTCTTTCATTTGCTTTCTTTTTTCTTCCCCCCTCCTCGTCCCCCGGGTAGATTTCTGAAACTTTCTCTCAATGCTAATGTAGACAGGACAAATTAATTCTGCTCTTTTAAATGTCAAAGATATAAATAAAAAATGTTTTCTGTCCCAAACGTGAATATTTTCCCAGCCGCTTGTTTTCCAGTCGTAAAAGATCATCCCAGCAAAATGCAATTAACAGTGAAACACACACCCACAGCGACTTGGATATATATTTTTAAAGGACGTGTGTTTGCGAGTTAAAGAAAGGTGAGGAGTTCATCGGCCCTTCACCATCAGCACCCCAGCCAAGACTTCTTTTCTCTCTCACACACTCAGAGATTTGGTCTCGAATTCTATCTGTGATCTAGTCGCATAAACAAAAACAAGCCTGGTGGGGGCTTGCGGTATTTAAGTTGATTTCTTGAGACAAGCTGTATAAAGACAAAAGGGGAAGCGAAGCAGGACTGTTTGTTTTCTTTCCCTGGCTTACCACTGCCCCTTGGCCCCTTTCTACCCTCAGCCCTCCTCACACTCCCTCCCCCGATTCCTCCCTTCCCCCTCCGCGGATAAGACGGTCATTTGCTGACCGCTTTGCTCGTACGCGTCACTTTTCGCGCTGGCGTGAAAGCGAGTGTGGCGACAGTTTTGGAAGACGCCGGCCAGCCGGAGGCTGGGCGCAACCTCTTGGGGGCTCTGGAAGGCTCTGGCCTGGAACAGATTGCGCCTCGGGCCGGCCTGGATGTCGGGGTTGGGGTGGGAAACGCGCACCTCGCCCTGGCGCAGGAGGCGAGCCCCCAGCGCCGGAGCCCAGGCCGGGTGGGCTTGCGCACAACCTCTCCCGCCAGCGGCACGTCTGGGCACCTGAAAGGAGCGCCCTTACCCACAGCCCACCTCCGCGTCCTCGCCCCCGGGCCGAGCCCCCTAGGTATTAATGCCTGCGGACTCCGAGGGGCCGGCAGAGGAGTGAGGACCGACTTCTCCGGCGGGTCCAGGCTGCTCGCGCTCTTGTCCGCGAGCGGTGCGCCCGGGCGGAGAGCGAGCCTGGAAAGTAGGAGGGATGGGACCCCCACTTCAGAGATCTCTGCGGGAGCAGGCACACCAGCAAGAATCGGCTTGAGGGCCATGAGAGGGAGAAATGGCCCAGGCAGCGTGTCTCCAGGTCTGCTTTTGGACGCCCGTGCGCACCTAAGGGCGTGCCCACGGACTGGGGAGCAGATCGTCTCCCGGGCGGGTCCCCCGGGGTTCTGCATTACCCCCTTCTCCTAGAGACCGCATGGGTGACTGCCGCGAGGGGGACGATCTTAAACAAAGTGGACGCACCAGGCGGCTAAAATAGAGAGAGGTGGGGAAAAGACATTTGATCCGGGCCGACCTTTTGTCTTGAAGCAGATTAGGCAGCCAGGAAATAGGAGGAAAAACAGAAGGTCTAGACAGGAAAACTTATTGTGTTCACAAAATATAAAAATGAACCGAGCGGTCTGGTACCTCAAGGGGTGAAGATAGATCCTTGTAGACCAGCGGGAAGACACGACTGGGAAGATTTAAAGTGAAAGAAACGGCAGATTATTAAGAAAGTAATAGTAAGGTGTCCCATACACTACAGTTTTATTGTAGGGTAGTAACTACCCGATTTATTTATTGCCGGGTCTGTATAAAATAACCTCCTTCCCCTCCGCGGATAAGACGGCTTGCTGGCGCAACTTTTCGCGCTGGCGTGAAAGCGAGTGTGGCGACAGTTTTGAAGACGCCGGCCAGCCGGAGGCTGGGCGCAACCTCTTGGGGGCTCTGGAAGGCTCTGGCCTGGAACAGATTGCGCCTCGGGCCGGCCTGGATGTCGGGGTTGGGGTGGGAAACGCGCACCTCGCCCTGGCGCAGGAGGCGAGCCCCCAGCGCCGGAGCCCAGGCCGGGTGGGCTTGCGCACAACCTCTCCCGCCAGCGGCACGTCTGGGCACCTGAAAGGAGCGCCCTTACCCACAGCCCACCTCCGCGTCCTCGCCCCCGGGCCGAGCCCCCTAGGTATTAATGCCTGCGGACTCCGAGGGGCCGGCAGAGGAGTGAGGACCGACTTCTCCGGCGGGTCCAGGCTGCTCGCGCTCTTGTCCGCGAGCGGTGCGCCCGGGCGGAGAGCGAGCCTGGAAAGTAGGAGGGATGGGACCCCCACTTCAGAGATCTCTGCGGGAGCAGGCACACCAGCAAGAATCGGCTTGAGGGCCATGAGAGGGAGAAATGGCCCAGGCAGCGTGTCTCCAGGTCTGCTTTTGGACGCCCGTGCGCACCTAAGGGCGTGCCCACGGACTGGGGAGCAGATCGTCTCCCGGGCGGGTCCCCCGGGGTTCTGCATTACCCCCTTCTCCTAGAGACCGCATGGGTGACTGCCGCGAGGGGGACGATCTTAAACAAAGTGGACGCACCAGGCGGCTAAAATAGAGAGAGGTGGGGAAAAGACATTTGATCCGGGCCGACCTTTTGTCTTGAAGCAGATTAGGCAGCCAGGAAATAGGAGGAAAAACAGAAGGTCTAGACAGGAAAACTTATTGTGTTCACAAAATATAAAAATGAACCGAGCGGTCTGGTACCTCAAGGGGTGAAGATAGATCCTTGTAGACCAGCGGGAAGACACGACTGGGAAGATTTAAAGTGAAAGAAACGGCAGATTATTAAGAAAGTAATAGTAAGGTGTCCCATACACTACAGTTTTATTGTAGGGTAGTAACTACCCGATTTATTTATTGCCGGGTCTGTATAATAGAGATAATGACCACAAACTCAAGATAAATTCTTAGGCGCCCAGCCGGACAATTCTTTTTTATTTAAGAGAGCGAGTCTGAAGGGTGAGCCTCATCTCCACTCCTCGAAGATCTGTCTTGCTTTCTACCATATTATAAGCATGACATGCAAATAAATAAGAGCGGCGGGGTTTGTGTGGGTAGGCCTGCAGGATTTATTTCAGGTGAGAGAGGAACATACACGGAATATGAATTTCTGCAGAAGCTGCGGAGTAATGCCTTCCCTCTCCTCGGCCGCCCGCTCCTCCCAGACTCCCTCCCCTTCTGTAGTAGCAGAGAGCGTCCCCTGATAAAAACATTAATGTGTCATGTCTCAACTCCCTATTCCTTGACATATAGGTCTTGGGAGCGGCGAGGGGCAATGAAAAAATGCAAAATGCGACCCCAAATAGGTTGACTCTCCGGGACTGCTTAAAGTCGGATTCTTGTTGGCCAAGGGAAGGCAGAGTTGCAATTAGGACTTCCAGTAGTGGGGCAGCATTGGAAGTAGGTTAACATTATCTCGAAAGATGCAAAACAGGGCAAAAAGTTTGGCTGTCCTGGGTCCGGCATGGGCCCTCGCCGGCTGGACAGGTCCCAAGGGGAGCCGTCCCCTTTCTTGGCCCTCCGTTTCTCTCCGTGAACCGGGTAAACAATCTTAGAATCAGGTGATGGAATTATAGAGGACCTTGTTCGCTGACCGCCAAGGGCAGAAGGTAGAGGGCGGCCTCAGGTGTTGGCTCCATCTGACGCAATGACTGCAATAATAGTGACCCGGCCGGCCTTGAACAAGGCGGCCTCCGAATGCTTCTCACCTCCCACCTGCGCTCTCGCTCTCGGTGACAACTCAGGCGGATCCGCGCCTTCCAGGATGAAGTCAGCATCCTCTTCCGATACTTTTTCACCCCCTTTCTTGTTCATTTTTGGGGTTGGGGTGGAGTGAGTAATTTTAGACACAGAATGTTTCAGTCTCATAATAACCACTCATAGTCAGAACTTGCTTCGGTATGTTTAGTCTGGATGAAAACACCTGACAGTGAATGAGGGTGAAAAGGAGAATCGTAGTAAGGTGTCCCATACACTACAGTTTTATTGTAGGGTAGTAACTACCCGATTTATTTATTGCCGGGTCTGTATAATAGAGATAATGACCACAAACTCAAGATAAATTCTTAGGCGCCCAGCCGGACAATTCTTTTTTATTTAAGAGAGCGAGTCTGAAGGGTGAGCCTCATCTCCACTCCTCGAAGATCTGTCTTGCTTTCTACCATATTATAAGCATGACATGCAAATAAATAAGAGCGGCGGGTTTGTGTGGGTAGGCCTGCAGGATTTATTTCAGGTGAGAGAGGAACATACACGGAATATGAATTTCTGCAGAAGCTGCGGAGTAATGCCTTCCCTCTCCTCGGCCGCCCGCTCCTCCCAGACTCCCTCCCCTTCTGTAGTAGCAGAGAGCGTCCCCTGATAAAAACATTAATGTGTCATGTCTCAACTCCCTATTCCTTGACATATAGGTCTTGGGAGCGGCGAGGGGCAATGAAAAAATGCAAAATGCGACCCCAAATAGGTTGACTCTCCGGGACTGCTTAAAGTCGGATTCTTGTTGGCCAAGGGAAGGCAGAGTTGCAATTAGGACTTCCAGTAGTGGGGCAGCATTGGAAGTAGGTTAACATTATCTCGAAAGATGCAAAACAGGGCAAAAAGTTTGGCTGTCCTGGGTCCGGCATGGGCCCTCGCCGGCTGGACAGGTCCCAAGGGGAGCCGCCCCCTTTCTTGGCCCTCCGTTTCTCTCCGTGAACCGGGTAAACAATCTTAGAATCAGGTGATGGAATTATAGAGGACCTTGTTCGCTGACCGCCAAGGGCAGAAGGTAGAGGGCGGCCTCAGGTGTTGGCTCCATCTGACGCAATGACTGCAATAATAGTGACCCGGCCGGCCTTGAACAAGGCGGCCTCCGAATGCTTCTCACCTCCCACCTGCGCTCTCGCTCTCGGTGACAACTCAGGCGGATCCGCGCCTTCCAGGATGAAGTCAGCATCCTCTTCCGATACTTTTTCACCCCCTTTCTTGTTCATTTTTGGGGTTGGGGTGGAGTGAGTAATTTTAGACACAGAATGTTTCAGTCTCATAATAACCACTCATAGTCAGAACTTGCTTCGGTATGTTTAGTCTGGATGAAAACACCTGACAGTGAATGAGGGTGAAAAGGAGAATCGCTAAGGAAAGGGGAGGGGCGGGAGTACCGGGTGAGAGAGAAAGGGGTGTGTGGATGGAGGTGGGGGAGCTCAGGTAGAGACCTAGGGGGAGCGGGTGGCAGAAAGGATAGGGGGCAGGTAAGGAGAGAGAGGAGGTGGAGAGGAAAGAGGCTGTTCCAGTAATTTGGTGGTTTGTTGGCGGGATGATGAGGCTAAGAGCCAGAACAGTGCTCGTCAATCTTTTACAATCTCGGTGTCATTCAAGCACAACTTTATCTTTGAACCAGCATATCTATTTCAATGATTTCCATAAGCACATAAATTATCATCTTCAGAGCCTTCAATATTTCTTTTGGTACTTTATTAAGTGTTATTGCAGAGGCCATTTATGAAGTGAACGATTCAACTTTTAATTTTCTGAACATTAAAGTGTATTCCACGGAGTTTCCTTTTCCAAGGAATCTGAAATAACAAAAAGAAACTAAGCTCATTACATGAAAAAGTGACAAGCGTTTTTGCTCTCAGCCTGGCAAGTTGCCTTACTCACTTCAAAGGATGATAAACTAATTGTTTCCAGAGTTTATAAGTAATTAAGCTATTATGCGGGGAATTTATGTAACAGTTTAATTTATGATAGAA
Source organism: Tragulus kanchil (assembly GCA_022376925.1). Classification (NCBI taxonomy): domain Eukaryota; kingdom Metazoa; phylum Chordata; class Mammalia; order Artiodactyla; family Tragulidae; genus Tragulus; species Tragulus kanchil. The sequence goes on along the minus strand of JAIOJX010000029.1, from coordinate 108,682,467 downwards.
TTTTCTAGTTAGAGTAGCCAGAAACAAGTCTTCAAAAATACCAAGATTTTAATCATTGAAAATGGGCCCTTGTTGTTAAGAATGAAAGCTATTTTTTAAAGCATTGAAAAATGTAAATAAGTATAGTTTTCTTCCTATAGTATGTGATAGGTGGAAGTTATTATGTATAATTAACGCTGAAAGGAAAATGAACATGTAATGACTTCCAAAGATTAAGACATCCGTAACTATCAAGTTTTTAAAAGTTAATTTTAAAAGTTATTCAGCTCGACAACTCGTCGCCTTCGGTATGTCCTTGATACTTTTTCACCCCCTTTCTTGTTCATTTTTGGGGTTGGGGTGGAGTGAGTAATTTTAGACACAGAATGTTTCAGTCTCATAATAACCACTCATAGTCAGAACTTGCTTCGGTATGTTTAGTCTGGATGAAAACACCTGACAGTGAATGAGGGTGAAAAGGAGAATCGCTAAGGAAAGGGGAGGGGCGGGAGTACCGGGTGAGAGAGAAAGGGGTGTGTGGATGGAGGTGGGGGAGCTCAGGTAGAGACCTAGGGGGAGCGGGTGGCAGAAAGGATAGGGGGCAGGTAAGGAGAGAGAGGAGGTGGAGAGGAAAGAGGCTGTTCCAGTAATTTGGTGGTTTGTTGGCGGGATGATGAGGCTAAGAGCCAGAACAGTGCTCGTCAATCTTTTACAATCTCGGTGTCATTCAAGCACAACTTTATCTTTGAACCAGCATATCTATTTCAATGATTTCCATAAGCACATAAATTATCATCTTCAGAGCCTTCAATATTTCTTTTGGTACTTTATTAAGTGTTATTGCAGAGGCCATTTATGAAGTGAACGATTCAACTTTTAATTTTCTGAACATTAAAGTGTATTCCACGGAGTTTCCTTTTCCAAGGAATCTGAAATAACAAAAAGAAACTAAGCTCATTACATGAAAAAGTGACAAGCGTTTTTGCTCTCAGCCTGGCAAGTTGCCTTACTCACTTCAAAGGATGATAAACTAATTGTTTCCAGAGTTTATAAGTAATTAAGCTATTATGCGGGGAATTTATGTAACAGTTTAATTTATGATAGAATTTTCTAGTTAGAGTAGCCAGAAACAAGTCTTCAAAAATACCAAGATTTTAATCATTGAAAATGGGCCCTTGTTGTTAAGAATGAAAGCTATTTTTTAAAGCATTGAAAAATGTAAATAAGTATAGTTTTCTTCCTATAGTATGTGATAGGTGGAAGTTATTATGTATAATTAACGCTGAAAGGAAAATGAACATGTAATGACTTCCAAAGATTAAGACATCCGTAACTATCAAGTTTTTTAAAAGTTAATTTTAAAAGTTATTCAGCTCGATTCACTTATATGTGTTAGGTAAGAAAATATTGATCATATCCTTTAGAAGTCCTCATAGAAAGTTTAAAAAGAAAACTTCAAAATTTTTTTTCAAATATAGTAAGTTTAAATTTTTTTTCCTGTATTTTTCACTAATGTTTGTCATTTAAAAATAAGTTTTTCCCTAAATGAAGCAATATTCATTAAAAGGAAAAGTAAAACTTTAAAAGCAAATGATGAATTATTTTAAAAATTTCAACAAAATCTGTGGCACTTTAACAGACATATTATTTATGTATGTAACAATTTACTATTTTGATTTCTTTTCCATCAAGGTGGCATCAGCTTGGTTTTTGTTTTTAGAGAAAGCTTTTTTATTGTCATGTGAATAATTTCAAAACTAATAGGATCTTCATTTTAGAAGAAAACATCTTTGAAGAATAACAATAGATAAATACAAAAATCCAACTAAATGACTATAAAATCTCACATGAAGTAACATACATTTTCTGAAAGTTGTTTGTAAAAAAAAAAAAAAAATGCGAGCTGTTTCAATATCTACTCCCTTCACGACACAAAGTAGGAATCAATTGTAAGAATCATTAGAAGGGTTGGATTCAACCTAACTGATCATATATATGCCATAGCTACTTGTTTCCAGTGAAATCCCTCTAAAGTAAAATCTGGAGTTTACTGGAAATTATATACAAAATGTTCTGTGTTATTCAGGATCAGTGTTGTTTTGTGAAATCTATGTAAACTCTGGCAATTCAGACCTGTCGTTGTGTCACAGTGTCTGATTCAATGTTTGCTGTCATATGTTTTCTTTATTCTAAGAGACTAGCATTGTGTTATTAAAAACAAAACCCCCCTAGATAGTAGTAATGCAATCTCAATTGTCTTAACACCATGCCCTGACTGACCTTCTGCCACTAGGCACACTTGGATTCATTTTAGGATACTTTGCTGTTTCAACTGACTTCATTATAGAAAAACAATGGTGACTTCCCTGCAGCTGGCACCTGAAGCATGTTGCATGACACACAGACCATACTTTGGCAGGACAGCCACAACCATGATTCACATCAGACCAGGAAGTCAACTCTAGGCAAATTTCATAATAGGGAATATGCTGTTATGATTCAGGAGGGATGAATTATTCTTTTTGTTCATACTTCCAATCTTAAGGAAGATGATTAGAAGCCCGTTTCATGGTTTTCTTGCAATAAAAATATTGACATGTTAAGGTGCTTCACGACTTTAATGGTTTAAGAGTTTTATGGTACATTGAATTCAAGATGTCCATAATAGAAAAGGCCAGATAGAAACATACTGTTGTACCACACCTATTGTTGTTGTAGTTTAGTTCCTAAGTAGTAACCAACTCTTTTTGAGACCCCCATGGACTGTAGCCTGGTAGGCTCCTCTGTCCGTGGGATTTTCCAGGCAAGAATCCTGGAGTGGGGTGTTATTTCCTTCTCTAGGGGATCTTCCTAACCCAGGGATCAAACGCACGTCTCCTGCATTGGCAGACAGATTTTTTACCATGGGAGCACATGGGGTACCACTAATACCCACGTCCAGAAGGCTCCTCTAGTGGAAAGTGATGATAGGGTGTGGTGGAAATGGCCCTAAACCAGTGACCCAACTTCCAGGCATTCTGCTTAGTGTCCTGACTAGTCAGTGACCAAGCAGTCCTGACTCTATGGCTAGAACATCATATAATTTATTTTAAATGGATTCTTTGCCTAATCTCTAGATATTACTGTGTTTCTGCTTTGTAAATCACTTCGTACTGTAAAATATAACAGAGAATTGCTTTAAATTCATTGAATATAATAGTAAAACTCCTCTCTCAAAAAAACCTGGATTTTTTCCCAGAGGAGTTCTGACTCCCAAGAGAATATTCCTCTATTTTCAAAGTCGTGATAGTGTCTTAGCATCCTGAGATGCTTTCCTTTGGTTTTCCCAGCCTGGCCACCAGACAGGTCTTACTGTTTCAAAGCAGTTGCTAGAGTAATTAATACCTCTATTGATTAAGTTGCTGCAATGAAATAAAAGGTGAAATAAATTACCCATTACAGGACTATGATCCAGGTTAATGAAAAACAGCATCCTTTCTCCGAAGAGAAGAGGGAAGGCCAACTCCTAGTATGCTCTCCTCTTTCATGAAAAAATCCACAACATGAAAAAAAATCCACATTTTTACTAATTTTCACTTAAATTCTGTGTCATTCTATTCTGGATCTTGCCTTAAATCATCATATATTTCTAGCATGATACATGAAATTATTTTTAAGACTGTACCATGCAAGTACACATGTATGTGTTGAGACTTTGAGCACTTCATGTCTCCTAAACTGTGAGAAGGACAAAGAGGGTGCTGGGATGAATAGGACATTGTCCCTGCCCTCAAGAGCTCAGCCAGGGTTGGAGTTGATAAGAAAATGACAATCCTGACCCTTCCCAGTATACACAGTAGCTGTGGGGACACAAAAATCAAACCAGCTTTGTGGAGAAAGAGAGCCCCTGAGAGCCTTTGCGGCAGGCTCAAGACAGGAGGAATAGAGATCAGAAAATGTTTCTATATCCAAGTTCAGCGAGAAAGACAGAAGCCACTCTGAATGTTATGTACAAGGTAAAGAATTTACTGTAGTGAAGTGATTATGGGGGGACAAAAGCGGCTTTGAAGGCAACCAGAGCTGAACAATCTCAGAAGGCTGTTCTCAAGGTGGACCAAAAGGGCAGGGGGATCAGGGATTCGTCGCTTGGTAGAAGATGTAAACAGGGTAGCCCATCTAGCGGAGCTGGAGCTGTGGAGGAATAGTCTGGAGTCCTGTCTTTCATGCTCTCATCTATCACCGGGACCTCCTTTAGGCTAAAACCAGCAGGGAACCAGCTGATGTAGAACCTGGGAAACACCAGATCAGCCCTCCTGCCATATAGAGCAGGGCAAGGAGGAGCTTGACTGTGAACTCTGCTAGGAGCAGCACAGCTTCGAGGCCGATGTGACTCTCCAGAGGTCTTTTCTTCTTCTAAGGGAAGAGCATTATTGTTAATTTCTGAATGGACTAGTTTGAGAATGTTAAAGGAGCAGAAGGGTATTCCAGGCAAAGCACCAAATTGGGAGAAAAAGCAGCTTACTTAGAAAATGGCCAGTTTGCCAGTATGGCTGAAGCAGAGGAGTAGGAGGTGATATCGTAGGACATGAGTTGAAATTCGTAACCACTAATAGTGTGAAATGACCAGTGGCTTCTATAATAGCTCAACTTGTTGGCAACCATTAACCCTCCAGAGGCCAGGGTAAAACAGATGATAGGGCCTAACACTGCAAAAACAAAGACATAGGTCTCCGTACAGGTGCTTTGGAGTCCATTGGCACGTAGCATTCTTACAAAGAAACACAGGCAATCTTCTTGACTACCTTGATTTGTAGGGTTGTTCAAACCAGCCACAAAGCTGGTGTCATTTTCATGAACAAATTAGAAATTGTTCACTAATCCCAAGGAGATATCCTTGTAGCCAGTTTGGCATTCAGAGGGCTAAATCAAAGATTGTGTCTATTCCTACATAGTAAGAATAACTTGATCTGCGACCTCACAGATTTTACTCTCATGAATGATAGCCTGAAGGAGAATGGGGCTAGAAGAAGGATCTAAGAAACCATTGAGGAGGCTGTTATGACAGCAATGGAGTCCAGGCGTGAATTTACTGTAGTGAAGTGATTATGGGGGGACAAAAGCGGCTTTGAAGGCAACCAGAGCTGAACAATCTCAGAAGGCTGTTCTCAAGGTGGACCAAAAGGGCAGGGGGATCAGGGATTCGTCGCTTGGTAGAAGATGTAAACAGGGTAGCCCATCTAGCGGAGCTGGAGCTGTGGAGGAATAGTCTGGAGTCCTGTCTTTCATGCTCTCATCTATCACCGGGACCTCCTTTAGGCTAAAACCAGCAGGGAACCAGCTGATGTAGAACCTGGGAAACACCAGATCAGCCCTCCTGCCATATAGAGCAGGGCAAGGAGGAGCTTGACTGTGAACTCTGCTAGGAGCAGCACAGCTTCGAGGCCGATGTGACTCTCCAGAGGTCTTTTCTTCTTCTAAGGGAAGAGCATTATTGTTAATTTCTGAATGGACTAGTTTGAGAATGTTAAAGGAGCAGAAGGGTATTCCAGGCAAAGCACCAAATTGGGAGAAAAAGCAGCTTACTTAGAAAATGGCCAGTTTGCCAGTATGGCTGAAGCAGAGGAGTAGGAGGTGATATCGTAGGACATGAGTTGAAATTCGTAACCACTAATAGTGTGAAATGACCAGTGGCTTCTATAATAGCTCAACTTGTTGGCAACCATTAACCCTCCAGAGGCCAGGGTAAAACAGATGATAGGGCCTAACACTGCAAAAACAAAGACATAGGTCTCCGTACAGGTGCTTTGGAGTCCATTGGCACGTAGCATTCTTACAAAGAAACACAGGCAATCTTCTTGACTACCTTGATTTGTAGGGTTGTTCAAACCAGCCACAAAGCTGGTGTCATTTTCATGAACAAATTAGAAATTGTTCACTAATCCCAAGGAGATATCCTTGTAGCCAGTTTGGCATTCAGAGGGCTAAATCAAAGATTGTGTCTATTCCTACATAGTAAGAATAACTTGATCTGCGACCTCACAGATTTTACTCTCATGAATGATAGCCTGAAGGAGAATGGGGCTAGAAGAAGGATCTAAGAAACCATTGAGGAGGCTGTTATGACAGCAATGGAGTCCAGGAGTGAGAGTGATGAATAAGAGAAGGTATTTAGGAGTTTGGAGGTTAGTATGGATATGCAGGTGGGGGACAAAGATAAGATTAAAGCAAGCACATGGTTTCTGGTTTAGAATGTTGGACAGATTGGGGTTCCATTTGCTGTGGTAGTAACTTCAGAAGATGGGGTCTGTTGGAAAGAAGAATGATGGCCTAGTTTTAGAAGTTGTGAATTTAAGCAACTTGTGAGTTATCACGATGTTCATTAGAAAGTCGTAGCCTTTTAGTAGATTGGTGTGGGCTGGAGATGAAAACTTGGGAGCAGGCATTAGAGTAGATAATATCATTCTGGATCTCTTTCAAGAAGTTTTTCAGGAAGGAAAGGCTAGACGTAGAACTGTCAATACAGGGGAACATGATGGGGTAAGGATATCTGATTTCAAAGATGGGGAAGACTTGAGCATATTTGCATAATGAGGGGAAAGAGAAGGGAATGTTGAAATTGCCTCAGAGAGGTTTTAAATCTTGGAGACATCCCTCATTAGGGTCGGGACTTGAGCTCTGAATAGACTCTGAATCAATGGAATATGCTAGCCCTGAATATTGAAGGCAAGTGGCTACAGATGTACATCCAGATATATGCAAGTGGTGGTGGAGGAAAAACCTGGGGGCAGTTCACACCTGGTAACCTTAATTTTCTTTTTGGGGGCATGAGTAGTCTCTTGATGATGACTGAGGGTAATCAGGATTTTGCACTGAAAGTCCCACATCTGCACCCAGGGAACTTGCTCAGTCCTAGTCAAACCAGGAAGATTGGTCACCCTAAGGGTAGCAGAAATGGAAAGACCCAAGAAGGTTAAATGTTAATGTCACAGTGGAAAATGGGAGAGGGAACTGGCCAGCTCGCTGGCCAGTGTCAAGACCATAAATAGAATTGGAGACCAAAGGGCAGTGTTTTGTGCATGGCTGTGGGATTTTCTTCAGCAAGGCTTAAGCATTTTGGATTCTTTTATTTCAGGAGGGAGTGTGTTAACTTGTATGTTTGGAGGACTTTTTGCAACACAAATTCTTCAGTGTCAGAGGTATCATTCTGAGGGCAGGAAAACAGTGAAGCTGAATGGCAAAGTCACCAGAAATAGAGTCACCTGTTAGGTGGAAGGTTTTCCTGTCAGTGGTATATGGCATTGCTCTTTATTCATCATTGACATAATTGTGTCATGTTTACATAATTGACAAATGGTGGTGTTATGACATTCCACAATGTCTTGAGGCACCTGAGAAATACAGTCACATTCTTCATAATACCTCTTTCTCTTGAAGAGTGACTTAGAGACTGTAGTCTTTAAGTAGTGTTTTGAGATAAGAAGCAGGGGGTTAAATGTCCTAACTCAGCATGAACTCTTGATGTCTAGTTGTAGGCTCTCTCCACATGCCCTACAAAAGACATGCCAAGGGAATGTTTTGCCTTTGTCATCTACTAAATTATATACTCTTCTATCTGGTTGTATTTTCACCTTTGTTGGTTATAGAAACAAAGAGAAAGGTAGCCGTGTGGTTGCCTAGGGCAAATGGAGGCAATCAACTCCAATAAGTTGATTTAAATACACATCTGGAGTATTGCTTTTTCTTTTTAGGAAAAATGAAATTGGATAGCTTCCAAGTAGGCAAAGAGATGTTTTCTCTACATTTCTCTCTATAATTGGAACAAACCAGTACCTCTAAACTTACAGTAGGGGGCAAAAATAGGATACAAGGGGAACCCTGCCAAACATGAGTTTGGGGAAAATCTGCAGCTCAGCTTGGCTTGGGGAAGGCATTCAAATGCCATCTGAAGTTTGTTGCAGCTTTGCTAAAGGACTCTCCATAAATGGCTGAGGATTCAGGCAATAAGAACTTCATGAGCTGGAATATGTACTCCCCGCTACCCCACCCTGCCGAGCTAAAATTCATGTTAGAGCGCTAACGAGGGGTTACCTACTTCTACAAAATATGACTGTTTTTGGAGATAGGACCTTTAAGTGGGTAAGGAAGGTTAAATGGCACCGCATAGATGGGCCATAACCTAGTATGACTGGTGCCCTAAAAATAAGAAGTCATTTGGACACAGAAAGAGACACCAGGGATGAACGTACACAGAGAGAAAAACCATGTGAAGACACAAAGAGAAGGCAGCCATCTGTAAGCCAAGAGGAGAGGCCAAAGAAGAAACCAGACCTACCAACAGTTTGATTTTGGATTGTAAGACATCAAGACTGAACAAATAAATTTCTGTTTCTTTCCTGCAACCTGTCTTGTGTTTTTTGTTACTGTAGCCCTAGCTAGCAAATGCAGGGAGATGTAGAGTTTGGGGTTCCCAGGTGGGGCAGTGGTAAAGACTTTGCCCACAAACGCAGGAAACACAGGTAGGTTTATCCCTAGTTGTAGTCTTTAAGTAGTGTTTTGAGATAAGAAGCAGGGGGTTAAATGTCCTAACTCAGCATGAACTCTTGATGTCTAGTTGTAGGCTCTCTCCACATGCCCTACAAAAGACATGCCAAGGGAATGTTTTGCCTTTGTCATCTACTAAATTATATACTCTTCTATCTGGTTGTATTTTCACCTTTGTTGGTTATAGAAACAAAGAGAAAGGTAGCCGTGTGGTTGCCTAGGGCAAATGGAGGCAATCAACTCCAATAAGTTGATTTAAATACACATCTGGAGTATTGCTTTTTTTTTTTAGGAAAAATGAAATTGGATAGCTTCCAAGTAGGCAAAGAGATGTTTTCTCTACATTTCTCTCTATAATTGGAACAAACCAGTACCTCTAAACTTACAGTAGGGGGCAAAAATAGGATACAAGGGGAACCCTGCCAAACATGAGTTTGGGGAAAATCTGCAGCTCAGCTTGGCTTGGGGAAGGCATTCAAATGCCATCTGAAGTTTGTTGCAGCTTTGCTAAAGGACTCTCCATAAATGGCTGAGGATTCAGGCAATAAGAACTTCATGAGCTGGAATATGTACTCCCCGCTACCCCACCCTGCCGAGCTAAAATTCATGTTAGAGCGCTAACGAGGGGTTACCTACTTCTACAAAATATGACTGTTTTTGGAGATAGGACCTTTAAGTGGGTAAGGAAGGTTAAATGGCACCGCATAGATGGGCCATAACCTAGTATGACTGGTGCCCTAAAAATAAGAAGTCATTTGGACACAGAAAGAGACACCAGGGATGAACGTACACAGAGAGAAAAACCATGTGAAGACACAAAGAGAAGGCAGCCATCTGTAAGCCAAGAGGAGAGGCCAAAGAAGAAACCAGACCTACCAACAGTTTGATTTTGGATTGTAAGACATCAAGACTGAACAAATAAATTTCTGTTTCTTTCCCTGCAACCTGTCTTGTGTTTTTTGTTACTGTAGCCCTAGCTAGCAAATGCAGGGAGATGTAGAGTTTGGGGTTCCCAGGTGGTGCAGTGGTAAAGACTTTGCCCACAAACGCAGGAAACACAAGAGATGGAGGTTTGATCCCTAGGTTGGGAAGATNCCTGGGAAAAGGGAAAAGGCAACCCACACCACTATCCTTGCCTGGAAATTTCCATGGATAGAAGAGCTTGGTGGGTTACCATCTATGGGGTCAGAAAGAGTCGGACATGACTGAGCAACTGAGTGCATACATACATATGTGTTTGGACACTCAAACATCTGAGAAATAGTCACCACATCAGTTGATCATTTTTAATATAAAAATGAACCCTGGGTATGTCTGCTAGGAATACTCTGAATTTTTCTCCACTTTATATACTAAATACTTTTGCAGTGCTTGCCATGGGAGGAGATAGCATCACTTTTGTCTGCTCCTAGTCTTTGCTGAACCTTCTTCACCTCCTAGCATGTCCAGATCTGCATAAACTCTACTGCAGTCCTTTTAAAGACACAGTATGTTTCAAATGACAATGCCACCTTTTTTTCGAAGTTCGCTTCTGGAGTTTGCAGGCAGTGTTTTCATTATGTTTAGTAGGAATTAAACCTGCATCTGAGTACAAAGGTTAAGTCACTGATGTTACTCCCTTTATTAACTGTGAAATTTAGGCCAGTCATCCTATCTGGTTAATTCTCTTTAGTATTTCGAATATCTCAGGTTGATTCTAATGTTTGGCACTTTTAATTAAAAATGATTTTCTCAAATCCTCCTAGGCACATGATGTTGACAGGAGAATCTCAGTGGCATCAAGTTGTGTGTTCCTGTGAATAACTGGTGCCCTAAAAATAAGAAGTCATTTGGACACAGAAAGAGACACCAGGGATGAACGTACACAGAGAGAAAAACCATGTGAAGACACAAAGAGAAGGCAGCCATCTGTAAGCCAAGAGGAGAGGCCAAAGAAGAAACCAGACCTACCAACAGTTTGATTTTGGATTGTAAGACATCAAGACTGAACAAATAAATTTCTGTTTCTTTCCCTGCAACCTGTCTTGTGTTTTTTGTTACTGTAGCCCTAGCTAGCAAATGCAGGGAGATGTAGAGTTTGGGGTTCCCAGGTGGTGCAGTGGTAAAGACTTTGCCCACAAACGCAGGAAACACAAGAGATGGAGGTTTGATCCCTAGGTTGGGAAGATCCCCTGGAAAAGGAAACGGCAACCCACACCACTATCCTTGCCTGGAAATTTCCATGGATAGAAGAGCTTGGTGGGTTACCATCTATGGGGTCAGAAAGAGTCGGACATGACTGAGCAACTGAGTGCATACATACATATGTGTTTGGACACTCAAACATCTGAGAAATAGTCACCACATCAGTTGATCATTTTTAATATAAAAATGAACCCTGGGTATGTCTGCTAGGAATACTCTGAATTTTTCTCCACTTTATATACTAAATACTTTTGCAGTGCTTGCCATGGGAGGAGATAGCATCACTTTTGTCTGCTCCTAGTCTTTGCTGAACCTTCTTCACCTCCTAGCATGTCCAGATCTGCATAAACTCTACTGCAGTCCTTTTAAAGACACAGTATGTTTCAAATGACAATGCCACCTTTTTTTCGAAGTTCGCTTCTGGAGTTTGCAGGCAGTGTTTTCATTATGTTTAGTAGGAATTAAACCTGCATCTGAGTACAAAGGTTAAGTCACTGATGTTACTCCCTTTATTAACTGTGAAATTTAGGCCAGTCATCCTATCTGGTTAATTCTCTTTAGTATTTCGAATATCTCAGGTTGATTCTAATGTTTGGCACTTTTAATTAAAAATGATTTTCTCAAATCCTCCTAGGCACATGATGTTGACAGGAGAATCTCAGTGGCATCAAGTTGTGTGTTCCTGTGAATAACATGTTGATATCAGATTCTACTGAAAATGTTGCAGAAGACCAAAAACAGATCTGATGTTGTCTTGTGAATCTATTTGTAGCTGTTGACTTAAAAGAATCTAAGCTGATTTGTAAAGTCTGCTTTAGAGAATCCATGACAGGTGAGGTACTGAAGCTGTTGTCAACAGCAGGATGTTCATTAAATGTTTGCCTCCTGTGAAATTTCCTAGTTATTGTTCTCAGGAATAATATGGGTAATTGGGAACTGGGAAATCTTTTGAGAATGAATTTTAGCATCCTCATTTCCTTATTGTATGACTTTGGTGACATCAATTATAGTGAGTACGTTTATTCACCTGTAAAATAGGGACACATTCCATCATTCAGGCCTACCTTACAGGTGTTTGTGGGGGTGAAATGAAATGATGAATGTCTCTGTGATGCTTTTTATTTCTATTTATTTTTGTAGGGTGGTACTTTTTCTTTTTTGTATGGTAGTTCTTTTTCAAACATGCCACTGCACATTTAAATCTCATCATTATTACTGCATTCACTACTAAATGGATTAACTTTGTGACCCACTTTCTTTCTCACATTTTAAATGCAGTAGCACCTGGGCTCCCAGAAGGGATAAAAGTCATAGTAAACATGAGGATCTCTTGTTTGATCCGGGTTCCCAGAAGGACGTGATGTTCCATCATATTTTAGGAAGTGTATATTGAAGCTTGATGTTGACTTTCATTTTCAGTCTTACATTAGGTAGTGCTTTGTTTTCCTACCCATTTCCCCAATAATTAATTTTTTTATAAGCAGTCAAAAATATAAATGTTGATTCAGATGGAAGTCTTCCAGAACCTCATGTCAAGTTCATGCAGTATGTGAGAATATGTTGTCTTACAGTGTGGAAAGAATAGATCCTTTCTCCTGGCTGCTTATCTGAAAACTCATCCAGTTTGTAGGGCTTCTGATTCCAGCTGTGGAACATGTTTTCTGACTAGAAGAACTGGTGAACAGAAACCTCCTAGGCACATGATGTTGACAGGAGAATCTCAGTGGCATCAAGTTGTGTGTTCCTGTGAATAACATGTTGATATCAGATTCTACTGAAAATGTTGCAGAAGACCAAAAACAGATCTGATGTTGTCTTGTGAATCTATTTGTAGCTGTTGACTTAAAAGAATCTAAGCTGATTTGTAAAGTCTGCTTTAGAGAATCCATGACAGGTGAGGTACTGAAGCTGTTGTCAACAGCAGGATGTTCATTAAATGTTTGCCTCCTGTGAAATTTCCTAGTTATTGTTCTCAGGAATAATATGGGTAATTGGGAACTGGGAAATCTTTTGAGAATGAATTTTAGCATCCTCATTTCCTTATTGTATGACTTTGGTGACATCAATTATAGTGAGTACGTTTATTCACCTGTAAAATAGGGACACATTCCATCATTCAGGCCTACCTTACAGGTGTTTGTGGGGGTGAAATGAAATGATGAATGTCTCTGTGATGCTTTTTATTTCTATTTATTTTTGTAGGGTGGTACTTTTTCTTTTTTGTATGGTAGTTCTTTTTCAAACATGCCACTGCACATTTAAATCTCATCATTATTACTGCATTCACTACTAAATGGATTAACTTTGTGACCCACTTTCTTTCTCACATTTTAAATGCAGTAGCACCTGGGCTCCCAGAAGGGATAAAAGTCATAGTAAACATGAGGATCTCTTGTTTGATCCGGGTTCCCAGAAGGACGTGATGTTCCATCATATTTTAGGAAGTGTATATTGAAGCTTGATGTTGACTTTCATTTTCAGTCTTACATTAGGTAGTGCTTTGTTTTCCTACCCATTTCCCCAATAATTAATTTTTTTATAAGCAGTCAAAAATATAAATGTTGATTCAGATGGAAGTCTTCCAGAACCTCATGTCAAGTTCATGCAGTATGTGAGAATATGTTGTCTTACAGTGTGGAAAGAATAGATCCTTTCTCCTGGCTGCTTATCTGAAAACTCATCCAGTTTGTAGGGCTTCTGATTCCAGCTGTGGAACATGTTTTCTGACTAGAAGAACTGGTGAACAGAAACCTCTATCACTTGGTATTAGCAAAGTGCATTAACAGAACCCAAGCAGGTAGATCTACTCTCCTGTATGGGAACGTCGGTGAAAGCCCAATAAATGCCACATAGTTTCAATAAAATGCTGCTTTTCAACCCAAATTATAATCTAGTGATTGGGCCACACCATCCAGAGTGTTCACCAAGACTATCAGGAGTGTGGGTTAAATGGAACGTGGTGTGGGGGGTATTGGATTATCGTTGTTGTTGTGGGAGTTGAAGGATGGGCATCAGCTTAGAGGGCACCTAAAAGGTGAGAATGCTTTTTATTCTGGAAAAATTTAAATGTATACAGAAGTAGAGCTACTGGGACAACAGATTGCCAGGCATCTGTCACCCAAATTCATGAACTGGGATGATCAACATTAACTTTCTTTTGTCTATTTCTCTCCTTTCTCTCTCTCTCTCTTCCTATTCTGGAATATTGTAGATCAGACTCTAGATATAGATTCTCATTTTCAAATACTTCAGAATGCATCTTTAACTGATAATTGTATGCAGTCACCATCTACAGTGTTTTTGGGGCTCAAGAAAATAAAATCTGTCAATGTTTCAACTTTTCCCCCATCTATTTGCCATGAAGTGACGGGACTGGATACTATGATCTTAGTTTTTTGAATGCTGAGTTTTAAGCCAGCTTTTTCACTCTCCTTTTCACCCTCATCAAGAGGCTGTTTAGTTCCTCTTCACTGTCTGTTGTTAGAATTAGATATCATCTGTGTGTCTGAGGTGTTGATATTTCTCCCAGCAACCTTGATTCTAGCTTGTGATTTATCCAGCCTGCCATTTTGCATGATGTACTCTGCATATAAGTTAAATAAACAGCATGACAATATACAACCTAGGCATGCTTTCCCATTTGATGTTTTCCTCATGCATTTTAAAGTAACCCTGTTTGATTAAAAGCAGTCAAAAATATAAATGTTGATTCAGTCTTCAAAATCGTCAAGTTCATGCAGTATGTGAGAATATGTTGTCTTACAGTGTGGAAAGAATAGATCCTTTCTCCTGGCTGCTTATCTGAAACTCATCCAGTTTGTAGGGCTTCTGATTCCAGCTGTGGAACATGTTTTCTGACTAGAAGAACTGGTGAACAGAAACCTCTATCACTTGGTATTAGCAAAGTGCATTAACAGAACCCAAGCAGGTAGATCTACTCTCCTGTATGGGAACGTCGGTGAAAGCCCAATAAATGCCACATAGTTTCAATAAAATGCTGCTTTTCAACCCAAATTATAATCTAGTGATTGGGCCACACCATCCAGAGTGTTCACCAAGACTATCAGGAGTGTGGGTTAAATGGAACGTGGTGTGGGGGGTATTGGATTATCGTTGTTGTTGTGGGAGTTGAAGGATGGGCATCAGCTTAGAGGGCACCTAAAAGGTGAGAATGCTTTTTATTCTGGAAAAATTTAAATGTATACAGAAGTAGAGCTACTGGGACAACAGATTGCCAGGCATCTGTCACCCAAATTCATGAACTGGGATGATCAACATTAACTTTCTTTTGTCTATTTCTCTCCTTTCTCTCTCTCTCTCTCTCTTTTATTCTGGAATATTGTAGATCAGACTCTAGATATAGATTCTCATTTTCAAATACTTCAGAATGCATCTTTAACTGATAATTGTATGCAGTCACCATCTACAGTGTTTTTGGGGCTCAAGAAAATAAAATCTGTCAATGTTTCAACTTTTCCCCCATCTATTTGCCATGAAGTGACGGGACTGGATACTATGATCTTAGTTTTTTGAATGCTGAGTTTTAAGCCAGCTTTTTCACTCTCCTTTTCACCCTCATCAAGAGGCTGTTTAGTTCCTCTTCACTGTCTGTTGTTAGAATTAGATATCATCTGTGTGTCTGAGGTGTTGATATTTCTCCCAGCAACCTTGATTCTAGCTTGTGATTTATCCAGCCTGCCATTTTGCATGATGTACTCTGCATATAAGTTAAATAAACAGCATGACAATATACAACCTAGGCATGCTCTTTTTCCCAATTTTAAACCAGTCAGTTGTTCCATGTGAGGCTCTCACTATTGCTTATTTTGAAGAGTACAGACCAGTTATTTCATGAAATGTGCCTCAGTGGAAGTTTGCATCATGTGTCCTTACAAATGGATTCAGGTTATGCATGTTTGGCAAGAGTACCACAGAAGAGATGAGGTGCTCTCAGTCCCTGGAATCAGCTGGCGGATGATGTCCGTTTGTTCCAGTGTTAGTGACATTAACTTTGTTCAGTTTGTTAAGATGTTGTCTGCTAAATGAGAGGCAGATCAAGATTATTGTTTACTCAAAACTTTTATTTCAAAACTTTTCTTCAGTGGTTTTCACATCCGCTGATGGTCTTCTGACTCCATCATTTTAGTGTATTTATTAGTAGACATTCTATTATAAGGCAAAACTGTCCCCTTTTCTTCTTTTATTTATCTATCTACTTATTTCTATCCATACAGGTTAACATTCTTTTTTATTTAATGGGCTCTGCTTCATTACTTCATTATTTGGATGTTATCATCTCCTGGATATGGTCACTGGGAGCCACTCTCATTGTCTCCTATCTTTTTGATGGATCTTTTAGGAAGCTTGACTTGGTATCTTCCATGTTGAAATGGAGACTGGGGTTGGCAATCTTGTTCCCTTGCACAGTATCCAGTAACCACGAGAACAGCAGACTTTCCTTCCAAATCTTCCAGGTTTCAAGCACATCCCTGCAGGGAGTTGGTGTGATCAGTTGAAGAGATGCAAGGGCACTGGGAAAAAAAGCACGTCTTTAGCCTCTTATTTTGGGCCATATCTTTCCTAGAAGGTGTTCGCCACTAAAAAGTCCTTTCTAAGCGACATTTGCCATGAAATGACGGGACTGGATACTATGATCTTAGTTTTTGAATGCTGAGTTTTAAGCCAGCTTTTCACTCTCCTTTTCACCCTCATCAAGAGGCTGTTTAGTTCCTCTTCACTGTCTGTTGTTAGAATTAGATATCATCTGTGTGTCTGAGGTGTTGATATTTCTCCCAGCAACCTTGATTCTAGCTTGTGATTTATCCAGCCTGCCATTTTGCATGATGTACTCTGCATATAAGTTAAATAAACAGCATGACAATATACAACCTAGGCATGCTCTTTTTCCCAATTTTAAACCAGTCAGTTGTTCCAGGGAGGCTCTCACTATTGCTTATTTTGAAGAGTACAGACCAGTTATTTCATGAAATGTGCCTCAGTGGAAGTTTGCATCATGTGTCCTTACAAATGGATTCAGGTTATGCATGTTTGGCAAGAGTACCACAGAAGAGATGAGGTGCTCTCAGTCCCTGGAATCAGCTGGCGGATGATGTCCGTTTGTTCCAGTGTTAGTGACATTAACTTTGTTCAGTTTGTTAAGATGTTGTCTGCTAAATGAGAGGCAGATCAAGATTATTGTTTACTCAAAACTTTTATTTCAAAACTTTTCTTCAGTGGTTTTCACATCCGCTGATGGTCTTCTGACTCCATCATTTTAGTGTATTTATTAGTAGACATTCTATTATAAGGCAAAACTGTCCCCTTTTCTTCTTTTATTTATCTATCTACTTATTTCTATCCATACAGGTTAACATTCTTTTTTATTTAATGGGCTCTGCTTCATTACTTCATTATTTGGATGTTATCATCTCCTGGATATGGTCACTGGGAGCCACTCTCATTGTCTCCTATCTTTTTGATGGATCTTTTAGGAAGCTTGACTTGGTATCTTCCATGTTGAAATGGAGACTGGGGTTGGCAATCTTGTTCCCTTGCACAGTATCCAGTAACCACGAGAACAGCAGACTTTCCTTCCAAATCTTCCAGGTTTCAAGCACATCCCTGCAGGGAGTTGGTGTGATCAGTTGAAGAGATGCAAGGGCACTGGGAAAAAAAGCACGTCTTTAGCCTCTTATTTTGGGCTCTGATAGTGGCTTTCCTAGAAGGTGTTCGCCACTAAAAAGTCAAGCAACGGGTTTCCTAATTTCTGGCTTCTGTCTAAAACAGGTTTCTTGAGTCAGTTAATTGAACATAAATTACAATTGACCTTGGAGGGATTAACTTGCATTGTGGGGTCATCTCAGCTGTATAGCTATTTGGGTGCTATCTGACTGTCTGAGCTTTTATATACATTTCAGCTAAGTTAGAGAGGAAAATGTACCACTCAGGGACATTACAGGAATTGTTGACCTTCTCCAGTCAGTTTGAGGTCAAGGAATTAATGTAGAGAATTACCAGAAGATCTATAAATACACATGTTTCTTACATGAAAGGTGTCATTAAAAAAGTACTGTTCATTGTACTTAACTGTTTCAGATCCATGTGTAATATTTGAATAGCTTAAGGGAAATTTTAGTGTGGGGAAAAACAAAAATAGCATTAAAATTAAAAAAAAAAACACAAAAACTACATTAGTAGTAGGTTGCCTAAAGTTCCATAGAGTCTGAGCCATTTCAACATTAAAAATAAATTAAATGATAGACACTATATTTAAAAGAAGACTTACTCATGTCAGAGGCTGAACACAATTTTTTTAAACAAAACCATTTTGTACTGAGGTATAGCCAATTAACAATTTTGTGATTGTTTCAGGTGAACAGTGAAAGGGCTCAGCACACATATACATGTATCTATTCTCCCCTAAACCCGTCTCCCATCCAGCCTATTAAATAACGTTGAACAGAGTTCCATAGGCTGTACAATAGATTTTTTGTTGGTTATCCATTTCAAACATGGCAGTTGAACACATTCTTTTGAGGTCAGCTCGATAGCCTGTATTCTAAACTTTTTGCTGCCTCTTTGGTATTGCAAGAGGTTGAGTTAAAAATCGGCATACCAGCTTATTCCTGGTAGGTGAGTGGAAAGAGTATGACCTTTGGAAATACAGATCTGGGATCAACTAATGACACTGTCATTGACTTGCTCACTATCTTTCTAGAGTTCTTTTGCCATTCCAAGTGTTGGTTTCCTGTCTGTAAAGAAAGGTTTACAACTTGTAGGATCAATAAAAAGAATAAAAGCTATAGAAGACCTTATGGTATGTCAAGTATAGGGAGCTCATCCTGGTTTTCTGTGATGACCTAGAGGGTGAGATGGGAGGGTGGGAGGGTGGGAGGGGAGTTCAAAGAGGGAGAGGATATATGTATACATGTAGCTGATTCACTTAAAAAAATTTTTTTTAAAATGTTATTTGATCTTTCATTTACTTATCTTTTCTTTATTTGACCTGTGTGGGTCTCCCATCGCAGTAGCCCCTCTTGTTGCAGAGCACTGGGTCCAGGCGCATGCACCCCAGAGCTCCGGCTCCGTAGTTGGACACATCAGTCCAGCCGCTCCGCTGCCCATGGGATCTTCCCAGGCCAGGGGTCGAACCGGTGCTCCTTGCACTGCAAGGCGATGTCCTACCCAATGAACCACCAGGGAAGCCCCAGCTGATTCACTTTGTTGTACAGCAGGAACCAACACAACATTGTAAATCAATTATACTCCAATAATAGTAAGAAGTAGATATTTTCACACACAAAAATCAAAACTTCATGATATTTTGCCTAGCATAAAGGAGACCTTCAATGAATGTGTCTTTACTTACATCCTATTCCTGCTTTCAATAGCATAGCAATCCAATCACCTTGGTTCACTCATTGCTTACCATGTTCCAGACTGATCTCAGTGCTTTATGTGTACCACTCATCAGAGAGGAATTACAATTTCCAATTTACAGATGAGAAAACTGAGACCCAGAGAGGTTAGGGGCTCTTGGACAAGTGTTGATGCTAAGGTTACAAGTCTGATGCTAGAGTCTAGGGTCTTAATCATTATGCTCTTCTGTCTCTCATCACTGTGACTCTCTGAGACCATGTACTTTTCACAGAGTTGGAGTAGTAACTCATGGGTTTACAGAGTACTATCAAAGGCACACATTTGAGACTCCTATATTCTGGGAAGGGAGAATTAACCTGGACGATAAATAGAAATAAGAATGTAGGAGAAAACTTAAAGAGATGTGAACGAGATACTTACTAGACATATAAGTTAAACCATGCTGTCTCTGAAATACTGGGTCATTTATCTTGTTCTAAATCAGAGGTTAAAAACATGCATGATCATAGTTCTATGATGTGAGACATATGAGAATATGTGATTTATGGAGTTACCACTTCAATGTTATAGCAACCCTTGGTGACATGTTTCTTTGTTTATTTTGAAGGAAAAGAAACCAAGGATCAGGGCAGACAAGGAATCACACAGACTTCCTATTCCAAACCTGTCTGTGTGGGGTCAACGCTCTGAGCTCATTAGCCCTCTCTGTTATGCTTAGCATAGATAGTAACAAATTCCCTGGTTACCGGTACTGCCATGGCCTAATACTCACCCTTGTAATGTCTTCAATGAGCTTGAAGACTTGGCAACAGGTGTACAATTTCTTTTCCTTCTTGAAAGTTGGTTCTACCAACTCTGGTACAGTCTCAACCTTGCACTGCAAGGCGATGTCCTACCCAATGAACCACCAGGGAAGCCCCAGCTGATTCACTTTGTTGTACAGCAGGAACCAACACAACATTGTAAATCAATTATACTCCAATAATAGTAAGAAGTAGATATTTTCACACACAAAAATCAAAACTTCATGATATTTTGCCTAGCATAAAGGAGACCTTCAATGAATGTGTCTTTACTTACATCCTATTCCTGCTTTCAATAGCATAGCAATCCAATCACCTTGGTTCACTCATTGCTTACCATGTTCCAGACTGATCTCAGTGCTTTATGTGTACCACTCATCAGAGAGGAATTACAATTTCCAATTTACAGATGAGAAAACTGAGACCCAGAGAGGTTAGGGGCTCTTGGACAAGTGTTGATGCTAAGGTTACAAGTCTGATGCTAGAGTCTAGGGTCTTAATCATTATGCTCTTCTGTCTCTCATCACTGTGACTCTCTGAGACCATGTACTTTTCACAGAGTTGGAGTAGTAACTCATGGGTTTACAGAGTACTATCAAAGGCACACATTTGAGACTCCTATATTCTGGGAAGGGAGAATTAACCTGGACGATAAATAGAAATAAGAATGTAGGAGAAAACTTAAAGAGATGTGAACGAGATACTTACTAGACATATAAGTTAAACCATGCTGTCTCTGAAATACTGGGTCATTTATCTTGTTCTAAATCAGAGGTTAAAAACATGCATGATCATAGTTCTATGATGTGAGACATATGAGAATATGTGATTTATGGAGTTACCACTTCAATGTTATAGCAACCCTTGGTGACATGTTTCTTTGTTTATTTTGAAGGAAAAGAAACCAAGGATCAGGGCAGACAAGGAATCACACAGACTTCCTATTCCAAACCTGTCTGTGTGGGGTCAACGCTCTGAGCTCATTAGCCCTCTCTGTTATGCTTAGCATAGATAGTAACAAATTCCCTGGTTACCGGTACTGCCATGGCCTAATACTCACCCTTGTAATGTCTTCAATGAGCTTGAAGACTTGGCAACAGGTGTACAATTTCTTTTCCTTCTTGAAAGTTGGTTTTTACCAGACTCTGGTACAGTCCAGTTTCTAAAACTTAGCTGTCCACGACCACCATGCATATTCCAGAGTTTGGCATTAGGGAAAACCTTCAACAGCAGACATCTTTCCCCTCTTGAAGGGAAAATATATGCTCTCAGATTAGGCCTTTAAAAATATTTCACACCCTAGACATTTAAGCATTTCTGTAGCAGAAGGTGATTCTTATCTACCTCAATATTCATTTTCCTTTCCTCCTTATGGAGAGAACTTGTATTTTAGGCAGGCCCATTGTCATCTAGAGCTAGAGAAAGTTCTCCGCCTCTCTTTCAGCTAAGTGTGGTCATGGGACTGAGCTCTTGACAAAGAGCTGAAGCGCTCTGTGGCATTCTGGGAAGGCTGCCTGAAGAAGGTGACTCATCTTGGAGGAGACCCTTTTGTCCTGTTATTCCTACTTTGTTGGAGTAGCAGCTAGGAGGGGACACCTGAGGTTCTAGCAAGCATTTGAGACCATGAAGTGACCTTGAGGGTGGAAACCACTTGGTAGGATCTTAGAGCAAATGATAGAAGCCTGGGCTGCTGATAACAGCTTGGAGTCACTTTACTAGCCCTAAGTGGCTCACTTTTATTTTTATATGAGAAGGACATTTTCCTCTTTTTCCTCCCTTCTTCCTTTCTTCCCTCCATCCCTTCCTCCTCTCTTTTCTTCTTTCCCTTCTTTCTCGTTTGTTGCTGTTATTTTGGGTTTATGTATTATATGTTATGTAAACAACAATTCTCATTATACTTTCCAAAATTATAATTGGCTTCCTCTGGGCATATATACATGTCTGGGAAAGCCTGCAAGAGCTCTAAGCCTACAGGCTCGGCCTTTAGTTGAGTGCTGTTATTTACTGGTATAATATCTTGTACATGTTTCTTTGTTTATTTTGAGGAAAAGAAACCAAGGATCAGGGCAGACAAGGAATCACAGAGACTTCCTATTCCAAACCTGTCTGTGTGGGGTCAACGCTCTGAGCTCATTAGCCCTCTCTGTTATGCTTAGCATAGATAGTAACAAATTCCCTGGTTACCGGTACTGCCATGGCCTAATACTCACCCTTGTAATGTCTTCAATGAGCTTGAAGACTTGGCAACAGGTGTACAATTTCTTTTCCTTCTTGAAAGTTGGTTTTTACCAGACTCTGGTACAGTCCAGTTTCTAAAACTTAGCTGTCCACGACCACCATGCATATTCCAGAGTTTGGCATTAGGAAAACCTTCAACAGCAGACATCTTTCCCCTCTTGAAGGGAAAATATATGCTCTCAGATTAGGCCTTTAAAAATATTTCACACCCTAGACATTTAAGCATTTCTGTAGCAGAAGGTGATTCTTATCTACCTCAATATTCATTTTCCTTTCCTCCTTATGGAGAGAACTTGTATTTTAGGCAGGCCCATTGTCATCTAGAGCTAGAGAAAGTTCTCCGCCTCTCTTTCAGCTAAGTGTGGTCATGGGACTGAGCTCTTGACAAAGAGCTGAAGCGCTCTGTGGCATTCTGGGAAGGCTGCCTGAAGAAGGTGACTCATCTTGGAGGAGACCCTTTTGTCCTGTTATTCCTACTTTGTTGGAGTAGCAGCTAGGAGGGACACCTGAGGTTCTAGCAAGCATTTGAGACCATGAAGTGACCTTGAGGGTGGAAACCACTTGGTAGGATCTTAGAGCAAATGATAGAAGCCTGGGCTGCTGATAACAGCTTGGAGTCACTTTACTAGCCCTAAGTGGCTCACTTTTATTTTTATATGAGAAGGACATTTTCCTCTTTTTCCTCCCTTCTTCCTTTCTTCCCTCCATCCCTTCCTCCTCTCTTTTCTTCTTTCCCTTCTTTCTCGTTTGTTGCTGTTATTTTGGGTTTATGTATTATATGTTATGTAAACAACAATTCTCATTATACTTTCCAAAATTATAATTGGCTTCCTCTGGGCATATATACATGTCTGGGAAAGCCTGCAAGAGCTCTAAGCCTACAGGCTCGGCCTTTAGTTGAGTGTGATTTAACTGACGAATTATTAAGGTATGGAAACATGCACAGTGGAATATTTTGGTCCATAATATCTTTTGACATCTTTTTGAACTAAAATGCTTTTAGCAGCTAAAATGCATTACCACCACGTTTTCCCCCTTCTCACTGTTTAATTCAAAGAAGGATGCATTTGGAAGACATTAGGATCTTGCTCCTCTAAGGCTAGTCCTATCAGGTTCGTTAGAGACTGTATAACGTTTGAGATCATGGTATGAACAGATTTGGAATGGGTATGATTTTTTTGTGATAAAAATTATTACATCAAACAGAACTCAGAATTTACTCCAGGTGGAATTTCCCCACCCCCCTCCCTATTTTAATTCTAACATCAAGCACCAAAGTGACACAATGTATTTCTGACCTTCTGATACACTGAACTTTGGGCACAAATGGAAGATGAATTAGGAAGACATAGTTTTGTACTTGAGTACCCCAAATGGTGTAAAAGAGTTTTCCACTTAAATTCATTTCAAAGCAGCCAAATATTATGGTCTCTTGGTTACTAAATTTTAAATGACTTTTAACTTAAAAATATACTGTTTTGTATCCTAATATTTTATGTATCTCCTTTATTGACTGAAAGAGTTAAAAACAGACACCCCTCCTCCCTCTGAATCCTTAAAGAGGAAAATATGGAGAGAATATTTAGAAACTGGCAAAAGGTAGTATTGGAACAGTCATCTTCATAATTTATCGTAAATGGTTGAGACCGTTTATTCTGTTCTTGAAATCTTGATTGTCTGGCGCCCATCACAGATTAGAGTGACCTGGATTTTCTATAGCCTTAAAACCTTAAACCATCCCTTAGCTTTGTCTGTGAATGTGGTCAGTAAGTACCAAGTTGTCCCTATTGGTAACTGTTGAAAAGATGCCATTGAACGGCATTGCATTATCTTTGGAGTTATATACTGCATTCCTCTGGAAGTTAAAAGAAGATTGTAATGGACTCATAAAATCATACAATTTCAACATTTGCAAGGAATTTTGATATGACCTACTTCAATCCTCTGCCCTTCTAATCATTTTAAAGATGAGGAAACTGATACCCAGAGATTTTTTTCAAAGTTTCACAGCTTGCACATTAATTCCACTGTTAAAGTTTTGATGTTTCACACTTGTATGTTTTCAAAAATAGCCCAATGGAGGAAAAGAAGCTTTTGTCTATCAGTTTGAATTTGGTCCTAATTATCTTTGGTATCATGATTTTCTTCCATAAAATTTTATGGAATAAGAGGATTATAACATCAAAACCTTCTAAGAGTGAATTCACTTAAGTTTGTTGAAAGTTACTGATATACCTACGAGATACATGGGCTAAGTGAAAAGACTTTATCTTAAGTGATAGCAACACCAAAGCCATGTAGACAGATAGAAATAGCAAACTGCATATTGATCCTAAAGCAAATCAACTGAAGTGTCTTCTATGGACATACAGTTGATAAAACCCAATAAAATAATGTTTGTTCTTTTCTATTTCAACAGGACTAGGCAATCTCCTTTAAACTTTTCATGCAACATGGAAATAAGAGTTCTGAAGTAACCACTGCATCATATTTATTTTTTTACTTTGCTTATTTGCTTTTATAGAGTTTTGTTGTTTACAGATAAGTATAATCCCAGATTAATTCTATGTCCTATCCCACCATCCCATCCCTCCAGGCTATCACATAGCCCTCATGTAAGACCCCTTAACCCACAGTACATTGACAATAGTTATCTCTTACATATGCTAGTACAGGGCTCCATGTTACTCTTCCCATATCTCTCACCTACTCTTCCCTCTCCCCAGTCCATAAGTCTGCTCTCTATGACTGTTTTTCCATCGATCATTGCAACATATTTTCATGTTTATTAAGAAGCCCCAAATGTTTCTTAGTAGAAAATTGGCTGACATATCTATAGGTTTAAATCTTTTATTGGTTACTGATTAGCTTAACTGTTCTGTCTGACAAACCTTCATAATAAATAAGCAAACCAGTGAGCTCTTTGCAATCAAACTAACTTTGTTTAAAGGATGATCACTAAAATGTGATTTACACGCTAATGAATTTTGCAATCAGCATGTGGTGGTGTACAAGTTCCAACATGAATCTAAAATGTACAAATCCGAAGACACTGAAGTTATTAAAAATCACACCACAATGCAACTATTTTTAATTAAAAAGAAATATATCACATTCATATTTAGCAGTGACATTATGGCATATGAGAAGGATAGCTCAGACTCACTTTTTGAACACATCCTAACATAACACAGCTATTGTTGTTTTGAAGGTTAATGATTTCTTTTCAAGATCAAATTACTTGTTACACTGACTCAAACGAAGAGAAAAAAAAAAAACAAATAAGAAACTGTATTATATATATACATGTAAACCATGTAAATAGACAAGGTGATTGATGATGGTGTGCCAGTAAGAAAAGTTGCTTGTAGATATTTTTTTTTTTCTTTTTTCAATTGGACCAAATTCTTCTTGGAAAGCCTCTATAAATCACTGGCTTTTCTGCCTCTGTTTCAATTAACTAAATTATTGATAGTGAAATTGTTGCAAAGCAGCTTTAATATAAAGAATGTTTCCCAGATCTTTGTATATAAAACTTAAAAAAAATCTTTAAAGAACTTAAGTTTTAAACATCTGTCTGGACAGATATCAAAATGCAGAGTGTTACACTATTATACTGTGTAGGTATCTGACACTTTGGTATTACTGCTCAGTTAAATATTCACAGTGAGATTTTATGATCTTTTCAAAAGAAAACTTCCACAAGAGAAATAACCTCATCTTGAACAACATAATAAGCACTTTAAATGAATGAACTCTGGAGTAAGCAATGAAAAAAATAACTTCCTTTGCTAATTTTTACATCTGATTTCAGTCACCTAGTATTTTTCTATTGAGATTTTAAAAATCATTCATTGGCATGCAATGGTTGTGCTTTTATTAAAAAATTTTAGTATTCATTGTGAATATTTTTCTGGAAAGAGAATTTTAGTGAAAATGCTATATATACATAGTGAAGAGAATTACATTGGGGGAAAATATAGCCCTGTTGAATCTTACTTGTTGTGGAATTTATATTGTAGTACAACTAACAATAGTTTTTGAGATACAAAAGATGAAAACTATCATATTATAAATGCAACAGTAATTTCGTAAGTAGGACTTTCTTTAAAGGAATACTGAGACCCAGGCTGGGGTGTTCTTTCATTCTCTGTTCTCCATTAAAAATCACACCACAATGCAACTATTTTTAATTAAAAGAAATATATCACATTCATATTTAGCAGTGACATTATGGCATATGAGAAGGATAGCTCAGACTCACTTTTGAACACATCCTAACATAACACAGCTATTGTTGTTTTGAAGGTTAATGATTTCTTTTCAAGATCAAATTACTTGTTACACTGACTCAAACGAAGAGAAAAAAAAAAAACAAATAAGAAACTGTATTATATATATACATGTAAACCATGTAAATAGACAAGGTGATTGATGATGGTGTGCCAGTAAGAAAAGTTGCTTGTAGATATTTTTTTTTTTCTTTTTTCAATTGGACCAAATTCTTCTTGGAAAGCCTCTATAAATCACTGGCTTTTCTGCCTCTGTTTCAATTAACTAAATTATTGATAGTGAAATTGTTGCAAAGCAGCTTTAATATAAAGAATGTTTCCCAGATCTTTGTATATAAAACTTAAAAAAAATCTTTAAAGAACTTAAGTTTTAAACATCTGTCTGGACAGATATCAAAATGCAGAGTGTTACACTATTATACTGTGTAGGTATCTGACACTTTGGTATTACTGCTCAGTTAAATATTCACAGTGAGATTTTATGATCTTTTCAAAAGAAAACTTCCACAAGAGAAATAACCTCATCTTGAACAACATAATAAGCACTTTAAATGAATGAACTCTGGAGTAAGCAATGAAAAAAATAACTTCCTTTGCTAATTTTTACATCTGATTTCAGTCACCTAGTATTTTTCTATTGAGATTTTAAAAATCATTCATTGGCATGCAATGGTTGTGCTTTTATTAAAAATTATAGTATTCATTGTGAATATTTTTCTGGAAAGAGAATTTTAGTGAAAATGCTATATATACATAGTGAAGAGAATTACATTGGGGGAAAATATAGCCCTGTTGAATCTTACTTGTTGTGGAATTTATATTGTAGTACAACTAACAATAGTTTTTGAGATACAAAAGATGAAAACTATCATATTATAAATGCAACAGTAATTTCGTAAGTAGGACTTTCTTTAAAGGAATACTGAGACCCAGGCTGGGGTGTTCTTTCATTCTCTGTTCTCCCTGCTCCACATCCTGTAGCTTAGATTCAGTTAGTGTGCTTGATAAATGTGTTCACATTAGAATTATAACTGAGAAAAAACTTTTTAATGGCTTTAAAGTGATTAAAGAAGCAAAACCTTTTTTTCTCTCTTTAGAATTTACTAGCCTGCTTTGCACTAACTACATCACACAAACAACCACAATTTCCTTATTTGCTGGGAAGAATTCTTCAACAAACAGTGTAATTTGGTGTCAAAGAGACTAACAATGAGCATCTCACTGTTTACTTAATGAGATGTGAATGAAAGTGTGAAGGTGAAAAGAGATTCTAGGTTAGAAGTGAGACCACTTCTTTAGCACAAGGAAAAACCCCTTGAAAATGCCATATCTGAAAACAGCAGAAGCCTTTCCTTTTTCTCTCGTTTCTTCCTTCCTTCCTTTCTCTCTTTACTTTAAGACTCCTCCTTATTTGTCTTAAAAAGTCTAAGGTGGATTAATCTGTTTCAAAAACCATCCTGTGGATATTGATAATTGAAGTGGCTTGGCTTTGGAAAACATTAGCTTATATTTTCACTTCCTTTGTAGCAAATGTTTAGTGATACCCTGGTCTCCAGGTCTCCATAGTCCACCTACTATCAATATCACCACCACTGTTTTCATCACTAAAGGAAATGGAAGGAAATTGGTGATGAGTTGTCAAGACATCTTAGGAACAACAACCTGTCATGGCCTCATTTCTCCTTCTAAATCCTTTGTACCTATTCACGAAAGTCAAATGAGATTATGTCTGTGAACCCCCTATAAACCTAAAGCACAAAAATGAAATCAGATGATGCCAATAGGGATTAGGATGTTGCCTGACAATGTTACTCATTTTAGGCCAGGAAAATATAGCCCTGTTGAATCTTACTTGTTGTGGAATTTATATTGTAGTACAACTAACAATAGTTTTTGAGATACAAAAGATGAAAACTATCATATTATAAATGCAACAGTAATTTCGTAAGTAGGACTTTCTTTAAAGGAATACTGAGACCCAGGCTGGGGTGTTCTTTCATTCTCTGTTCTCCCTGCTCCACATCCTGTAGCTTAGATTCAGTTAGTGTGCTTGATAAATGTGTTCACATTAGAATTATAACTGAGAAAAAACTTTTTAATGGCTTTAAAGTGATTAAAGAAGCAAAACCTTTTTTTCTCTCTTTAGAATTTACTAGCCTGCTTTGCACTAACTACATCACACAAACAACCACAATTTCCTTATTTGCTGGGAAGAATTCTTCAACAAACAGTGTAATTTGGTGTCAAAGAGACTAACAATGAGCATCTCACTGTTTACTTAATGAGATGTGAATGAAAGTGTGAAGGTGAAAAGAGATTCTAGGTTAGAAGTGAGACCACTTCTTTAGCACAAGGAAAAACCCCTTGAAAATGCCATATCTGAAAACAGCAGAAGCCTTTCCTTTTTCTCTCCTTTCTTCCTTCCTTCCTTTTCTCTCTTTACTTTAAGACTCCTCCTTATTTGTCTTAAAAAGTCTAAGGTGGATTAATCTGTTTCAAAAACCATCCTGTGGATATTGATAATTGAAGTGGCTTGGCTTTGGAAAACATTAGCTTATATTTTCACTTCCTTTGTAGCAAATGTTTAGTGATACCCTGGTCTCCAGGTCTCCATAGTCCACCTACTATCAATATCACCACCACTGTTTTCATCACTAAAGGAAATGGAAGGAAATTGGTGATGAGTTGTCAAGACATCTTAGGAACAACAACCTGTCATGGCCTCATTTCTCCTTCTAAATCCTTTGTACCTATTCACGAAAGTCAAATGAGATTATGTCTGTGAACCCCCTATAAACCTAAAGCACAAAAATGAAATCAGATGATGCCAATAGGGATTAGGATGTTGCCTGACAATGTTACTCATTTTTAGGCCAGGAATTTAGTAGCAGCCTCACATTTTCTGATGATTATACCATCTTGAGTAATATAATTTGTACTGATATAAACTATATTTAGCCATTCACTGGAATTCTAAAGCATTTTCTTATGATTCCTGTTCCACTATTGTCTAGAATCTTTTGGCTGCTGCAAGAAAAAATGATTTTTTTTCACCTTATGCATTTTCCAATCCACATTTCCCAGATTAATTAGAAAATTGCTCTATTGCTCTTTTCCCTTCCCTGATATGTAGCACTGGCAGAAAGAAGATGCTAATTTGATGCAGAAGCTGCTTAAAATCAGTCAAAATAAACCCTGCTCCAATCTTGTGCACATTAAATGATTTTCCTGATCAGAATGGGAGCAGGGCTGATAAGAAGGAAAGAGGAAGCTTAGAGATGGGCTTCTCCCTCTTCCTCATTTCCAGCCAGGTAAAATGGAGTTTGAGAGGCCTAAATTCTCAGCAGATTTGCACAGCACAGTAATAGCCTTTATGCTTGGAAATTTATGGGCCATGGACAGTTTATAAGAAACGATGTAGTTCATCAGAGAGCCAGACTGATGGAGCACATGGGAGCATTCTGCACAGGAAGTTGGGTTTTGGAATAATACTTACTTTGATAGAGTTGTTTTGTTAGCTAAGTAAAACAGTAGGGAAGCCAATGGCCACTTAGGCTTCAAACATAAATATATATTTTCACTTCCTTTGTAGCAAATGTTTAGTGATACCCTGGTCTCCAGGTCTCCATAGTCCACCTACTATCAATATCACCACCACTGTTTTCATCACTAAAGGAAATGGAAGGAAATTGGTGATGAGTTGTCAAGACATCTTAGGAACAACAACCTGTCATGGCCTCATTTCTCCTTCTAAATCCTTTGTACCTATTCACGAAAGTCAAATGAGATTATGTCTGTGAACCCCCTATAAACCTAAAGCACAAAAATGAAATCAGATGATGCCAATAGGGATTAGGATGTTGCCTGACAATGTTACTCATTTTTAGGCCAGGAATTTAGTAGCAGCCTCACATTTTCTGATGATTATACCATCTTGAGTAATATAATTTGTACTGATATAAACTATATTTAGCCATTCACTGGAATTCTAAAGCATTTTCTTATGATTCCTGTTCCACTATTGTCTAGAATCTTTTGGCTGCTGCAAGAAAAAATGATTTTTTTTCACCTTATGCATTTTCCAATCCACATTTCCCAGATTAATTAGAAAATTGCTCTATTGCTCTTTTCCCTTCCCTGATATGTAGCACTGGCAGAAAGAAGATGCTAATTTGATGCAGAAGCTGCTTAAAATCAGTCAAAATAAACCCTGCTCCAATCTTGTGCACATTAAATGATTTTCCCTGATCAGAATGGGAGCAGGGCTGATAAGAAGGGAAAGAGGGGAAGCTTAGAGATGGGCTTCTCCCTCTTCCTCATTTCCAGCCAGGTAAAATGGAGTTTGAGAGGCCTAAATTCTCAGCAGATTTGCACAGCACAGTAATAGCCTTTATGCTTGGAAATTTATGGGCCATGGACAGTTTATAAGAAACGATGTAGTTCATCAGAGAGCCAGACTGATGGAGCACATGGGAGCATTCTGCACAGGAAGTTGGGTTTTGGAATAATACTTACTTTGATAGAGTTGTTTTGTTAGCTAAGTAAAACAGTAGGGAAGCCAATGGCCACTTAGGCTTCAAACATAAATATATATTTATAAGTCACCCAGCTGCCTAATTGAGAGCCATAGTGTTTTCACTAAGTATACCTTCATCAGAAAGCAGTAAAAACAATACCACCAACAAAACCCCAGTCTCCATAGATTCATTTAATCAGTCTTTGATTGTTGGAGATAATTAAATGCTATCTAAATGATTCTTTCTCTGTTAAAGTCAAAGAGTGAGAGGTTGGGTAGAAAGACACCCTTTTTGCCCTTTTTTTGTTTTTTTGGTGGGAGAATGTTCTTCTGTATTTAAGGTGCAAAGACGTACGTTAAACCTTACGTTATACTCTGGGTCGCTGAGGGCTATTATCAGAGATTTGAAATTGTGGCTCTAAGGACTCCAGATGAGGAGAGTTGTGGGGCTCAGAGGAGCAAGGGTTGGGCGTACAATCGTCTGGTGCTTTCAGGTTTCACAGAAGAAGGTTAAGCAGGAGGTGGCTTGTTAAATTTGAGCAGAGAACTGGAAAATAAGATTTCACACTCCTGAGATGAGGAAAGCTGGCGAGTTTGGAGTTTGTCTGGGAGCTTTGAAAAAGGTCGGGTGCGCTATAGTGTTTCTCAAATTGTATTTCAGTGCTTCTGAAATGAGAAAAAGTAGGTGTTATAAAGGGCCCACAGACACATGTGGTCAAGTCAAGCGTCCTAGGTAAATGGGCATTTTCAAACTCAAATGATGACCTGGCATGTGGAAACCAAATGTACAGCCTCTCCTTCTGCTTGACTGGGCCTCCTAGAATTCAGGTCACACTAACAATGTTTTGCTACTGTGTCTTCCATTCAGTCTTCTCTCTGTGTTCTTTTTTTTCCTGATCAGAATGGGAGCAGGGCTGATAAGAAGGAAAGAGGAAGCTTAGAGATGGGCTTCTCCCTCTTCCTCATTTCCAGCCAGGTAAAATGGAGTTTGAGAGGCCTAAATTCTCAGCAGATTTGCACAGCACAGTAATAGCCTTTATGCTTGGAAATTTATGGGCCATGGACAGTTTATAAGAAACGATGTAGTTCATCAGAGAGCCAGACTGATGGAGCACATGGGAGCATTCTGCACAGGAAGTTGGGTTTTGGAATAATACTTACTTTGATAGAGTTGTTTTGTTAGCTAAGTAAAACAGTAGGGAAGCCAATGGCCACTTAGGCTTCAAACATAAATATATATTTATAAGTCACCCAGCTGCCTAATTGAGAGCCATAGTGTTTTCACTAAGTATACCTTCATCAGAAAGCAGTAAAAACAATACCACCAACAAAACCCCAGTCTCCGCATAGATTCATTTAATCAGTCTTTGATTGTTGGAGATAATTAAATGCTATCTAAATGATTCTTTCTCTGTTAAAGTCAAAGAGTGAGAGGTTGGGTAGAAAGACACCCTTTTTGCCCTTTTTGTGTTTTTTTGGTGGGAGAATGTTCTTCTGTATTTAAGGTGCAAAGACGTACGTTAAACCTTACGTTATACTCTGGGTCGCTGAGGGCTATTATCAGAGATTTGAAATTGTGGCTCTAAGGACTCCAGATGAGGAGAGTTGTGGGGCTCAGAGGAGCAAGGGTTGGGCGTACAATCGTCTGGTGCTTTCAGGTTTCACAGAAGAAGGTTAAGCAGGAGGTGGCTTGTTAAATTTGAGCAGAGAACTGGAAAATAAGATTTCACACTCCTGAGATGAGGAAAGCTGGCGAGTTTGGAGTTTGTCTGGGAGCTTTGAAAAAGGTCGGGTGCGCTATAGTGTTTCTCAAATTGTATTTCAGTGCTTCTGAAATGAGAAAAAGTAGGTGTTATAAAGGGCCCACAGACACATGTGGTCAAGTCAAGCGTCCTAGGTAAATGGGCATTTTCAAACTCAAATGATGACCTGGCATGTGGAAACCAAATGTACAGCCTCTCCTTCTGCTTGACTGGGCCTCCTAGAATTCAGGTCACACTAACAATGTTTTGCTACTGTGTCTTCCATTCAGTCTTCTCTCTGTGTTCTCAAACCCCTTTCTCTTCTTTATGGCCGCAGCTTTCATGATTTCTCTCTTTTGCTTTGAGACCTTGAGTTGGACTTGGATTACAAGAGGCAGCAGGCAATCCAAGATGTGGGTTCTAGTCTGAGATCTGTTTCTTTGTGTGACCTGACTACAGGACACTTGCCTTTCTTCTTGGAGCAGGGGGTCAGGTCCCTGAGGTCTCCCATGTTGCTGGGAGACTTTAGACTTGGTCTTTTTTTCTTATTGAAGTATGGTTGACTTACAATGCAGTGTCAATTTCAGATGTGATTCAGTTTCATATATATATATTCTTGAGATTCTTTTCCCTTATAGTTCCCTGTGCTATGTAGTAGGTCCTTGTTGGTTATATATTATATATATACCTATGCTAGCCCTGAGCTCCTAATTTGTATCCCTCCACTGCCTTTTCTCCAGTATTCGTGCCTGCAGAATTCCTTGGACAGAGGCACCTGGCGGGGTCCATGGAGTCATAAAGAGTTGACACGACTAAGCCACTATCACTTTCAGTTTTCCCTTTTGGTAACCATAAGTTTGTTTTCTATGTCTATGGATCTATTCCTTTTTTTTTTTTTTTTTGTGAATAAGCTCACTTGTATCTTTTTTTAAAAAATTTCACATATAAGTGATATATTGTGATAGTTTAGACTTGGTCTGGTTATTTCTATTCTCCCCTCCTCTTCTGGGCCAGGTGTGATTCTCTTTCCCAACTGCTTTTTTTTTTTTTAAACATTTATTTATTTATTTATTTTGGCGGGAGTGGGGAGGGAGGTGGGGTGGGCGGGCCACTTCCACTGGTCTTTCATTTGTCTAATTTCATCCATCTTTGTTTTTTGGCCCCTGTGGGCCTCCCATCGTGGTGGCATCTGTTGTTGAAGAGCACCAGCTCTGGGTGCATGTGGTCCAGAGCTCCGGCTCGGTAATTGGACACATTGGTCCAGCCCCTCCGCGGCATGTGAGATCTTCCCAGGCCAGGGATCAAACTGGCGCCCCTTGCACTGCAAGGTGGTGTCCTTACCTACTGGACCACCAGGGAAGCCCACAACTGCTTTTTTTTTTTTTTTAAAGATTTATTTATTTATTTATTTTGGGCGGGGGTTGGGTTGGGGAGGGAGGGGAGCAGGCCAGCCACTTCTATTGGTCTTTCATTTCTCTATTTTCATCCGTCTTTGTTCTTTGGCTCCTGTGGGCCTCCCATCGCGGTGGCGTCTGTTGTCACAGAGCACTGGCTCTGGGCGCATGCGCTCCAGAGCTCCAGCTCCATAATTGGACACATCAGTCCAGCAGCTCCGCGGCACGTGGGATCTTCCCAGGCCAGGGATCAAACTGGCGCCCCTTGCACTGCAAGGTGGTGTCCTTACCTACTGGACCACCAGGGAAGCCCACAACTGCTTTTTTTTTTTTTTTAAAGATTTATTTATTTATTTATTTTGGGCGGGGGTTGGGTTGGGGAGGGAGGGGAGCAGGCCAGCCACTTCTATTGGTCTTTCATTTCTCTATTTTCATCCGTCTTTGTTCTTTGGCTCCTGTGGGCCTCCCATCACGGTGGCGTCTGTTGTCACAGAGCACTGGCTCTGGGCGCATGCGCTCCAGAGCTCCAGCTCCATAATTGGACACATCAGTCCAGCAGCTCCGCGGCACGTGGGATCTTCCCAGGCCAGGGATCGAGCCGGCGCCCCTTGCGCTGCAAGGCGGTGTCCTTACCCACTAGACCACCAGGGGATGTCCCCCCCAACTGCTTTTTAAGAAAATTATTCATTACTGTTATTTGACTGGTACTTTATATCTCATTCTCTTTTCCAATTGTTTTTCTATGGTTTTTTTTTTTTTAGTTTTAATACTATTCTCTGCTCTTTGGTTTCCTTTTGTGAGACTAATCTTACTTTTGGATTATTACATAATGTAATGTGGTGCCTTTAGAGTACTGATTTTCTCCTTTCCTTGAGGTTTGATCTTTTCTTGCCTAATATAACATGAGACACATTTTAAGCCTTTTATAAATATTTCTTGATTGATTGGTTTAATAAGACTCCATGTGTTTCTGACCTATCTCCTCATTTTGGCTGGCTTCTGGGCTATCTCCTGTGTTTTTGGAGTTGTAGTTAAAGCCATCCTTCACCTCTTATAACATGAACACTGGATCAGGAGGCTTGCAACTGTGCAATCTCTAGTCTTAAATCCTCGATTCTTAGGGGCTGACTTAAAGGATGACTCAGTCTCATTTCCCCTGCTCCCATCCAAAATGAACAGGAAACATAAAAGGCATTCAATATATTGGATAGCAGTCAAGCTTCTAATAATTTGGCTATGCTAGGAAAATGAAACTTTTTGTGTCAGAAACTTCCAAACACTTTCTTTTGATTCCAGCTTATGAGAATATAAAATGAGACTTCTCTACTAAGAAGTACAAATGTTCTGAAATAACAACTCACTGGAGAGATACAGATAAGAATCCTTAAAATTATAACCTCACATTAAATCCACATTTCCTTGTACCATAGAACATTAAAAGAATTTAATAGCTTGGAGAAAATGTTACTCATTGCCCATTATCTTGCTACTAATCTATGTATTTCTATGAAAATGGGATTAAATTTTGTAGTATGCTAAGCACTTTTTAGCGTATGCTTAACTGGGATATCTATTTTTTAAATTTAGGAAAGTGAACGATTGGTCTTCATTAATTTACTTTTTATTAAATGGGACTCACAATAGAATAAAATAGGAAAAGGTTGTTTTTCTGTAACCAATATTATTTAACTTACTCTAAGATTCTCTGAGAATGATTGTATGTCTTTTGGTCTCTTCATAGTTTGTTTCACTGTTCTGCCATTTTGAATTTCTTTCAAGAAGACATCAGATTTTGCTTTGAAAAGTCAAAGTGTTGGTTATTACTAGTGGCTAATTCCAAGTAATGCCCTTGTCTTAAGAGACCTTATAAACAATAATGACAACTTTCTGATCAAGTAGGAGTTTTGTAAAGTTAATTTTAAGTTTAGAGTACTGATTTTCTCCTTTCCTTGAGGTTTGATCTTTTCTTGCCTAATATAACATGAGACACATTTTAAGCCTTTTATAAATATTTCTTGATTGATTGGTTTAATAAGACTCCATGTGTTTCTGACCTATCTCCTCATTTTGGCTGGCTTCTGGGCTATCTCCTGTGTTTTTGGAGTTGTAGTTAAAGCCATCCTTCACCTCTTATAACATGAACACTGGATCAGGAGGCTTGCAACTGTGCAATCTCTAGTCTTAAATCCTCGATTCTTAGGGGCTGACTTAAAGGATGACTCAGTCTCATTTCCCCTGCTCCCATCCAAAATGAACAGGAAACATAAAAGGCATTCAATATATTGGATAGCAGTCAAGCTTCTAATAATTTGGCTATGCTAGGAAAATGAAACTTTTTGTGTCAGAAACTTCCAAACACTTTCTTTTGATTCCAGCTTATGAGAATATAAAATGAGACTTCTCTACTAAGAAGTACAAATGTTCTGAAATAACAACTCACTGGAGAGATACAGATAAGAATCCTTAAAATTATAACCTCACATTAAATCCACATTTCCTTGTACCATAGAACATTAAAAGAATTTAATAGCTTGGAGAAAATGTTACTCATTGCCCATTATCTTGCTACTAATCTATGTATTTCTATGAAAATGGGATTAAATTTTGTAGTATGCTAAGCACTTTTTAGCGTATGCTTAACTGGGATATCTATTTTTTAAATTTAGGAAAGTGAACGATTGGTCTTCATTAATTTACTTTTTATTAAATGGGACTCACAATAGAATAAAATAGGAAAAGGTTGTTTTTCTGTAACCAATATTATTTAACTTACTCTAAGATTCTCTGAGAATGATTGTATGTCTTTTGGTCTCTTCATAGTTTGTTTCACTGTTCTGCCATTTTGAATTTCTTTCAAGAAGACATCAGATTTTGCTTTGAAAAGTCAAAGTGTTGGTTATTACTAGTGGCTAATTCCAAGTAATGCCCTTGTCTTAAGAGACCTTATAAACAATAATGACAACTTTCTGATCAAGTAGGAGTTTTGTAAGTTAATTTAATAAAAGTTCATCATGGTATTTATACAGTGTATTTTCCAGTCTCATTAGAAATAAATTCAACTTGACAAAACTTCAGGAACATGTATGCCTGTTGAAAGTGTCACTGGTACATTATGGCATCTGCAGTATGCTATTTTTATTGTCTGTTCAATACTCATGATACTAGGATAAATCCCACTCAAAGAAATAAGAGATGTTGTAATCTAGAAAGCTACAGACATTAAAAGGGTGAATGATGGATACTGATGAACAAAAGTGCCGAAACCCTGACTTGACAGCAATACTCTTTTAGACATATAAAATTAAATGTAAAGGATGACCAGAAACTTTCTGAAAATTTGCTAATGTATGTTATTATATGTCAGTGTTATAAAGTACAAAATATAATTTTTCTCCTCCAATTTAGCAAACTAGTGTCCTTTTTAGGACACCAGTTTGAGATGTATGATTTACACATTTGTTCATGAAAAGCTATCACATAGAACAAATGAACTTAAAGTGGAGTGAAATTCTTTTTTAGAGGCAGGAAGCAGAATGATGGTTATTTTTGCTCTAGATAAAGAGAGATTATATTATTCCTCCACTCTTTTTTTTTTTTTTTGAGGAAGGTCTATTTCCTGGCTCTTTTCCTTCCAATCAAATTTCAAAGTATGATGACATTGTAAGATATTATTATAAATACATATATTGTCTTAATGTAGTAGTCTGTTCAACCTTGGTGTCTATAAGTATTCGTTATGTTGAAGTATTTTAGGAGGATTTTACAACCTTTGTTAACATGTATTCTAAAAGAAGTAGCATTAATGCTAACACTGGAAGTCTTGTCCACTAAAATGGGATCTGAATGCAAGGAATGCAAAGGATCTTAGGTTACTTGTGAAAAAAATATGGAAGAGTCAACTGATGGAAATCAAACCACCATGACAAGGAGAAGGATCTGAATGGAGAATGGATCCCTTTCACGTGGTGTGAAGGCTTCAAGTCAATAAAGTATCCTAAAGTAAATCGCAAAATAGGTGAAACCCCTACGATCCTACCAAGAACAAGTGAAAACTGCTCTGTGAAAACATTTCTTCCACTCTGAGAATCCCCTATTAAGGCACTCCCATAAAGACTGACTTGACAATATGAAGATAGGAGCTTCTTTGAAGAAGAATCAGCAGCTGTAACAAATATGAAATTAGTAGTTCTGAAATCAGACTTTATAGAATAATCTAAAACAGACATTAAAAGGGTGAATGCACTGGTACATTATGGCATCTGCAGTATGCTATTTTTATTGTCTGTTCAATACTCATGATACTAGGATAAATCCCACTCAAAGAAATAAGAGATGTTGTAATCTAGAAAGCTACAGACATTAAAAGGGTGAATGATGCATACTGATGAACAAAAGTGCCGAAACCCTGACTTGACAGCAATACTCTTTAGACATATAAAATTAAATGTAAAGGATGACCAGAAACTTTCTGAAAATTTGCTAATGTATGTTATTATATGTCAGTGTTATAAAGTACAAAATATAATTTTTCTCCTCCAATTTAGCAAACTAGTGCCCTTTTTTAGGACACCAGTTTGAGATGTATGATTTACACATTTGTTCATGAAAAGCTATCACATAGAACAAATGAACTTAAAGTGGAGTGAAATTCTTTTTTAGAGGCAGGAAGCAGAATGATGGTTATTTTTGCTCTAGATAAAGAGAGATTATATTATTCCTCCACTCTTTTTTTTTTTTTGAGGAAGGTCTATTTCCTGGCTCTTTTCCTTCCAATCAAATTTCAAAGTATGATGACATTGTAAGATATTATTATAAATACATATATTGTCTTAATGTAGTAGTCTGTTCAACCTTGGTGTCTATAAGTATTCGTTATGTTGAAGTATTTTAGGAGGATTTTACAACCTTTGTTAACATGTATTCTAAAAGAAGTAGCATTAATGCTAACACTGGAAGTCTTGTCCACTAAAATGGGATCTGAATGCAAGGAATGCAAAGGATCTTAGGTTACTTGTGAAAAAAATATGGAAGAGTCAACTGATGGAAATCAAACCACCATGACAAGGAGAAGGATCTGAATGGAGAATGGATCCCTTTCACGTGGTGTGAAGGCTTCAAGTCAATAAAGTATCCTAAAGTAAATCGCAAAATAGGTGAAACCCCTACGATCCTACCAAGAACAAGTGAAAACTGCTCTGTGAAAACATTTCTTCCACTCTGAGAATCCCCTATTAAGGCACTCCCATAAAGACTGACTTGACAATATGAAGATAGGAGCTTCTTTGAAGAAGAATCAGCAGCTGTAACAAATATGAAATTAGTAGTTCTGAAATCAGACTTTATAGAATAATCTAAATAAGACTGTTGATTCAATATGATAATTAGAGATAGGAATAGAAATCACAAAGAAACCTCAAAAAACCATGGATAAAGAAAAGCTGTATTTGAAAAATAACCAAATGGATGTTCTAGAAATGAAGCAATATCATTGAAATTTTAAAAATCCAATGACTTATTATAAAGCTATGCTAATTTGAATGTTGATAAATAGAGTGGAGAAACAGAATAGAGAACCCAGAAACATACCAAGTACATACAGAGATTTGTTATTTGACAAAGGATCAGGAAAAAAAGGATGGAGTATTGAGAAGTGTTGCTGTGTCGAATGTACTCACACAGAAAAAAGAAATTTAGATCTCGACTTTAGACCAAATGCAGAATCCAATCCATCTAGACTTACCTAAAATTAAAGTCCAAGAATTTAAAAATATTAGGGGAAGTTATAGACAAATATGTCAGAGTACAAAAGAATTTCTTAAAATAGTCACAAAATAAAATCATTAAGAAGATAGGACAACCAGGCCAAAGAATGAAGTTGGACCTTTACCTCGCACCATATACAAAAATTAACTAAAATTGATCAAAGTCCTAAATATGAGAGTTAAAATTATAAAACTCTTGGGAGAAAAAAGGCAATGGTTTCTTAGAAATGACATCAAATCACAAGTAACAAAGGAAGCAGAAAAATTGGAATTTATCAAAATTAAGAATGTGCTTCAAAGGACACAATCAAGAAACTGATAAAAAATATTTGCAAACATTTATCTAATAAAGTACTAATATCTAGAATATGGGCTTCCCAGATGACCCCCCTTCAGAGAAAAGAGCGCACGTTCGATCCCTTACGTGGTGTGAAGGCTTCAAGTCAATAAAGTATCCTAAAGTAAATCGCAAAATAGGTGAAACCCCTACGATCCTACCAAGAACAAGTGAAAACTGCTCTGTGAAAACATTTCTTCCACTCTGAGAATCCCCTATTAAGGCACTCCCATAAAGACTGACTTGACAATATGAAGATAGGAGCTTCTTTGAAGAAGAATCAGCAGCTGTAACAAATATGAAATTAGTAGTTCTGAAATCAGACTTTATAGAATAATCTAAATAAGACTGTTGATTCAATATGATAATTAGAGATAGGAATAGAAATCACAAAGAAACCTCAAAAAACCATGGATAAAGAAAAGCTGTATTTGAAAAATAACCAAATGGATGTTCTAGAAATGAAGCAATATCATTGAAATTTTAAAAATCCAATGACTTATTATAAAGCTATGCTAATTTGAATGTTGATAAATAGAGTGGAGAAACAGAATAGAGAACCCAGAAACATACCAAGTACATACAGAGATTTGTTATTTGACAAAGGATCAGGAAAAAAAGGATGGAGTATTGAGAAGTGTTGCTGTGTCGAATGTACTCACACAGAAAAAAGAAATTTAGATCTCGACTTTAGACCAAATGCAGAATCCAATCCATCTAGACTTACCTAAAATTAAAGTCCAAGAATTTAAAAATATTAGGGGAAGTTATAGACAAATATGTCAGAGTACAAAAGAATTTCTTAAAATAGTCACAAAATAAAATCATTAAGAAGATAGGACAACCAGGCCAAAGAATGAAGTTGGACCTTTACCTCGCACCATATACAAAAATTAACTAAAAATTGATCAAAGTCCTAAATATGAGAGTTAAAATTATAAAACTCTTGGGAGAAAAAAGGCAATGGTTTCTTAGAAATGACATCAAATCACAAGTAACAAAGGAAGCAGAAAAATTGGAATTTATCAAAATTAAGAATGTGCTTCAAAGGACACAATCAAGAAACTGATAAAAAATATTTGCAAACATTTATCTAATAAAGTACTAATATCTAGAATATGGGCTTCCCAGATGACTTCCCACCTGCCAATACCA
Source organism: Tragulus kanchil (assembly GCA_022376925.1). Classification (NCBI taxonomy): domain Eukaryota; kingdom Metazoa; phylum Chordata; class Mammalia; order Artiodactyla; family Tragulidae; genus Tragulus; species Tragulus kanchil. The sequence continues at coordinate 108,641,166 of JAIOJX010000029.1, read as the reverse complement.
GAGGAATAAGAGACGCACGTTCGATCCCTGGGTTGGGAAGATCCTCTGGAGGAGGGCATGGAAATCCACTCCAGTTTTCTTCCTGGAGAATCTCATGGACAGAGAAGCCTGGTGAGCTATGATCCATAAGGTTGCAAAGAGTTGGGCACAATTGAAGACACTTAACACTATCTAGAATATATGATAAATTCTTACATTTAAACAATAAAAAGGCAAATACCCCAATTTAAAAGATCAGCAAAAGATGTGAATAGATATTTACCTAAAGATTAAAAAGTAGTCAAAGGATTTAAGCATTTACCTAAAGAATATGTATTATACAAATGACCAATGAGCACCAGAAAATATGCTCAAAATCATTTGACATTAGGGAAATGCAAATCTAAACCACAATAAAATAGCATAGCATACCATTATATACCCACTAGGAAGGTTACATACATACACACACACACACACACACACACACACACACATATATATATATATGTCATTTTAAAGACTGGGGAGTATGTGGAAAAATTGGAACCCTCACACATGGCTAGTGAAAAGTAAAATACTACAGCCCTTTTGAAAAACAGTCTGGGAGTTGCTCAAAGCATAGAGATTTTACATGACAAAGTAATTTCATACCTAGGCACTTTTTTTCATACCTGGGCACTTTCTCAAGGTAATTGGAAGCATATGTCCACACAAAACCTTTTGTATGAATATTCATATCAGCATTACTCATAATAACCACAAAGTGGAAACACCTTGAATTTTTATCAGTTAATTGAATAGATTTTTAAAATGTGGTAAGTCTATGAAATTGATCAAAGTCCTAAATATGAGAGTTAAAATTATAAAACTCTTGGAAAAAATGGTTTCTTAGAAATGACATCAAATCACAAGTAACAAAGGAAGCAGAAAAATTGGAATTTATCAAAATTAAGAATGTGCTTCAAAGGACACAATCAAGAAACTGATAAAAAATATTTGCAAACATTTATCTAATAAAGTACTAATATCTAGAATATGGGCTTCCCAGATGACTTCCCACCTGCCAATACCAGAGGAATAAGAGACGCACGTTCGATCCCTGGGTTGGGAAGATCCTCTGGAGGAGGGCATGGAAATCCACCCCAGTTTTCTTCCTGGAGAATCTCATGGACAGAGAAGCCTGGTGAGCTATGATCCATAAGGTTGCAAAGAGTTGGGCACAATTGAAGACACTTAACACTATCTAGAATATATGATAAATTCTTACATTTAAACAATAAAAAGGCAAATACCCCAATTTAAAAGATCAGCAAAAGATGTGAATAGATATTTACCTAAAGATTAAAAAGTAGTCAAAGGATTTAAGCATTTACCTAAAGAATATGTATTATACAAATGACCAATGAGCACCAGAAAATATGCTCAAAATCATTTGACATTAGGGAAATGCAAATCTAAACCACAATAAAATAGCATAGCATACCATTATATACCCACTAGGAAGGTTACATACATACACACACACACACACACACACACACACACACATATATATATATATGTCATTTTAAAGACTGGGGAGTATGTGGAAAAATTGGAACCCTCACACATGGCTAGTGAAAAGTAAAATACTACAGCCCTTTTGAAAAACAGTCTGGGAGTTGCTCAAAGCATAGAGATTTTACATGACAAAGTAATTTCATACCTAGGCACTTTTTTTCATACCTGGGCACTTTCTCAAGGTAATTGGAAGCATATGTCCACACAAAACCTTTTGTATGAATATTCATATCAGCATTACTCATAATAACCACAAAGTGGAAACACCTTGAATTTTTATCAGTTAATTGAATAGATTTTTAAAATGTGGTAAGTCTATGAAATTGAATATTATTCAGCTGTAAGAAGGGACTGCCCTGGTAGTCCAGTGACTGAGACTTTACTCTCCCAATGTAGAGGCCCCAGGTTTGATTTCTCATCAGGGAACTAGATCTCACCTAAGATTCTGCATGCTTCAGTGAAGATCAAAGATCCTATATGCTGCAACTAAGACCCGATTCAATCAAATAAACAAATAAATATTAAGCAAAAGAAATGAAGTATTGATGCATACATACTATAAACAGGAACCTTGAAACTTTTATGCTTTGGAAAATAAGCCTGATTACAAAAGACCACACGTTGTACGATTCCACATAGTTCCAATACCCAGAACAGATAAATCTGCAGGCTAGTGAGCACATAAAATAGGGAGTGATTGCTGATAAATATGAGATTTCTTTTTGAGATGATTAGAATGCTCTGGAATTCAATAGTGGTGATGGTTGTCCAGCTTTGAATATACTAAAACCCACTGAATTCTACACTTTAAAAGACTGACTTTTATGTTATGTGAATTATGTCTGAATTTAAAAAAGAAAAAAATGAAGGAAACAATTGATTAATTTGATATTAAAATTTAACGCAATACTGTAAAAGAGCATCGATAGCTAAGAATCATTATTCTAGAACTATAAATGAATCTCATAAATAAATAAGACAAAGGTAAATTTTCCACCAAATAATATGCATAATCTAGAAGTGGGAATTCATAGAATGGGAAAAAACAACTAACTAATAAGTACAAAATAATTGTGATATGCAAATGAAAACAGTAATGAGGGCCTTTCCCATGCGTATTCTAGGATATGTTGATGGCAAAACTTTGAAGACTATTTATGTCCAACTAAGAAGGAATTGAAGAATAAGTGTGGTATATTCATAAAATGGAAGACCTATTAAAGGAGAACTATTAAAACCAATAAGCTAGATACATGTGTATATAGGTAAGCAAATTTCAAAATTATACTATAGAGTTAAAAAAAAAAAACAGCTCAAAAAAATTGGATGGAGCAAATGGTAACATATAGGTGAGATTTAAAAATAGACCACCTGGGGCTTCCCTGGTGGTCCAGTGGGTAAAGAGTCCACCATGCAGTGCAAGGGGCGCTGATTGGGTCCCTGACCTGGGAAGATCCCACGTGCTGCAGAGCGGCTGGACCGGTGTGTCCAGTTATGAGCCAGAGCTCTGGAGCGCATGCGCCCAAAGCCAGTGCTCTGCAACGAAAGAGGCCACTGCAATGGGAGGCCCACACAGGCCGAAGAACAGAGATGGATGAAAATAAATACATAAAGAATCAACAAAAGAGGCCAAAATTAAAAAAAAAAAAAAAAAGAGACCATATGCAAAGTGTTAGATAGCATATTGTGGATCTCGCTAACCCAGGGATTGAACCCAGGTCTCCCGCATTGCAGGCAGATTCTTTACTGTCTGAGCTACCAGAGAAGCCCTGGTATGTATGTATATACTAGAACTAGATGAATTCTTTCAAATAGCTTTGAATATACTAAAACCCACTGAATTCTACACTTTAAAAGACTGACTTTTATGTTATGTGAATTATGTCTGAATTTAAAAAAGAAAAAAATGAAGGAAACAATTGATTAATTTGATATTAAAATTTAACGCAATACTGTAAAAGAGCATCGATAGCTAAGAATCATTATTCTAGAACTATAAATGAATCTCATAAATAAATAAGACAAAGGTAAATTTTCCACCAAATAATATGCATAATCTAGAAGTGGGAATTCATAGAATGGGAAAAAACAACTAACTAATAAGTACAAAATAATTGTGATATGCAAATGAAAACAGTAATGAGGGCCTTTCCCATGCGTATTCTAGGATATGTTGATGGCAAAACTTTGAAGACTATTTATGTCCAACTAAGAAGGAATTGAAGAATAAGTGTGGTATATTCATAAAATGGAAGACCTATTAAAGGAGAACTATTAAAACCAATAAGCTAGATACATGTGTATATAGGTAAGCAAATTTCAAAATTATACTATAGAGTTAAAAAAAAAAACAGCTCAAAAAAATTGGATGGAGCAAATGGTAACATATAGGTGAGATTTAAAAATAGACCACCTGGGGCTTCCCTGGTGGTCCAGTGGGTAAAGAGTCCACCATGCAGTGCAAGGGGCGCTGATTGGGTCCCTGACCTGGGAAGATCCCACGTGCTGCAGAGCGGCTGGACCGGTGTGTCCAGTTATGAGCCAGAGCTCTGGAGCGCATGCGCCCAAAGCCAGTGCTCTGCAACGAAAGAGGCCACTGCAATGGGAGGCCCACACAGGCCGAAGAACAGAGATGGATGAAAATAAATACATAAAGAATCAACAAAAGAGGCCAAAATTAAAAAAAAAAAAAAAAAGAGACCATATGCAAAGTGTTAGATAGCATATTGTGGATCTCGCTAACCCAGGGATTGAACCCAGGTCTCCCGCATTGCAGGCAGATTCTTTACTGTCTGAGCTACCAGAGAAGCCCTGGTATGTATGTATATACTGAATCACTTTGCTGTGCACTTGAAGCTAACACAACATTGTACATTATACTGAGTCCTCCCCAAAAGACAGTAGATATTGAGAAAAATACTAGCAAGACTTCACAGCTGATGAACAATGAAGATAATGTGAAAATCATAAAATTTACCACAAGAGCTATAAGTCAGGTCTGTGAGCTTTGTACATTTCATCTTGTTTAATCTTCATGGCAAGTCTAAGAGTTAAGTACCCTTGTTAGGATCCATTTTTAGATGAGGAAACTGAGACTTGTGAGGGTGGGGGACCATGGTCAAGGTCATTCAGTGCTGGAAGAAGAACTTGAGTCCAGTCTGTCTGACTTCAGGGGTGCCTGGACCTATTCTGGTTCTAGTACTGCAAGTTCCAAGTCCCCAGACACGTGTTAGTCCTAGAACAGTTAAATGAACTATGGAAGCCCAAGCATATTATGAAAGTAGTTCGCTTAGTTTGTTGAATGATTAATTTAATGAATGTTTATTATTTTTCATAAATATTAAAGACTTGCAATATATTAAGAATACAGCCTTTTGTATTTTATTTTTTTTCTTTTGTCATTTTTACGACTCTTTGATATACAGATACTTCAAAGTTTTATGTGTGAAATCTCTCTGTTTTTCCTTTATGGTTTCTTCCTTTGCTTTTATGTTTATTCTTCCCTACCCTACACACCAAAAATTCTGGTTCTTTTATAGTTTATGTTGTAATTCAAAGCAAATTGGGGATATGCAGACCTAGGAAAGGCTTCTATACCTATTTTCCATGTTTGGGTGAGTGTTTCAGAACTGTGAGCGTATATGTTTGAAATGTTCACCTGAGGAACTGATTTAAAATCCGTAACTCGAGGTAATGAAATGCTCTCCAATGCGTTCCCAATGTGTAACGCACGTGTCCCTGCCCTGCAATCGGCAATCATGTCAAAATGTGTCAGCTCATTTCGTATTCTTTTTAACTATCCTTTGATTAAGGGAGGGCTGTATCAACTTATGTAAGCCTGCAATCAAATCTATCTTCAAATTATTAGCACCTGGTGAGAAATGTCCTTTCCATTCTGAACACCAGTTCATCATGTCTTATTTGTAAGTCACTTTATGATTTTGATATATCATTATAAATACTATATGTGACTAAGTCTTTACACTGAAGCTTTTTTCTTATAACAACAGCAGAAAATGTAAATTGCATACGGTGTTCCTGATACAGATGTGTGGATTCAGACCAAGCAGATGTGGTGCTAGGCTGAGATGATAAATCACCAGCCCCAAATGTCTTTGCTGGAAAATATGATGTAATTAATGCTTTTTTGCACCATTGGCTCCAAGTCTTCTAGCTAGTGGAATGGGGAAATACTTGTGAATCCACTATTACTGAACAGCAACAATAGAAATTATTTTATTAGGAAACAAAATGGATATTCTAGTACAGGCATTGGACAGTTTTATGGGAAGGGTCAGATGGCAAGTATTTTAGGGTTTGCTGGCCATAGGATCGCAAAAGCAGCTACTCCCCTCTGCCTTTGTAGCAGACCTAGACAGAAGGGAAAGAAATGGGCATGGCTGTGTTCCAGTCCAACTTGATTTACCAACGTGGTTGATTTGCATGAGTGGACCTCTGTGTTGTAGTTTCCCAACTGCTGTAGTGTCAGAGATTTCATTCCCTTGCCACTGAGTGTTTCTTATTTGAAAGGTGAGTATTAGTTACTATCCTGGAAAATACTGAACAAGTGGTCTTATCATTGGTAATTTAAGGCTTTGACTTCAATGTCCTAAGGTTAAATTGGAAAACTCTTTGAAAATACTTTGAAGAATCATGATGTAAACATGGAGTTGTTTGTGAAGATTGGTTGTATCCACCTCAAACAAAAGGTTAGTGTCTCAGAGCTTTGATATTAGTGATCCATAACTTTCTTCCTAAATGAATATTTCTACCTTCTGCTAGTGAGCAAGACTCAGCTCTTAATTCCAATGAGGTCAAGGCTTAGGTGACAAAGGAAGCATATGGGTACCATACTTTAAGTGGAATTTGTCTCTATGTAATCACAAAAACTGAGTATCTCCAGGGTTCTAAATTACAAATTGGGATGGCCTGCTTTAATGCACAGAGTTTCTATATCACAAAGGTGGCAAATGCAAGACATCCTCAGTATCATTGCCTCAAGCTTTAGTAAATCAAGATGACTGACTCCATTCTGAACACCAGTTCATCATGTCTTATTTGTAAGTCACTTTATGATTTTGATATATCATTATAAATACTATATGTGACTAAGTCTTTACACTGAAGCTTTTTTCTTATAACAACAGCAGAAAATGTAAATTGCATACGGTGTTCCTGATACAGATGTGTGGATTCAGACCAAGCAGATGTGGTGCTAGGCTGAGATGATAAATCACCAGCCCCAAATGTCTTTGCTGGAAAATATGATGTAATTAATGCTTTTTTGCACCATTGGCTCCAAGTCTTCTAGCTAGTGGAATGGGGAAATACTTGTGAATCCACTATTACTGAACAGCAACAATAGAAATTATTTTATTAGGAAACAAAATGGATATTCTAGTACAGGCATTGGACAGTTTTATGGGAAGGGTCAGATGGCAAGTATTTTAGGGTTTGCTGGCCATAGGATCGCAAAAGCAGCTACTCCCCTCTGCCTTTGTAGCAGACCTAGACAAAAGGGGAAAGAAATGGGCATGGCTGTGTTCCAGTCCAACTTGATTTACCAACGTGGTTGATTTGCATGAGTGGACCTCTGTGTTGTAGTTTCCCAACTGCTGTAGTGTCAGAGATTTCATTCCCTTGCCACTGAGTGTTTCTTATTTGAAAGGTGAGTATTAGTTACTATCCTGGAAAATACTGAACAAGTGGTCTTATCATTGGTAATTTAAGGCTTTGACTTCAATGTCCTAAGGTTAAATTGGAAAACTCTTTGAAAATACTTTGAAGAATCATGATGTAAACATGGAGTTGTTTGTGAAGATTGGTTGTATCCACCTCAAACAAAAGGTTAGTGTCTCAGAGCTTTGATATTAGTGATCCATAACTTTCTTCCTAAATGAATATTTCTACCTTCTGCTAGTGAGCAAGACTCAGCTCTTAATTCCAATGAGGTCAAGGCTTAGGTGACAAAGGAAGCATATGGGTACCATACTTTAAGTGGAATTTGTCTCTATGTAATCACAAAAACTGAGTATCTCCAGGGTTCTAAATTACAAATTGGGATGGCCTGCTTTAATGCACAGAGTTTCTATATCACAAAGGTGGCAAATGCAAGACATCCTCAGTATCATTGCCTCAAGCTTTAGTAAATCAAGATGACTGACTTCTGCTTCTGTTTTGATAAATTCTCTCAGGGTACAGACTGTGACCTCTGTGTCAGTCGCTGATTTGTTGTAATCATGCTTCCAAGCTAAAAACAATTTTGAGGTGTGTGTGTATGTGTGTGTGTGTGTGTCTGTGTGTAGTCAAAAATTTGTATTTTTGAGAGGGTGGTAATATATATGCATATATGTATACATATGTGTTTTACATATTTACATATATGGTTTAAAACAATCACTGTCTTACAAACTCCCAGATATTCATGAATATTTATTCTTGATTTATTTATTCTTGATGAAATTTCAATTCTATCAGTGCTTAACAGAGGTTGAATTTTATACTTTGAGAGACTTCCCAGTCTGTGATAGGTCTTTTGTTGTTCCTCTTGTATTTTGCTTGTCTTTACACTCTTGGAAGGCACTTTGTTACTCTTTGGTGGTTGGTTTATTTTTGAAGATGCCCCAAAAGCAATTGGAGATAGTTTATAATGAGTAAAGTATATGTTTAAGTTAGGAAATGTATCTTTGTTCAAAAGTAGGATGCAATGTTAAAGTAACAGGACTGTTTTTTTTTTTCATGTTTTATGATGCAGCTCTAAAGGAATTTTTGAATGTTTTAAGCAGTGGAAACATTACTGAAATATGTATTGTGTCCTCAGATTAATTTTTGAAAGACAGTTTTTGAAAGCCTTATGCCTTGTAAAAACATGCCTTTTATTCACCCTTAGGAGGATAATTTGGACGAATACAAGGAGCTGTCAACAGGTTTGTAATGTATGTCTCTTTTGAGAAATATATGGATGCTTTACTGCTAATTTCCCAAACTCTTGCCAACCCAACCTGATGAGATTTAATAATAGGAGTGGCCCTCTTGAGTACCTGTAGCTTCTATGGTCCTTTGTTGGTGATGTTCTTGGGGTTACTAGTGAAGACACAAGAAAATAATTCTTTATCTGTTTCACGATGCAAGACTCAGCTCTTAATTCCAATGAGGTCAAGGCTTAGTGGAAGCATATGGGTACCATACTTTAAGTGGAATTTGTCTCTATGTAATCACAAAAACTGAGTATCTCCAGGGTTCTAAATTACAAATTGGGATGGCCTGCTTTAATGCACAGAGTTTCTATATCACAAAGGTGGCAAATGCAAGACATCCTCAGTATCATTGCCTCAAGCTTTAGTAAATCAAGATGACTGACTTCTGCTTCTGTTTTGATAAATTCTCTCAGGGTACAGACTGTGACCTCTGTGTCAGTCGCTGATTTGTTGTAATCATGCTTCCAAGCTAAAAACAATTTTGAGGTGTGTGTGTATGTGTGTGTGTGTGTGTCTGTGTGTAGTCAAAAATTTGTATTTTTGAGAGGGTGGTAATATATATGCATATATGTATACATATGTGTTTTACATATTTACATATATGGTTTAAAACAATCACTGTCTTACAAACTCCCAGATATTCATGAATATTTATTCTTGATTTATTTATTCTTGATGAAATTTCAATTCTATCAGTGCTTAACAGAGGTTGAATTTTATACTTTGAGAGACTTCCCAGTCTGTGATAGGTCTTTTGTTGTTCCTCTTGTATTTTGCTTGTCTTTACACTCTTGGAAGGCACTTTGTTACTCTTTGGTGGTTGGTTTATTTTTGAAGATGCCCCAAAAGCAATTGGAGATAGTTTATAATGAGTAAAGTATATGTTTAAGTTAGGAAATGTATCTTTGTTCAAAAGTAGGATGCAATGTTAAAGTAACAGGACTGTTTTTTTTTTTCATGTTTTATGATGCAGCTCTAAAGGAATTTTTGAATGTTTTAAGCAGTGGAAACATTACTGAAATATGTATTGTGTCCTCAGATTAATTTTTGAAAGACAGTTTTTGAAAGCCTTATGCCTTGTAAAAACATGCCTTTTATTCACCCTTAGGAGGATAATTTGGACGAATACAAGGAGCTGTCAACAGGTTTGTAATGTATGTCTCTTTTGAGAAATATATGGATGCTTTACTGCTAATTTCCCAAACTCTTGCCAACCCAACCTGATGAGATTTAATAATAGGAGTGGCCCTCTTGAGTACCTGTAGCTTCTATGGTCCTTTGTTGGTGATGTTCTTGGGGTTACTAGTGAAGACACAAGAAAATAATTCTTTATCTGTTTCACGATGGAGCCAAGTACTGAAAGAGAGCCAGCTGGGGGCTCATAGGGAGAATAGAGGCACAGTTGGGAGAGAGAGAGACAGAGAGAAGAGAGAGAAAGGAGAGAGAAGTACTCAGAGGGACAATACTTGGGATTATTTTGATTTAAGATAGATTTAATTTGAGGTAGATAAAGGCTGTATTAATTATAGAAACAGAAGCAAGCATGAATAAGTTTAACTTGAGACGATGGGGTCTGTCTTTTATTGGTGTTTCTTTTTCTCTCTCACTTAAAGCATGCATATGACACACCCACCCACCAAAATACTAAAATTTATCAATAATTTTATAATTGCAAAAAAAAATGTCTAAGAGGAATATTTTTAAAACAAAGAAGTAAAATGAAAAAAAAAAAATTACCCATCATTGATCACACAGAGAAAGTAGTGGAATTTAAATATGTGTGATTTCCCAGTTATCTCCTTTTCTTCCTCTTGCCTCATTTTTTCTTTTGTCTTTCTTTTCAAAAATTTCTATTGATTTTTTTAAAAAAAGAGGACCTGTCACTTTAAATATGATGTTCAATAAATAGTATGTCCTATCACAATGTGTCTAAATATCTCCAACTGTATCTTTGTCAGTAGGCATTTCCCCCAACATAATTAAAAAAATACATTTAACTAGCTCTATTTTTCCAGTTATAAATGCAAAACATATTTATTACAAAATAATACAGAAATACACAAAAACAAAGGATAAAAATTATGTTTATTCAGAAGTTGTTTATATTTTTTCTACGAGGCATTTGAAAGAAGGTATTTATGCTAAAATAAACTTGGACTAAATTTTGATGCCTTAGAAAATGCCTTGTAAACATGCCTTTTATTCACCCTTAGGAGGATAAGTTGGACGAATACAAGGAGCTGTCAACAGGTTTGTAATGTATGTCTCTTTTGAGAAATATATGGATGCTTTACTGCTAATTTCCCAAACTCTTGCCAACCCAACCTGATGAGATTTAATAATAGGAGTGGCCCTCTTGAGTACCTGTAGCTTCTATGGTCCTTTGTTGGTGATGTTCTTGGGGTTACTAGTGAAGACACAAGAAAATAATTCTTTATCTGTTTCACGATGGAGCCAAGTACTGAAAGAGAGCCAGCTGGGGGCTCATAGGGAGAATAGAGGCACAGTTGGGAGAGAGAGAGACAGAGAGAAGAGAGAGAAAGGAGAGAGAAGTACTCAGAGGGACAATACTTGGGATTATTTTGATTTAAGATAGATTTAATTTGAGGTAGATAAAGGCTGTATTAATTATAGAAACAGAAGCAAGCATGAATAAGTTTAACTTGAGACGATGGGGTCTGTCTTTTATTGGTGTTTCTTTTTCTCTCTCACTTAAAGCATGCATATGACACACCCACCCACCAAAATACTAAAATTTATCAATAATTTTATAATTGCAAAAAAAAATGTCTAAGAGGAATATTTTTAAAACAAAGAAGTAAAATGAAAAAAAAAAATTACCCATCATTGATCACACAGAGAAAGTAGTGGAATTTAAATATGTGTGATTTCCCAGTTATCTCCTTTTCTTCCTCTTGCCTCATTTTTTCTTTTGTCTTTCTTTTCAAAAATTTCTATTGATTTTTTTAAAAAAAGAGGACCTGTCACTTTAAATATGATGTTCAATAAATAGTATGTCCTATCACAATGTGTCTAAATATCTCCAACTGTATCTTTGTCAGTAGGCATTTCCCCCAACATAATTAAAAAAATACATTTAACTAGCTCTATTTTTCCAGTTATAAATGCAAAACATATTTATTACAAAATAATACAGAAATACACAAAAACAAAGGATAAAAATTATGTTTATTCAGAAGTTGTTTATATTTTTTCTACGAGGCATTTGAAAGAAGGTATTTATGCTAAAATAAACTTGGACTAAATTTTGGACTAAATGCACTTAACCAGATTTTCTTTTACTGTAGTACTTCTCAACACCTTTAATATGTTGAAGTGTATTGTGGTGATCATGAAAGAGAGATGAAATGAAGAGTTTCTCCAATTTATTTGACCTGAGAAGGTTTTATTCCAGTTTATGTTTTCTTTCTTCAGAACACATATCAGTAAACAATATTCTTTATACACAGACACAGAGGCATATTCACACAATCTTTATTTACTTGTTTCTAAGTGGTTTTTAAAATAAGAGGATAATAAACTTATAGACGTTTATTCACATCAATAAATGGAAATTCACGTCGTTACTTTTAATGGCTGCAAAAATCTAACACATAGGCTTCCCTGGTGGTCCAGTGGGTGGAGAGTCTGCCTTGCAGTGCAAGAGGCACTGGTTTGCTCCCTGGCCCGGGAGGATCCCACGTGTAGCGGAGCGGCTGGACCAGTGTGTCCAATTGGGAGCCTGCGCTCTGGGGCGCATGTGCCCGGAGCCAGTGCTCCGCAGCGAGAAAGGCCGCTGCAGTGGGAAGCACACGTAGGCCGAACAGTAAAGATGGATGAAAATAAATAAAGAAAAGACCAATAGAAAAGAGGCCAAAATTTAAAATGTATATATATATTAAAAAAATATCTGCCACTGTTTTTAGGTACCCTATGTTTCTTTTTTTTTTTTAAAACTTTTATTTTACTTTTAACTTTTACAGGGTTTTGTTGTTTACAGATGTATATGTTCTCAGATTAGTCATCCCACCCTTCCAGACCATCATACAACACCCGTGAAGGATCTGTTTTTCTCACAGAGCAATGACTATAGCTATTTTCTTCATATATGATAGCACAGGCCTTCATGCTACTTCCTTTATGTTTCTAAACAGCCTTTTATTGGGGGTACATTTAGGTTGCTTTCAATTTTTTTATGATTGAAGTTTATGCTGAAATCAAAGGCCTATACATCACCTCTTGTAAACATGTCAAATATTTCCTTAGGTAAAACTTCTGTGAAAGAGATAGTATAAAACTCTCAATTTGTCTCTTTTCCAAGATTAATTTCTTCACTCAAGAATATAATATTTTTTTCATTAAAAATAGTTAGGATGAGGGTTTAGTTCAAATGCTTACTCAGAAACAGTGAACCAAAAGGAACAAAGTGAACTATCAGAAACATGGTTTTTAAAATACTTGCAGTTATTCACAAGACCAACATGCATTAATGAAGGAGTAGTTATCAAATTATCTTTTTTTTTTTTAAATCAGTATGGAAACTGAGGGCTTCCCTCTTTCAAAAATAAAAGTGAACAAGCCAATTCCAAAAGTGTTACCCTGCTCAACCCCTGATAGAGAATAAAAAAAACTTAGGAGTAACATGAGTCTCTGAGTGAAAGGGAAATACATTTAAATCAGGTTAAGATACACAAATAGATTCTTAGTGTTTCTTTTTAATGATCTTCCTCTTCTTGCTAATTAAAACCTAAAATATTTTCTCCAGTGTTTTATTAGAATTATGACTCCATTCTATCAAAGTTCCCAGAAGATATTTCCTTGGAATTTACAGAAACTGAGGTCTCATTCTGATTAGAATAAAAGTTCAGGAAGCAAATGTTTGATCAGATTCTGTCTGTCTGAAATATTTGGGTCTGTATTGAAGCTTTTGAGCAATTCTATACAGGACTGAGCAAAGGCTATTATTTGCTTATGTGCTAGATTGAGATCAAGAATGTTAATGTTATCTCCAAGAAGACTTTTTAATTTATATCAAAATTGTATAAACAGGGTCACTGGGGCTAAATGGGATGTCAGTGACCTCTGAAGATCAGAAAGTAAACAAAAGATCTTAAAATAAGCTTGTAACCTGAAAACCTCGAGGGTTGTTGTATATTAAAAGGCAATTGTTTACATAAAGAAAGGGAAAATTACTTAGTGCTAATTCTGTGACATGCTCTTTCTTTCTAGATCCCTCAGCAGAATGGTGGTGGTTGCGGGGACTGCCTGTGTGAAGGGCTGTATATGCTTTTTTTGGGGGTCCCATTTAAGGTTGTTTTCAATTTTTTTATGATTGAAGTTTATGCTGAAATCAAAGGCCTATACATCACCTCTTGTAAACATGTCAAATATTTCCTTAGGTAAAACTTCTGTGAAAGAGATAGTATAAAACTCTCAATTTGTCTCTTTTCCAAGATTAATTTCTTCACTCAAGAATATAATATTTTTTTCATTAAAAATAGTTAGGATGAGGGTTTAGTTCAAATGCTTACTCAGAAACAGTGAACCAAAAGGAACAAAGTGAACTATCAGAAACATGGTTTTTAAAATACTTGCAGTTATTCACAAGACCAACATGCATTAATGAAGGAGTAGTTATCAAATTATCTTTTTTTTTTTTAAATCAGTATGGAAACTGAGGGCTTCCCTCTTTCAAAAATAAAAGTGAACAAGCCAATTCCAAAAGTGTTACCCTGCTCAACCCCTGATAGAGAATAAAAAAAACTTAGGAGTAACATGAGTCTCTGAGTAAAAGGGGAAATACATTTAAATCAGGTTAAGATACACAAATAGATTCTTAGTGTTTCTTTTTAATGATCTTCCTCTTCTTGCTAATTAAAACCTAAAATATTTTCTCCAGTGTTTTATTAGAATTATGACTCCATTCTATCAAAGTTCCCAGAAGATATTTCCTTGGAATTTACAGAAACTGAGGTCTCATTCTGATTAGAATAAAAGTTCAGGAAGCAAATGTTTGATCAGATTCTGTCTGTCTGAAATATTTGGGTCTGTATTGAAGCTTTTGAGCAATTCTATACAGGACTGAGCAAAGGCTATTATTTGCTTATGTGCTAGATTGAGATCAAGAATGTTAATGTTATCTCCAAGAAGACTTTTTAATTTATATCAAAATTGTATAAACAGGGTCACTGGGGCTAAATGGGATGTCAGTGACCTCTGAAGATCAGAAAGTAAACAAAAGATCTTAAAATAAGCTTGTAACCTGAAAACCTCGAGGGTTGTTGTATATTAAAAGGCAATTGTTTACATAAAGAAAGGGAAAATTACTTAGTGCTAATTCTGTGACATGCTCTTTCTTTCTAGATCCCTCAGCAGAATGGTGGTGGTTGCGGGGGGTTCACTCTGCCTGTTGTGAAGGGCTGTGAAGAAAACCAACATGAGCTGTCCTTTAGAGCATCCTGGTGCTCAGATGCCTACCCATTTCCTTTATGGGGCTGGTTAGCTTCAGGCTAAGTTCTTTCTTCAGTAGAGGTTTATGGAGATAAGGGAGTAGCTGGGGGACTTGAGTAAGATTAAAGAAGTAAAATACAGTTAGCAGGAAGAGATGGGTAGGTTCACTAAGGTACACGTTCAAGGATTTCTTTGAAGCCTGAACTTCCATCTTCAAAAGGAATTTCAGCCAGATGGGGAACAAATGGGAACCTGTCTTTGGGTGGATGACCCACAGTTTGGGTTAAGCATGGAGAAATGATGAGCCCCCAAAAATGTCATGAAAAAAGGACAATGAATTAAGAAAAAGAAAGCCGATTTTTATTATGGGTTAATGGAGGCAAATTAAAAACTCACTAGAGTAGTTTGCTCATAAGAAACAAAAGATGTATCAGCACTCCAACCTGGCCAGGGCATAATTCAGAGAACAGATTCTAGAGATGAGGCACATGGTTTTTCGGTTACACTGCCTGGAATTAGATCCAAGCTCTTCTAGTTACCCTGTGTGACCCAGGGGAAGCAATCTAACCTCACTGTGCCTGACTTTTCTCACCATTAAAATGAGAGAAATAGTGGTAACTGCCTGTCAGGTTAGTTGTGAAATTCAAACAGTGCTCGATACCTAATAAGCGTTCAGTGAATGTTAACTGTAAGTTTTAACATTTGAAGATGGACTAAGAAGGTTAAGAATATCCTAAGAGAGGTAAGTGCCTGCCATTCCATATGAGAGCTTAATTTATATGCTTCTTTTTTAAAAAATAGAATTTAACTTATTTATTTGGCTGTACTGGGTCTTTGTTGCTGTGCAGGCTTTTCTGTAGTTGTGGTGAGTGGGAGTTACTCTCTTGTCGGGGTGCTTGGGCTTCTCATTTTGTTGGCTTCTCTTTTGCAAAGCACAGGCTCTAGGGCATGAGGGTTCAGTAGTTGCAGTTCCTGGGTCCCAGGCTCTAGAGCATAGGCTCAGTAGTTGGGGTACACAGGCATAGTTGCCTCATGGCATATGGGATCTTCCTAGACCAGGGATTGAATCCGTGTCTCCTGTATTGGCAGGCGAATTCTTTACCACTGAGCCACCAGGGAAGCCTGTCATGGTTCTTAATGACTTTTTGATCTTTAAGAGTCATGTTTCAGAATCATCCACAGGGTCTTACCCAAAGCTGCTCTCAATTAATAAACACTTGTGCAGGGGTCTGTTGGCCACGCATACTACCTGGATGGGATAACACTCCAGAGAAGAGGGAGAGGTGATGGGGCAGTGGGAAAGATTCTGAGATAAACTTGAGTTTTATCATTCACACTGAACTTAGCACAGCAATTACAGTTTTTCCAATTGTGAAGAAATTCTTAAGCCTCCAGCGTTTCAATGCAAATCACCAGAGGAAAAATGTGCCCCTGTTGTTCTGTGAGAAAACACAGATGGTTAGGATACATTTTCTGGCTTCTTGATTGAATCCTGGGAAGGAAAACACACGTCTCATTCAAAAGAAGTCATGGGGACTTCCCCGTTGGTCTAGTGGTTAAGACTCTGCGCTTTCAATGTAGGGGGCATAGGTTTGATCCCTGGTCAGGGAACTAGATCCTACATGCCACATTGGGCAGCCCAAACCAAAAAGAAGTCATAGAAGGGAGGGACTCATGACAGAGTTGTGGAGGTTTTGACAGAGCCCATGTGGAGGAATTCAGAGTCTTGGTTTTGGATGAATAAGCCCCGTTAGCACACAGCTGAAGTGCTTGAGCCATCAAAAGACAGGAAAGAAAGGAAGGCAAGGAAAAATAGACACATTCACCCACATAACTGAAGAAGAGGCTAGTTTATAAATAAATATCCTATTGAAATACCAAGTTATATTTTATGGCTTTCTTTTTTTTCCCGTTATTGCTCAGTTGCCCAGTCATGTTGGACTCTTTGCAACCCCCTGGGCTGCAGCACACCAGTCCTCTGTGTCCCTCAGCATCTCCCAGAGTTTGCTCAAGTTTATGGTCATCTCATCGGTGATGCTGTCCAGCCCACCACTCAGCTATCAATTTAATATACTCCTACTTTGACCATGTTTATCAGGCTCTAGAGCATAGGCTCAGTAGTTGGGGTACACAGGCATAGTTGCCTCATGGCATATGGGATCTTCCTAGACCAGGGATTGAATCCGTGTCTCCTGTATTGGCAGGCGAATTCTTTACCACTGAGCCACCAGGGAAGCCTGTCATGGTTCTTAATGACTTTTTGATCTTTAAGAGTCATGTTTCAGAATCATCCACAGGGTCTTACCCAAAGCTGCTCTCAATTAATAAACACTTGTGCAGGGGTCTGTTGGCCACGCATACTACCTGGATGGGATAACACTCCAGAGAAGAGGGAGAGGTGATGGGGCAGTGGGAAAGATTCTGAGATAAACTTGAGTTTTATCATTCACACTGAACTTAGCACAGCAATTACAGTTTTTCCAATTGTGAAGAAATTCTTAAGCCTCCAGCGTTTCAATGCAAATCACCAGAGGAAAAATGTGCCCCTGTTGTTCTGTGAGAAAACACAGATGGTTAGGATACATTTTCTGGCTTCTTGATTGAATCCTGGGAAGGAAAACACACGTCTCATTCAAAAGAAGTCATGGGGACTTCCCCGTTGGTCTAGTGGTTAAGACTCTGCGCTTTCAATGTAGGGGGCATAGGTTTGATCCCTGGTCAGGGAACTAGATCCTACATGCCACATTGGGCAGCCCAAACCAAAAAGAAGTCATAGAAGGGAGGGACTCATGACAGAGTTGTGGAGGTTTTGACAGAGCCCATGTGGAGGAATTCAGAGTCTTGGTTTTGGATGAATAAGCCCCGTTAGCACACAGCTGAAGTGCTTGAGCCATCAAAAGACAGGAAAGAAAGGAAGGCAAGGAAAAATAGACACATTCACCCACATAACTGAAGAAGAGGCTAGTTTATAAATAAATATCCTATTGAAATACCAAGTTATATTTTATGGCTTTCTTTTTTTTCCCGTTATTGCTCAGTTGCCCAGTCATGTTGGACTCTTTGCAACCCCCTGGGCTGCAGCACACCAGTCCTCTGTGTCCCTCAGCATCTCCCAGAGTTTGCTCAAGTTTATGGTCATCTCATCGGTGATGCTGTCCAGCCACCTCATCCTCTGATGCTCTAAGAGCTATCAATTTAATATACTTAATATCCACTAACTTAAATAGAACCATGTAATTATTCTTTTATTCCTCTAACCAAATACATCTAAATACTATTTATCTTAGTGCATTTTTTTTCTACTCCAACACAGTGGATTTCTTTTCTGATTAATAATACCTGGAGGATTCTGCACAAATCTAGCTTTCTAAGCTTAGGTCAATCAACATGAATCAAATGATTTTTGAGGCCCTTTTCAACTCTAAAAATCTTTCATTAAAAATTGTTTATATAATTTTTAAAGGTTACTTTCCATTTATACTTATTACAGAAGTTGGCTATATTCCCCTTGTTGTATATACATCCTTGAACCTATGTTCACCTAATAGTTTGTGCCTCTCCTCCCAAGTTGCCTCTTCCTTCCCATTTGTAACCATTAGGTTGTCATCTGTATCTGTGAGTCCACTTCTGTTCTGTTATATTCATTAGTTTGTTGTATTTTTAGGTCCCACATTTATATCATGTCATAAGTATATGTGTCTGACTTGTTTCATTTAGTGTAAGGCCCTCTGAGTCCAAGTAGTTTTGTCTCTGGAATGTATATGTCAGAGAGAGGCATTACAATTTTCTCAATGTTTGGCGCTTCTTGTGGTGTTGATCTGATCTCCACCACCATGTTTATTCAGTGGACCAAGACATGCAAATATTAAAGTCACACACTGCTTTAATAAAGAGTGACCTCTTCATTTCAAGGAGAATATGAAGATACTCTTACTTGTACTAGTACAAGAAAGATCAGGTCATTTTCAATGAACAAACTTTCCAAATTTTAAAGGTTTATAATAACAAGAGTTTATTTTTTGCTCTGTGACACGCCTATCATGGCCTGGCTGTGGGCTCCACTCCACCCTCAGCTTCTCCTGTAAGGATGCAGGTGGACAGAGCTGCCACTGTCTCAGACATTGCTGGATTTCATGGGAGAAGGACACCACTCTGATCGATTGTGAATTAGCCACTAAGTGTTCCAGCCTGGAAGAAACACAAGCCTTTTTTGCTTACAGTTCATTAGGTATAATCAATTATACAGTCACCCAGTTACAAGAGGTTCTGGCATCTATAATTCTTCTCTGGGCTCTCAAGATAAGGAACTTCATCTATGTGATACAGAGATTAATGGGTTAGCCTACTGTAAAAAATTCAAATAATAGAAAGGTGGCACTCAATAACACCCAAGAGATATTCAGTATTAACTAGTTAAGCTGGCATGTATTTTCTTGTTCCTTGTAGAAATATATACATGTGCACACACATATGCACATGACTTAATTTGAAAGTATCCCACTAGAAATGCTCTTTCTATAATCCTTCCACCCTTAACTGTATACAGCAAGGTTATATTTCTCCATGTCAAGGTACTGAAGTCTACCCCTCTCTTTTAACTGATGCATGTTATTCCACTTTAGGGATAGAGTATGGCTTATTTAATTACTTCCTTACAGAGGAACAGTTAGATGCTTTCTAGTTTTTTATACTATTAGACATTTTGCAGTTAAAATCCTTGAACATACATCTTAGCCAGCAATAAATGTTTGTGATTGAATGAAGATGACAAAAAAATGTGAATGAAGGAAGATAATCAATCACAATGATTCAAGACTTCAAACACATGGTTAGTGAAGAAAAAAACCATATTATTCAAACCATCTTCGCCTGACTCAGCATATTTCAATGGCAGTAAAGTTGTAGGAATTTCTAACTATCTTAATGTAGTAGGTCATTCATATAAGCATATCTAGAGTGCCTTTAAACTCCTGGATTCCTGTTCAAGTAAAAAAATTTCTTGATTATAACATTCAACTGTCCCTTCTTGGATCCTGTGGGGCATCCCAGGTAGCTCAGTGGGTAAGGGATCCATCTGCCAATGCAGGAAGTTCAGGAGACACGGGTTCCATCTCTGGATCAGGAAGATTCCCTGGAGGAGGTCATGGCAACCAATCCACTCTAGTATTCCTGCTGGAGAATCCCACAGACAGAGGAGCCTGGCAGGCTACAGGCCATATGGTCGCAAAGGGTGTCTAACCAAAGGGACTTCACACGTATGTATTTTTAGAAGAATGGCCATGTTAACAGACTATTAATTATTCTAACAATGGTGGGATATCCAATCCCTTTCCTTTCTGGCAAGTGACTGTAACTAACTCTGCAGAGACCACACTTCTCTGGTTTGTTTGAAGGGAAGGAGATGGAGCGTGGAGTCATGAACATGGGACAAAGAGAAATATGGCCCAAATGTGTTCACCCCAGCACATCTAGTGCTTTGAAAGGTGCTTGTTCCATGAATGGGCACTCTAAACATTTGTTGGCGGAGTGACATGGAGAAAGACTATCGAAGTATCCTTGTAAAACCCACTAGAAGGTGGGCCTGGAGTCTTGTAAAAGCGTGCCGGTGGAGCATAACAACTTCCTCTCACTTGTGCTAAGATTTCCAGAATGTGACCCCTTGTTTTTCTTCCTTTTCTTCTTTGTCAATCTTTGCCAGCCTTGATCTTGGAGGCTGTTTGATCTCTTGCTGTTCATTTCCCATATCTTGCACTTGAAAATGAACAAGGGTAGCCTCTTGCAGAAAAAGCATGTAATTTTAAGAATATAGGGAAGGCAACAACTGGTTGATTCCTGGAATTGTACAAAGATCTCCATTCCTGAGCTCAAGGTTTTGTCATATTTGGTAATATAGCAAAACATCACTGAACACTTGGACATTTGCTTTTCCCTCAATGACTAAGTGAAATGGCACCAAGCACAATACTCCCTGTACCTTGCTTTTCTTAGTATACTCCACTAGTTCTTTTTGAACTTATCACAGTGTTTTCTGTACAAAGCAAATATTCAGAACCTTGAATTATCTTTATGTAGAAAGATTTCAAGTGATGTCATTCCACTGTATTTACTAGGAACATGAGTAACCATTTTATATTACTTATTTTAGAAATAAGAGCTTCAAGGCAAATGTGAGTTGCTTGTTTCTATCATCTCTTTCTTGATGATCCATTAAATTAGAATGATTACAAGTATTCATGGAAAGGAAGTTAAGATGCTGGAAGAACTAATAATTTTTGTCAAACAAGGAGTTGTCTGCAACCATACTCAAGAGACAGAAGCAAGATTTGGGAAGTAGTCTGTTCTCACCCATGATGTTGCCACGTTCTGATGATGCTGTGATGGTGAAAGCAATTCAACCTTTCAGGGTGTCAGTGTCCTTGTCAGGAAATGATTGGATGATCACTAAAGCTAAATCAACAGGTATTAATTTTTTCTTTCCTTGAACTTATTCATTTATTTGAAAATAATTAATTAAGGGCATACCATGTGCTCTGCAGGTGGCAGAGGATATGGCAGCAAGCAAAATGGACGAACATGCCTGCCCTGTGGCATTTACATTCTAGGTGGAGAAAGACACACGATTAATAAATTAAAAATATAAGTAAATGCATATATATGTATATTTCAGAAGGTGGGAAGTGCAGTAGAGGGAGAAATATGAAAAGAAAGGAAAGGGAAAATTATAAGGCAGAGTGTCCTTAAAATGACATGGTCCAGGAAGCCATGAGTACTTCCAAGGGGTTGGGCTTATCTAAGGGAACCCCATGTAACTTTCTTGGAGTTGATACTTCCCATGGAAAGTTATTTTTAGCCAAATATATCCTGATTTGATTTCATTTCTCTATTTATCTTTCATGTATGATTTTAAAAATTGAATTATAATTTACCCACAATAAAAAATGCACGATCTTAAAGGTTGGTTTGATGAATATCAACAGTTACAGTGACCTGTGGAATGATCACTGATATTTGGTAATATAGCAAAACATCACTGAACACTTGGACATTTGCTTTTCCCTCAATGACTAAGTGAAATGGCACCAAGCACAATACTCCCTGTACCTTGCTTTTCTTAGTATACTCCACTAGTTCTTTTTGAACTTATCACAGTGTTTTCTGTACAAAGCAAATATTCAGAACCTTGAATTATCTTTATGTAGAAAGATTTCAAGTGATGTCATTCCACTGTATTTACTAGGAACATGAGTAACCATTTTATATTACTTATTTTAGAAATAAGAGCTTCAAGGCAAATGTGAGTTGCTTGTTTCTATCATCTCTTTCTTGATGATCCATTAAATTAGAATGATTACAAGTATTCATGGAAAGGAAGTTAAGATGCTGGAAGAACTAATAATTTTTGTCAAACAAGGAGTTGTCTGCAACCATACTCAAGAGACAGAAGCAAGATTTGGGAAGTAGTCTGTTCTCACCCATGATGTTGCCACGTTCTGATGATGCTGTGATGGTGAAAGCAATTCAACCTTTCAGGGTGTCAGTGTCCTTGTCAGGAAATGATTGGATGATCACTAAAGCTAAATCAACAGGTATTAATTTTTTCTTTCCTTGAACTTATTCATTTATTTGAAAATAATTAATTAAGGGCATACCATGTGCTCTGCAGGTGGCAGAGGATATGGCAGCAAGCAAAATGGACGAACATGCCTGCCCTGTGGCATTTACATTCTAGGTGGAGAAAGACACACGATTAATAAATTAAAAATATAAGTAAATGCATATATATGTATATTTCAGAAGGTGGGAAGTGCAGTAGAGGGAGAAATATGAAAAGAAAGGAAAGGGAAAATTATAAGGCAGAGTGTCCTTAAAATGACATGGTCCAGGAAGCCATGAGTACTTCCAAGGGGTTGGGCTTATCTAAGGGAACCCCATGTAACTTTCTTGGAGTTGATACTTCCCATGGAAAGTTATTTTTAGCCAAATATATCCTGATTTGATTTCATTTCTCTATTTATCTTTCATGTATGATTTTAAAAATTGAATTATAATTTACCCACAATAAAAAATGCACGATCTTAAAGGTTGGTTTGATGAATATCAACAGTTACAGTGACCTGTGTAATGATCACATAAAATAAGGTATAGAACATTCCTATCATTCCGTCATTTCTCCTTCTAGTCAACTTCTTGTCCCCTTCCTGATGCATAAATATAACCAATCCACTTTCTCAGACGTGTGACCTGCCAGCCACTTCCTTTGCCCGGGCATCTCCAAATGCTGCAGGAGGAAACTGTAGTCCCACAGCCTTGGCTGCAGATATCCGGCACTGAGGAGTTTGGTTTTATACTTAACTATTTTGAAGAGATTCCACGTGGGCTCCCCCTATATTTATTATTCATGGCTCTTTTTTTCATCATCCCACTTGCTGCTTTGAATGTCAAGATGGGCATAGCAGGGTAGCTGAGGCGAGAGGGGTAGAGAAACTGCTCATCTTGAGGCTTGTCTTTGAGAAGCAGTTGATCTTTCTTTGATCAGTTACTGAACAGAGCAAGCTTGGGTTATCCAAGGAGGAGTTTAAGATGTAAAAAAAACATACTCTTTGTGTGTTTGGAGGATACATAACTCCAAATACACAGGTTTAAAAAATGATAAAATAAAATGATTTTTCTAGAGAAACACTGTGTTCTGAAGGTTAACTCAGCACAGGGTCCAGTTAGCCGACACATGACCTCCTGCAGGTATTACTCTGCCTCTTGGGAGTGAAGAAGGCCCTTACCCCCAGGGAGAGACCTGGGACTAGCCAGAGCTACTTGGCTGTCACCACCTGTCCTAAACTCTGTTCATTAGCTTCCTTAGCCTTTGCCTCAGCTACTTACATAGGATTCCTGAGCAGCAAGGAGGGAAATATCAGGGCGACCACACCATGATTTGGAACCATCATGTGTACAGTTGGAGAGCTAGTTTTATCTGATTGTTCTTTTCTTCCCCATGACACAGATTCTTTCTCCTCTTGAAAATCAGGCTTTCAATGGATGCCTATACTGTGGTATATTCCGATAGGAGAATAATAGATGAAAATGAAAAGTGAATAAGCTAGAGAAACACCTAGCAAAGTGTAATCTTTTTGTACCCCCCAAAATTATGGAGTTTAAAAAGACCTGCAAATTATATATATACAATATGATACTATTTATGCAAAAATTTCAATATGCAAAATGATCCTATATGTCATCTAGGGTAATTTACATATCATAACAGCTTAAAAATGTGCTTCTGGATGATAAACTCCCAATTCAGAATCCGGATTCCATCTGGTGGAGGTTTGGAGAGGAGTTTGCATCTGAGGGATCCACAAGCAACTACAAATACGCTTGTAGTAATTTTGAGGGAAGGACCTCTCCCTGCCCCACACAGCATGTGGAATCTTAATTTCTCCCCCAGGGACTGAACCCACACCCACTGGATTGGAAGACAGAGTTTTAACCCCTGGACCACCAGGAAGTCCCAGGAGTCAATTGCTGGATGGTGATCCTAAAGGTATTCTAGACTGTTATTCATATGTTTTTGTATGTTAAAACATTTTATAACAAATAGATATAAATTATTCATTACCATAAGGTAATAGATTTTTATTCTCTATTTCTTTAAGTTTCTGATATTTATTCATTTTGCCAGTTGCCAAATTGTAGATTTAGGTTAAGAAATGAAGTTTAGGAAGGGTGTTTTGATTTCAAAATGTATAACTGTTAAAGAATTGTTCTTAGGAGGCAGGGTTATCTTATGTAACAAATACATGGTATTATGTCAACCTAATTAATGATGTGGAATACAGAATTTTAAATAAAATTCTGCTGCTGTAACCCTTTTTCCCAAAGAATTATAGAATTTATCTATTGATGAAGTATTATTCAGACTACTATGTTATTACACGGGGTATGTATCATGGTGTGTGGAGATGGAAAAATTTACTTAACAAAATGTAGAATACACAATGAAAAGCAAAGAATTTTAACCAGTTTCCAAAAAGGAAATGCAGCAAAATACGATGTACATAAACACATTGGGAACAGGTGTACTAGAATGAATGAGTGTGGTTTGCTGAGCTGTTTCAGCTTTGACTTAGTCTAGGATGGGGTGGCGAGAGCTGGATTTGGGTCAGGGCCTAATGTAGCTGAGATCAGCCCAGGTATTACTCTGCCTCTTGGGAGTGAAGAAGGCCCTTACCCCAGGAGAGACCTGGGACTAGCCAGAGCTACTTGGCTGTCACCACCTGTCCTAAACTCTGTTCATTAGTTCTTAGCCTTTGCCTCAGCTACTTACATAGGATTCCTGAGCAGCAAGGAGGAAATATCAGGCGACCACACCATGATTTGGAACCATCATGTGTACAGTTGGAGAGCTAGTTTTATCTGATTGTTCTTTTCTTCCCCATGACACAGATTCTTTCTCCTCTTGAAAATCAGGCTTTCAATGGATGCCTATACTGTGGTATATTCCGATAGGAGAATAATAGATGAAAATGAAAAGTGAATAAGCTAGAGAAACACCTAGCAAAGTGTAATCTTTTTGTACCCCCCAAAATTATGGAGTTTAAAAAGACCTGCAAATTATATATATACAATATGATACTATTTATGCAAAAATTTCAATATGCAAAATGATCCTATATGTCATCTAGGGTAATTTACATATCATAACAGCTTAAAAATGTGCTTCTGGATGATAAACTCCCAATTCAGAATCCGGATTCCATCTGGTGGAGGTTTGGAGAGGAGTTTGCATCTGAGGGATCCACAAGCAACTACAAATACGCTTGTAGTAATTTTGAGGGAAGGACCTCTCCCTGCCCCACACAGCATGTGGAATCTTAATTTCTCCCCCAGGGACTGAACCCACACCCACTGGATTGGAAGACAGAGTTTTAACCCCTGGACCACCAGGAAGTCCCAGGAGTCAATTGCTGGATGGTGATCCTAAAGGTATTCTAGACTGTTATTCATATGTTTTTGTATGTTAAAACATTTTATAACAAATAGATATAAATTATTCATTACCATAAGGTAATAGATTTTTATTCTCTATTTCTTTAAGTTTCTGATATTTATTCATTTTGCCAGTTGCCAAATTGTAGATTTAGGTTAAGAAATGAAGTTTAGGAAGGGTGTTTTGATTTCAAAATGTATAACTGTTAAAGAATTGTTCTTAGGAGGCAGGGTTATCTTATGTAACAAATACATGGTATTATGTCAACCTAATTAATGATGTGGAATACAGAATTTTAAATAAAATTCTGCTGCTGTAACCCTTTTTCCCAAAGAATTATAGAATTTATCTATTGATGAAGTATTATTCAGACTACTATGTTATTACACGGGGTATGTATCATGGTGTGTGGA
Organism: Tragulus kanchil; assembly: GCA_022376925.1. Taxonomy (NCBI): domain Eukaryota; kingdom Metazoa; phylum Chordata; class Mammalia; order Artiodactyla; family Tragulidae; genus Tragulus; species Tragulus kanchil. The sequence continues at coordinate 108,614,800 of JAIOJX010000029.1, read as the reverse complement.
GATGGAAAAATTTACTTAACAAAATGTAGAATACACAATGAAAAGCAAAGAATTTTAACCAGTTTCCAAAAAGGAAATGCAGCAAAATACGATGTACATAAACACATTGGGAACAGGTGTACTAGAATGAATGAGTGTGGTTTGCTGAGCTGTTTCAGCTTTGACTTAGTCTAGGATGGGGTGGCGAGAGCTGGATTTGGGTCAGGGCCTAATGTAGCTGAGATCAGATCTCTCAAACTCTATCCAGTCCAATCTGCATCCTCCTTTCCTGGATTTCTGGATTCCCATGGTTCATTCTCTAAAAATCTACAAAAGCCATTCTGTACTAGGGATTCCCTCCCCCTCTCTCTAGCCTAGTCCTAATGCTGATATCCAGCATGCATGAGGATGCAAGAGACACCCTATGAAAATGGAGATGTAAAGCCAGAAGAAGAGAAATGATGCAATTTCTTTTCCAGTGAAGGAGAAGGATAGCAGAAATGAACGCGATCTGGGAGGAAATTTATATTACGGGATAAACAAACGAGTTTTGTGCCCGCCTCTTTAAGCCTCTTCAATGCTGTGCTCATTTCTCTTTTTTGATTACCAGGTAGTGCTGTCCTCCTTCCCTTGGGGCATACTTCTTTTTGGATCTGGCACAAACTACCCCTTAGGGCTTAAAGACATGCAGATGACAGATGATCAAGGTATGCATCGCTTAATCAAGCTGCTGCATTCGCCCATCTAAAGAGCTGTTTAAAAAACACATCTAGTAGATCTCAGCTTCCAATAGTCATGCCAACTTTCACTTTTGAAAAATCTAACGAAATTCTCATACAGGCTGTGGCCAAAGGAGAGTACAAACTTAAAAACTCCCTTTTCAAGGGAAGGACATTGATTTTAAATTCAGTTGCTGATTGTATTAGCTGCTGTCCTGACCTTTCAGCCAGCTTAAGGATTGTTAACATTAACGTTAAAAATGAAAAGTTGCATGGCCAGCGTGCTTTTCTAAATGCCGCTCTTTAGTTTTTCATTTGTTGGATGATGATTACTATTTTCTCTTTTGGCTTAAAATGGAAGGAAAGTACTATGGCACAGTTTCCTTCTCTGATTACAGACTGAGGACTTGCCACATGTTCGGCCCTAGGCATTGTGTTTCTACCCACACCTATCCCTCTGACAAGAGACCAAAGTCACATTTCAAAATTATTATTTCAACCTTGTACACTGTTGGTGGGAATATAAATTATTATTTCGACTTCATACTCTGTCAAAAAAACCGTGGAGGTTTCTCAAAAAAACTAAAAATAATACTATTTTATGACCCAGTAGTTCTACTCCTGGGTATGTATCCAAAAAACAAAACCAAAAATGTTAATTCAAAATGATACTTGCACCCCAATGTTTCTAGAAGCATTATTTACAATTGCCAAGATATGGAAGCAACCTATGTATCATTCAACAGATAGATGGATAAAGAAAATGTGATATATATGTATATACAAGGTGTAATACTACTCAGCCATAAAAGAGAATGAAAAGTTGCCATTTGCAGCAACAGGGATGGACTTGGAGGGTATTATGCTAAGTGAAATAAGTGTATCACTTACATGTTCAATCTGAAAAAATATAGCAAGCTAGTGAATATAACAGAAAAGAAGCAGACTCACAGATACAGAGAGCAAACCATTATTTACCAGTGGAGGGGGGCAGGATAGAGGCTGGGAGTGGGAGTTACAAACTCTTAGGTATAAGAAAAGCCATAGGATGTATTGTACAATGTGAAGAATATAGCCAATATTTCTAATACTTGTAAATGGAGTTTAGCCTTTAAAAATTGTATACAAATAAAAGAAATGATTTCCACATATCTAGAGAGGAAGAGACCGAATATTGGGGAGCCATCTCAGCCCCAAACAAAACAATTTTGTATTGTTTTTCATTCTAGTATTCTACAAGATTTCTTTTGTTTTACTGTTGCTGATACTTTCCTTGGGGAAAAGTCATTTCATAATACAATGCTATTGACACAGGATGGGATTCCACAAGTGGGAGATGAACAAAAAGTCTTGCCTAGTAAATTTCTAAGTAATCTCCTAGAAATATTCTGGGTAGGGGAGCACGTCATGGAACTTCTGGGCCAAAATGATCCCCTCCACCTGGGAGTCATGTGGGGGTGGGGTTCCTTCCCCATGATGGAATCCTGAGAAATGCAAAGCAGATGATCTTCTTCAACCAAAATTTGGGAACTCTCAGAGAGCGGTACTTGAATCGAGGTGAAGTAGGTGTTTGAACATTACCTAAAACTCTTTCCAGTTGGAAAACTCAAATCTTCCTTGAACCGTGATGAAATGCCACAATAATAAGCCAGATTTCTACCTCACTTGGCCTTGTACATAATGGGCTTTAATAAATATTGCAGACTCATTACTATATATACTGAATGGTTCACTCAAGACCAGCATGATTTGCTCAATCAAAAACCACTCATATCTTTAAAAAATAACATGAACTGCTGTTAGACAATTGATAATTCCTCATTTTTTGTACTTGACAAGTGTTCAGGCCCCTCCAATGTGTTTTTCATATAATATTCCTAGTCATGGTAAAAATCCAGAAAGGTGGACATTATCATACCTATTTCAGAGAGGGAGAAACTGAAGCTGAGAAATAGTAACTGACCTGCTCAAACTTATATGGACAGAAAGTGGCAGCACTGAGTGGAAACTCAGTTCTTATCTGATACTGGAGATCATCCTCTGTCTACTTTATCAAACCTCTCCCATGTTCAGAACCATCAACACACTCACTAGGTACCTGGTTATGTAAATGTGGTACCGAATCCACTTGCCTTGTTTAGAGAAACTAAAACAGAGATGCATTTCATTGACCGGACTGAGGGTAAGTTACATTAGATGTGTTTCATTTTTCATGGGCCTTATCTTCAGAAATTATCTTTGACAGGCAGTTTGCCTTTTTTGGTAATATGTAGGTCATGGAAGGGATTTTGCCAAAATAACATGCTTTCTAGTACTGACCATTTTCAGGATTTTTGTTGTTGTTGTTGCTTGTTTCTCTTATCATTACATGGGATATTTACTCTCTTAGCTAATACACACTTGGACACAGTGAAATTTTAATTTTCAGTCTTTGCCTGTGATGAAAAAGTGTCAACAGGATATGTAAAGTTTACACCCAACCCAGCGGTCCTTTCCGTAGCTGGAGAATTGTTTCCTTGTGGTACACAAGAGACTTTCTATCTGCCCCTTGTATAAAATAAACCCCGATTTGGGGTTGTTTTTGGAGGGCAAAGGGTGCTGCTGCTTATCTGATTGCACTTAGTGATACATTTTGATCTATGATTTATACAACCTGACATAGGTGTTCATTTAGCTCACATTACAAGAGAAGTAATTCACTCCTTAATGAAGTGTACCCTGCATGACATATTGACCATGTGAGCTGACAATCATGGCTCTCAAACAGGCCTAGGTTACATTTTCTTTTGTCTTTGAAAGTAGGCTATCAGTTAATAGCCTTAAAACAAGGCCAGCTGGCCTGTCATTCTTCTAGAAGTATTTTATTGGAGCACCGGAGAAACATATACTAACATCAACTATCGGAATGGAGGAAAAGAGTAAAAAGATGCATGTTATTCAATGGTTCAAATTACAAGATCCCTGACATTTTATAAAAACCTGTTTTTTTTGAGAAAACTGAAGCTGAGAAATAGTAACTGACCTGCTCAAACTTATATGGACAGAAAGTGGCAGCACTGAGTGGAAACTCAGTTCTTATCTGATACTGGAGATCATCCTCTGTCTACTTTATCAAACCTCTCCCATGTTCAGAACCATCAACACACTCACTAGGTACCTGGTTATGTAAATGTGGTACCGAATCCACTTGCCTTGTTTAGAGAAACTAAAACAGAGATGCATTTCATTGACCGGACTGAGGGTAAGTTACATTAGATGTGTTTCATTTTTCATGGGCCTTATCTTCAGAAATTATCTTTGACAGGCAGTTTGCCTTTTTTGGTAATATGTAGGTCAGGGAAAGGGGATTTTGCCAAAATAACATGCTTTCTAGTACTGACCATTTTCAGGATTTTTGTTGTTGTTGTTGCTTGTTTCTCTTATCATTACATGGGATATTTACTCTCTTAGCTAATACACACTTGGACACAGTGAAATTTTAATTTTCAGTCTTTGCCTGTGATGAAAAAGTGTCAACAGGATATGTAAAGTTTACACCCAACCCAGCGGTCCTTTCCGTAGCTGGAGAATTGTTTCCTTGTGGTACACAAGAGACTTTCTATCTGCCCCTTGTATAAAATAAACCCCGATTTGGGGTTGTTTTTGGAGGGCAAAGGGTGCTGCTGCTTATCTGATTGCACTTAGTGATACATTTTGATCTATGATTTATACAACCTGACATAGGTGTTCATTTAGCTCACATTACAAGAGAAGTAATTCACTCCTTAATGAAGTGTACCCTGCATGACATATTGACCATGTGAGCTGACAATCATGGCTCTCAAACAGGCCTAGGTTACATTTTCTTTTGTCTTTGAAAGTAGGCTATCAGTTAATAGCCTTAAAACAAGGCCAGCTGGCCTGTCATTCTTCTAGAAGTATTTTATTGGAGCACCGGAGAAACATATACTAACATCAACTATCGGAATGGAGGAAAAGAGTAAAAAGATGCATGTATTCAATGTTCAAATGAAGAGACTTTCCATAAATTTATACAAGATCCCCTCCGACTTTTTATTTTGAGGAAAACTTTCAAGCCTGTAGAAAAGTAGAAAACATAGCACCGTGGCTATCTCTACACCTTTCATCTAGATTAAACTACTTGTTAATATTTGGTCACCTTTGTGTGTTCTGTGTACGTGTGTTTGTATTATTTTAGAGGAAATACAGACATCATGACTTCACTCCTAAATGCTTCAGTTTGTATCGCCTGATGATGAGAGCATTCTTCCATATAACAAAAATACCATTAGCACACACCTAAGAAAAAGAACAGGTCAGTAATATAATCTAATACATAGCTTATATTCCAGTTCCTCCAACTGTCTCCTAAATGTATTTTAAAGTGATTTTTTTTTTAGAATGCAAAATTGAATCAAAATTTACACCTTGCATTTGGTTACTAAGTATTTGTATAGAATTTTACCAACAAAATGATAAAATATACAGAATTTTAGTTTTACGTATAAAATGGTACAGAACTTTACCAGTGAAAATGAAAGCAGCTTTGATCCACAATGATATGAAAGGGCTAGGAATAAACTGTTAGGACTGCTTTATACCAAAGTATTTCTAATAGATTCTATTTACCATAGGTAATACATCTTAGAGGTCATTTTTTCCCCTAAGGTATTTCAATCTATTTCCCCCTTTACTATGTTTAACTTGGTGGACATGGGGAAGAGTATTCATAATTTAAAACATTTCAATCCCCTAGTGTTATTATATGTTTTATTCTAAGGTTTCAAAATCATTGTGGGATTAAAGTCCCAATCTAGGGGATTCATTCTAGCCCTACACAAAATGTCAAAGAACCATAAACTTTTCTACTTAAAGCAAAGTTTTTCAGCAATGCATTTAGAATGAATTATAAGTTTCAGATAATTGAGTTTTCTTCCAATTTAGACTTACACTTATTTTCTTGAAAGCAAAATGTGTTACAATTAAACGTGGGAAGGAAAATTAATTTCAGAGAACATTCACTAGGGCAAATGATGATTTCATTACTGCCATGGACATTCAAAGATCAAGTTTAAGGGAATGTGATTGAATTTAGTGTCATAAATGTACTTCTCATTATAATTACATGTGTCTAAGGTTTTGTAAAGTGGCTGTAGAATTGCTTTAAAGTTATAATTAAAGGAAATACTGAGAAGCTGCATTTTGTAAATAGTTTCTGTGGCTCTTATATATTCTATTTTATGTCATATTTTCATCAGAAATGCAAAAACTATTGCAGAAAATAGAAGGGGGAGAACGGTGGGCTTTTCTGTTCACTTGTAGAAGATAGTTATTTTGCTTTCAAAGTAGCAAAACAATATTATCCTTTTTCGTATTAAATCATAAAAATTTTATGTTCAATGAATATATATTTAAAAACAATCCCTCCTTATCCTGTAGCAAATCTTTGTCCTCTGGTGATTGCTACTGAATTTTGAAATTAACTAGAATTTTTTTCCTCCATAGTAGAAAAAAATGGAAAAAAAACCATATTACATTGTATCTAAGATGCATATTCACCTTTTAATATTTGAAATAAAGCTGTATCTTGAAAGAGAGACTATGAAAAAATTCAAATTAGGAGTATTTTTCCCTTTCTTAGTGATATTATATAAAATAATTGTGCTTCTTATAGTTGGTGGCTGCGTAACTTCCATGAAAAATAATGCTGAACAATACAACATTATGCCATACTATATATACCCACCTATGAGAATCCATAATAAATGGACATAATTTTTGTAGACATTCTAGTACTATATGTCTGGCTGAGGAATTAGACACATGGTTCCAAAGACCTTATCATAGAGAGGATGTGTTATCTTTGGATAAATCAATACACATTAAACTAGATCAACTCAGAAATATCAGTGGCTGATTTATCAAGAGCCTTTTTGAGGAATATAATTGAATGGTTTTAATCTAGTCAACTCCTGCGTTTCTACTTCTGGTTTTGGTTGGATTTATTTAGAGGGTGCCAACTTTACATTCAGAGCATCTACCATTTCTACTATCAGAAATTATGTTTTCAGTCTGACATCCACTAAGAGAAGAAGGTTTCTGCATATGAATCTTTTGTGACTGAAAGCAATCTTTACATTTTCTGAAGATACTTTTTTTGTTTTTGAAAAGGAATATTGAGTTCTTCTGTTGGAAAACATCTGGTGCAATTCGTGGAAGGAAATTATTTCAGAAACTTCACAGGAAATGATGATTTCATTACTGCCATGGACATTCAAAGATCAAGTTTAAGGGAATGTGATTGAATTTAGTGTCATAAATGTACTTCTCATTATAATTACATGTGTCTAAGGTTTTGTAAAGTGGCTGTAGAATTGCTTTAAAGTTATAATTAAAGGAAATACTGAGAAGCTGCATTTTGTAAATAGTTTCTGTGGCTCTTATATATTCTATTTTATGTCATATTTTCATCAGAAATGCAAAAACTATTGCAGAAAATAGAAGGGGGAGAACGGTGGGCTTTTCTGTTCACTTGTAGAAGATAGTTATTTTGCTTTCAAAGTAGCAAAACAATATTATCCTTTTTCGTATTAAATCATAAAAATTTTATGTTCAATGAATATATATTTAAAAACAATCCCTCCTTATCCTGTAGCAAATCTTTGTCCTCTGGTGATTGCTACTGAATTTTGAAATTAACTAGAATTTTTTTCCTCCATAGTAGAAAAAAATGGAAAAAAAACCATATTACATTGTATCTAAGATGCATATTCACCTTTTAATATTTGAAATAAAGCTGTATCTTGAAAGAGAGACTATGAAAAAATTCAAATTAGGAGTATTTTTTCCCTTTCTTAGTGATATTATATAAAATAATTGTGCTTCTTATAGTTGGTGGCTGCGTAACTTCCATGAAAAATAATGCTGAACAATACAACATTATGCCATACTATATATACCCACCTATGAGAATCCATAATAAATGGACATAATTTTTGTAGACATTCTAGTACTATATGTCTGGCTGAGGAATTAGACACATGGTTCCAAAGACCTTATCATAGAGAGGATGTGTTATCTTTGGATAAATCAATACACATTAAACTAGATCAACTCAGAAATATCAGTGGCTGATTTATCAAGAGCCTTTTTGAGGAATATAATTGAATGGTTTTAATCTAGTCAACTCCTGCGTTTCTACTTCTGGTTTTGGTTGGATTTATTTAGAGGGTGCCAACTTTACATTCAGAGCATCTACCATTTCTACTATCAGAAATTATGTTTTCAGTCTGACATCCACTAAGAGAAGAAGGTTTCTGCATATGAATCTTTTGTGACTGAAAGCAATCTTAATACTGGAAGGATGACTTCACAGATTTTTCTGAAGATACTAAATTTGTAGTTACAGTGTTTCTTTGTAATTAAGAAGGTGAAAACTATCTGAGTTCTTCTGTTGGAAAACATCTGGTAGCCCAAAGAAAACACTGATTCAGCATTGTGGGAGATGTTGGACCTGGATAACAGACCTATTATAGAAGATGGAAGAAGGGTGTTGTCATGAGGGCTACCTACCTGTTCTGGTCTGCAGAGTCTTCCAGATACATGCACAGGTCCTGGTAACAGAGAACACTTGTCATGTAATTTAGGCTTATCCTGGTGTCTCAAGTGAAAGTTCTGTGTTGAAGATACAGCTTCGAAGGGCTTCATGGCTTCTATCGTGAACCAATGGGCAAAATTCCCCTAACAGCCAAAGCCAGCCTGGTTGAGTGGAACTGCAGGTTCTGGAAGATCAACTCTGCATCTGCAGAGAACCTTAATTGATTCATGAAAAGCCAAAGGGATCCACACAGTTTTGTATAATGGATCCAAGATCCTTTTAGAGAAACATTTCCCCCCAGACTCCTAGACACTAAAACCCGTATGGCACAGGCTTTACTTTTTACTTTTGAGTACCTCTTCTTAAAATCTAGCTATAAACAGAAAAAATACAAAAATTATAAGTCTAGTGAGTTTTTACAAACTGAATGTACCTGCAGGAGGTATCTGACTCATATACCAGAACTTTTACAGCCCCAAGCCACTCCATGGCCCTCTGTGTCCCTTCAATTCAACTTCCCCAAGGAGAATTTTTTAAATTATTTTATTGGAGGATAATTGCTTTATAAAATTGTGTTGGCCTCTGCCACACATCAACATGAATCAGCCACAGTTTGTCTCCCCACCACTCCTGAACCTCTCTCCCATCTCCCTCCGCTTCTCATCACTCTAGGTTGTCACAGAGAACTGAGTCGAGCTTCCTATGCCACTCAGCAAATTCCCACTGGCTATCTATTTTACATATGCAATGTAGATCTTTCTATGCTATTACCTCAGTTTGTCCCACCCTTTCCTCCCCACGCCTCATGTTCACAAGGCTCTTCTCTACATCTGTGTCTCCTCTGCTGGCATGCAGATAGGTTCGTCCCTACCATCTTTCTAGATTTTATATGTATGTGTTAATAATACAATATTTGTCTTTCTTTTTATGACACACTTTACTCTGCACAACAGGCTCTAGATTCATTCACCTCATTAAGACTGACTCAGGGAAATTTTTGTACCTTTCTGATTTTAATCTTCATGGAAGAGTCTGTTCCTTCATTTTGTCCCATCCCATTAATCAGGTGGCCACAAGCTCTTCTTCATCTTTAATAACATCCTAAATACAGAAAGCATTGTCTCTTCACACCTGGATTTCTTAAAGCCATCCTCAAGGAGTTGACAGATATGATGGGAAACTGAGGCCTCAGTTTTTTTCACAGAAGATTCTTGAGGGATGCAGATGTGGTCTTTCACCTTCAAAGTCACAAAAGAAAGGCTGATTCATTCTCTAGTTTAAAAAAGGAATTGCTGAGAAAAAAATAAAGTAGGCTGTTGGGGGCATCTCCCAAGAGAGCTATAACAGAGGCAGAAGGGATGGTCCTGTTGTAAAGACACAGTCATGCTGATATGGGGAGCTTAGATACACAGAGGGCAAACTGGGGTTTTCTGAGTCTATAAGTAGAGTATCTAAATGCCTTTAAATGCTGGGGAAAGCAAAAGCCAGGAGGAAATCTTGAAAACTTAGCTTTCTTTTTTTTTAATCTGAAAAGGTAATGTGGACCACCTTCTGTAGCCTCTAGTCTTATTGTCTACATGAACTCCCAAATATGATCAACATTAAGATGGATCAGAAAAAAAAATTCTTGTGAAATAGTTTCTTGCTAGTAATAGGACAACAAGAGGAGTGGAGTGGGGGCCAAAGGAATGGAAAGCTCAGTTAGTCTCAGTTCCCTATGGTGGGGCGTGGTGTGGAAGGAAATGGACTGGAACCATCAACTCCTTTCCACGGATTGTCAGTACAGACTTTAGGAGAAGAATGCTAGAGATGTTAATATTTGACTCCAAGGCTTTTGATTGTGTGTGACTTGGCAATGGGATGGGGTTGGACATGTCACTGAAATTTGCAATTGATGCATGCCTACCATTCTGAGAACTGTATCCCCTGCCTGTATGATTTAGCATGACAACCAGATTACATTTATACAATTAATTAATGTTTGCTTGACCACTTTTATCCAATTTCTTTCCATAGCACATAAAAGAGAACCTGACATAAATTTCTCTTTCAAAACAATTGACTTAGCAACTGCTGACCTTCTGTTCTGTCATTCTAAGGATTGATTGGATATTGTTGAATTGTTTCATTCTACAGTAATTAAACATAAAATTAATTATGCTAGTAACCCATTATTTCTCTGAACCAAGGACTAAGCCATTTGTTTTCGCTTGGTTACTCTGAGAATCTGCCATCAGATGAACAGGCGAAAAAAAAATCATGCTGTTGCAAACAGAGACTAAATAATTTTAAGGCACATTTTAATGGCTAAAATATAATCTGAAAGCATCTAATTTCCATATGTATAACATATTGAATTTGTTTAATGTAATTTAACTCATAAATTTTTTACCTTATGATTTGGTCATTTAAATATTTTCTCAGGTGACTAATCATATAGAAACATGTCAAAGAAGAATATATGTTAAGAAAGAGAGATGGATGGATAAGACCAGAAGCATCACTAGAGTCATCATGAATCTCTAATTCTTGATCTGGTTTACTGCTCAGCCGAAATGAAATTTAGTTCACGAGTCATTTTCTTTGTTGGTTTTGTGTATAAAATGCTTAAAATTACCCTGATATTATGAGAACTGAGTCTGATGCTGAGAGGCATACAAGCCTGACAGGCCTAAATTATCAAAATGTATGTGCTGGGATAAGCCAAAATAGGTTTTTGCGATTTTCATTAGTGCAGGTCATACTAATTTAATTAACATGATTGAAGATAATATCACTGGATGAGGCAGCAGATACCTAGCCTTGACCTATTACTCACCTGTAGGCTATAAAATGATGCACCTGACAAATGGGTATGCAATCTCATATATTTAATATTTGGGATGGGCTTTTTGCTGTGGGTTTCCTTATGGCTTTAGGGTATGCTGGTGAACTTTATTAGAGGCAATTCTTGGTGGTTTTCAAAATTCATGACTATGATCAGTATTTTCAATACTGGCCCAAATTTTGCATATATATATTATATTATTTAATATTATTCTTAATATTATTCAAAATAACACATATATTATATATATTATACTTATGTTAAAGTGTTAGTCACTCAGTCATGTCTGACTCTTTGCAACCCAAGGACTGCAGCCTGCCAGGCTTCTCTGTCTGTGGAGTTCTCCAGGTAAAAATCCTGGAGTGGGTTACCATGCCCTCCTTCGGGGATCTTCCCAACCCAATGATCGAACTCAAGTCTCCTGCATTGCAGGGAGATCCTTTACCAGCTGAGCTACCAAGGAAGCTCAATGCCCACTTCTACAACTTAATAAAAAAGAAAGAAGTCAGGGCACAAGTCAGATCCGCTGCAGGTGTAGTCACACAGGTCCTACGTATTCTTTGTCTAGGCAGGTGATATTTACAGAGTGAAGGAATGAGATAGGCTTTCCTGAAGATTAAATGACTTCTAAGCATCAACTATGAGATTTGAATAGGACTTCATCACATACTCAAAACCATGATCCTAACAATAAATTTTTACCTTATGTTTGGTCATTTAAATATTTTCTCAGGTGAATCTCTAAAAGTTTTTCCAGAAGCATCACTAGAGTCATCATGAATCTCTAATTCTTGATCTGGTTTACTGCTCAGCCGAAATGAAATTTAGTTCACGAGTCATTTTCTTTGTTGGTTTTGTGTATAAAATGCTTAAAATTACCCTGATATTATGAGAACTGAGTCTGATGCTGAGAGGCATACAAGCCTGACAGGCCTAAATTATCAAAATGTATGTGCTGGGATAAGCCAAAATAGGTTTTTGCGATTTTCATTAGTGCAGGTCATACTAATTTAATTAACATGATTGAAGATAATATCACTGGATGAGGCAGCAGATACCTAGCCTTGACCTATTACTCACCTGTAGGCTATAAAATGATGCACCTGACAAATGGGTATGCAATCTCATATATTTAATATTTGGGATGGGCTTTTTGCTGTGGGTTTCCTTATGGCTTTAGGGTATGCTGGTGAACTTTATTAGAGGCAATTCTTGGTGGTTTTCAAAATTCATGACTATGATCAGTATTTTCAATACTGGCCCAAATTTTGCATATATATATTATATTATTTAATATTATTCTTAATATTATTCAAAATAACACATATATTATATATATTATACTTATGTTAAAGTGTTAGTCACTCAGTCATGTCTGACTCTTTGCAACCCAAGGACTGCAGCCTGCCAGGCTTCTCTGTCTGTGGAGTTCTCCAGGTAAAAATCCTGGAGTGGGTTACCATGCCCTCCTTCGGGGATCTTCCCAACCCAATGATCGAACTCAAGTCTCCTGCATTGCAGGGAGATCCTTTACCAGCTGAGCTACCAAGGAAGCTCAATGCCCACTTCTACAACTTAATAAAAAAGAAAGAAGTCAGGGCACAAGTCAGATCCGCTGCAGGTGTAGTCACACAGGTCCTACGTATTCTTTGTCTAGGCAGGTGATATTTACAGAGTGAAGGAATGAGATAGGCTTTCCTGAAGATTAAATGACTTCTAAGCATCAACTATGAGATTTGAATAGGACTTCATCACATACTCAAAACCATGATCCTAACAATAATTACGGCTAGCTGTGTACTAGGAACTCTGCTTGGCATTTTGCACCAATTATCCCATTTTATCCTCATAATGATGCTTTCAGATATATGATCATATTCTCATTTTACATCTATTTGCTTGGTTAGTTTAGTTATAATCTGAATAATTCCCCTTTTGAAAATAATTGGAGCTTATTATTTGGGTTTTTAAAAAATAAAGCAGGGAAATCTGAAAACCAAAGTGAACTCCAAAGATATGTCTCCATTTTTCATTACATATTAAAGAGAATCATAGGTTCCAAAGGAAATGTTGATTGGGAGTTAATTGTAGAATGGCATCCAACACAATTTAGTTCATTAATATACCAATGCAAAAGAGGCTTTTTCCACTGCACAGTCATGTCAGTGGAAATTCAGAGACACTTAATGAAGTAAAGTTGCATTGACCTGGGAGAAAATATGGATGGACAAAAATCAAACTACAAAATTGTCATCCTAAAACATGTTGAATTTGACTGAAGAGCCTTCAAATGGCTTCTGTTTGGACCCTCTTTGCCTCATGGACTAGGTTTTGAAGGGAGATACAACTATTTGTTGAGCCCCTGATGTGAGGCAGGCATTAGGCTAAGGTCCTCTCCACTCATTGCATTTAATTCCCAAGGCATCCCAGGGAGACAGGTAGAGTTGATTCTATTTTACAGAAGAGGAGCAGAGGAGTTAAATGACTTGCTCAAGGTCATGGCCAGGGAATGGTGGATGGGGCTGTGAATCCCTATATACCTATCAGCGACCAAACTCTCGTAGCTGGTGGGAGTGTAGTGTGTCAGTTTTCCAAGTTCCATGATGAGAACCATAGAAAATCCAGATGTCTAGGGACAGAAGGCAAATGTCAGCGGCTGATTGTGACTGGTTTTGTACTCTGAGATGGCAAAGAGCTGAGGATGAAGAGTTTAACCTGAAGAAAATTAAGTGAGCTAAATAACACTTAGTCTGCTTTCATTCTCCAAAGGTTTTCTGTGGAAGCTCCAAGCCTATGTTGGATTTTTTCTTCCAAGAAGATAGATGTGAACCTCTTGATTTGGTGATTTCCTAGCATGGGAAATAGAAAATCAACAAAGCATCTTGTCCTGGTTGACCTGTTCTTATATCTCAAGGCAAAGATATAGATTTAACTATTTTAATGTTAAGTCTGAAACCCTATCCTTAAAGTGAGGGAAAAAACAAAGAACGAGGGCTTCCCTGGTGGTCCAGTGGGTAAAGAGTCCGCCTTGCAGTGCAAGAGGCACTGGTTTGGTCCCTAGCCCGTGAAGATCCCACGTGCGGTGGAGTGGCTGGACCAGTGTGTCCAATTACAAGCCGGCACTCTAGAGCACATGCGCCCAGAGCCAAACCAAAGGGGGTGGGGGAAACAAAGAATGATTTTATATTGCTCTGTTTCAGGAGCAGAGGAAGAGAAAATATGTAGTTATCCCTGGTCATCAAAAGGTAGTGGAATGGGTTTGGGTCTCCCAGAAAACAGCTGGTACCTCTTACAGCATCTCTTTTGTCACCCTTTCCATTCAAGTAAGGTCTGTAAATCCTTAAAAACCTCTAAGGAGACAGATAACGAACACTTCCTCTTAGTAACCCTCTGAGTCCATCTCAGTGCTTAATAACCATTATGGAGGTACATTTCTCCTCTAGAGTAAGCCTGAATCATTTCATGCAGGTTAATTCAATTTCCTCTCTTCTCTCCAGTGAAGGGGAAAAGCAGCTGTTTGCCATCTTCCTCAGAGTAGAACTGAACACTCCTGAACACAGAGGCATCCAATCACCCTTTGACTTTTGTCATTCAGGCAAAAGCTTCTTGATAACATCGTGTGTGTGCTTAATTGAGACTGACTCTCGGACCCTATGGACTGTAGCCCACCAGGCTTTTCAGTGCATGGGATTCTCCAAGCAGGAATTCTAGAGTGGGTTTCCATTTCCTCCTCCAGGGGATCTTCCCAACCCAGGGATCGAGCATATGTCTCCTGTGTGTTCTGCATTGGCAGGCAGGCTCTTTACCACTGAGCCACCAGGGAAGTTCTTGGTAACTCAGTCGTTCCTAAGTGGTTCTCTGAGCAGAAGCACCAGCATCTCCTGGGACCCTTAGCAGATATGCACATTCTCAGGTCTCACCCCAGAACTGCTTCATCAGAACCTGAGGGTGGGCCCAGCCGTTGGGGTTTTGCCAAGCCTTCCAGAGGATTTTCATGCTCCTTAAAGTTTGAGAATTACTGATACAGTAGTTTTGATCACAGGTGGGTGATTATTACTAATGATCATCCTAACAATTCATAATGGTTTCTTTAAGTTTGTATGTATGTCTGTGTATAACAGTGCATTCATTTATGTATTTATTTATATGAGACGTTGACTGACTGCTGTTGGTAGGTTTCAGTGTAATTGGAGCCTCACAGATGGAAATGAAGGCGCCCTCTGTTCAAGCACAAACATTTCGGTTGTGGCCACCTGGGTTTACATCATAAGTGTCCAGCACATATAAATAAGAGAAAATACAGGTGGGGAAAGAAAATAGGTGGAGAGAAAACACTTCAAACAGATAACCATTATTCTCTTTGTGTTTTTTCCTCAGATTTTGCTTCCTATGCACAACAGAGGAAAATTCTACCAAGTGAAATCGTACTATGCACACGGGCATCTTCTTGTTTTTTTGTTTTGCCCATTTTGTCAACACATTTTATTTCACTCGACCTATTCAAAATATTATCATTCCAACATATAGTCAATATAAAATTATTAATGACATATCTTATGCATATGGTCTTCCAATCTGTGTTTTAACTTAAGAATTTGCCATGGGCGCGGGGCCCAGAAGCCTTGGCTGGGAGCCCCGGTGCTGCGGCGACGGAGCCGGGAGTCCGGGTCCCCGGCGGCTGGAGAGTGCCCGGCGGGCCGCCAGACCTGGGTGGAGCAGGAAGAATGATATAAAAATGAAAAATGTTAACCTGTGCTTCCAGTGTGACAAGAAAAGAGTAAGGGCTATCACGATTGCTTGACTTCAGACTACACTGGAAGGAAAGAATCCTTTGGAGAAAAATGTGCTTCTTAAAGCCACCCTTGTTGTACTTCTGTGCCAAGAACTCTTAAGGAAACTAGCAGAAAAGAAGCAGATCAAACTGAAAGCTCATCTGCAGCTCAGAAAAGCAAAGACATGGAGTTTTGAGGAGTGAAAGAAGCCATGGGTCGGCCATGGGTGATCCAGACACAGCCAGACAATGTGGATCAACTTCTTCAAACTGCGGCTTTTCTGCTGTATTCTCGCAGCATTGATGGTGGTGGTGCTGGTTGTCAATGTTACTCAGGTAGAGTACTTGGACCATGAGACTGCTTCAGCCACATTCATCGACAGTGGTGGACAGTTTGTTTCCTCCCAGGTGATAAGAATTAGCTGGAATCCTTACTGCGGCTATGAGCACCAGACTCTGTCAAGCCGGGAGCGCCTGGAGGAGGACTCCTTGTTGGCCGCCTTACAGTGGCAGGGGCCTGACGTGGGCCCAGTCCCCTTTTCTCAGAGCACCGACCCTTCTTCCAGCTATTTTGTCATCTTGAACTCTGCAGCCTTCTTCAGGGTGGGAAGCCAGTTAGAGGTGCTGGTTCATGTGCAGGATTTTCAAAGAAAACCCAAGAAGTATGGCGGAGACTACCTACAGGCCAGAATCCACTCCCCTAAGCTGCAGGCGGGGGCCGTGGGCAGAGTGGTGGACTACCAGAACGGGTTTTACAAGGTCTTTTTTCACCCTGCTCTGGCCAGGTCGAGTTAAAGTGTCCGTATCTCTGGTCCACCCCAGTGAAGGGATCCGAGTTCTTCAGCACCTGCAGGAAAAGAAACCAGACAGAGTCTATTTCAAGTGCCTCTTCCGGTCGGGGAGGATTTCTGAAACTACAGAGAGTAACGTGTTCTTCCTGGGACGGCCCAGAAGCCTTGGCTGGGAGCCCGGTGCTGCGGCGGAGCCGAGTCCGGGTCCCGGCGGTGGAGAGTGCCAGGGCCGCCAGACCTGGGTGGAGCAGGAAGAATGATATAAAATGAAAATGTTAACCTGTGCTTCCAGTGTGACAAGAAAAGAGTAAGGGCTATCACGATTGCTTGACTTCAGACTACACTGGAAGGAAAGAATCCTTTGGAGAAAAATGTGCTTCTTAAAGCCACCCTTGTTGTACTTCTGTGCCAAGAACTCTTAAGGAAACTAGCAGAAAAGAAGCAGATCAAACTGAAAGCTCATCTGCAGCTCAGAAAAGCAAAGACATGGAGTTTTGAGGAGTGAAAGAAGCCATGGGTCGGCCATGGGTGATCCAGACACAGCCAGACAATGTGGATCAACTTCTTCAAACTGCGGCTTTTCTGCTGTATTCTCGCAGCATTGATGGTGGTGGTGCTGGTTGTCAATGTTACTCAGGTAGAGTACTTGGACCATGAGACTGCTTCAGCCACATTCATCGACAGTGGTGGACAGTTTGTTTCCTCCCAGGTGATAAGAATTAGCTGGAATCCTTACTGCGGCTATGAGCACCAGACTCTGTCAAGCCGGGAGCGCCTGGAGGAGGACTCCTTGTTGGCCGCCTTACAGTGGCAGGGGCCTGACGTGGGCCCAGTCCCCTTTTCTCAGAGCACCGACCCTTCTTCCAGCTATTTTGTCATCTTGAACTCTGCAGCCTTCTTCAGGGTGGGAAGCCAGTTAGAGGTGCTGGTTCATGTGCAGGATTTTCAAAGAAAACCCAAGAAGTATGGCGGAGACTACCTACAGGCCAGAATCCACTCCCCTAAGCTGCAGGCGGGGGCCGTGGGCAGAGTGGTGGACTACCAGAACGGGTTTTACAAGGTCTTTTTTCACCCTGCTCTGGCCAGGTCGAGTTAAAGTGTCCGTATCTCTGGTCCACCCCAGTGAAGGGATCCGAGTTCTTCAGCACCTGCAGGAAAAGAAACCAGACAGAGTCTATTTCAAGTGCCTCTTCCGGTCGGGGAGGATTTCTGAAACTACAGAGAGTAACGTGTGTCTTCCTGGGAGTCTTCCTCTGTGCAACTTCATAGACCTCTACACTGGAGAACCCTGGTTCTGCTTCAAACCAAAGAAGCTCCCTTGCAGCAGCAGAATTAACCATTTCAAAGGTGGATACCTGAAGGGCCTCCTGACTGCTGCAGAGAGTGCTTTCTTCCAGAGTGGTGTTAATATCAAAATGCCAATCAACTCCAGTGGACCTGATTGGGTGACTGTGATTCCCAGGAATATAAAAGAAACCAACAGCCTAGAACTATCTCAAGGCTTAGGAACTTTTCCTTATGGTTATTATTACAAAAATCAATGGAGGCTCAGAAAGTTTAAGATGCGCCAGTTTAATGACCCTGACAACATTACAGAATGCCTACAGAAAAAAGTGGTGCATTTCTTTGGTGACTCAACAATCAGGCAGTGGTTTGAATACCTCACTATGTTTGTCCCAGATTTAGTGGAGTTTAACTTGGGTAGCCCCAAGAATGTGGGTCCCTTCCTGGCGGTGGACCAGAAGCACAACATCCTGCTCAAATACCGCTGCCATGGTCCACCCATCCGCTTCACGACCGTCTTTAGCAATGAGCTCCGTTACGTGGCAAATGAGTTGAATGGGAGGGAAGAACACAGTGGTTGCCATAGCTGTGTGGTCTCATTTCAGCACCTTCCCCTTAGAAGTATATATCCGGCGGCTCAGAAACATCCGTCGGGCCGTGGTCCAGCTCCTAGACTGAAGCCCTAAGACAGTGGTCATCATCCGGACAACCAATGTCCAAGAGCTGGGACCTGAGATTAGCCTTTTCAACAGCGACTGGTATAACTTTCAGCTGGACACTGTCCTTCGGAAGATGTTCTCAGGGGTTGGAGTGTATCTTGTTGATGCCTGGGAGATAACCTTGGCCCATTATCTACCGCACAAGCTGCATCCAGATGAAGTTATTGTGAAGAACCAAGTGGACATGTTCCTGTCCTTTGTGTGCCCCTTGGAGACCTAGCCTGCCCTGAAGGGGACTGGAGGAATCACATTCAGTAACCTTCTATTTCAAGTGCCTCTTCCGGTCGGGAGGATTTCTGAAACTACAGAGAGTAATGTGTGTCTTCCTGGGAGTCTTCCTCTGTGCAACTTCATAGACCTCTACACTGGAGAACCCTGGTTCTGCTTCAAACCAAAGAAGCTCCCTTGCAGCAGCAGAATTAACCATTTCAAAGGTGGATACCTGAAGGGCCTCCTGACTGCTGCAGAGAGTGCTTTCTTCCAGAGTGGTGTTAATATCAAAATGCCAATCAACTCCAGTGGACCTGATTGGGTGACTGTGATTCCCAGGAATATAAAAGAAACCAACAGCCTAGAACTATCTCAAGGCTTAGGAACTTTTCCTTATGGTTATTATTACAAAAATCAATGGAGGCTCAGAAAGTTTAAGATGCGCCAGTTTAATGACCCTGACAACATTACAGAATGCCTACAGAAAAAAGTGGTGCATTTCTTTGGTGACTCAACAATCAGGCAGTGGTTTGAATACCTCACTATGTTTGTCCCAGATTTAGTGGAGTTTAACTTGGGTAGCCCCAAGAATGTGGGTCCCTTCCTGGCGGTGGACCAGAAGCACAACATCCTGCTCAAATACCGCTGCCATGGTCCACCCATCCGCTTCACGACCGTCTTTAGCAATGAGCTCCGTTACGTGGCAAATGAGTTGAATGGGAGGGAAGAACACAGTGGTTGCCATAGCTGTGTGGTCTCATTTCAGCACCTTCCCCTTAGAAGTATATATCCGGCGGCTCAGAAACATCCGTCGGGCCGTGGTCCAGCTCCTAGACTGAAGCCCTAAGACAGTGGTCATCATCCGGACAACCAATGTCCAAGAGCTGGGACCTGAGATTAGCCTTTTCAACAGCGACTGGTATAACTTTCAGCTGGACACTGTCCTTCGGAAGATGTTCTCAGGGGTTGGAGTGTATCTTGTTGATGCCTGGGAGATAACCTTGGCCCATTATCTACCGCACAAGCTGCATCCAGATGAAGTTATTGTGAAGAACCAAGTGGACATGTTCCTGTCCTTTGTGTGCCCCTTGGAGACCTAGCCTGCCCTGAAGGGGACTGGAGGAATCACATTCAGTAACCTTCTCTCTTGCCTGCACTACAGAAAGTTTATGGGTGGCCCTACGGAGAGACGGCTTCCATATGTCTTTAAAATTTAGAAAAGAGCTGGACTTTATATAATCATTGTAAGGAGCTTAGAAAATGCAGATTATATTTATATCTACCCATAGGATTTTTTTTTCTCATCTTGACTTAGCCATAGGGGAACCATTGTTAACAGCTTCTACACACTATAGTGCCCTTGTAACCAGAGATACTAATGAGTGGGTCTGTACTAGCTTCTCCTGGGAGGGGATAGTACTGTGCTCTAGAGTGTGAAAAATGTTCTGAACTAAGTGGAAGGGGCAAGTTTGGTTGGCAGTGGAGTGTTTGTAGCTTGTCTGGTAAAGGAAATTGAGCATATCTGTGCGAACAGCATAGTTGGTACATCTTCAGCAAGGGTGACTTTAACCCCGAGGCTCACAGTCAGTGGCTCCTCTTAACACACTGAAGACTGCTGATATTTGCGTTGAGTGATTTGTTACTTGATTCAGCTAAGGATGAATACTTATTCTGAAATAACCATGTTTGGAACTGGAAGGGGGAAATGTGTAAAGGCAGATTTATTTTTGTGTTTTGAAGGTTGAGGATTTCAGTAGTTGACTTTTTTTTTTTTAAGATTTATTTATTTATTTATTTTGGGCGGGGGTCCGGTTGAGGAGGGAGGGGAGTGGGCAGGCCACTTCTATTGGTCTTTCATTTATCTATTTTCATCCGTCTTTGTTCTTTGGCTCCTGTGGGCCTCCCATCGCGGTGGCGTCTGTTGTCGCAGAGTGCCAGCTCTGGGCGCATGCGCTCTAGAGCTCCGGCTCGGTGATTGGACACATGGGTCTAGCTGCTCCGCGGCACGTGGGATCTTCCCAGGCCAGGGATCGAGCCGGCGCCCCTTGCACTGCAAGGCGGTGTCCTTACCCACTGGACCACCAGGGGAAATCCCTCAGTAATTGACTTTTATGTAAAGATTGCTATTGTTTGTCATAAAGTAGTGGAAATTTCTTCCATCCAAAAAAAAAAAAAAAAGAATTTGCCATGAATGTCAGCAAAACAACACATACACATATACACACACATAGGCACAGAGAGTCCTTTTTTGTTGAGAGAAAACTTTATTGAAACTTAAATGAATTTATTGGAATTCTAAGTTATACAGCAAGGATGGAGTGTCACCATAAGAAAGCGCCGATTGGCTGTGCAGGACCACTTCACAAGCATTATTTGTTTGACTGAGTTCACCACAGCCCAGGACAGGGCTTTCAGTTTTAGAGGTCTACAGCTTGATATTTATTATGTCCCAGAATTCATCCAAATTTAGGAGATGAAATTTCATTGATGATGAAATAAGACTTAAAAATCACAACTTTCTGGTGCAGGACAGCAGAAACAGCAGTGAAGAATTGTCAGTAATCTTCATGGTCTTCACTGAGTGAACTATTTCAGGGATACACCAAGGAAATGGAGTCATACTGCAATCCTTCAGAGACTGTTTTGGGGGAGAAAGATATAGTACAACTTCTCTGGAGCACGTGGGTGTGACTTCAGGCTCAGTGATGCTGGAGGAGGTGTGGAAGGAAGGGAGAGGTCTGGAACAGACAAGGTGCTACCTCCATTAGGGACTCCATCTGGATAATCCCACAGTGGAGGAACTAGGAGGCAGCACTCTTTTATTTTGAAGACTTCATTTCTCATATGTCTTCTTGTGGGAGTGTGGATCTCCAGAGGTACAAGGTTGGTCTCCCATAAGGATTATAGGACCCAGGTGTCAGCTGTCTATGAATTCACCCCTGATAAGACCAAGAACCTGAAATGGTAGCTGGTCCCCTCCAGGCACAGAGCTTTCTCCCAGTTTCACTCTTGCTATATTTCCTGTCACACAGGGTCATTTTTAATAGTTCCGTAGCCCATGGCTAATTATTAATACCTTTTGAGGGACTGTTAGGTTTTCTTCAGTTTCCCTCTTCTTTCTTTCCTTCCCCCCCCTTTCTTCCTTCTTTCTTCTTTGAATTCTTTCCAATTTATGAAATGAAAATTCCATTATACTATGACTGAAGTGGTGAAATAAATAACACAGTGCTCAGACTTGTGCAGTTAAGACCTCACTGTTCTATTCCACTAGAAAGCCAGTGTTACTTGGGTTTCTATTGCATATAGAGTCTTCCATTTTTTGAGGGAGCTTCCCTGGTGGCTCAGTGGTAAAGAATCTGCCTGCCAAGAAAAAGACACAGATTCCATCCCTGGGCTGGAAAGATCTCCTGGTTCTAAGTTTGCAAGGATGGAGTGTCACCATAAGCGCCGATTGGCTGTGCAGGACCACTTCACAAGCATTATTTGTTTGACTGAGTTCACCACAGCCCAGGACAGGGCTTTCAGTTTTAGAGGTCTACAGCTTGATATTTATTATGTCCCAGAATTCATCCAAATTTAGGAGATGAAATTTCATTGATGATGAAATAAGACTTAAAAATCACAACTTTCTGGTGCAGGACAGCAGAAACAGCAGTGAAGAATTGTCAGTAATCTTCATGGTCTTCACTGAGTGAACTATTTCAGGGATACACCAAGGAAATGGAGTCATACTGCAATCCTTCAGAGACTGTTTTGGGGGAGAAAGATATAGTACAACTTCTCTGGAGCACGTGGGTGTGACTTCAGGCTCAGTGATGCTGGAGGAGGTGGGGAAAGGGAAAGGGGAGAGGTCTGGAACAGACAAGGTGCTACCTCCATTAGGGACTCCATCTGGATAATCCCACAGTGGAGGAACTAGGAGGCAGCACTCTTTTATTTTGAAGACTTCATTTCTCATATGTCTTCTTGTGGGAGTGTGGATCTCCAGAGGTACAAGGTTGGTCTCCCATAAGGATTATAGGACCCAGGTGTCAGCTGTCTATGAATTCACCCCTGATAAGACCAAGAACCTGAAATGGTAGCTGGTCCCCTCCAGGCACAGAGCTTTCTCCCAGTTTCACTCTTGCTATATTTCCTGTCACACAGGGTCATTTTTAATAGTTCCGTAGCCCATGGCTAATTATTAATACCTTTTGAGGGACTGTTAGGTTTTCTTCAGTTTCCCTCTTCTTTCTTTCCTTCCCCCCCCTTTCTTCCTTCTTTCTTCTTTGAATTCTTTCCAATTTATGAAATGAAAATTCCATTATACTATGACTGAAGTGGTGAAATAAATAACACAGTGCTCAGACTTGTGCAGTTAAGACCTCACTGTTCTATTCCACTAGAAAGCCAGTGTTACTTGGGTTTCTATTGCATATAGAGTCTTCCATTTTTTGAGGGAGCTTCCCTGGTGGCTCAGTGGTAAAGAATCTGCCTGCCAAGAAAAAGACACAGATTCCATCCCTGGGCTGGAAAGATCTCCTGGAGAAGGAAATGGCAACCCTCTCCATTGGAGTCCCATGGACAGAAGAGTCTGGTGGGTCACAGTCTATGGGACTGAAAAAGAGTTGGACACAACTTAGTGACTAAACAATGTTAACATTTTTTGTGGTTTCAGGTATTCTTTCAGCTTGTAACTAAATGTGATTGGGAAGATTATTTTTAAGGGACTACTAATGTGTGCTACATTCTATACAGTCTTGACATTCTTAAGACATATGTTTTGAAATCTTGATCAACTTATATTGATATTGATTCACTGGTTTCTTTCCCCTTGTTGACTATGACTACAAACATATTTTTAGAAAGATTAAGGTTTAGGAGTCCTTTATACCTATGAGATATGGTAAAACTAACTAGAGAGCCTGAGAATGGCCCTCTTCGCTTTGGCTTTATGAGCATATAATTGGATCAAGCCTTGAAGAATTCCAGTTGTCATATGACCTGCACAGAAGAGTTACAACCTGAGGAATTATTTAATTTTCTCCCAAACATTTCAAATGATGTTGCTGCCATTATGCAGTTTGTAACATCTCTTTTTCTAAACTTCATCCTTTACAGAGATTTTCACACACAGTCAACAAAATGTTAAGCTACCATTGAACCATGGACATTTCTTAACTCTCATTAAAGTTGAACTATATTACAAGACTCTTACATCATTTTTCATTCAGTCCTAGCTTTGGAGGGTTTGGCTGTACTCACATAAGGTGAATGCCTTGAAATGTTACCCAAATCTCTTAACTAGAGTCTTGAGTACTCACAGATTGTGTTGACCAATCAACATAACATTTTTTCCTGAAGGGGGGCCTAAGAATTTCTTCTTTTTGAATTCTTTCCAATTTATGAAATGAAAATTCCATTATACTATGACTGAAGTGGTGAAATAAATAACACAGTGCTCAGACTTGTGCAGTTAAGACCTCACTGTTCTATTCCACTAGAAAGCCAGTGTTACTTGGGTTTCTATTGCATATAGAGTCTTCCATTTTTTGAGGGAGCTTCCCTGGTGGCTCAGTGGTAAAGAATCTGCCTGCCAAGAAAAAGACACAGATTCCATCCCTGGGCTGGAAAGATCTCCTGGAGAAGGAAATGGCAACCCTCTCCATTGGAGTCCCATGGACAGAAGAGTCTGGTGGGTCACAGTCTATGGGACTGAAAAAGAGTTGGACACAACTTAGTGACTAAACAATGTTAACATTTTTTGTGGTTTCAGGTATTCTTTCAGCTTGTAACTAAATGTGATTGGGAAGATTATTTTTAAGGGACTACTAATGTGTGCTACATTCTATACAGTCTTGACATTCTTAAGACATATGTTTTGAAATCTTGATCAACTTATATTGATATTGATTCACTGGTTTCTTTCCCCTTGTTGACTATGACTACAAACATATTTTTAGAAAGATTAAGGTTTAGGAGTCCTTTATACCTATGAGATATGGTAAAACTAACTAGAGAGCCTGAGAATGGCCCTCTTCGCTTTGGCTTTATGAGCATATAATTGGATCAAGCCTTGAAGAATTCCAGTTGTCATATGACCTGCACAGAAGAGTTACAACCTGAGGAATTATTTAATTTTCTCCCAAACATTTCAAATGATGTTGCTGCCATTATGCAGTTTGTAACATCTCTTTTTCTAAACTTCATCCTTTACAGAGATTTTCACACACAGTCAACAAAATGTTAAGCTACCATTGAACCATGGACATTTCTTAACTCTCATTAAAGTTGAACTATATTACAAGACTCTTACATCATTTTTCATTCAGTCCTAGCTTTGGAGGGTTTGGCTGTACTCACATAAGGTGAATGCCTTGAAATGTTACCCAAATCTCTTAACTAGAGTCTTGAGTACTCACAGATTGTGTTGACCAATCAACATAACATTTTTTCCTGAAGAGGCTAAGAAAACACATCCAGGTTAGAAGAGTAGGGAGGAAAAAGTTTTCCAATATTCTTACACGAGTGTACATTCATTGTCAAGGCATCTTTACCAATCCTGTGCTTTTGTACATGGATTGTATCTGTTTAGTTCACTGCTGCCTAAAAATACCTAGCTAAGTCCTAGTACAGGTAGAGATTCAATGAATACTTGCTAAAAGAGTGAATGGATGGAAAACATCTTCATGACTATTTCAATGAGGCAACCAGGAATGCCAGTTTAAATGACAGCTGGAAGGGTATATGAGAAGCATGTCAAAACTTTATAGAAAATTTAACCCAGGTGCCCATTTTATTTATTGCTTAAGGTAAGCATGTCTATTAGTAAAACAAACAAACAGAAAACCAAAAAAGCCTACTAAAGACGTTTGTTTTGAGATCTCAACTCAAGTTATTAAGGTATTCCAAAATATGGCATTTATTTGCTCAAGTCCCACTCTGGGTAATAAATATTTGCCAAGGTAGATGTAGCCTAAATATCCAACAGCTTATTTAAGAAAATGGTTTGCCTAGAATAATCAAGAGTTCTCAAAGAACTATTTGTTATGCCCGAGGTAGGCTATTAAAACATGAAACACATCATATCCTTTTCCAAACCCTTTGAACTTCTAAAGCTGTATTTTCCATGTATTTCACACATTCGCAATTTTTTTTTGCGTTTGCATATTCTTCCCTACTTTGTTGAAGCTAACTAGACAAAACCGTCTCTCACCAGTTTATTTCATTTCTTCCTATGCTGTCACCTTAGGATGTAAAACAGTTTTTCTTTGACTAGAATAGAAGAAAGATCTTGTTTTCAAACTAACTCGGAAATGTGTACATTTAAAGAAAAATTAAACACCCCTATAGCCAACAGCTTGCAAATAGTAATTCATTTAATATTTATATGAGTTGGATATGACTATTATTCTCATTTTGCAAGGGAAAATGAGGCATAGAGAAGTTAAGTAACTTTCTCAAGGCCACACAGCTAGGAAACAGAAGACCTGGGATTCAAACATAGATAGGTTTACTAGACTCTGTGCTCTTACCCATGTATTATGTAATGTAGTATGAAGATTTTCTGAAATTATTGCTCTGTTTAGATCATCCAAGGTCATTGCCTCCAACTCTGGACTTAGGGTAGAAAGGTGCATGTTTGATGATTTGTGGATTAGGAACTGCAGCAACTCTACAGATTGTGTATTTCCCTCATATTCAAAGTGATGAGCTTAAAAATCTGACATTTGTAAAGGATAATCATTCTTGAATTGGGAGGGGGTTTCTCCTGCTATTTAAGTAGTATTGTCATAAGAATGACTGAATTTATGGAGAAAAATGTGCTGTTTTGTATCTGAATCCCGGTACCTTTTTTTTTTTTTTTCTAGTAGTTTAATTTTTCATTAAGGACAGTTGAAAGCTTAAACTAAAACTAGGATACTTGCCTATACCTCCCCTCTTCTCCTTTTGCTCTTTTCCTTCACCCAACCTTGCACAAAGCAGAAATGTCAGGAAGAGAAATGGAGAAAGTGATACTATTAAATACAACACAGCTGCTATTTTCATAGCTGTTTGTGGTGTTGGGAAGTTTTAGCTCTCCTATTTTTTATATTCTCTATGAAGCTTTATTACCATTTTTCCAGAGATATACATACTTCAATGAAGTATAAGATTACTAGGGAGGGTTTTTATTCACTTTACTTGTGTTAGGGAGGAGGATTTAGTGAAAGAGAAGGGAAAAAGAATAAAAGCCTACTCTTTGAACTTCTAAAGCTGTATTTTCCATGTATTTCACACATTCGCAATTTTTTTTGCGTTTGCATATTCTTCCCTACTTTGTTGAAGCTAACTAGACAAAACCGTCTCTCACCAGTTTATTTCATTTCTTCCTATGCTGTCACCTTAGGATGTAAAACAGTTTTTCTTTGACTAGAATAGAAGAAAGATCTTGTTTTCAAACTAACTCGGAAATGTGTACATTTAAAGAAAAATTAAACACCCCTATAGCCAACAGCTTGCAAATAGTAATTCATTTAATATTTATATGAGTTGGATATGACTATTATTCTCATTTTGCAAGGAAAATGAGGCATAGAAGTTAAGTAACTTTCTCAAGGCCACACAGCTAGGAAACAGAAGACCTGGGATTCAAACATAGATAGGTTTACTAGACTCTGTGCTCTTACCCATGTATTATGTAATGTAGTATGAAGATTTTCTGAAATTATTGCTCTGTTTAGATCATCCAAGGTCATTGCCTCCAACTCTGGACTTAGGGTAGAAAGGTGCATGTTTGATGATTTGTGGATTAGGAACTGCAGCAACTCTACAGATTGTGTATTTCCCTCATATTCAAAGTGATGAGCTTAAAAATCTGACATTTGTAAAGGATAATCATTCTTGAATTGGGAGGGGGTTTCTCCTGCTATTTAAGTAGTATTGTCATAAGAATGACTGAATTTATGGAGAAAAATGTGCTGTTTTGTATCTGAATCCCGGTACCTTTTTTTTTTTTTTTCTAGTAGTTTAATTTTTCATTAAGGACAGTTGAAAGCTTAAACTAAAACTAGGATACTTGCCTATACCTCCCCTCTTCTCCTTTTGCTCTTTTCCTTCACCCAACCTTGCACAAAGCAGAAATGTCAGGAAGAGAAATGGAGAAAGTGATACTATTAAATACAACACAGCTGCTATTTTCATAGCTGTTTGTGGTGTTGGGAAGTTTTAGCTCTCCTATTTTTTATATTCTCTATGAAGCTTTATTACCATTTTTCCAGAGATATACATACTTCAATGAAGTATAAGATTACTAGGGAGGGTTTTTATTCACTTTACTTGTGTTAGGGAGGAGGATTTAGTGAAAGAGAAGGGAAAAAGAATAAAAGCCTACTCAATGAGGATCTATCTTAACTTGGTGCTCAATTGAATAAAAAATTTGGGGAGTGAAGGAGTCGAGTTTTCTGATTTTATTTCTCTTTTATGGTGAATCTGGTTCAACGTTCATATAGAAAAATAGAAACAAAGATAACTGCCATGAATCTCAGCTTCTGTAAGACCAGAACTTAATTTAAGAGCTGCCCCGCAAAATTTCCCCAAGAAAAATCTACCAATTCTATTTTCAGTTGAAGTTGGTAAGAAGATACAGCCCACATAAAGCATTGAAATCATAAGGTATCTTTTCAGAGAAAGTAAGATTTTATGTACTTCCACTTGCAGACTTCAACACTGCAAATTAAGGTAGCAAAAGGTTGGAGCCTTTCAACTCTAGTCAACAAATAGAGTGATAAACAGACAAAGTATATCTTTAATATGCAGTGCATAGATGCACATAATGGAAAATATTTTCCAACTGCTGATTCATTTGCCACGTGTTAACAGGGACTGTTTCATAATTTCCAACCAGTCACTGGAGTTAGCTTTACTTCCTTCTCTTACCTTAGTAAAAATATTCTGAATTGGTATGTAAAAGCCCATACATCCTTTTGATTTCTGACTGAGAGTTGACACATATTGCAAACAAGCAGTCAAGTCCTGTCTATTAAAACTTGTGACAATACTATTTGAATACGTATATCTTCAAGGTTATGTGAATATACTTAATTCATCTGTGATGATCTTAATTTTTTTCCCCTTCACTTTTTTTTTTACATTTTTAAAAACAAGACTTTATATGTTTAGAGCAATATTAGGTGCACAGCAAAAACTGAGCAGAAGGTAGAGAGATTTCTCTCCCATAGACTCTTTTTTAAAAATTGATTTGTATTGGAGTATAGTTACTTTACAAGGTTGTGTTCATTTCTACTGTCCAGCAAAATGAATCATACAGATGAAATGCATAAGGAATAAAAATGACCAGAACTGTCACGGTCTTGCATCCAGTGACCTTGATTTCAGATGTGATAATAGTCCATTGAAGAATCACGTTCGGGGGCAAGTTGAAGGCACATGTGAATGGTCGGGCTGAGGAGGAGCTGGTCAGGAGTGGGGAAGATGGGGGTGGGTGGAGTGGAGAGCAGAACAAAAAGAGGCCACAGTGTTCTACCAGGCGCTGCTGGTGTTTTCAGATTAAGATGGGGGATTAAGGAATTTTACTCAGCAATTTGAGATGCTTTGTTAGGGGCTGAGGAGATTTGAGCTGCTTTGTTCTCAAACCACATGTTAGTGAAAAAGCAAACAGGCACTTAATCCTGACAGACAGCAGAACTTGACATCAATTTGCCCCTTGGGAGGTGACCAGGAGTTCCCTGTGACAGGCTAAAATGGTCAGGCCTTGTTTTCCTGGAGCGTAATTCCAGCAATTCCATTCTAACCTGTTTCTCAGCCATGTGGCCATAACTTGGATGGTTGGACTGACCCAGTTTCTTGATATTAGAGACCCTTACATTTTTGTCTAAAAACTAACAAAAAGTCTTTTAAAGGCAAACAGCCTCCAAGGTGCCAGATCCTTAAAGAGATTTCAAAAAGGTCTAATATATTGGCCACTTAGTTTTTGAAAAGAAATATAGAAGACTGAGATTCTTTCCTTTTTGAAAATAATGGATGGTTTCTTTTCGCAATAGGATCACAGGGCAACATATCCATTTTTAAGCCTACGTATGATTGTGAAATAAACATCAATTCTTAGAGCTTGGAGGGAGGTTCTACTGACTCACCAGGCACACTGAAGTCATGTCCTTCAAAATCACTGAAGTAGGACGAAAGCAAACAAAATGAATGAGAAAGAAATTAATGATTTCTTGGATTGGGTACATTACTAAATTTAAGTGTACACAGTTATACAGTCTGGCACATAATCTGAAATTGTAGTATAAAGGCTAACTTTTCTTGAATTTGTGCCACCCTGAATCCATTGATTTAAAATGCACTTTTAGTGGGCTATTGATTTACTAAAGGTTGGCATGCATAGGAAAACCTGGCATGCATGCATTTTAAAAATAAGAAAGCAGAAAATGTATAAAGCATCTTTCAAAACAAATCTTATTACATTATAAAGATTTTTCTGGATGAATATTCAGCTAATCAATGATTCCTGTCTGATAGAATATGAAAATCTGTTACATCTTAATAATTAAAAAATGAGTCTGTCAACAGGGCAAGGTTGTTACATTTTTGCAATATTTACACACATGACTTTGAGCCTAAATTTAAGCTTTGGCCCTCCACCTCCTTCCCTGCTTTGTATAAACTCAGGAAAATTTACCACCTTATCAATTAGCTGCTCACTACCAAATATCCATGTACACTAACATTATAGGTGATTTTTTCCACTCTGCTATGAACTCACAATTTTCTTTGAAATGATGAGAGTTATTATTCAAATAATCTTACCTTCAGGATCGACAGAGTCCCCTTTATGTTTAAATAGCATCAACTTCATTTTCAAATGAGCAGCAGCACCTTACCTAAGAAAATCAGTATTACTTCCAATTAAAAATAGTTGCTGGTGATTTATTTTTTATGTGTGCATGTTCAGTCACTTCAGTTGTGTGCAACTCTGCATTGTTCAACAGGATAAAGACAGAAAAGGCTTGTATGTTTAGTGGCCAATTCTGAAGACCAGAGACCATTTCCAGTATTTGCTATGTCATTAATTGTTTTAACAAGTACCAGTGGGAGAGAAATCTGAAATTTAAAATGCTTCAGAGGGACACCCATCCATTTGTTTCCTGTAAAACCGTGTATGCTAGCCTTAAATAGCCTTTACGTTGTGCTGCCCCTCTTTGTGTTTGTGGAGGTTTACCAGGCATATTATAAGGATCAAACACAGGGTGAAACTCCAATCAGAAACACAGTATTCATTCATTTAACTCTGGTACAGTAGAGCAAATTCAGGGTGACTTGAGGGACACAATGTCTTGTAAAACATATGTACTTAATATAAGGGTCATAAAACTTATTAAATTAAAAGCTAGGTTAAAAATAGGAAGAAAATTTATGCTGCTGTCTAAAATAGCAATAATTTCCCTTTGGCCTTTCCCTTTCCAAGTAATATGGATTCTCGTCAGGAGGTAAAAAAAAAGCCAACTTATGAATTCTTCATTTTGTAGGACCAAATGCAAATCTCTTTTAACTGCAGCGTGCATTTTAATGGGCAAGTGATATGGCAGATAACAGAGGAGCAAGAAGATAAGATGTGAAACCTTGAAAAGTGTACCTGTGTCTAGATTTCAAGGAGGCTTTGTTCACAAACCTGAACAACAAGCCCCTTTAGTGTTAGCGTGTGTCTAGGGAGAAGAGCTTAAGGGATACGAGGACAATAGAAGCAATGTCTAAAAATAGTTGATCTGGCTGTGGAGCAGCCGTATGGTGGTAAGGAGGGCGTGGAACACAGGCCAGACATTGCTGCCCCTTCAGCTCACAGCAGAGTGTCTCTGGATAAAGCCTGTTCTTGTTCAAGCAAATGTTGGGGTAGAACAAAATCCATGGAAACCAGAGAATTTGAAGTCAAGAGTTTTTAAAAATTGAAGTACAATTTACAATATCATATTAGTTTCAGGTATACAGCAGAGATTCAATTTTACACACACACACACACACACACACACACACACACACACAGAATCCACTTGCCAATGCAGGAGATACAGGAGATATGAGCTGGATTCCTGGGTGTGGAAAATCCCCTGAGGAAGGAAACAGCAACTCGCTCCAGTATTCTTGCCTGGATACTACTTTGGACAGAGGAACCTGGTGGGCTAAAGTCCAGGGAGTCGCAAAGAGGCAGACACGACTGAGCAACTGAGCAGCACATATACACATAAACATGTATTCTTTTTCAGATTCTTTTCCCTTATAAGCTATTACAAAATACTGAATATATTTCCCTATGCTATACAGTAGGTTCATTGGTTATTCATTTTATATATATGTGTGCTCAGTGGCTTTGGTCATGTCTGACTCCTTTGAGACTCTATGAACTGTAGCCTACCGGGCACCTCTGTCCAGGCCAGAGTACTGGAGTAGGCTGCCACGCCTTCCTCCAGGGGATCTTCCTGGTCCAGGATCAAACACTCATCTCCTTTGTCTCCAGCACTGCTGAGTGATGAGGGAAACTCTGATTTATATATAGGAGTGTATGTATGTTAATCCTAGCCTCCTAATTTATCCCTCGCCTCCTCCTTTCCCTTTTAGTAACCTTAGGTTTTTTTCTATATATGTGAGTCTCTGTTTTCAAAGTAAGTTTATTTGTATCTTTTTTTTTTTTTTAGATCCCACATATAAGAGATGTCCTATGATATTTGTCATTCTCTGCCTTACTTCACTTAATACTATAATCTCTAGGTCCATGCATGTTGTTGCAAATGGCATCATTTCACTGTTTTTATGGCTGAGTGATATTCCATTATATATATATACCACATCCTTGTCCATTCATTTGATGGTCATTTAGATTGCTTCCATGTTGAAGTCAATTGATTGCTACTTGTGTCTCATTCTGTGGTCCAAAGGCCACACTGGGATAGAAAATGACATACTACACTGATAAAGGCTGTGTGCCATTTTAAGCATTTGTACCACTTAAAATTTTTTTTTGCCTGTTTTATTGGTTCTTTATTTATTTGTTTTCATCCATCTTTCTTCTTTAGCCTGTGTGGGCCTCCCATCGAAGTGACCTCTCTTGTTGCAGAGCACTGACTCTGGGCACATGTGCTTCAGAGTGCCGGCTGGCAATTGAACACACTGGTCCAGCTGCTCTGTGGCACTTGGGATCTTCCCAGGCCAGGGATTGAACCGGTGCCCCCTGCACTGCAAGGCAGGCTCTCTACCCACTGGACTACCAGGGAAGTCTTATACCCTTTTTAAATCCACACTGCAAAACTATGCTGAGCCTTTTCGGAGGTTTGGCTTCAATAGGACAGCCATTTTCCTAGTTGTGCTCCTCAGAATAGCACCTTAGGAATTCGAATCCAAAATAAATATCAGTTTTCTTCTGCTGTGCTCACACAGGGATCTGCAGCTAATTTTATCTTCATGCAAAAGTCTTAAGTCTGTTGAGAAGGAGCTCTGCTTGATCACTTGTGTGTTTTCTCTTAGACTCCTTCCTGTCTTGTCCTTCGTCTTTCATATTTTAGGAGGCTTAGCCTGGCAAAGTATTGATACACTGCCATCTGGCTTCCACTAAGGGAGACTCTAAGCAAGGAGGAGGGGAGACTGGGACACCCCAGTCCCTCAACCTCCAACCTGCTTTGGAGGTGGCTCTGACAGTGAAGAATCTGCCTGCAATGCAGGAGACCCAGGTTCAGAAGAGCCCCTGGAGGAGAATGGCAACCTACTCCAGTGTTCTTTCCTGAAGAATCCAATGGACAAAGGATCCTGGTGGGCTGGGGTCACAAAGAGTGAGACATAACTGAACAACTCACACTTTCACTCTTACTGACAAGGACAACAACATCAACTCTGAGGCCCCAGAACCTGCCCTCTTCCCTTTGTCCCTTTGGTCGAGGGGTAGCATTGGCTTCTTGCTATTGCCAAACTCTCGCTGGTCTCCATTTGGCCTTTCAGTTTTTCTAGCATTTTGGAACTAGGTCCCCAGTTTAAGTTCCTCTGTTGAAGTACCTGATGATGATTTGATTTTCCTGCCTTAACGCTGACTGATGGAGCCACCAATGGTTGTTGTTTTTTGTGACTGGGAAAATGAACACACTGGCTGTGTCCCAAAGTTTTGCCTAAAATTTTTTGCCTGTTTTATTGGTTCTTTATTTATTTGTTTTCATCCATCTTTCTTCTTTAGCCTGTGTGGGCCTCCCATCAAGTGTCCTCTCTTGTTGCAGAGCACTGACTCTGGGCACATGTGCTTCAGAGTGCCGGCTGGCAATTGAACACACTGGTCCAGCTGCTCTGTGGCACTTGGGATCTTCCCAGGCCAGGGATTGAACCGGTGCCCCCTGCACTGCAAGGCAGGCTCTCTACCCACTGGACTACCAGGGAAGTCTTATACCCTTTTTAAATCCACACTGCAAAACTATGCTGAGCCTTTTCGGAGGTTTGGCTTCAATAGGACAGCCATTTTCCTAGTTGTGCTCCTCAGAATAGCACCTTAGGAATTCGAATCCAAAATAAATATCAGTTTTCTTCTGCTGTGCTCACACAGGGATCTGCAGCTAATTTTATCTTCATGCAAAAGTCTTAAGTCTGTTGAGAAGGAGCTCTGCTTGATCACTTGTGTGTTTTCTCTTAGACTCCTTCCTGTCTTGTCCTTCGTCTTTCATATTTTAGGAGGCTTAGCCTGGCAAAGTATTGATACACTGCCATCTGGCTTCCACTAAGGGAGACTCTAAGCAAGGAGGAGGGGAGACTGGGACACCCCAGTCCCTCAACCTCCAACCTGCTTTGGAGGTGGCTCTGACAGTGAAGAATCTGCCTGCAATGCAGGAGACCCAGGTTCAGAAGAGCCCCTGGAGGAGAATGGCAACCTACTCCAGTGTTCTTTCCTGAAGAATCCAATGGACAAAGGATCCTGGTGGGCTGGGGTCACAAAGAGTGAGACATAACTGAACAACTCACACTTTCACTCTTACTGACAAGGACAACAACATCAACTCTGAGGCCCCAGAACCTGCCCTCTTCCCTTTGTCCCTTTGGTCGAGGGGTAGCATTGGCTTCTTGCTATTGCCAAACTCTCGCTGGTCTCCATTTGGCCTTTCAGTTTTTCTAGCATTTTGGAACTAGGTCCCCAGTTTAAGTTCCTCTGTTGAAGTACCTGATGATGATTTGATTTTCCTGCCTTAACGCTGACTGATGGAGCCACCAATGGTTGTTGTTTTTTTTTTTTTTTGGTTTTGTTTTCATTTGTAGGTTACTGGTTCAAAAGGTAAGGGATTCTGTTTGAAATCTTTAGGATCTTTTTTGGCCAGTGGTAAGCTGCTGGGTCATAGTAGTCATTTTGGCAACTGACATTCTCTCTGGTAGACGTGGAACAAAGATGTTCAAAGGCAAAGCGAAGTGAGAACCATGTAAGGGTCTTATAGAATGTATATTGTAAAGATGCAAAAGCAGGCATATTGATGGGCTGTGTGGACATGCTGTTGACCTTGGCTGACTCCCCTTAGCTGGATAGCACTGAAAATGGAGGAAAATAGAGGCTTCCTATGGCCCTTGGGGGAAAAAAATGTTCCTAAAACCAAATAATCCATTTTTCTTTCGTCCTTGAGGTCCTTTTTTTTTTAATTTTCAAAAAAATGTTGCAATAAGTATTGCACTAATGTAAAAATAGCCTTGTCTGAACTAAGATGAGAAGTGCAGACATGCACATGCAGAAGTCCAACTAACTTCCATCAGTAGTGTGCTAAATTCTTTCAGTTGTGTCCAACTCTGTGAGCCTACAGATTATAGCCCACCAGGCTTCTTAGAGAGAAACTCTCAAAATCATGAACCTGTTTCTTTCTCTATCTCTCTTTTTTTCCCCCTTTCTCTATGTGATCACACTCCTGAACAAAACTAAGCGTTGGTTTTCATGATAAAACTACATAGGCTGAAAAAACAAACAAATAAACTACATAGACTGTTGCCTGGAAATGAATTTGACTAAAAGAGTTCTAAATACTGAGGGCAGAAAAATTGTCATACCCCAGACAAATAGCTTATGAATGAACTAAAGTGGGGCACAAAGTCACACTTTCACTCTTACTGACAAGGACAACAACATCAACTCTGAGGCCCCAGAACCTGCCCTCTTCCCTTTGTCCCTTTGGTCGAGGGGTAGCATTGGCTTCTTGCTATTGCCAAACTCTCGCTGGTCTCCATTTGGCCTTTCAGTTTTTCTAGCATTTTGGAACTAGGTCCCCAGTTTAAGTTCCTCTGTTGAAGTACCTGATGATGATTTGATTTTCCTGCCTTAACGCTGACTGATGGAGCCACCAATGGTTGTTGTTTTTTTTTTTTTTTGGTTTTGTTTTCATTTGTAGGTTACTGGTTCAAAAGGTAAGGGATTCTGTTTGAAATCTTTAGGATCTTTTTTGGCCAGTGGTAAGCTGCTGGGTCATAGTAGTCATTTTGGCAACTGACATTCTCTCTGGTAGACGTGGAACAAAGATGTTCAAAGGCAAAGCGAAGTGAGAACCATGTAAGGGTCTTATAGAATGTATATTGTAAAGATGCAAAAGCAGGCATATTGATGGGCTGTGTGGACATGCTGTTGACCTTGGCTGACTCCCCTTAGCTGGATAGCACTGAAAATGGAGGAAAATAGAGGCTTCCTATGGCCCTTGGGGGAAAAAAATGTTCCTAAAACCAAATAATCCATTTTTCTTTCGTCCTTGAGGTCCTTTTTTTTTTAATTTTCAAAAAAATGTTGCAATAAGTATTGCACTAATGTAAAAATAGCCTTGTCTGAACTAAGATGAGAAGTGCAGACATGCACATGCAGAAGTCCAACTAACTTCCATCAGTAGTGTGCTAAATTCTTTCAGTTGTGTCCAACTCTGTGAGCCTACAGATTATAGCCCACCAGGCTTCTTAGAGAGAAACTCTCAAAATCATGAACCTGTTTCTTTCTCTATCTCTCTTTTTTTCCCCCTTTCTCTATGTGATCACACTCCTGAACAAAACTAAGCGTTGGTTTTCATGATAAAACTACATAGGCTGAAAAAACAAACAAATAAACTACATAGACTGTTGCCTGGAAATGAATTTGACTAAAAGAGTTCTAAATACTGAGGGCAGAAAAATTGTCATACCCCAGACAAATAGCTTTGCCATTCAGAATGCCATCCTGAAGGCTGACATTTGCTGAAACCTTGGGAACACAACATGTGGGGACTTTGATGTTATTTCTCCAGTGGCAGTGGGGCCTAGTCCAAGCCACTCTGTCACTAACATTGTCATTGGGTGGGATGAGTGGAGCTTGAGGGGACATTGTTTTTGCTTTTTAGACTCAGACCTTTGGGCATCTATTCAGAGTTCAAGAAATTCATACTGGTTTGAACCATATTTTCATCAGGCTCTTTGTAAGGCCTGGGAAACCTTGAAAACAGACCACTCCTTTTGGGGGAGGTCTTTCTTTGAACCCACTATTTTTATGAAATTTAAGCACATTGTTCATTGTGTAATTATAGATGATATATTAGAGGAGTGGACTAATTATACACAATGCACTCAAGCCCAATTAAACTAGCATCTGTGGTGAATGTAAGGGTATTCTCTTTCACTAATAAGAAATACTCTCTGAACAACAGAGAATAAAATCGTTAAATTGGATATGCTGTAGAGATTATAAATATCCTATTAGCATATAAAATGAGGATTAACCTTATTTAATCACTGCATGCCAGATCATCAAAAGTCATATTGAACTCCAGTAATGTTGCTGTATCCATCCTGCAAAATAATAATAAAAAACTCACTCTTAATAAACATGGCTTACTAGATGCTGTACTCATGTACTAAATTAAACTGTTGGAGAAACTCAAGTATTCCTGTAATTGCTTAACAAAATGGCACAACTACTTTTACCTATTCGTTGTGTTATGGTGGCTGATTCAGATTTATGGCATCCTTGTGGCTAGGAAAAGTGTGTCTTCCTGGCTGGGCAAATTAGCCTACTTCCAAATAAGTAAAATGTACAATTCATCCCAGCTAGCACCACCAGTGACCTTTTGAAAATGTGAATTAAGTGATTGCACACACCAGGGATGTGTTGAAAAACAGAAATGGATGTGCTTGAGACATATTGCCACCACCGCTTCAGGTATTAATTGGCAGACTCTGAATTCAGGGATGTCTGTGTTTTAATCGCAGTCACAGGAAATTCCACTTGAAGATACTCATGACTCTTGTTTTGGGGATAAATAATCAGACCCTGGGCAGAACAACCTCTGGAGTTTAGCAAGAACAAGGGGTTATTCAGATTTTCTTTTTAGAAGCCGACTTTTTAATAGGTAGTGGAACATTCATATTGAGTAATTTATTTCTTCTAATAATGATATCTTTTTATAATATTTACCTACATAGTCACTACTCTCTGGGTAAGCATTGGAGAAAAAAACACATGGAACTTGTAACTTGACAAAATGTTCCTGGCTGAAGAAGGTACTAGAAAAAAGTAGGGTGGACTTTTTAGCATAAATAGGAGGATGTCTGGTGAGCATAGATAATAACCAGGCAGCAGATTGCATAGAGGGTCATATACAGTAACTAAGGAAGACAGACAATTCAACACTGTATTTTAAGAATTACTCAAGTGTCTGAAGAGACAAGTTAAGTATATGAAACTGAGAGCTAGAATCTAGACTAAAATGAAAAATGAAAGTTCTAGAATACAACCATATTAAATGACACAAATAGAACAGATCAAAAGACCCTAATGGCAAATCAATAGGTTAGGTACTATCAGTCATGCCCAGCTTGGATTCAAATTCAAGTTATATAACATTAAAAGTACTGGTTATGTGGTGTCACAAATAAACAGCAAAGTTGAAGACAGGGAGTTTGTGTATCACGTTCATGGACTGTGGTCTTTAACAACCCAAGGACAAAACTCTGTGAAGGGAATGGTGGCCAACGAGCAGATCTTTGTTGGGATAGACGGAAAGGGGCCGAAGTCAATCTTTCTTCCTCTT
This sequence comes from Tragulus kanchil, assembly GCA_022376925.1. Classification (NCBI taxonomy): domain Eukaryota; kingdom Metazoa; phylum Chordata; class Mammalia; order Artiodactyla; family Tragulidae; genus Tragulus; species Tragulus kanchil. Next base: position 108,575,885 of record JAIOJX010000029.1, on the reverse strand, counting down.
CCTTCCTTTCCTCCCTCTCTCCCTCCCCGCCTCCTTCCTCACTTCCTTCTTTCCAAGATTGCTTGTTTATATTCTTTCTAAGATTTGATAGCTATTTTTCTGTCATTGTGAAAATCTTCAGCAGGGTGGAATGTAAACAAATTCATAAATGCTGAGAATGACCGTGGTTGTTAACAACATCATGTTCCTAATTAGGTGCATTTATTTTAAAAACAATCAACACGTATAGCTTCTCTTTGGTGGAACCCTTTTTTGTTACTTTGCTTAGGTGGTCTTGTCCCAGAAAATCAGTTCACTCCAAATTTCTGTTAAAACTTCGATGGAAAAAAAAAAACAAAAACCTGAGAATAAGCTGGAGGTAACAGGTCTGGAGAGAGCAGGGCGGTGCATACTGTCTCAGCCTGTGGGGAAGAACTGAATCCAGGAATGCAAAAAGATTGGAATGAGAAGCTGGAATTAGAAAAAAAAAACCTCATAAAACACACAAAATAAAATGTGATTTGATTGCATTATGTTTCAGGATGCTAACACAAAGCAAGCACGCTGTATGTGCAAAGAGAAACAATAGTAACTTCTTTTGCATTCTGAGACCAAAGCTTGCCAAGCCAAGGAGCCTTTCAGTTCAGTACCATCTCACTGTTTTGGTTTTTTTTCAGGTATATTGACTTATAAGGCCACTTGCACAGTTTTATATATATATATATATATATATATATATAATCTTCTGTGACTCCTTTTTGGTGTGAAGAAGGCAATATGAAGTGAGTACAGTGTTAATAATAATGGGCATTTTTGCCCTTTTGGACAAACAACAATTAAAGAGTTTCAGCTTTTATTTTTGTATTCCTTAAACCCAATTAAAAACTACGCTATCTAGCAGGGCCTTTTTTTTTTTTTCTTAGCAATGTCTTTGAAATGCCAGGCAACTAAAGAAAATCCTGTACCTTCCAATTTTTGTTGAGAGTATGGATTTGCTATGACAATATCACTTTAAATAGACTTCTTCCCTGCCTCCATGTCTAGCTAGCATAGAGCAATTGAGCCTGGCCTTGTTACATTATGGGTAAATGGTTTGGTTGTGACATGGGATCATTCTGACTTCAGAAAAGCAGTAGACAGTGTCTAGAAGAAAAAGAAAAGTCTTTATGGAGACGATCAAAAGGGACATAAAGGCAAAAACTGACTTTCACTGAGACATGGACCTGGTAGGAGGCCCCATGATAGAATTCTTCCATAACAGACAGAGGACTTTGTGAAATTGTAAATAGAATGACCGTGGTTGTTAACAACATCATGTTCCTAATTAGGTGCATTTATTTTAAAAACAATCAACACGTATAGCTTCTCTTTGGTGGAACCCTTTTTTGTTACTTTGCTTAGGTGGTCTTGTCCCAGAAAATCAGTTCACTCCAAATTTCTGTTAAAACTTCGATGGAAAAAAAAAAACAAAAACCTGAGAATAAGCTGGAGGTAACAGGTCTGGAGAGAGCAGGGCGGTGCATACTGTCTCAGCCTGTGGGGAAGAACTGAATCCAGGAATGCAAAAAGATTGGAATGAGAAGCTGGAATTAGAAAAAAAAAACCTCATAAAACACACAAAATAAAATGTGATTTGATTGCATTATGTTTCAGGATGCTAACACAAAGCAAGCACGCTGTATGTGCAAAGAGAAACAATAGTAACTTCTTTTGCATTCTGAGACCAAAGCTTGCCAAGCCAAGGAGCCTTTCAGTTCAGTACCATCTCACTGTTTTGGTTTTTTTTCAGGTATATTGACTTATAAGGCCACTTGCACAGTTTTATATATATATATATATATATATATATATAATCTTCTGTGACTCCTTTTTGGTGTGAAGAAGGCAATATGAAGTGAGTACAGTGTTAATAATAATGGGCATTTTTGCCCTTTTGGACAAACAACAATTAAAGAGTTTCAGCTTTTATTTTTGTATTCCTTAAACCCAATTAAAAACTACGCTATCTAGCAGGGCCTTTTTTTTTTTTTTTTTCTTAGCAATGTCTTTGAAATGCCAGGCAACTAAAGAAAATCCTGTACCTTCCAATTTTTGTTGAGAGTATGGATTTGCTATGACAATATCACTTTAAATAGACTTCTTCCCTGCCTCCATGTCTAGCTAGCATAGAGCAATTGAGCCTGGCCTTGTTACATTATGGGTAAATGGTTTGGTTGTGACATGGGATCATTCTGACTTCAGAAAAGCAGTAGACAGTGTCTAGAAGAAAAAGAAAAGTCTTTATGGAGACGATCAAAAGGGACATAAAGGCAAAAACTGACTTTCACTGAGACAGGACTGGGGACCAGGCCTCCAGTGTCCTTATTGTAATTCATTGCTTGTTTCTAGGCCCCATGATAGAATTCTTCCATAACAGACAGAGGACTTTGTGAAATTGTAAATGAGTACGACTTCAAGCACTCTGTGGAAATATATTCTCCCCCTATAGCCCATACATTATTTCTGCTTAGTTATGGTGGCTCACATTTCCCGTAAGTACCAGGGAGAACTTAATTCAACTCACACCGCATCACTTTAAAATTGTGCAGCTCTCTTAATCAACCTTTGTATCAGCCACAAATGTGCCGTATGACCTAATTTGAAAATGTCTCAAAGTGCTGACTCAAACTGTTAGTGAATAAAGGCTAGTCATTACCATTATGACATTAATGTGATGCAAAATAAAATTGAGTTGCATCAGCTGAACATTAGTTTGCAAAAATATTAGTGACTGAAGCCATCTTCTGTTCATATTTTATTTATGCTTATATATATGTATGCATATGCATATATTTATTTATTTTTCTCTTTTGTTTGAAACAGCCTGTGACAAAATTTTTAAGTGCGGTGAAAGGAAGTTCCATTTTTAACACTGACAAAGCCACGGGATTAAACATAGATCATATGCACATATGATCCCCCTTCTATAAGATGAAAACATATTGTTGCCAAACTCTTATTAAAATATTTATATGGACCTAAGCAATAACATATGAACATTCGCATCTTCCCCTGTGCTCTGGTGGCAGATTTCAAGATTTTTCAACAACTCGGGTACTACTTACTATTGTGTATCAGTCCTAAACTCTCTGACTTTTATCTTTTGGAATAAATATTTGGAATTTATTTCTTTTGTGACTCCTCATTCTCATTTCCTTACTTGACCAAAAAGAATGTTTTTGAGGTAGAAATATGCACTTTTAATAAATGTTGGCGATACTGCTTTTGAACAGAAGAAAGTAGAATATGGGACTAGAGATTATTTAGCTTCACCCCTACTGATAAGACTTCATAGAATGAAGCATAAATTACCTTTTACTTATATAGTGAGGATTGTACTGAAAAAAAAAAAAAAAAGGATGTGCTTATTTAATTCTAATACATCCTAGAGGTAGTACTGGTTTTCACCTATAAACTAGTAATTAATAACTGAAAATAAATGAGCATGAATCAATCTTTGCTGAGTTAGGGAAATCATCCCACTGGTCAGTTGGAAATTCTGCCCTGGGTCCCATGGAGAGGTCTCTTGAATGTTCAAAATTCTGACTATAAAATTTATATATTAGTGATCAGATACTTTTGATTTTACTTATTTAACAGTGAAAACAAGCCAAGTGCACAAATACCTAGGAGACAAGATACTGTTTTAAAGCTTTCCAGGACAAGAAGTTTTGGCTATCAATAAATGATTTAACCTTCAGGTTGAAAGAATATATATCTTCATATCATATCACCATAAACAATCGGTAGAAAATGCAGCTAAATTAAAATTCAGGCAAGCTTCGTTCATTCTCATTCTTTTTTTTTTTAGAAAAACAAGTAAAACCTTAACGAAAGATGTGTAGAAATTACCTACTATGTGATGACTTGAGTATTTTAGTCCGTTGCGTATTATGCAACATGTGGCTTGGACTGTATTTATGACCTATGCTTTATTTCCACATAAAGATAAAACAGATTTTTTAAGAAGTAGGCTTGAAAAATTTCAGAATGGACTTGCCAAAACCAGCACTCAGAAGTACGGGTGCTTTCGAGCACACACACACAGGCATACTTTCAATTTACCTAAACAAGAGGATCAGGGCTTTTAGCCGAAATACAATTGCTTTTAATTTTAGGTTATAGGGGTGGGGAAAAAGGTATGTGGGTGTGATGGGTCGGGTATTTTTGTGTATCAGTCCTAAACTCTCTGACTTTTATCTTTTGGAATAAATATTTGGAATTTATTTCTTTTGTGACTCCTCATTCTCATTTCCTTACTGGACCAAAAAGTATTGTTTTGAGGTAGAAATATGCACTTTTAATAAATGTTGGCGATACTGCTTTTGAACAGAAGAAAGTAGAATATGGGACTAGAGATTATTTAGCTTCACCCCTACTGATAAGACTTCATAGAATGAAGCATAAATTACCTTTTACTTATATAGTGAGGATTGTACTGAAAAAAAAAAAAAAAAGGATGTGCTTATTTAATTCTAATACATCCTAGAGGTAGTACTGGTTTTCACCTATAAACTAGTAATTAATAACTGAAAATAAATGAGCATGAATCAATCTTTGCTGAGTTAGGGAAATCATCCCACTGGTCAGTTGGAAATTCTGCCCTGGGTCCCATGGAGAGGTCTCTTGAATGTTCAAAATTCTGACTATAAAATTTATATATTAGTGATCAGATACTTTTGATTTTACTTATTTAACAGTGAAAACAAGCCAAGTGCACAAATACCTAGGAGACAAGATACTGTTTTAAAGCTTTCCAGGACAAGAAGTTTTGGCTATCAATAAATGATTTAACCTTCAGGTTGAAAGAATATATATCTTCATATCATATCACCATAAACAATCGGTAGAAAATGCAGCTAAATTAAAATTCAGGCAAGCTTCGTTCATTCTCATTCTTTTTTTTTTTAGAAAAACAAGTAAAACCTTAACGAAAGATGTGTAGAAATTACCTACTATGTGATGACTTGAGTATTTTAGTCCGTTGCGTATTATGCAACATGTGGCTTGGACTGTATTTATGACCTATGCTTTATTTCCACATAAAGATAAAACAGATTTTTTAAGAAGTAGGCTTGAAAAATTTCAGAATGGACTTGCCAAAACCAGCACTCAGAAGTACGGGTGCTTTCGAGCACACACACACAGGCATACTTTCAATTTACCTAAACAAGAGGATCAGGGCTTTTAGCCGAAATACAATTGCTTTTAATTTTAGGTTATAGGGGTGGGGAAAAAGGTATGTGGGTGTGATGGGTGCAAATGGATTGCCAGCCTCTTAACAATTCATCATTCTTAAATGATAGAAGTGTAGCAGCACCCTTCTGAGAAAAATCTTTCCTGTGGATTTTACTTTGTCTATGCCAGGATAAATTGCGTACTAAGTTGGAATAATTCTGGGGTGGAAGACACCTCCATGACTGTCCTTGGAATACTGAGGAGCTGACATTCCTTTTTGGAAGATGAGGAGAGAATGCCCCTTACCCTCTTAATTGATGATTTACTGTGCTCTCCCCTGAGGCCACAACTGATGATCTGTAAGCTTGTTGAGTTTTGAAGCAAATAGTAAATATAATCAATATATAAAAATTAAAAAAAAGAGAGAGGAAAAAATGCAATGAAAATTTATGACCTTAACATTCCTTCAGGGTCAAGCAATTTATCAAATTCTCTCACTTTCTGGTTTCAATTACATAGCCATTGTGGAAGGAACTTATTTTAGCAGGTTCATTTGCCTCAGTGGGGAATACAGGACTTTGGCCTAATGCTTCACCTTTAGTGCAGGCCATTTGAGCCTTAGAACAAATACCAATCATCACTCTTTGGGAAAAAAGAATCTGCATCGGCGTGGCCTATTGGAATGGGGTTTCTGTCAAGGTAAACGGTTGTCGGCAATGACTGTGGTAGAGTGGCGATAAATCCCATTTTATTGCTGAAAAATTCCAGCTTCTCTCCATGCCTGACAGCTCCCACATTCTCATACCCATTTGGGCAATTTCTGCGCTCTGTCCATCTGGTTCTCATTACCTCTCAACCTGCCTGCGTCTGATCCAGAAAAAGTGCAGGTCAGAAACAGGGGGGAAGAAACTGAGGTGATGGACAAAACAGAAAGCAGAGGGGGTGGCCCTTGGAGGTCGGGGTAGAGGTGAGCGAACGACAGGAAAGGGGGATCCCAGTGTAGGCTCGGACTGGCCGCTGGAAGGGGCTGTTTATATATATTATAAGAAGATAATGACAGAGCCTGAGCCGGGAAGCCAGACGAACACTTATCTATGGATTCAAAGGCACCTGCTTTGAGGTGGAGGAGAATGAGAGAATGTGGTAGGTAGGGCAGATGGGGACAGATTAAGCAACAGTCCAGTCCATCCTGTCGGTCAGGGGTACCGTGTCACAACCTAGAAGGGCGTGAAGTTCCGCATTAAACAACATGACGCTCCGAGTCCCATGTACATGACTGGCACACTTCCAAACATGGGGATAGAACTCTGCTGGAGATTCAATTCTGATTCAAGAATATAATTTTTTAGAAGAAAACACTAGGGCCACCCGCAGCATTGTCTCCCTTCATTTTTCTAAGACAATTCATATTTGAAAAAGCACTTGTTCTAATAGGCACATTTGTGGGATGGTTCATTCACAGAACCATGAGATTGGCAGTGTGTGGCCCACCATGACATACCTGGTCATTTCTGGAATGGCTGTGCATTTATGTTTTTGGAAAGTCGGTCTCATTCTCTGAAGCTGAAATCCTTTGGATCATAACTGCTTCTGACCTAAAATTACCCACTGTCACCCTAAGATGCCTCTCGAGGACAAAGAAATAAATACAGCAAATATCTGATAATGGATATAAATAATAAGCCCACTCAGACATTACCCTAAATTAGACTAGGATGAAATTGCATAACTTTTATATGTGAAAATATAACTTTTTCTCCTTCTTATTTGATGGGGTCATTATAGCTCATACCTAAAATTTGGAAAGTATATCAAAGTACAAGTGATGAAATAAATATAAATATTTTATTTAATAAAAGTATTGGAATCAGATGAAGGGTTACATGGGTAGTGATTATTTCATCTCCTATGCTGATGACAAAGTTTGTAATTTTGTCTTAAAACCAGACATGATCATGTATTCTTGCATAAGTTGGAGAGCAGAGGCACAGCTGTGATTTGCAGGCAGAATCTCTTACTCTAGATATGTTTATACAGACAATATGTCTTAGCATTTTCTGGATCTCAGAGGTATAGAGAATACTCCAGGACCTCAAAGTTCACTTTTTCACAGTCAGATCCCTAACGGCTGCCATGAATATCTTGGCTTTAGTGGTTGAATTCTAGTATCAAGATGATGTGAAATTTTACTTACTGGCTTCCAGTATTTAATTTAAAACTTTGCAAGTCATGCCTGTGCAGTAGAATGTCTAGAAAATGTACCTGAAATTATAAGTAAACTTCATGTGAGACATTTGAGTTGGCAAAAGAGATCGTTTATAAAAATCTTAAGTTAAAATGATGAAACAATTTGGAGGGAAGTAAATTACAGATGATCAAAAATGGAAGTTTGCTATTTGGCAACTTTAACGTGAATACTTTCAGACAACAAATATGGGTTTGAAGTAAATATTTTCATGTGTACATGTTAAAAGGCAGAAACTTTTGGCTACTATTACATATCCAATAAAATGGCCATAATATATGGCATCTCTAATTGGGAAAGGAATTTCAAATTCTTAGCCAAAAAAGAATTTCATTTGAACTTTACTTTTCTGGGCCATACATATGTCAGAGATGTGATCATTGAAACTCTAAAGGATATTTGTTTTTTTTAAGAGCATAGCAGAAAATTAATGGGTGGGGAGGGTGAAGTGACAATTTAACTTGATGCTTGATAGCTGTTTACTTATCCTTGTGTGCCCAAATTTCAGGACAAAGAAATAAATACAGCAAATATCTGATAATGGATATAAATAATAAGCCCACTCAGACATTACCCTAAATTAGACTAGGATGAAATTGCATAACTTTTATATGTGAAAATATAACTTTTTCTCCTTCTTATTTGATGGGGTCATTATAGCTCATACCTAAAATTTGGAAAGTATATCAAAGTACAAGTGATGAAATAAATATAAATATTTTATTTAATAAAAGTATTGGAATCAGATGAAGGGTTACATGGGTAGTGATTATTTCATCTCCTATGCTGATGACAAAGTTTGTAATTTTGTCTTAAAACCAGACATGATCATGTATTCTTGCATAAGTTGGAGAGCAGAGGCACAGCTGTGATTTGCAGGCAGAATCTCTTACTCTAGATATGTTTATACAGACAATATGTCTTAGCATTTTCTGGATCTCAGAGGTATAGAGAATACTCCAGGACCTCAAAGTTCACTTTTTCACAGTCAGATCCCTAACGGCTGCCATGAATATCTTGGCTTTAGTGGTTGAATTCTAGTATCAAGATGATGTGAAATTTTACTTACTGGCTTCCAGTATTTAATTTAAAACTTTGCAAGTCATGCCTGTGCAGTAGAATGTCTAGAAAATGTACCTGAAATTATAAGTAAACTTCATGTGAGACATTTGAGTTGGCAAAAGAGATCGTTTATAAAAATCTTAAGTTAAAATGATGAAACAATTTGGAGGGAAGTAAATTACAGATGATCAAAAATGGAAGTTTGCTATTTGGCAACTTTAACGTGAATACTTTCAGACAACAAATATGGGTTTGAAGTAAATATTTTCATGTGTACATGTTAAAAGGCAGAAACTTTTGGCTACTATTACATATCCAATAAAATGGCCATAATATATGGCATCTCTAATTGGGAAAGGAATTTCAAATTCTTAGCCAAAAAAGAATTTCATTTGAACTTTACTTTTCTGGGCCATACATATGTCAGAGATGTGATCATTGAAACTCTAAAGGATATTTGTTTTTTTTAAGAGCATAGCAGAAAATTAATGGTGTGGGGGAGGGTGAAGTGACAATTTAACTTGATGCTTGATAGCTGTTTACTTATCCTTGTGTGCCCAAATTTCAGTGTCCTGTAAAAGAAAGGGGGAAGAAGCCACAGCATTCATATGGCTTTTAGGCAACTTAAGACACATGGAAGTAAGTGCTTAGGAGGCCATTGAGATATTTACAAAACAAATCATTTACATTTAGCGTTTGTGTATATAAAACCCAGAGCGTCTACAAAGACGGAACCAACATTAGCTATAAGAAATATTTTGGCATCAAAATGGTTAATAGCATTATAGCTTCAAAAGAGCCTATTGGCTCACCCTCAAGGATGCCCTGCAGTTGTTGTTAAAGTCATCAGATGAAGCTAGCCTGCTCAGCTAGCCTTTAGATTTGTCTGCTCACAGTAAAAATACTATAATAAATCGGTAACATATGTTGCCAGGCAAGGAAAAGTGATATAAATAAAGAGAAGTAGGAGACCCAAACCAAGTACAGTGTGAAAAGAATTTAACTTTCAATCTATTCATTGGCTAATTATGATTTGAAAAGTAATTTGAAAGTGTTACTGTTATTTGCTTATATTCTTCCTCATTTTTTTTTCCTCTTCAGATTGCATTCTTACCCAAATTCTCTTCGTGATTGCCTGCTTTGCGGCTTTGGGGTAAGTCCCAGTTTTCCACAACCTTAAGAAAAAAAATGCATAACATAAAAGATGCCAAAAGACTTATGTGTCCTGATGTGCGGGTTTTGTGAAATATACATGGGGTTTTTGTGGGGAGGGCTGGCTAATGAACTAAAGAAAAGTTTGGCTATTTGGCAACTTTAACGTGAATACTTTCAGACAACAAATATGGGTTTGAAGTAAATATTTTCATGTGTACATGTTAAAAGGCAGAAACTTTTGGCTACTATTACATATCCAATAAAATGGCCATAATATATGGCATCTCTAATTGGGAAAGGAATTTCAAATTCTTAGCCAAAAAAGAATTTCATTTGAACTTTACTTTTCTGGGCCATACATATGTCAGAGATGTGATCATTGAAACTCTAAAGGATATTTGTTTTTTTTAAGAGCATAGCAGAAAATTAATGGCGTGGGGGAGGGTGAAGTGACAATTTAACTTGATGCTTGATAGCTGTTTACTTATCCTTGTGTGCCCAAATTTCAGTGTCCTGTAAAAGAAAGGGGGAAGAAGCCACAGCATTCATATGGCTTTTAGGCAACTTAAGACACATGGAAGTAAGTGCTTAGGAGGCCATTGAGATATTTACAAAACAAATCATTTACATTTAGCGTTTGTGTATATAAAACCCAGAGCGTCTACAAAGACGGAACCAACATTAGCTATAAGAAATATTTTGGCATCAAAATGGTTAATAGCATTATAGCTTCAAAAGAGCCTATTGGCTCACCCTCAAGGATGCCCTGCAGTTGTTGTTAAAGTCATCAGATGAAGCTAGCCTGCTCAGCTAGCCTTTAGATTTGTCTGCTCACAGTAAAAATACTATAATAAATCGGTAACATATGTTGCCAGGCAAGGAAAAGTGATATAAATAAAGAGAAGTAGGAGACCCAAACCAAGTACAGTGTGAAAAGAATTTAACTTTCAATCTATTCATTGGCTAATTATGATTTGAAAAGTAATTTGAAAGTGTTACTGTTATTTGCTTATATTCTTCCTCATTTTTTTTTCCTCTTCAGATTGCATTCTTACCCAAATTCTCTTCGTGATTGCCTGCTTTGCGGCTTTGGGGTAAGTCCCAGTTTTCCACAACCTTAAGAAAAAAAATGCATAACATAAAAGATGCCAAAAAGACTTATGTGTCCTGATGTGCGGGTTTTGTGAAATATACATGGGGTTTTTGTGGGGGGAGGGGCTGGCTAATGAACTAAAGAGAAGGGGGTTGTTTCTGCAAGGATTCAAGAGTGTATGAAAGTGTGCATTGTAAACGAGTCTCCCATCAGGAAAGCCACCTCTGGAATGGAAATGACAAAGCTTGGAACACACACAATCAATTATTTTCACTAGCATTTAAAATATAGAAAACAAAATCTGCTTTGGGAATTGACTGAATACTTTATTTAGCTTTTTTATTGAGACATCCTTTGAAAAATGGCATAATATAAATAGTTTTACAAAGCAACAATATAATCAATCTCTAAACTAGAATATAAATCAAGGATTTCATTAACTGCTGGTAGCCAGTTTGAATTGTAGTCTTGTCCATAATACCTATCTATCTATGTATGTCCAAGTTATATTAAAAACCTTTAAATGGCTTTGTAATATCAGCTACATCTAGCTATTATAATAATTAATGGTACTGTTTTATAAATCAATACATGTATTCTTGATAAATTCATATCCAGTTAATGGTGTAATTTAAATAAAGAATTAATGTAATAAAGGACCTACAGATATGAGCAGGAAATCTTTAAAGGTTAAGAGACAAATTTGTCTAAATTCATTTTTAACCTGTTTTGAAAAAAGTTTATATTTAAAATCAGCAGAGATTTACCTTATTTTTGTGAAACTAACTTGTCATATCTAATGGTATCTAATATCTTGCAAAGGTATTTTCTTTCTTTAACTGCTAAGTTTTAATTATGTACTTATTGTACTGTGCGGTGTTTTACTACCATTGTATTTTTTTTTTTTGTGATAATTGGCTATTCTTTAGAAAAATAGAACAAAACAAACAAAAATCCTCCAACCAGTCATTTATTTTCAATACATGAATAAAGTGTAAATGCTCTATGTTTTTCTTTTTAGATATCACTAAACGAACTGTGCTGAAAATCTCCAGTTACACAAAAAATTTGTTTAGGGGGAAAATGGACTGATTAGTTCAATGAATTTACATGTGTAGGAGCCCAGTGTTTTTACTGCTTTCACTGAATAAACATCATAGGAATTTTAGAAAGAAAAGAAAAATGCATTGAAAAGTCCATAATGTATTTTAACGCCGCACACGGGTGGAGAAACATTCTACAAAGAGAAGAGCGTATTATTGTTCTAATTTTAGAAATACATACCGAAGGTGTATTAAGGAATAAGGAGATTTAGAAAAACAACTGAATGTTGTAGGTGATCAAATACCATCTTAAATCATTCCAAATAAAATTTCATTCCATCTATAGACTAAGCATTTTACACAAAATATCTTTCAGAATTAAGCAGACCAGTCTGCCCTGCCATTCTTGGTGACATGGTGCAGAAATGTTACTTTAATCCACTGAGCTTTTTCTGACATTTTTCTTAACATTGCTGAGCCTTATTTAGAGCAGCAAAGGAGATGTGTGCAGTTTCCTTTGACACTGATGGGTGTTTCAAAATGTTACAGGGGAGAGAGAGAGAGAGGGAGAGGAAGAGGGAGAGAGAGTAGAAAAGATTTGCTGCCAGTCACTTCATCAATAGAGCTACAGGAGCAATTACTATTTGTTAAAAGTTTCCATTTCAAATGAAGTTAAATTTTAAAGAAGCCTCATTCCTTTAGAAGAGCTGCTATCTGGAAGAGGATGGAAGAGAGAACGCACAGTAGTGATTACATGTTAACGTGCGCTCAAGTACTGAAATCATTTAAAATGTATTGTGTTTTTAGATGAAACCTACAGCAAAACCACTCCTAAGAGGCTTAATTTAGGTTTTATAGGAAGAACATAAAAAAGACCAGGTTACAGCCACACGCTGAAATATGGGGTACATTTTAAATATCTTCATTTAAAAACGTATGTTTATTTTCCCTCCTGGGATCACTAACGTGGCTTTCAACAGAGAAAGCGAGGATATGCTACATTCTTAAAAATTATCTGTTAAAGGGATCACATTCCAAGACAGGTTTGAGGATTTTTATGACTACAGATAACCTCTTAATTATGTCACTGCCTTCCACTTGTTAATCAGAGACATCCAGCACGGTTAACCAGCGAATCGTTGCCTTTAGAAGACAGCATTGTTTTTAAGAATTAGAAACACTTTATTCCTATCAGCATATTATTGCATATATGATTTTAGCACTGCTAGAAATTTACCTGCTTGAAATACCAAACACCAAAGACAAGGTCTAGATGCCTATAACGATGCTGTGAATTACTTCAAACTGTGCAGTTCATGAAAAAATGTTAAAGGATAGATAATTTTAGTTTCCTTGTCTCTCCCTGTCTGCCTCCTCTACCTCTCACACAATTCCTATGGGAGCCAGTTTTAGTTGTCTTCTGTGGCCACCAATGTCTGAGATACTCAGAGACCCTTTCAGAGAGCAAGATGTGAGCAGAGTAAATACAATCATGTTTCACTGTTGCTTTATCAACCCTCCACGGTAGTTTTCCAGCCAGCCAACCTGTACTGTTAAGACCCATAAAATTATGCAATAGTGACTTCTTTAGAGGTTCTTTAATCAGATAATGACCAGTGTTAGGAAGGAAGGGCCCAGGGCAATGTTGCTGGCACTTAACACTGGGCTTGGTCATTACTTGTCTGGTAGAGACCAATAAACAGCTGATTACTATCCTATAAGGGGCCGATATTTTACATTTATCCTAGTTATTTTTTTCCCTTTGCTTTGCAACTTATAATGATATGGATTTGTCAAGAAGACCTATAAGCATAACCTCACAGGTCCCTTAAAAATAAGAATTTTCCTTGCATGAAATGATGCCTTTTGTGAAATGGTGATAATGATTTTGGGTTTTACAAGAGCACAGGTTTGATTACTTTAAAGCCCATTTCTTTCAGATGTGGAGACCCCCGGACACCATCCCCCACTCTCCTGTCCCCTTCTCTCCTCTGACAGGTTCACAGGCTGCAACCAAGGGGTTTTAAAATGCAAATATTTATGTTTGAGCTCTGGCAATAACAGAGTCAGTTTGCTTCCTCTGTTAGCCTCTGATAATTGATGCTTCATACCTGGAACTATGTTCTATTTCTCTCTTTACACATGAAGATATTATATAAATAAAAGATAATTTATGGAAAGGAAACAGCAATTTGAAATAATAATCCTAAATTTGACTGGGTAATCTTTGAAGGCTTTAAGAGTCAGGGATGCAGATTTTCACACTTGTAAAGAAAACTTGATTGCAACGGGAAACCCCATTTTATCGAATCCAGCCTTGCTTTTTAGAATACAGCATTGTTTTTAAGAATTAGAAACACTTTATTCCTATCAGCATATTATTGCATATATGATTTTAGCACTGCTAGAAATTTACCTGCTTGAAATACCAAACACCAAAGACAAGGTCTAGATGCCTATAACGATGCTGTGAATTACTTCAAACTGTGCAGTTCATGAAAAAATGTTAAAGGATAGATAATTTTAGTTTCCTTGTCTCTCCCTGTCTGCCTCCTCTACCTCTCACACAATTCCTATGGGAGCCAGTTTTAGTTGTCTTCTGTGGCCACCAATGTCTGAGATACTCAGAGACCCTTTCAGAGAGCAAGATGTGAGCAGAGTAAATACAATCATGTTTCACTGTTGCTTTATCAACCCTCCACGGTAGTTTTCCAGCCAGCCAACCTGTACTGTTAAGACCCATAAAATTATGCAATAGTGACTTCTTTAGAGGTTCTTTAATCAGATAATGACCAGTGTTAGGAAGGAAGGGCCCAGGGCAATGTTGCTGGCACTTAACACTGGGCTTGGTCATTACTTGTCTGGTAGAGACCAATAAACAGCTGATTACTATCCTATAAGGGGCCGATATTTTACATTTATCCTAGTTATTTTTTTCCCTTTGCTTTGCAACTTATAATGATATGGATTTGTCAAGAAGACCTATAAGCATAACCTCACAGGTCCCTTAAAAATAAGAATTTTCCTTGCATGAAATGATGCCTTTTGTGAAATGGTGATAATGATTTTGGGTTTTACAAGAGCACAGGTTTGATTACTTTAAAGCCCATTTCTTTCAGATGTGGAGACCCCCGGACACCATCCCCCACTCTCCTGTCCCCTTCTCTCCTCTGACAGGTTCACAGGCTGCAACCAAGGGGTTTTAAAATGCAAATATTTATGTTTGAGCTCTGGCAATAACAGAGTCAGTTTGCTTCCTCTGTTAGCCTCTGATAATTGATGCTTCATACCTGGAACTATGTTCTATTTCTCTCTTTACACATGAAGATATTATATAAATAAAAGATAATTTATGGAAAGGAAACAGCAATTTGAAATAATAATCCTAAATTTGACTGGGTAATCTTTGAAGGCTTTAAGAGTCAGGGATGCAGATTTTCACACTTGTAAAGAAAACTTGATTGCAACGGGGAAATGAGTACAATTTTTGAAAGCCTATTGAATTTGAATGCCTGTGTGTGTCCGAAAAGAAAAAAGAGGGATAAAAGGAAGGCAGAAGAGAAAAAGGGATGGATGTTACACATGCTTTAAACCAAGGTATTCAACCACATGGTTAGACTTCTTGTTACCATGTTATTGACTCTCTGTATATCAGAATATAATTTTTTCATAGCCCATATAAATTGCAAAACAGTGAGTCTTATCAAATACCTCTCTTGCCTGGGATTGTCGTCTTAGAATGAACAGTACAATACCCAGAAGAACTGGACCCTAATTTCACCGCCTCATACAAAGCCAGGCAATTCTTGAGCCAAACAAACAAAGGGGGGGTGTAAGCGATTTCATTTATTTTGATAATCCTCCTCCTGCATGGGAGCATTTTGCTGTCTTTGTCAAAGTGAATGACAACAATTTGGCCAACTCTGTCTGAGCTGCACTCAACAGTGACAGGCAAATTATCAGAGGCCCTGCACTTCTTATTATCAGAGGAGAAGCCATCAGGGGGACGCATGGAGGATACCTCTCCCTTGTCACTATTTGTCAGTGGGACAAGGGCCACTGCTATGGGTAGCTGACAGGTAATTTCAACAATAACAATTACTCCTATTACTGGTGTCATAAACAATTCGCCCAAGGCATGACAATAGCAAAGCTTTATAATTCAATGCCATATAAATAAATGCCAGCAGGTAACAAGTAATTTAGCTCCAATCAAGCTTTCACCCCGACATTAATATTGTTATTGCAAGAAAATGGAAAATTGAAAAAATTCAATATGTTAATGAATTAAGAGAGGTTCAAGGGCTAGACAAGAGGGGTTGAAAAGGGAAACTAAAATTATGATGGTATCATATTTGGTGCCATGTTGGGGGTCAAACAGCAGTCTAATTACTTTAAGATTAAGAAGGGATCATAAATGCTGTTTGCCTGCAACTATTTCTCTCTTTACACATGAAGATATTATATAAATAAAAGATAATTTATGGAAAGGAAACAGCAATTTGAAATAATAATCCTAAATTTGACTGGGTAATCTTTGAAGGCTTTAAGAGTCAGGGATGCAGATTTTCACACTTGTAAAGAAAACTTGATTGCAACGGGGAAATGAGTACAATTTTTGAAAGCCTATTGAATTTGAATGCCTGTGTGTGTCCGAAAAGAAAAAAGAGGGATAAAAGGAAGGCAGAAGAGAAAAAGGTATGGATGTTACACATGCTTTAAACCAAGGTATTCAACCACATGGTTAGACTTCTTGTTACCATGTTATTGACTCTCTGTATATCAGAATATAATTTTTTCATAGCCCATATAAATTGCAAAACAGTGAGTCTTATCAAATACCTCTCTTGCCTGGGATTGTCGTCTTAGAATGAACAGTACAATACCCAGAAGAACTGGACCCTAATTTCACCGCCTCATACAAAGCCAGGCAATTCTTGAGCCAAACAAACAAAGGGGGGGTGTAAGCGATTTCATTTATTTTGATAATCCTCCTCCTGCATGGGAGCATTTTGCTGTCTTTGTCAAAGTGAATGACAACAATTTGGCCAACTCTGTCTGAGCTGCACTCAACAGTGACAGGCAAATTATCAGAGGCCCTGCACTTCTTATTATCAGAGGAGAAGCCATCAGGGGGACGCATGGAGGATACCTCTCCCTTGTCACTATTTGTCAGTGGGACAAGGGCCACTGCTATGGGTAGCTGACAGGTAATTTCAACAATAACAATTACTCCTATTACTGGTGTCATAAACAATTCGCCCAAGGCATGACAATAGCAAAGCTTTATAATTCAATGCCATATAAATAAATGCCAGCAGGTAACAAGTAATTTAGCTCCAATCAAGCTTTCACCCCGACATTAATATTGTTATTGCAAGAAAATGGAAAATTGAAAAAATTCAATATGTTAATGAATTAAGAGAGGTTCAAGGGCTAGACAAGAGGGGTTGAAAAGGGAAACTAAAATTATGATGGTATCATATTTGGTGCCATGTTGGGGGTCAAACAGCAGTCTAATTACTTTAAGATTAAGAAGGGATCATAAATGCTGTTTGCCTGCAACTCCAGACCTGGGAAAAGCATGACACAGCCTTTCAAAATCTGCCTCTCTCCAATTTCTGAATATAAGTAGAAATATGAGAATATGAACATAGCATAGCTACTCGCTGTTTTTTTTTTTCTACCTGAAATATTTCATCGGAAGCAGAGGCATGAGGACCAGAGGAACATTTCCATCTGTTGAAGGAAATCGCATCAACACCTGCTTCCTTTACATGAAGTCTCATCCTGAAAGGATTGTAATAAGCATATTTTTATCCGTGCTGAAGGCAAAGCTGAGAACTCCTCTTTGCTCTTCAGCTGTCCACCTTTGGGAAGTGGGCTCAGTCCCCTCGTCCTCTGTAAAACTTCCTGATCAAACGAACTTGCCGTTTCCCTATTTGTCCGGCAAGACAATGTGCCATCATGGTGACAGCAGTAAAAGAATTTGAAAATCTCTAATTAAGGGAGCTGTGGAGCAATTAACGCATGTCAAATTTCACTTCGTCAAGTGCCACTCGAATTTTTCCTCTAAAAATTAATGGATTTTTTTTTTTTCCCTTTTGGTATGTGTGTGTGTGTCCCCTTAAGGCAATGTTGATTCAAATCTGCTCAAGATGCAGTGTTGCACAGCTAAGCATCTTCTTGATTACAATCCGCCACACTTCTAACTGCGCTCATTCTCACTGCCACGGATACTTTGTCAACAGTCAAATTACACCACGCTGATAACAATGCATAATGGTGTTCCTCCTCCGAGGCCCCTGGCAGGAGACGGGGTTCATAAAATTGTGATGTTTTCTTCCCAACTGTTTCTCAAGGAAGTTTGCATGACCAGGTCACTAGTCAGGCGTTAATTTTTTGAAATGAATTCGTTAATTCCAAGGAAAGGAGTGAAATGATGGCATATGAAAACAGCTCATTGAAAAAAAAAAAAAAAAGAATCAGAAGATGAACGAGGAATTGAAAATATCCGAGGCCAAAGTTTTGCTTAAACACTTTGTTCGGAGACATTTTCAAGAGCACTATTCTTAAATACCAGTGTTTTTTTTTTTTTTTTTTTTCTTATGTGCTATAAACATTGGAAGCCTCTCTTGAACAGACAGTATTTAGATTATGAGAGAAGTTTGTTTAACTGCCATATTTGCCAGAATCCTCAAAACATCACAGGACACAGAAGATAAATGACTTTTTTTTTTTTAGGTCAAGACTGTATATTCCAGATAAATGTTGATTCATTTTAACTATTTTTTATCCTAGTTGCTTGTTGCAGATCTGTGTGTCTGAGTCACCAGTCCATGTGAGGAATATTTCTACTGAAAAATGAAGGAAACACAGTGATTAGATGGTCTTATGGTCAGTCTTTTTAAAGATCATTCAGAGTTTATATGTCTAAAACACGATCAGAGCCAGAACAAAAAAGGGGAAATTAAACAAAATGCCTGATGTGTATCTTTGCAGATTCTTCAGGGAATGCAGAACATTCACATGGATGACATTCCAGTTTTCTCATCACGTAAGTATATTTTTGGTTATATTTTTCTTTAATCATGTTTATTCAGTAAAAAATTAAGTTCATGGAATATACACTTCATTTTTTAAAAATTCACAGGTTGTGTCCAGCTTTTTACTCACCGACAACTAACTTGAAAATCTAAAATTTGATATTTTGAGGTTTGTACTTCCTAATATGAAAAACTTCTTCCTTCTCACAAGGCGTGTTCTTAAGTGCTGGATTTCAAACAAAAGAAACTGACATTCCTCTTTCAGCTAGCAAATGTTAGGCTCTCTCAAAGCCGACTGGGGTCTCACTTGGAAGTTTTGCCATTAGAGTCACACAAATTGAATTATATTCATCTTTCGCAAATATCATTCTTCAAACTTCATAAATATAGCAATACTAGCTTTAGAGTTTCATGTGGTTTGTTTACAAATAAAAGTATCTCTATTAAAAAAACAGCAACAAGCTCTGAGTACTTTGGAAGGAGAAAAACCTGGAACAATCTCATATTAAAACATTACCAAAGGTTTATAAAGGGAAATTTAAAAGGAGAAAACTTGATTATATAATGCAATCCAGCAGTAATCAATTTTACCTTCAATATCTTGCTTTTGTTTTCCAAATGCTAAATAAACAATACATAATGCATCCCTCATCAGCCAAACCATGGAGGCTCTGTGCTCAAATAACAGGAAACATATTCAATTTTCCTAACAGAAGACAGTTCATTAAGCTGTGCCACATCAAATAAAACTTTAATTTCTCCAGCATCAGAGTCGCAATGAAAGCAATTGAAGAAGATGAGCCATATGGTACTTCTATCAGCAAACACATATTGCTCATTCCCCCAAAGTTTTCTAATTCTGCTCCCCAGACCTGTGTAATATAGATAATGTGCTCTGAGAGCAGCAACCATGAGCTATCTAGTGTACACTTCTAATACTGTATTTAATGGGAAATAATGAATCATAAAAGCCTAGAGAAGACGGCTTTTGCTAACCTAAATCTCAGCTGTAATTTCATTGTTCTGTGCCTAAGATGCTGTTTGCCCTTTCCAAACAACAGCAGTTGAGCATAATTATGCTGCTTCAAACCTGGGCTGGCAAAAGCATCCTTAATAGAACCAAGTTTCTATTAACTCCTGAATTTCTGAATTTAATGATGCACTGATGCAGACATGGAGATCACCAAGCATGTGTTTTCAAACCCAAAGAAGCATTCTCTCCTTCTGCTCTTTGGTCAGACTGCTCAATGCATTTATATTCCCTTCTCCACTCCCTCCCCCTCCCCCTGCCATGCAACAGGAGTGGCATGATTAAAAATGAGAAGATTTTCTTGTTATTAGCAAATTTGACATGTGCCTGATGAAATGCACATAAAATGTGAAAGCTGCACAGTACTCAGAAGAAATGTCTCTGCTCCAATCCAGGCAACCAAGATGAAATAATTTAAGTAAAGGACTGTACATCTTTACTGAGAATGCTAGGATTGGATTATAAATGAAAAGAGCCAAATATTGCCGAGCTTTTAGAGCGATGGTATTTTGACACATGTGAAGTGCCTAGAGTTACATCTCTCACCTTAACTGCTTTGATTATTAACCTAAACATCATACATATGCTTACATGCAGCAATTTCTCTGTCCTGGGTCCAGCCTGGCTTCTGGAGACTGGGGTTGGGACTTAATTCCTTTGAAGAGAAAACACTATTTCTCCTCCTGCCCCGAAATAGGTTAATGATTTTAGCTTTTCCATTTTTAAGACTCATCAAATCAATATTTTCCCAACACAATGCTGATTTAAAATACCATCAAATAACATGGAGGCTACATATTGAAAACATATTTTAATGGCTTTGTTTGTTTTGGTATCATATGAACCAAGGACAATTGAATTAAAAAGAGACTTTTAAAAGTTAGAGATTGCCTTTTTAAAGCTTATTAAAATCAGCGTGTTACATGCCTGTCTGTGAATTAGCTCTACACACTTGATTGCCATCATTAAAACTAGTTATTCGGGTGCTGCTCTGTGGTGGTTCAAAGCTGATTCTTACTAGTTATTAACTTGAAGTCTCTTTTCATTGAAATTAAAAAGAAGTCATTCTGGCCTGTGGAAGAAACAGTCAGTGAAAGATACAGCCATAGAAAACTATGAAAAGACCAACAGGTAAAAGGACGGTTGTATCTAAAACACACTCAGGGAAAAAAAAAAAATCACAACAATGACACAGAAACAGTCCACTGATTATATTTCATGAATGCCTTAAAACAAATGTTTAAACAGTTTTCTGAAACAGTGCAGAAAACCCCTGCATGCTCGACTGGCTTGCAGTGACAATGGCCTATTGCAATGTAAAACACGCTGGAGAATAAAAAGGTGCTTTTTGTTACCATTTTATCAAAGCTGTTCATCTTCGAGCTGCAGGCAGCATTTTGCTGGAATTGCAGATATTTCTCTGTCCAGGCTCCTTTGTTTGTGCATCTCATTTGCATATATTTATCTCCAGCTGAGGGTGCTTTCTGCTCATTAAGGCCTCCCTTCCCATTATTTCATAAGCCAGCTGCTGAGAGGGATTTCACCTGTGGTGACTGAGAAAAGAGGGATGAAAAACTAAATTCTTCATAAAAAGGAAATCTTCTGAGTCTCTTCCCCTATAAATGGGCACCATTTGTGTTAAACAGCCTCTTGTCATGATAGATGCCTCTGGAGGTCAGGGGTTAAAGTTGATTTGAAGGTCAGCAGTAAAACAACAGACAAACCAGACGCCAAACTGGTTCCTTAGCTGTCGGTGGGAGCTGTGGTACAAACAGGTCTTGAACCTTTTTCAACCTCTAATAAAACAGGGGATGAATCTGAAGTGGATCAACCAGGCCCCTGAGGCAGCAGCACAGAAAAACACAAATAATATCAATATCAGGCAGCCACAGGAAACAATGGTGCATTTCTCCTGCTAGCATGCTGCTGAAAACATATTTTAATGGCTTTGTTTGTTTTGGTATCAGATGAACCAAGGACAATTGAATTAAAAAGAGACTTTTAAAAGTTAGAGATTGCCTTTTTAAAGCTTATTAAAATCAGCGTGTTACATGCCTGTCTGTGAATTAGCTCTACACACTTGATTGCCATCATTAAAACTAGTTATTCGGGTGCTGCTCTGTGGTGGTTCAAAGCTGATTCTTACTAGTTATTAACTTGAAGTCTCTTTTCATTGAAATTAAAAAGAAGTCATTCTGGCCTGTGGAAGAAACAGTCAGTGAAAGATACAGCCATAGAAAACTATGAAAAGACCAACAGGTAAAAGGACGGTTGTATCTAAAACACACTCAGGGAAAAAAAAAAAATCACAACAATGACACAGAAACAGTCCACTGATTATATTTCATGAATGCCTTAAAACAAATGTTTAAACAGTTTTCTGAAACAGTGCAGAAAACCCCTGCATGCTCGACTGGCTTGCAGTGACAATGGCCTATTGCAATGTAAAACACGCTGGAGAATAAAAAGGTGCTTTTTGTTACCATTTTATCAAAGCTGTTCATCTTCGAGCTGCAGGCAGCATTTTGCTGGAATTGCAGATATTTCTCTGTCCAGGCTCCTTTGTTTGTGCATCTCATTTGCATATATTTATCTCCAGCTGAGGGTGCTTTCTGCTCATTAAGGCCTCCCTTCCCATTATTTCATAAGCCAGCTGCTGAGAGGGATTTCACCTGTGGTGACTGAGAAAAGAGGGATGAAAAACTAAATTCTTCATAAAAAGGAAATCTTCTGAGTCTCTTCCCCTATAAATGGGCACCATTTGTGTTAAACAGCCTCTTGTCATGATAGATGCCTCTGGAGGTCAGGGGTTAAAGTTGATTTGAAGGTCAGCAGTAAAACAACAGACAAACCAGACGCCAAACTGGTTCCTTAGCTGTCGGTGGGAGCTGTGGTACAAACAGGTCTTGAACCTTTTTCAACCTCTAATAAAACAGGGGATGAATCTGAAGTGGATCAACCAGGCCCCTGAGGCAGCAGCACAGAAAAACACAAATAATATCAATATCAGGCAGCCACAGGAAACAATGGTGCATTTCTCCCTGCTACATGCATGCTGCTATTGTTTCAAGGGCTGGGGAATTAATTCCACTTATTTATTTAAGGCGTGTCAACTCACTGCCTAAACCTGTTTCAGTGTCAAGATGAATAAAACTTTTATGGCTCATAAAATAGAGCCATTCATCTCAATACTCTTTGTGGTGCGTGTTTTTTTTTTTTTTTTTTCTGGCATACCGAGTTAGGCCTCTGCTCCTAAATGGTTACATCTGAACTGTTGCTGTGATCCACACCATATTAGAGAAAAAAATGATTTCACTGGCAAATGGATCTCAACAGAAATGACACAGGAAAGCATTTTAGCTGCGATGAAATAGTCCCCATTCCTCCGGAATCCTCATCATGTGCTTGCATCTGTTTTCAGCATGCATTATTGACAAAGCAGAAGTTGTTATTTTAGAGGAAAGTTAAAAAATTATAGTATTTAAAAGTTAGTTTTCTAGAATATCATGGATTTATTTTAAGTTTAGAAATGCAGCCTGGTTAGGATAGCTGTTTCCCAAAACCTTTGGCCCAAGTTTTCACCGCTGTGTACTTAGCTTGCATCTACCGAATCATTCAAATGGCTTCTTTAGCTCTACTGCTTTGAATTTTATGTTTAATTTTGAATAGAAAATGCCAAATATAAATAAAAAAGAAAACACATTTTTTGGATCATACGTTTTTCCAAAGTTCAGTTGTATGATCAATTTTCCTTTTGATTTCTGACTAATGACTTTAATAATAATATAATACTCATAAACAAGTTAACATTTATGAAGAGACACAAATAATTCTAAGCACATGCATGTTCTCCAGCAATTGTTAGGGATAATTCAATCCACGTCCCAGAAACCTATTGAGAATAGTAAGAATGCACTTCATGATACAGAGCCTACCTGAGAAAAATATTCTGATCAAACTAGCTGGTGCTTTAACAGGGAACATCATGGGAACCCAATTGCTTGATATTAAAATGAGCAAAGGAAACCATTCTATGGTATTTCACAAAATCTCCCATCATGGGTTAAATCACATACATCACAGGCCCCTGAGGCAGCAGAAAAACACAAATAATATCAATATCAGGCAGCCACAGGAAACAATGGTGCATTTCTCCCTGCTACATGCATGCTGCTATTGTTTCAAGGGCTGGGGAATTAATTCCACTTATTTATTTAAGGCGTGTCAACTCACTGCCTAAACCTGTTTCAGTGTCAAGATGAATAAAACTTTTATGGCTCATAAAATAGAGCCATTCATCTCAATACTCTTTGTGGTGCGTGTTTTTTTTTTTTTTTTTTCTGGCATACCGAGTTAGGCCTCTGCTCCTAAATGGTTACATCTGAACTGTTGCTGTGATCCACACCATATTAGAGAAAAAAATGATTTCACTGGCAAATGGATCTCAACAGAAATGACACAGGAAAGCATTTTAGCTGCGATGAAATAGTCCCCATTCCTCCGGAATCCTCATCATGTGCTTGCATCTGTTTTCAGCATGCATTATTGACAAAGCAGAAGTTGTTATTTTAGAGGAAAGTTAAAAAATTATAGTATTTAAAAGTTAGTTTTCTAGAATATCATGGATTTATTTTAAGTTTAGAAATGCAGCCTGGTTAGGATAGCTGTTTCCCAAAACCTTTGGCCCAAGTTTTCACCGCTGTGTACTTAGCTTGCATCTACCGAATCATTCAAATGGCTTCTTTAGCTCTACTGCTTTGAATTTTATGTTTAATTTTGAATAGAAAATGCCAAATATAAATAAAAAAGAAAACACATTTTTTGGATCATACGTTTTTCCAAAGTTCAGTTGTATGATCAATTTTCCTTTTGATTTCTGACTAATGACTTTAATAATAATATAATACTCATAAACAAGTTAACATTTATGAAGAGACACAAATAATTCTAAGCACATGCATGTTCTCCAGCAATTGTTAGGGATAATTCAATCCACGTCCCAGAAACCTATTGAGAATAGTAAGAATGCACTTCATGATACAGAGCCTACCTGAGAAAAATATTCTGATCAAACTAGCTGGTGCTTTAACAGGGAACATCATGGGAACCCAAT
This sequence comes from Tragulus kanchil, assembly GCA_022376925.1. NCBI lineage: Eukaryota > Metazoa > Chordata > Mammalia > Artiodactyla > Tragulidae > Tragulus > Tragulus kanchil. The sequence continues at coordinate 108,550,902 of JAIOJX010000029.1, read as the reverse complement.
TGCTTGATATTAAAATGAGCAAAAGGAAACCATTCTATGGTATTTCACAAAATCTCCCATCATGGGTTAAATCACATACATCACAGCTCTCTGCTCTGTTACAATGTAAATTGATTTGTGGATGATTCACTTACTGTGCTGTCCCAGTTGCTTTGCTTTTGAGTTCTCGAGTGAATATTGTAGCCTTTACTTATGATGCCAGATTATTGCAAATTTACTCAGTCCGTAGGTCAGTTTTGTTGCGTGCACTTATGTTTTTTCAGCAAGGAGATTATTTGAGAATGGCCCAGACAGAAGCTGTGCTTTCACATTTTGCTCATGGATAAAGATGCCACCCAGGGGGAGTGGGGTTCCATTTTTAGGTGCCAAGCACTGCTAAGAGTCCACTCTTCTTTCTTTCCCATTTGAACTGGAGCTTAGACCAGAACTTTGCTTGGGGGTGGTCCCTTTAACAAGCAGCCCTGTTTGAAAATGGAATTGCTTTCAAGTGGCCACCAGACCCTGAGAAAAATATTTCAACTCAAAATTGATTAGGTTTTGGTAATCCATGGCAATGTGTTCTCATTTAAGCATGGAATAGGAGATTTTTCTTCTATGACCTATTACAGTTTAAAGAATGCAAGAAGACTTGCTTCATACAAGAAATGCAACTTGTGGTTGGAGAAATTTTCCAACTTATTGAATGTTGTTTATATCCTCCTCTTCGTACACCCTCTGCCTTCCCAAAGCATTTTAGAGCTCCCTCTGTATCTGAGTGATCAATTTTCTCTTGGATCTTCCACATTGCATTTAACCCCACTCCCATCCCCAAACCTCGACCCTCCCAGTGACTAGAGCAAAAATAAAGTTTACTCCCCCTAAGTCTGCACTCTGGTCTCTCGTTTTACTTTTGCTCTAATCTAATCACTAATTCTTAAGCTTGGCCAAATAGTTAAAAATGTTAAGTGCTAGCAAGGCCTCCTACCTCCCCCTCATATCTGTCTCTGTTTATGGAATGGGCCCGGTTTCCTCCTCTTCTCCTTCAGCCCAGGGTCTTCAGGTCAGAACACTGTAAATACACACAGCTCTGGCCCGACCCATAAATCTGAGCAAAGGGCAGGCTTATATATTCAGATAAGCGCGGGTGAGGGCAGGGACTTGGAAGGAGCAAGATCCAGCGAATCTGATGTTCTGCAGCTATGCTCTGAGAAGAGAACTGAAAAGGCCAAGAATCTTTAGTGGGGAGGGGAAAGATTTTTGCGTTGAAATATCTCTCCTTATTTCCAAAGGATGAGGTTGGCGCTGCTTCCTCCCTTTTTTTTTTAAGTTTTTAATTTTTCCACATTGCTTATATTCATATCCTTACTGAACATATTATCTTAGAGGCAATCAAATAAAACAATAAATTTCATTTATTTCTGATGTCCTTGTTCTTTCTTAAATATATTGGATTGTGTCTTGAACTTTGTGTATGTGTGCACATGCTGTGAATTAGAGCTCTTTTCCCAGAAATTCTACTCTACTGTAATTTTTCAAACCTAAGGTCTTTGCCTAAATAACCACGCTGTTCGTCACCACATTGAACCCCCAAATAGCACAGGGCTAAAGGAGTTGGGAATGACACAATAATAAATAAATGCTTACATGGCCTTTGGTCTTTAACATTTCTACTTTATTCTCAAGTTCAAGCCTTTTCTATTGGATTTTCAGATCTCAAAATTTTCTGTGATTTCTGAAAGACCTTCCTTCTTGGGCGACGTGTCCCTTGTGGACACATATATTGTCACAATGGAAAGTCTTGAACAAGGTGACTGTGGCTGAAAACATGCTTTCTACTATTCACCTGACTTGATTCTTCTTCAGAGGCAATGAGTCACACCACAAACTTGCTTGAGTCATGTAAGAATCTAGGCAATGTATGATGACCTCCAGGGACAGGTTGGGGGTGGGGAGGGAGAACCATCGGGGAGGTTCAGTTCAATTCAGTTGCTCAGTAGGGGCCAACTCTTTGAGACCTCATGGACTGCAGCACGCCAGGCTTCCCTGTCCTTCACCATCTCCCAGAGCTTGCTCAAACTCATGTCCATTGACTCAGTGATGCCATCCAACCATCTCATCTTCTGTGTTCCTGTCTCCTTTTGCTCTCTATTTTTTGCAACATCAGGCTCTTTTCCAATGAGCTGTCTCTTCACATCAGGTGGCCAAAGTATTGGAGCTTCAGCTTCAGCTCATTCCTTCCAATGAATATTCAAGTTGATTTTCTTTAGGATTGACTGGTTTGATTTCCTTGCAGTCCAAGGGACTCTCAAGAGCCTTCTCCAACACCACAGTTCAAAGGCATCAATTCTTCATTACTCAGCCTTCTTTATGGTTCAGTTCTCACATCCATACATGACTACTGGAGACACCATAGCTTTGATTATACAGGAATATATATAAAATTATGACTGATCCCCATTGTTGTACGGCAGAAACCAACACAATATTGTGAAGCAGTTTTCCTCCAATTGAAAAATAAATTTTAAAAAATCTAGGAAATATAGCATTTGTTGTTTTCAATCGATATTTTAAATTTTATCATGCACATATGTAGAATTAATTTTTATTCATATATAGAATTTTTACCTTATTTCTCTAGGTTATTCTTTTGGTAAATAGAGAACTGATCTTTTTTTAAGAAAAGTCTAATTCATATGCCTCAAAAGGACCTTCTTTTCTTGGGTTGAAATACTACTGACAATTCCATGTAGGCAAGAGAATTTTATGGGAAAAACTGCCAAGAGAGTGACTGGGCTAGCTGCCCAGATTGTTCGCTACATTCTAGCCTCACCTTAGACAAATCCTTGCATGGAAATAATCATAATAATGATTACCACTAATTGAGCACTTACTTTTGGAAAGCAATGTGCCAGGTGCTTTAGATACATATTAATTTTATTTTCATGCTTGATGGGTAATTTTTTTAAGTTTTATTTTTGATTGGAGGATGATCCTTATAACAATGTGGCAAATGAAGTACTGTAGTCTCCATTTATGAATGAAAAACTCTGGTTGGAAAAGTGAAGAAACATCTCCCAGGACAAACATTGAAGCTTTGAATTTGATCAGGAGACAGAGCTCTCTGTTCTGAACTGCTTCTCATGGCCTTGAGTTCTGCATCTTCAGGACGTCGGTCTTGGGTGGAAGGCTGTCTAGTTAGCAGGATATTTCATGTCTGGGCTGATTTTCTCTGTCCACACCTCTCCTGAAGCCTAGACCTGACATTTCACCAGCCCTCCTGTATCAGTCCTCTCATGCCATGGTCTGCCTATCACCAAACTTCTGCAGTTCAGTCTGAACTCAGTGATTCCTCGCCCAGACAGCTTCTTTGTGACCCATGTGGTGTTTCCCGGGAGCACTGTCTGCTCTGGACCATAGTTCAGGCTCAAGCCTCTCTCTCACTGTCTAAAGAGACTCCACTCCCTTCTCTCCTACCACAATCATCAGCTGGCCTGGCAGAGCCATGACACGTTCAGGGGCATTACTGTCCCACTCCCTGCATTTGGATCTGGCTCCTCTATTTACCAGCTGTGCAGCATTGCACAACAGATCCTGTGTCTTGATCTTCTCATCTGTAAAATGGGGCCTGAAATACTATTTGTTTCCTAAAGCTTAGTTCAGACTCCTGGTACTGCATCATGGAACTGTTACAGTAGCCTTCAGGCTGATTTCTCTCCCAATTGTCATCCAACCTCCTTGCTTCACCAGAGTCGTTCTTACAAAATAAAAACTATGATACCCTCCTGCATAAAAGTCTTTGTCTCCCTGTTGCCCTCAGGCCTAATTATGGAGTCAGGCAAAGGTTTCATAATCTCCGGCCAGCTGGCCTTACCAGGGTCATTTTCTATCATGTCCCTCTAAGCAATTTGAACTCTGGCGACAAAATATTATACACGTGATACATTTTTGTGCCTCCTGACTGCTGACCACGCTGTGCCCTGCTACCAGGAATGCCCTTCTTTTCCATTTCCGTCTAGTGATACGCACTGATCTTGTATGGCACAGTTTAAAAGTCACGTTTTTTTTTAAGGCAGCACACACTGGATTAGTCACTTGTAGAGCGTGCTCCTTTGTTTTAGAACCTACCATGTTGAATGGTAGCTATAGGCACTGTCTTCATATACATTGTACCCGCTAGGCTGTGAACTCTTGTGGGCAGAGACTGTATTTTTCAATTGGATATCTTTTGTTCTAGAACCTCATGTAGAGTGGGAGCCCCCAAATTTTGACTAATTTATAAAATGTCATTCTTCACCCTAAAAATGACTTAAAAGGCAATGTGAATCAAATGCCTGCAATGCTGTGAACTAATTGAACTAAGTTTTGTTAGCATGAGACAGTGAACTTGTGACAAAGTTAAATTAAAAGCTCAAGCAAATTAGGGAGCTCAGGATTAACAGATACATACTATGATCTATAAAACAGATAAGCAACATGGACCTACTGTATAGCACAGGGAACAATATTCAGTACCTTATAATGACTAATAAGGGCAAAAGATTCTGAAAAAACTACATAGATAGATAGATAGATATAACAATCAGTTTGCTGAAAATCTGAACTAACAATATTATAAGTCAACTATACGTCAATTAAAAAAAAACCTTCTAGTGCAACTGTACCGTTCTTATTGTCTCTAAGATGAACCCATCTTTTTTTTCCCTTAGTACACATGTTAAATGTTACATTTCCTGACACCTTAAGAAAATATGGTAATGGAAATTCTTTAGAGTATCAGTGAGGTCTGTCTATATTTGATATGTCTCACTAACCAGTTTTTGCTTACCTATCTTTACTCTAGGCATAATATTTCATGGAAGGCAGTATATGAGTGAGGATATGACCATAGGCTTAGGAGCTAGAAGACCTGGGCTTGAATCCTGGTGCTGCCACCTACAAGCTGTGTAGCAACTGTTGGGAACAGTTGGGAAGAATTTTCCCAAGGCTTTCCCTCTTATCTGTAAAGTGGGCATCAGCCTACGGTGATAACATGCTGAATGCACCTGATCTAGTCTGTAAAGTGGGCATCATACCAGCATCTACCACAAAATGCACTGTGAACATCCAATGAATTAGTACATGCCTGACTTATAGTAAATGCTCAACAAAAATGGTAAATAAAACATATTATTCAGTTGGTGTTTGGACTTCCCTTGTGGCTCAAATGGTAAAGAATCCACATGCAATGCAAGAGATGTGGGTTCAATCCCTGGGTTGGGAAGATACCCTGGAGAAGGAAAAGGCTACCCACTCCAGTATTCTTGCCTAAGAATTCCACAGCTTAACCATGGGTGGCAAAGACTTGGACACTACTGAGCAACTTTCACTTTTCAGTTGGTTTTTACAAGAGAGGCAACTGCAATCCTGATAGAAAGGTGAGGGATATTTTATCACAGAGCACAGCACAAAGCACAAAGAGCTTGGCATGACTGAGTGACTGAACAACAACATGTCTATTAACCACTGTTTTCTTATTGAAAGTATCATCATAATGTTTCACTACATGATGTACTTTTTTCATTTACTTTACTGTGAAATATATCAGACTTGTGTCCTGCTTTTTTCATTCAACGGATACAACTGGATTGATATATATAGCTCTCATTTTATCAGTTTAATTGCTGTATAGTATTTTATTATACCAGTTCTCACAATGAATTTTATTACTTTTTTCTACTGATGGGCATCTGGACTGTTATTGATTGATTCTATCGCAAACTCTGCTGCCAAGAACATTCTTGTATATGTGTTCTTGTGCACATTTGAAAGACTGAAAGATTTTCTTTAGAAGGTCAAGCCTAGGGATGAAATTGAAGGACGTGTGAATATTCAAATTTACTAAATGTGGTAAAATGCTCTTCTAAGTGGCAGCTCATGAAGGATTTTTTGACAGAATATTGTTACAGATATATTTTGGACCCTCATAAAATTATTCTGTGTCACAGTCTGCAAGATTTCATGCTTTCAGTGTAAAATCCAAATCACCTCTTCTTTTTGTATTCTTATTCTCATGTGGTCTTCTTGTGTAACCAATAGACTATGGTAAAAGTGATTGTTGTTGTTTAGTCACTAAGCCATGTCCAACTCTTTTGCAACCCCATGGAAGGTATCCCTCCAGGCTCCTCTGTCCATGGGATTTGCTAGGCTCTTAAGAATACTGGAGTGGGTTGCCATTTCCTTCTCCAGGGGATCTTCTCAACCCAGGGGTTGAACCTGCATCTCCTGTAGTGGTATGTGAATTATTTACCACAAAGCCACCAGGGAAGCCAAAAGTGGTGGTACAGGTAACAAAAACCTGTAGCTTCTGTTTGTGGTGTCCTTTCTCTTTCTGCTTCATTTACATCTGGTTCGCAGCCTGCAATCAGTATAAAGGGTGGCAAAGACTTGGACACTACTGAGCAACTTTCACTTTTCAGTTGGTTTTTACAAGAGAGGCAACTGCAATCCTGATAGAAAGGTGAGGGATATTTTATCACAGAGCACAGCACAAAGCACAAAGAGCTTGGCATGACTGAGTGACTGAACAACAACATGTCTATTAACCACTGTTTTCTTATTGAAAGTATCATCATAATGTTTCACTACATGATGTACTTTTTTCATTTACTTTACTGTGAAATATATCAGACTTGTGTCCTGCTTTTTTCATTCAACGGATACAACTGGATTGATATATATAGCTCTCATTTTATCAGTTTAATTGCTGTATAGTATTTTATTATACCAGTTCTCACAATGAATTTTATTACTTTTTTCTACTGATGGGCATCTGGACTGTTATTGATTGATTCTATCGCAAACTCTGCTGCCAAGAACATTCTTGTATATGTGTTCTTGTGCACATTTGAAAGACTGAAAGATTTTCTTTAGAAGGTCAAGCCTAGGGATGAAATTGAAGGACGTGTGAATATTCAAATTTACTAAATGTGGTAAAATGCTCTTCTAAGTGGCAGCTCATGAAGGATTTTTTGACAGAATATTGTTACAGATATATTTTGGACCCTCATAAAATTATTCTGTGTCACAGTCTGCAAGATTTCATGCTTTCAGTGTAAAATCCAAATCACCTCTTCTTTTTGTATTCTTATTCTCATGTGGTCTTCTTGTGTAACCAATAGACTATGGTAAAAGTGATTGTTGTTGTTTAGTCACTAAGCCATGTCCAACTCTTTTGCAACCCCATGGAAGGTATCCCTCCAGGCTCCTCTGTCCATGGGATTTGCTAGGCTCTTAAGAATACTGGAGTGGGTTGCCATTTCCTTCTCCAGGGGATCTTCTCAACCCAGGGGTTGAACCTGCATCTCCTGTAGTGGTATGTGAATTATTTACCACAAAGCCACCAGGGAAGCCAAAAGTGGTGGTACAGGTAACAAAAACCTGTAGCTTCTGTTTGTGGTGTCCTTTCTCTTTCTGCTTCATTTACATCTGGTTTGCAGCCTGCAATCAGTATAAAACCAACTCTAAGGGGATTTAAAGGGTTAAAGCTGCCGTTTCTTAGATGGATTATGTGGGGCTTGTTTTCTTCAATAAACTTTTTCTGGACCACATAAGTTCTTGCTAACAAACTTGTGTTATTATTCTTATTATTAGAAGAATACATTTAGCACATGGGGAAATTATTCTTGATTTACTTTCAGCATTACCAGAAATGAGGAGCACAAAATTCTACCTTCAAATTGGAAAAGGCGATCTCATCAAGCAGATACCAACAGCAGTGCTTCTGTGAAGGTTCTGGATGCTGCTCAAGGTTGATTGACTTCCTTCTAAATCCTCTTGGTCATCATATTAACTTTGGGCATATTTCAAGGTCTTTTATCTTGTTCTAACTTATGATCTTGCTGATTTCTCTTACATAAACAACTGTAATCTATGTGTTGTTTTTTGACATCAGAGCTTCTGAAAGAGGATCTGAGGATAGTGACTAAAGTTTATATTCTGCAATGTCTGTTCATGAGGTTGAGAGGAAGATGAATGAGGTAGATGAGATTTCATAGAGGCAGTGAGGAGGTGAGAGTTACCTAAGACCTTTTTGAATTGGAAGTCATGTTTGTCTGAGGCAGCCAATGGTGGCATAACTGAAAAAGCGGCTGTAAACACAGAGGAAGGTTCAATGGCTTGCCTGCCACTCACCTTTTGCTGTGTGGCCCCATTCCAGTTGGGGACCCAGGTTTTAGTGTATTTATTCTGATATTGATATTCTGTATGCATTTCCAGTGCATACTCTGCTTCTACCTTTATGCTTTATTGTTACTCTGTCTTCCCTTTTAGACCACCAGCTCTGTGAGGGCAGGGGCTATATCCTTCTAACTTACCATTCTTTCCTTGATTCTTAGAGCAGAGGAAGTACTTAATAAATGCTTGTGGAATGACTGAATTATTTACCACAAAGCCACCAGGAAGCCAAAAGTGGTGGTACAGGTAACAAAAACCTGTAGCTTCTGTTTGTGGTGTCCTTTCTCTTTCTGCTTCATTTACATCTGGTTTGCAGCCTGCAATCAGTATAAAACCAACTCTAAGGGGATTTAAAGGGTTAAAGCTGCCGTTTCTTAGATGGATTATGTGGGGCTTGTTTTCTTCAATAAACTTTTTCTGGACCACATAAGTTCTTGCTAACAAACTTGTGTTATTATTCTTATTATTAGAAGAATACATTTAGCACATGGGGAAATTATTCTTGATTTACTTTCAGCATTACCAGAAATGAGGAGCACAAAATTCTACCTTCAAATTGGAAAAGGCGATCTCATCAAGCAGATACCAACAGCAGTGCTTCTGTGAAGGTTCTGGATGCTGCTCAAGGTTGATTGACTTCCTTCTAAATCCTCTTGGTCATCATATTAACTTTGGGCATATTTCAAGGTCTTTTATCTTGTTCTAACTTATGATCTTGCTGATTTCTCTTACATAAACAACTGTAATCTATGTGTTGTTTTTTGACATCAGAGCTTCTGAAAGAGGATCTGAGGATAGTGACTAAAGTTTATATTCTGCAATGTCTGTTCATGAGGTTGAGAGGAAGATGAATGAGGTAGATGAGATTTCATAGAGGCAGTGAGGAGGTGAGAGTTACCTAAGACCTTTTTGAATTGGAAGTCATGTTTGTCTGAGGCAGCCAATGGTGGCATAACTGAAAAAGCGGCTGTAAACACAGAGGAAGGTTCAATGGCTTGCCTGCCACTCACCTTTTGCTGTGTGGCCCCATTCCAGTTGGGGACCCAGGTTTTAGTGTATTTATTCTGATATTGATATTCTGTATGCATTTCCAGTGCATACTCTGCTTCTACCTTTATGCTTTATTGTTACTCTGTCTTCCCTTTTAGACCACCAGCTCTGTGAGGGCAGGGGCTATATCCTTCTAACTTACCATTCTTTCCTTGATTCTTAGAGCAGAGGAAGTACTTAATAAATGCTTGTGGAATGACTAAATTGTTTGGACCACACAAAGGAAAGAGGAGAGCCAGGAGCAGGAAAATCAGCTAAAGCAAAACTCTATGCCAGTTGAGACTATTGACTATTTGGAGTTTGTTCTCAGTACCAGGTGCCACTGAGGACAGACACCAGGTGCCACCTGAGTGCCCAGGCTCTGTGCCAGGTGGATGTTCAGAGAAGTTTCCTGTGAGGGTGTTCCGTCAGTGCCAAGGAAAGAGATTGGTGTAGTTTTCTGAACTCTAATGAGGCAACCAAGAAGAGGGGCTTGTAGCTGAATCTTCAGAATTCAGAGTACATCATCATGCCTCGAGGTTTATTTGAACCATCTCATACTGAATCACATTTACTTCTCAAAACAATGAACTATCTTGTTTTTATCATGCGCAAAATACTGATCACAAATATTGTGAGCAATAATAAAAAATATTACCAGTTATGGCAAGCACTGGAGAATTTATAATTTGGTGACTTCATAAAGGTCTGATCATTCCAACATCACGTTTCCAAGCATTATTTTATTAAGCACTCTGTTTATAGGTAATCGTGTAGCCAGAATTTACTGTTTGTTTAGACTTTTCCAATGCCCTCATCACTGAGGTCCCTGGTTGCATGTGTAGAAGATTAAGAGATACAATAAACTAAAAAGAATAGACCAAGCAACACATACTAGATCTGGGCCAAACTAAATAAATATGTCTATTTCTAAGTCCTGGAGTTCAACAAGAACAAAAACAAACTTTTACATATAAAAGAAGTAAAATTTTCATAAGAATGAGATTCAGCCTTAATTTGATCTGTTTGCCCAAGTTAAGCAGATGTTTAATCTAGAAGCCAGTATTCATAATTGCTTTATATTTTCCAATTATACTTTTGAAAATAATATGGAACACAAAGAAGCACAACCAAGAAATTAAAATTCCCCCAGGTATGAATTAAGGCCAAGGCATGGGTGTTCAACTCAGAACAAATGATCTTAAAATTCTGTTTACAACTGCTCTGAATAAAATTGGTAAGATCGAAATACAGCTAATGCCACTCTTCTTAGTGTCTGGTTAAAACTCCATTTCCTTGGATTTGATATCTTGTTTTATGATGGTGGACAAATTGATCCATCTCTTTGCAACTCAGTTTTCTCACCTGTAAAATGGGGACAGTAATAGCATCTGTTTCTTTGGGTTTCTGTGAGACACCCATAAGTTAGTGCATGTGATGCACACAGGATAAGAACTAAATAAAAATCATTTGCAATTATTATTGAACAGTGAAACAAAGCACCTGCCTATTGTTAGATATAGTCTCATCTTCTTTTGCTTTGACTAGAGAACTCCCTCGCCCATCTTTGCAGATTCAGTTTTCCATTTCCATTCTTAACTTAGTTCTCTTCCTCTTTCCCTCCAAGGATGCTTTGCTTGCTCTTCCCTTGGCCAGATCTGATTCACTTTGACTGCTCCTTTATAAAGTAATAGGCTAGGGCCAGAAAATGACTCGAAGCTCATTCTTCTGAAAATTAGTTTTTTTTTTTTTTTTTAATTTCTTGACATTCTAGAATTAGCAAGAGGTCTTTAGAAATATATTAGAAAGTAAGATTAATCTCCATACATGCTTCTCTTCCTAAAATAAACCTCTTCATTTTTGTCCCAGAGAGCCTATGGTGGAGTATCCCACTTTCCTATTATTCTCCAAAAGGGAGAATAAAAGATTCTCTGTGTGAGGATCATCACTGACATGACTGTGTGTCAAGAAACTGAATATAATTGGTCCTTCCTGGCAGATCTGAAGGGAGAATTCAGTTTTCGGTTCTCTTTCCTTTCCTCTTGCCACGTTATCTTGGTGAAGGTCTGTGGTATGCAGAGGTCTCTGGGCACAGCACGAACCAACATCCTGGCCTTCAACTCGTGACTGCAGGTTTTATCAATCTGCATAGAATCTGTAATTGACATGACTGCATGGACCAGTCACGTCAATTCCCAAGCCTCACTTCTTGGCCTTGTTATGCCAGCCCAACAACCATGGCTGTATCAAAGCAGGGACCAGGTCCAGGTGGCCTTGTGAGATCCCAGCCAAGTCTGTGGTTCCCTTTACTTGTTTTACTGTGAGAACCTTGTAATGTCTCCTCCCAACTATAACATCTTTAAAATCAAACCCTCAAAGAAAGAAATCTTCTGGACTTCTGGATTTCTTTGCCTTCAGCTGAGGCACTGAAAATCTTGAGAAGAAACATTTCTCTTTTTCCATGTAAGACTATAGTCATCTTCCTAAGTGCTGTTTGGATCATGCTATTTCCCTGTGTAAAATCCCTCAATTGCTCTTCTTGGTATGCAGTGTGCTACAGAAACATTTCCTCTTTTTCCATGTAGAGACTGGCATAGTCATCTTCCTAATGTGTTTGCTTTGACTAGAGAACTCCCTCGCCCATCTTTGCAGATTCAGTTTTCCATTTCCATTCTTAACTTAGTTCTCTTCCTCTTTCCCTCCAAGGATGCTTTGCTTGCTCTTCCCTTGGCCAGATCTGATTCACTTTGACTGCTCCTTTATAAAGTAATAGGCTAGGGCCAGAAAATGACTCGAAGCTCATTCTTCTGAAAATTAGTTTTTTTTTTTAATTTCTTGACATTCTAGAATTAGCAAGAGGTCTTTAGAAATATATTAGAAAGTAAGATTAATCTCCATACATGCTTCTCTTCCTAAAATAAACCTCTTCATTTTTGTCCCAGAGAGCCTATGGTGGAGTATCCCACTTTCCTATTATTCTCCAAAAGGGAGAATAAAAGATTCTCTGTGTGAGGATCATCACTGACATGACTGTGTGTCAAGAAACTGAATATAATTGGTCCTTCCTGGCAGATCTGAAGGGAGAATTCAGTTTTCGGTTCTCTTTCCTTTCCTCTTGCCACGTTATCTTGGTGAAGGTCTGTGGTATGCAGAGGTCTCTGGGCACAGCACGAACCAACATCCTGGCCTTCAACTCGTGACTGCAGGTTTTATCAATCTGCATAGAATCTGTAATTGACATGACTGCATGGACCAGTCACGTCAATTCCCAAGCCTCACTTCTTGGCCTTGTTATGCCAGCCCAACAACCATGGCTGTATCAAAGCAGGGACCAGGTCCAGGTGGCCTTGTGAGATCCCAGCCAAGTCTGTGGTTCCCTTTACTTGTTTTACTGTGAGAACCTTGTAATGTCTCCTCCCAACTATAACATCTTTAAAATCAAACCCTCAAAGAAAGAAATCTTCTGGACTTCTGGATTTCTTTGCCTTCAGCTGAGGCACTGAAAATCTTGAGAAGAAACATTTCTCTTTTTTCCCTGTAAGACTATAGTCATCTTCCTAAGTGCTGTTTGGATCATGCTATTTCCCTGTGTAAAATCCCTCAATTGCTCTTCTTGGTATGCAGTGTGCTACAGCATTATGTGGATGGCATTCATACCCTTCATATTGGGCTAGGGGCTCCACTGCCCCATGGGTACCCTGGACTCTGGTCCTAACAAGTTGGACATCTCCTTTGCCTTCTCCTGTCTCCATGCCCTACTTTTGGATGGATTCTTTTCCCTGAAGTTAATGTGCTTTGCTTTCTTTGCTTAGGTAAATCCTTCTCCACCTATACATTAGACTCAGGCATCATATTCTCTGGGAAGCCTTCCTGAACCTCAGAGGGGGATGAGATGTCCCTGGCCTGTGCCATCTGACCCTCTTTGCTTTCCCATGCAGTACTGTTCATGCTACACCGTACCTGCTTTGTGGTATTCCTGTTGCCCACTTGTCTGGAAGCTCCTAAAGACAGGCACTGGGTCTTGCATTTTGGCGACTCCTGTACCCAGCCCAGAGTCAGGTCATGGCAACAGAGTCACTAAATATTTGAAGCCCAAATTTGACAAGATCTTCCTTATGAATAATTAGGGGCACCATTAGCCTGGAGGAGATTATAATTAGGTATACAAAGAACTGTTCCAAATAAACTTGGAGAGAGCAAACCTAAGGTGATGATTTGTAAGACAGAACAGGTGGTAGGTAAGATACAGAGGCCACCGAACCTGAGAAGGATTTCTTCAACAGGTAATATATCCAAATGATTCAGCTTCAAAACTGATGAAGAATAAAATTATGCTTTTTTTTTCTAACAGTTCTTTAATACAAACTCTTGGAGTGCATGAATCCAAAAGCCAAGTGGCTGTATCAAAGCAGGGACCAGGTCCAGGTGGCCTTGTGAGATCCCAGCCAAGTCTGTGGTTCCCTTTACTTGTTTTACTGTGAGAACCTTGTAATGTCTCCTCCCAACTATAACATCTTTAAAATCAAACCCTCAAAGAAAGAAATCTTCTGGACTTCTGGATTTCTTTGCCTTCAGCTGAGGCACTGAAAATCTTGAGAAGAAACATTTCTCTTTTTCCATGTAAGACTATAGTCATCTTCCTAAGTGCTGTTTGGATCATGCTATTTCCCTGTGTAAAATCCCTCAATTGCTCTTCTTGGTATGCAGTGTGCTACAGCATTATGTGGATGGCATTCATACCCTTCATATTGGGCTAGGGGCTCCACTGCCCCATGGGTACCCTGGACTCTGGTCCTAACAAGTTGGACATCTCCTTTGCCTTCTCCTGTCTCCATGCCCTACTTTTGGATGGATTCTTTTCCCTGAAGTTAATGTGCTTTGCTTTCTTTGCTTAGGTAAATCCTTCTCCACCTATACATTAGACTCAGGCATCATATTCTCTGGGAAGCCTTCCTGAACCTCAGAGGGGGATGAGATGTCCCTGGCCTGTGCCATCTGACCCTCTTTGCTTTCCCATGCAGTACTGTTCATGCTACACCGTACCTGCTTTGTGGTATTCCTGTTGCCCACTTGTCTGGAAGCTCCTAAAGACAGGCACTGGGTCTTGCATTTTGGCGACTCCTGTACCCAGCCCAGAGTCAGGTCATGGCAACAGAGTCACTAAATATTTGAAGCCCAAATTTGACAAGATCTTCCTTATGAATAATTAGGGGCACCATTAGCCTGGAGGAGATTATAATTAGGTATACAAAGAACTGTTCCAAATAAACTTGGAGAGAGCAAACCTAAGGTGATGATTTGTAAGACAGAACAGGTGGTAGGTAAGATACAGAGGCCACCGAACCTGAGAAGGATTTCTTCAACAGGTAATATATCCAAATGATTCAGCTTCAAAACTGATGAAGAATAAAATTATGCTTTTTTTTTCTAACAGTTCTTTAATACAAACTCTTGGAGGAGAACTTGTCTGGAAGTGATCCCAAAGGAACCAAGACTGTGATAGAAACTGCCTAAAGTTAAAAAAAATATGTTATTATTAATCACTGTGCATTGAGCACCTAGTATCAATTAAATATTTTCATCAGATGCTTTACATTCATAACCTCATTTATTAAGCCTCCCAGTATCTCTATGATGTAGGTATAGGCTGAAGCTTAAATGGAGACTGAGCTTAGAAGAGATAACAAGGATGGTATGACCCCAAAGGTCAAGGAGTAAAGGAGGGACATGAGTGTGGGCTTAACTGCTCAGTTATGTTCGACTGTTTGCAACCTCATGGACTGTACCAGGTTCCTCTGTCTTTGGGATTCTCCAGGCAAGATGACTGGAGTGGCCATTCCCTTCTCCAGAGGATCTTCCTGACCCAGGGATTGAGCCCACGTCTTCTGAAGTGCAGATTCTTTACTGTCTAAGCCTACAGGGAAGTCCAAGGAGGGGCAGCCACACTTATTCTGTACTTTCAAACTTTGAGAAATGGCTCGATTCCATTCTGAGAGCCCATTTAAAATGGTCACCCACTGATTAGAGCACATTCCAAGCAGGAAGGCTGATGAGGATTTAGAGATGACAATTAATCACACTCTTGTCTTCTCAGATTTCTGATTCACCTGAGAAAGACACAAAGAAGTCAAGGAGAAAGAAATCCAAATGTCAGCTTTTTCAGAGAGACTGTGGACCACGGTTAAACAAATATGTGAATCCTGTTCCCTCAAACCAAGCACTAAATGTAGATGCTATAACCACAGGCTCCTGCCTGGAAGGGGCCGAGCCTGCTGGGTAAGCTCAGCACTGTCAGGGAGAAGGTCCGACTCTGCAGGCAGGTAGGTCTGGTACTCAGATCCATTGAAGTTCTTGTCCCTAGTAGTAGCTTGAATGCTAATCGACATATCAGTGAAACCAAAGGGTGAAAGGATGTAATGGTTAATTTTATGTGTCACCTTTGAATGGATGGTGGTGTCCAGGAATTTGGTAAAGCACCTGTCTAGAAACTTGTCTGGAAGTTTAAGATATCCAAATGATTCAGCTTCAAAACTGATGAAGAATAAAATTATGCTTTTTTTTTCTAACAGTTCTTTAATACAAACTCTTGGAGGAGAACTTGTCTGGAAGTGATCCCAAAGGAACCAAGACTGTGATAGAAACTGCCTAAAGTTAAAAAAAATATGTTATTATTAATCACTGTGCATTGAGCACCTAGTATCAATTAAATATTTTCATCAGATGCTTTACATTCATAACCTCATTTATTAAGCCTCCCAGTATCTCTATGATGTAGGTATAGGCTGAAGCTTAAATGGAGACTGAGCTTAGAAGAGATAACAAGGATGGTATGACCCCAAAGGTCAAGGAGTAAAGGAGGGACATGAGTGTGGGCTTAACTGCTCAGTTATGTTCGACTGTTTGCAACCTCATGGACTGTACCAGGTTCCTCTGTCTTTGGGATTCTCCAGGCAAGATGACTGGAGTGGCCATTCCCTTCTCCAGAGGATCTTCCTGACCCAGGGATTGAGCCCACGTCTTCTGAAGTGCAGATTCTTTACTGTCTAAGCCTACAGGGAAGTCCAAGGAGGGGCAGCCACACTTATTCTGTACTTTCAAACTTTGAGAAATGGCTCGATTCCATTCTGAGAGCCCATTTAAAATGGTCACCCACTGATTAGAGCACATTCCAAGCAGGAAGGCTGATGAGGATTTAGAGATGACAATTAATCACACTCTTGTCTTCTCAGATTTCTGATTCACCTGAGAAAGACACAAAGAAGTCAAGGAGAAAGAAATCCAAATGTCAGCTTTTTCAGAGAGACTGTGGACCACGGTTAAACAAATATGTGAATCCTGTTCCCTCAAACCAAGCACTAAATGTAGATGCTATAACCACAGGCTCCTGCCTGGAAGGGGCCGAGCCTGCTGGGTAAGCTCAGCACTGTCAGGGAGAAGGTCCGACTCTGCAGGCAGGTAGGTCTGGTACTCAGATCCATTGAAGTTCTTGTCCCTAGTAGTAGCTTGAATGCTAATCGACATATCAGTGAAACCAAAGGGTGAAAGGATGTAATGGTTAATTTTATGTGTCACCTTTGAATGGATGGTGGTGTCCAGGAATTTGGTAAAGCACCTGTCTAGATGCTACTGTGAAGGTAATTTTTTAGACGTGATTAAAATTTATTTATTTTGAATTTTGTTAAATTTTTATATTTTATTTTATATTTTAATTTATACTGGAGTATAGTTGAACAATGTTGCATTTGTTTCAGTTGTACAACAATGTGATTTCATTTTGCAAAGCGTCAGATACAACTGAAGCGACTTAGCACACCCACGTACATGTATCTATTCTTTTTCAAATTCTTTCCCCAATTAGGTTGTTACATGATATTGAACAGAGTTCTTTGTGCTTATACAGTAGGTCCTTGTTGGTAATCCATTTTAAATATAGTGGTATGTACATGTCAACTCTAAATAAAGTCAACCACTCTCCAGAATATGGGTGGGACTCATCTATATCGAAGGCCTTAACAGCAAAGACTGAGGCCACTAGAAGAAGAAATTCACTTCAAAACTGCAACATCAACTTTTACCTGAATTTCCAGCCAGTCAAACAGACTGCAGCCTCTCCAGTTCCCCTAATCGCATGAACCAATTCCTTTTCTCAATCTTTCTCTCTTTCACTTGCGCACGCACGCGCACGCGTGTGTGTTTTCTATAAGTGGTTCTGTTTCTCTGGAGAACCCTGCTAGTACAACTGGTAATGTTGCATTTGTAGCTGAAAGGTTAGAGTGATGACCATGAAAACCATGTTCATTTTAAATGGGTTCCCATAGGATAAGGCATGAGGCTTATTCAATGTGTCCCATCAGTGTAGATTATCTGAAGTGACTGAACATTTGAAATGGTTTACATGGTGTCTGCTGGGTCTGGTCAGTGTTACTATAGAAAAGATGTTCATGTTATGAAAAGTTGAATCAAATGGCTGGCTGATAGGGGTACCTCAAACTATTTTAAGGTAGTGACATTATCTTATGTTAAATAATTATAAAGCATTTTTTCCACATTTTAACATTTGTGAGGTTCTCTCATGTTTATTAAATTGCTAGTTTTTCCAGAGTGCCTTGCACATAACTAGGCAATTATTATGAAATTAGGTTGAGACTGTAATAATGGCAAATTAAGAACCAAATTTCAACTTTAAATTAACCTGTATTTTGCTGTTTTCTTCACTATGCTTTGTTCTTTTTTCTTTTGGGGGGTGGCTGGGGTGGGCAGGGAGAGGAGCAGGCGGGCCACTTCTGTTGGTTTTTCATTTGTCTATTTTCATCCATCTTTGTTCTTTGGCCCGTGTGGGCCTCCCATCGCGGTGGCCTCTGTTGTTGCAGAGCACCGGCTCTGGGCGCATGCGCTCCAGAGCTCTGGCTCGGTAATTGGACACATGGGTCCAGCCGCTCCGCGGCATGTGGGATCTTCCCAGGCCAGGGATCGAACCGGCTCCCCTTGCACTGCAAGGCGGTGTCCTTACCCACTGGACCACCAGGGAAGCCCCAATGCTTTGTTCTTATGCATTTTAAAAAGTACTCCCTTTTTATGACCAGCATATTAGTAATGTTCTATTATTACTTAGTTATTTAATTATAAATTAAAATGCATAGCTCACAGGATTTCTGACCAGAACAAAGCAAGAGATTAAAATACGAATGAGAATATAACCTAATTTGGAAATAGCATTTCTCTGAAATCAATTGTATTATTTTCATGGGAAGTATAATTGGAAGGAGAAATCCGTCTGTTAAATTCATCCAAAAGAGTAAAAGACTTATTGGAATATAAAAAAACACTGCCCCTTTAAATGTAAACGAATACCAGCTTTATCATTTTTTAGAAAAGAGGCTTTTGTTTCTAGTTTTCCTTCTCCAGTGAAACATTTTATTGCCTCCTACATGGCAAAGAGACATGGGCTTGAAGTTGGGATTTGAGACCATATAAAAAACCGATCTGGAAATTTCAAGCCAATTTCATCTCCTTTCCCTCAAGCTTCATACCCTTCCCTTTTCTCCTTGAATCATCCTGTCAACGTTCTTGGTTTTTCCATTGTTGACACAGCCAACCTGTCCTGCCCCACTGGTAAAATTTGCACATGATGAGGACTTGAGGAGTCCTTTTAGAGATCTGGCATTCATCCCTTGGTCAGATCACCTTGCCAGGCAGAGGTATCATAGGAAGCTGAAGGTATTAGCCAGATTTGCCCTTGATATTTCATGTTGAAGACAACTCTAGCACATTGTAGCACAGCACTGAAGTGACAGATATCATCTCTTTGAAAGGGTGTTGAGCCCTCTAGCCTGCCTGCTCATTCCCTCAGACAGTTTTCAAGCAAGGTGTGTGCAAGTGTGGTCCCTGGAGCCACAACATCAGCATCAGCATCACTTGGGATCTTAGAAATGCAAGATCTGTGATGCCTGAGTATTTGAAATGGTTTACATAGTGTCTCTTGACTCTGGTCAGTGCTGCCATAGACAAGATGCTCATTTTATGAAAGATTACTGGATGCTAAGGATACTTCAAACTATTTTGAGGGTAGTGATAGGCCCCACCCCAAAATCTCTGGAGAAAGGGTCTTAGCAATCTGTTGAAAAAATTTTCAGGGGGTCCTGATACACGTTCTGGTTTGAGAACTGCTGGTTATAGTACTTCAACTACTCACAAACCTGATTAAGTCTTTTTTTTTTCTTCAAAATTAGATGAAAATCACATTTATGTTGAGCATTTCCCTAGAAAAGAAAGGCTCCGGTCACATTAAAACACAGCAAATGTGTGCACGTGTGCGTGTGCGTGTGTGTGTGTGTGTGTGGCCTTTGTGGGTAGGAGGGACAGCAGGGAAGGCCTGGTTCAGAGCCCTCTGAATCCTAATGGCAGTGACTCAGGAAACAGGACAGAGGTAATTTCCCAGGACTGTCTTCATCAGTTTGTAGATCTGAATTCCTGGAAACTCTTCACTCTATACCCACAGAGCAGGGAGGGCCCAGCCTGGGCCTCGACATAGCACAGCCTCAGGGTATCCAGGTCAAGGGCCCAGACCCACTTCTGCTGGGTTGCTTGACTGGGGCGGGCAAGCCCATCTTCTCTGGGACATCCGTGGGAGAATTGGTCAGATGATGGCCACTTGGGGTCGTGATGGTGCTAACCACTCAGGCTTCCTCTCCCGGTTACCTCCTCTGTGGATTAAGGCATACTCCCACCCAACAGAAAAGACCTCTCCTACCAGAAAAAGGCTGGTCAGATCACACCTTGCCAGGCAGAGGTATCATAGGAAGCTGAAGGTATTAGCCAGATTTGCCCTTGATATTTCATGTTGAAGACAACTCTAGCACATTGTAGCACAGCACTGAAGTGACAGATATCATCTCTTTGAAAGGGTGTTGAGCCCTCTAGCCTGCCTGCTCATTCCCTCAGACAGTTTTCAAGCAAGGTGTGTGCAAGTGTGGTCCCTGGAGCCACAACATCAGCATCAGCATCACTTGGGATCTTAGAAATGCAAGATCTGTGATGCCTGAGTATTTGAAATGGTTTACATAGTGTCTCTTGACTCTGGTCAGTGCTGCCATAGACAAGATGCTCATTTTATGAAAGATTACTGGATGCTAAGGATACTTCAAACTATTTTGAGGGTAGTGATAGGCCCCACCCCAAAATCTCTGGAGAAAGGGTCTTAGCAATCTGTTGAAAAAATTTTCAGGGGGTCCTGATACACGTTCTGGTTTGAGAACTGCTGGTTATAGTACTTCAACTACTCACAAACCTGATTAAGTCTTTTTTTTTTCTTCAAAATTAGATGAAAATCACATTTATGTTGAGCATTTCCCTAGAAAAGAAAGGCTCCGGTCACATTAAAACACAGCAAATGTGTGCACGTGTGCGTGTGCGTGTGCGTGTGTGTGTGTGTGTGTGGCCTTTGTGGGTAGGAGGGACAGCAGGGAAGGCCTGGTTCAGAGCCCTCTGAATCCTAATGGCAGTGACTCAGGAAACAGGACAGAGGTAATTTCCCAGGACTGTCTTCATCAGTTTGTAGATCTGAATTCCTGGAAACTCTTCACTCTATACCCACAGAGCAGGGAGGGCCCAGCCTGGGCCTCGACATAGCACAGCCTCAGGGTATCCAGGTCAAGGGCCCAGACCCACTTCTGCTGGGTTGCTTGACTGGGGGCGGGGCAAGCCCATCTTCTCTGGGACATCCGTGGGAGAATTGGTCAGATGATGGCCACTTGGGGGTCGTGATGGTGCTAACCACTCAGGCTTCCTCTCTCCCGGTTACCTCCTCTGTGGATTAAGGATTTAGCAGAAGGTACTCCCCACCCAACAGAAAAGACCTCTCCTACCAGAAAAAAGGCTTGTAAATTGAGTGGTTTTTAGGTTCACTTTCAGTTCTAACAATCGCCAGGCAGGCTTACACTCCATTTCCTAACTTTGAAGCCCTGTGGCGATGGGGTTTATGCATTGTTTCAAAGGTCTAGAGGCCTCCTCTGAAGATTTGTTTTCTGATGGTGGGCTTAGCAACTCTATTTTCTTCCCCCTTAATCTATTTTCTTTTACAAAGAACAAATGCCCCCAAGTACAATTTGCACCCAGATTACTAGACTCTCAACTTAAACATGACCAAAAGCTATAATTTAGAAATTCTTTTATCTATCTCAAGCTAATAGCAGTTTTGCGTGTCTTCATATTGTTTTCATCTGTTTCCTTAGCCCTCCTTCAGTTATTGTCTCTGGAATACGTGTGGGCTTGTTCAATTTTAGAGATGAATGGGGGATATGGAAAATATTACTGTTAATTATATTACTTATTTATTGAAATGTAATATTTTTATTTGGCCCTTTTGTGCTACAGAAGCAATATGCTCTTTTGTGAGGACACTGCAGAAAGGTTGCAGAGGCGAGGATCTGCACGAAACAGGATCCATTTTAATCCAGGAGGGATCTAGTCCTCTGTGTTTCCAGACCAACTTATATTCAGAGTTCCCTCAACATTAAACACTCACCCTGCTCTGGTGGTCAACCAGTTCAGTGCTCTTCTTTCCCCAACTCCATGAACCAATTCAACCTCTTTGAAAACAATCACCGTAGGGACTAACAAAGGTCCCCTCCAGGGGGGGTAAATGAATTCCTGGAAACTCTTCACTCTATACCCACAGAGCAGGGAGGGCCCAGCCTGGGCCTCGACATAGCACAGCCTCAGGGTATCCAGGTCAAGGGCCCAGACCCACTTCTGCTGGGTTGCTTGACTGGGGCGGGCAAGCCCATCTTCTCTGGGACATCCGTGGGAGAATTGGTCAGATGATGGCCACTTGGGGGTCGTGATGGTGCTAACCACTCAGGCTTCCTCTCTCCCGGTTACCTCCTCTGTGGATTAAGGATTTAGCAGAAGGTACTCCCCACCCAACAGAAAAGACCTCTCCTACCAGAAAAAAGGCTTGTAAATTGAGTGGTTTTTAGGTTCACTTTCAGTTCTAACAATCGCCAGGCAGGCTTACACTCCATTTCCTAACTTTGAAGCCCTGTGGCGATGGGGTTTATGCATTGTTTCAAAGGTCTAGAGGCCTCCTCTGAAGATTTGTTTTCTGATGGTGGGCTTAGCAACTCTATTTTCTTCCCCCTTAATCTATTTTCTTTTACAAAGAACAAATGCCCCCAAGTACAATTTGCACCCAGATTACTAGACTCTCAACTTAAACATGACCAAAAGCTATAATTTAGAAATTCTTTTATCTATCTCAAGCTAATAGCAGTTTTGCGTGTCTTCATATTGTTTTCATCTGTTTCCTTAGCCCCCTCCCCTTCAGTTATTGTCTCTGGAATACGTGTGGGCTTGTTCAATTTTAGAGATGAATGGGGGATATGGAAAATATTACTGTTAATTATATTACTTATTTATTGAAATGTAATATTTTTATTTGGCCCTTTTGTGCTACAGAAGCAATATGCTCTTTTGTGAGGACACTGCAGAAAGGTTGCAGAGGCGAGGATCTGCACGAAACAGGATCCATTTTAATCCAGGAGGGATCTAGTCCTCTGTGTTTCCAGACCAACTTATATTCAGAGTTCCCTCAACATTAAACACTCACCCTGCTCTGGTGGTCAACCAGTTCAGTGCTCTTCTTTCCCCAACTCCATGAACCAATTCAACCTCTTTGAAAACAATCACCGTAGGGACTAACAAAGATCCCCTCCAGGGTGGTTAATGTATATTGAATAGGACTGAGTCAAGGGGGCATTTTTCCTCTTGTTGGCCTGGTGATTACAACCCTGCCTTTTTTGAACCACAGTCCATATGACTTTAGGAAAGATGTAATGCCGGTAAGGAACATAAGATAAATTCTTACTTAAGCTACAACCAAAAAAGGAAAAAACTATTCCATCTCATCAAATTTCTCACTTTGTCCATAAAATTCTCAACTTCAACTCTATCTATATTTCTCTGTGCCTGCTATTCGGGAGCCTGAAGTCCTCAGCTTTGGATGTGGTCCCAGCGCCCAGACACCATGCGCTGCTCCGCTACAGAGCAGGATGGGAAATGTCATTCATATCCTCATTGCCAAATGAAAACGTGAGGCGCTATGTTGGAAAATTATTACAGATTTCAAGATGGCGACCACAGAGCACTAAACCTAACACTGGGCTCTTTGGCGCTTGGGGCTCCGTGTAACCCTAAGACCTCACTTTGATGTAACCCATCCGGATTCAAGGAGAGACCCAGTACAGCAGGGTTAAGCACCCATTTTCTTCTCTCCCTTCTTGGGCCTGAGTCAGTTAGGTTTGTTCTCAGAGGTTTATATTCAATTCTCCCAGTTTAGTTAATTGCCTCCTGCCTTCATATTTGCTACACATTGGAGACTATCTCTAAGCAACTTATATATTGTAGTGTCAAGTAAATCAGACTGCCATTGAGGTCTTAAAGGCCTGACACAAGGCATCGGAGGAGAGACGGCACTGTGGCTCCCCATCAGCACTTTGCTCCCTCTAAGCATAGCCTCAACTTCATCTCCAACTATGGGCTTTTCTCTCTCTGAGTCTGACAAACTCCTTTATAATTCCCTTTAAAGGTTCCAGAGCTTTTCCTCTACCTTTTCAAATCATTGTTATCAATGCCTGCCAAATGCCTTAGATCTTCTTCTCCTTGTCTTTATTATTAATACTTCCCTTACTCTGCAGGAGCGATATTATAGATATTCGTAGTAGTGAAAGCTTTACAGCTATCTGTTTTTCTTTATCCTTCTATTCTCAAAGAATTCCAAGGCTCATTCTATTGGTGTTTATGTAATTGTTCCAACAAGATGATTTTTTTTTTTAATGAAGCCTAATACCTATTCATAATCTCTTCCATAAAAGGTTATTGGTGATCCCCTCCCTCTTCCAGTGGCATGACCGGTTTCTGATCATACCAAAAAAGATCGATTGTGTGATGGTCTAGACTGGAATTCACAGTTGGCCTACTGATACTTGGCTTCAAATGGGAACATTTGGAAATTGTTGCTTCTAAACCAGCGTTACCTACCCTGC
This sequence comes from Tragulus kanchil, assembly GCA_022376925.1. Taxonomy (NCBI): domain Eukaryota; kingdom Metazoa; phylum Chordata; class Mammalia; order Artiodactyla; family Tragulidae; genus Tragulus; species Tragulus kanchil. The sequence continues at coordinate 108,526,642 of JAIOJX010000029.1, read as the reverse complement.
AAAGTGAGAGTTTCTCAGATGATTCCCGCCAAGGGTCATTGCCACCAAGCAAGGAAGTTCACAGACATTAGGCAATGGGTAGTTTAATTAAAATAATTCATAAATCAGGTTCAAGACTTCCGAATGACCTCTCCCAGGAAAAGCTGACAGATGCCCTGAAAGTAAAAACAAAATTCCTGGATTGTGTTGACCACGGCTTGGGGTTTTTTCAGTGCAGGCAATCAAACTGGGGTGCTGGAGGAGTCCACCCAGATTTTCTGCCTCGGTAAATGGGCCTGTAATTCCTCTTGCTGATAGAGAGTGATAATGGCTACAGTCCTGGGAAGAGGAACCAGAACACCTGGGTTCGTTTCTCTAATATTTTCTTTGGCCATTAATTCCTACTTGACTTTGGCCAGACCGCTGGGCCATTGATTTCAACATTTTCATAATGAGAAACATGTCTGTCGTAATGGACTATTTCTTCTTTGCAGGGAGGTGAGTTCCTTAGATGGAGAAGGTAGCAATGAGAGGGTGTATAAATGTTGAAAAGAGTTTGTCCTTTCAGTGTGAATTTTCCTTTGTAGATCTTATTAGATTTCCCATTGACTTCTATGTTCTTCGGAAGTATAAGTGTCACAGCTTTAAATATTTTCTTAATGTGTAAACAAATGTGGATTTTGATTTTGGATCCATGGCTTCTTGGAAAAGAAGTCCTCTCGAAGCCTAGGAGAGTGGGACAGGTGAGCTCTTAGTCTGTTAAATCTTCCCTTACTATCTTGAAATCCTGGTATAAGGATGCCTAGCTGAAAATCTATGTGCTGTCTCTCAGTTGTGTCCCACTCTTTGCAACCCCATAGACTGTAGCCCGCCAGGCTCTTCTGTCCGTGGAATTCTCCAGGCAAGAGTACTGGAGTGGTTTGCCATTCCCTTCTCCAGGGGATCTTCCTGACTCAGGGACTGAACCTGGGTCTCCCACATTGCAGATAAATTCTTTACCATCTGAGACACTTTGATTTATTTTTCTGGTCGAGTGTGCTTCTTCTCTTTCTTAAGGTGTTTTAGGGGTGGGTCTCTGAGTATAATTAAAACAGTAAACTGATGGATTTGAGGCCATGGGACTTTTATGTAGATTTTTTTTTATTATTGTAATAAAACTTCTGATAACAACCACGTTACTCTTCTTCCTCTTGGTGGAATGATATCAGAGGGAAATAGCCCTTCCTGCCTGGCTGTATGTCAGTGAGTGGCCACCTACCATCTCTTCTCTCCTCCCCAAAGCATTACTGCTCTTTATGCCCTGAAAGTAAAAACAAAATTCCTGGATTGTGTTGACCACGGCTTGGGGTTTTTTCAGTGCAGGCAATCAAACTGGGGTGCTGGAGGAGTCCACCCAGATTTTCTGCCTCGGTAAATGGGCCTGTAATTCCTCTTGCTGATAGAGAGTGATAATGGCTACAGTCCTGGGAAGAGGAACCAGAACACCTGGGTTCGTTTCTCTAATATTTTCTTTGGCCATTAATTCCTACTTGACTTTGGCCAGACCGCTGGGCCATTGATTTCAACATTTTCATAATGAGAAACATGTCTGTCGTAATGGACTATTTCTTCTTTGCAGGGAGGTGAGTTCCTTAGATGGAGAAGGTAGCAATGAGAGGGTGTATAAATGTTGAAAAGAGTTTGTCCTTTCAGTGTGAATTTTCCTTTGTAGATCTTATTAGATTTCCCATTGACTTCTATGTTCTTCGGAAGTATAAGTGTCACAGCTTTAAATATTTTCTTAATGTGTAAACAAATGTGGATTTTGATTTTGGATCCATGGCTTCTTGGAAAAGAAGTCCTCTCGAAGCCTAGGAGAGTGGGACAGGTGAGCTCTTAGTCTGTTAAATCTTCCCTTACTATCTTGAAATCCTGGTATAAGGATGCCTAGCTGAAAATCTATGTGCTGTCTCTCAGTTGTGTCCAACTCTTTGCAACCCCATGGACTGTATGTAGCTTGTCAGGCTCATCTGTACATGGAATTCTCCAGGCAAGAGTACTGGAGTGGTTTACCATTCCCTTCTCCAGGGTATCTTCCTGACTCAGGGACTGAACCTGGGTCTCCCACATTGCAGATAAATTCTTTACCATCTGAGACACTTTGATTTATTTTTCTGGTCGAGTGTGCTTCTTCTCTTTCTTAAGGTGTTTTAGGGGTGGGTCTCTGAGTATAATTAAAACAGTAAACTGATGGATTTGAGGCCATGGGACTTTTATGTAGATTTTTTTTTATTATTGTAATAAAACTTCTGATAACAACCACGTTACTCTTCTTCCTCTTGGTGGAATGATATCAGAGGGAAATAGCCCTTCCTGCCTGGCTGTATGTCAGTGAGTGGCCACCTACCATCTCTTCTCTCCTCCCCAAAGCATTACTGCTCTTTATAGCCTGCCCAGCAGAGCTCCTTCTGCCAGTCTGGTCTTCACCCCATCCTGCTACCAAATACATTTTGCTCAAGTGGGGCAGTTTCTCTTTGTTTCACCAGAAAATAAATGTTTATTGCAAAGCTTCATAGCTTTTCATCCTTCCCGTGTGACTTTAAATACATGCTCTGGATTTCTATAGGTGCATCAAATTTTTTCACTTAGACTTTATAACAGTGTTCCCTGCTGTCTTCCTTGACATCTATTTATTCAGCTCTTTCCCAACTTATCAAAATATTCACTTCTTTGAAGAAAGGATTGCATAGTGGGAAGAGAACATGTGAAATCTGGAGCTTTCGGGTTCCAGGTTTACCTGGTTTTGCAACTAATGAGCTGTGAAAATGTGAGGAATCTCCCCACCTCTGTAACTGCACATGGGAATAGTGAATGGCACTTTTCTCACTGAGAGGCTGTGATCATTACTTGAGATAAAACATGCTGAAATTTGCTTTAGGCTGTTTGGCTCTGTTTACTATTATGTCTCTGTGTTGTCTGTATTTTAATCTTAACTTTGATAGAGTTTCCAAAGTCATGCAAATAATCCACAACCTATTTGTAGTTTAATTTTAAATTATTGATTCCCAAAACATGGACGGACTTTTTTTTTGAAATTAATTGTTCGTATCAAACCAGGCTTTGACCTTTTTTTTTTTTTAAACCCAGAGTATTTAAAGTTGAGAAAAAAGGGAAAAATTATAAAGAAGAGACTTAAGTACAGTTCATCCTAAAGCATGCTAATTAACACATCTGTTTGCCTTTGGAACATCTGGGAAAACAACTAGATAGTAATTCTCTTAAAAATGATTTATTTAAACATTTGTAGAAGATCCAGGTGTGCAATTTTAATTGCACAATTAATTAATTATTGGTAAGATTCTCTTATTTCTTTGTGGTAATCAACCTAATAAAACATGCACTGTAGTCTAAATTATGGCACAGAAGAAAATTTACTAATGTAACATCAGTTTTTATTTTTATCCTGAAAGTCTGTTTAAGCAATTGTTTTTGATGTTAACTAGATTTCCCCCTTTTTTCCTTTCTTTCCCTTTCTTTTTCTTTTCTTCCTTCTTTTGCTTCTTTCTGTTTATGTAAACAAAATGCAATAAGGACAACAATGTTATATGGTATAAATTAATCAAAGTATATATGCTATGAAAAGATGAAAACAAAGAAATGGACAACAATGACTAATTTGAGCTCTACAAATTAATCTGATAAACAGAAAAAAAAGATTGATAATATTGTATATCTAAGGTGTGTGTGTTTGTTAGTTTATTTATAAGCAATCAGACGTAAGTTTTCAAAGATGACTTCATTTCTTCTGATGAATAGTTCAGTTTCTTTATAATTATTTCTTATTTTCTGTTAGCTATTTTCTTCCTGACTTTTTACCAGATTTGAGTCGACTTACAAATTTTCAGCTAATACAATGTGAGCTAATGCAGTCTTATGAATGATAAATACTGTCATCCAAAGAGAACTATTTGAAAGTCACAACTTCCAGCAAGGCTGATACCTGTAATGTTCTCCATTAGCCCCACTTTTGAGTGAAGAGTATAACAGTTTCTGGTAAAATGCAAATATGCTCTTGGGAAGAGTATATTATATAAAATACATTACCCATTAATAATTTATGTGAGTAGGTATTTAGCCGCAGGGGAATGGCACTCAGATTCAGGGACTATACAGTTAGAGGAAGCGTAAGAGGTAGGGACGTGGCCTGCAGGTGAGGGCAGTTCCTTTGCCTTTGGCTTCAGGCATCTGGAGCCCTAGGTGTCTCTGTGGAGAAAGGCTCTGACAGAGCATGGCACCAGAGACCAGTTTCACTTTTCATGATGACAGAGTGAGTGGGCACACCTAACTCATGGTTAGAAGAGGTGTGTAGTTTTAAGCCAAGGCTTTGGAGGTATGTAGTCCCACTTCCCCTGCTGATAGCTGTGTAACCTGAACTGTTTCTTAACATCTCTGAGCTTGTTTTCTCATCTACCAGATGTGGATGGTAGTATCTATTTTGGGGGTTGCAATGATACTAAAGGGGATAATGTTTATAAAGTACTGAATATCCAACCTGTTCTTAATAAGCATCAATAAACTGTTTGTGTATCTACATTGATATCTAATTCTGTGTCTTGTAATATGCATAAAAAGAAAATACGTATAAGAGAAAAATCTGACTCAAATTTAACCATTAACATATAAACCAATAAGGAACTCACTGACTCATCCAAATGGAGAGCAAAATCAGGCAGGCCTTTGGGTTGGTGTGTTTCTATGGTTTTAGGAATACCACTAAAGCACACTTAAATTTCCTTCTATCTGTCCTTCCTTTCTGGACTTGATGTATCCCCAATGCTGGCATCTCTTTGTAGTTGGAAAATGACTACACATGCTTCTCAGAGCTACCTGTTTCCCTCTCCAGGTAGCCTCCTAAAAGAGTGAGAAATCTCTTTTTTCCAGAACACTTCTCTGTCTTTGTGATTCAGCTTGGTCCATAATGATCTGCGACCAGGGGAAGGAATTCTATTAGTAAATTTAGGCTTGAGTCACAAGTTCCAGCCTGACGTCAGCTTCTTCCAATACATGGCAGTGATAAAGGAGAGATTTGGCTAAGAAAGGAGACGTGGATGATGACGTAACCACAGTGTTGATGACTCTGTCTTCAATACATTGGAAGTAATACCAGCAAATGTAGTGACTGGAGGAAGCTGTTCTTTTCCCTGTTGTTTAATTTGGAGGAGATAGGAGGTCTCAGAGATTATACTTTGAGAAGACTTGTTATCACAGGTCTTGTTAAGACCAGAACCTGGATGTCCTAATACTACACTGAATATCCTCCCATCACATAGCTCTATTTCTTTAGCTCTTCCTGCTGTGTCATTTTCTAATTTTACATCTGGGAAAACTAAGTGACAAAGACTTAAAGGGACTCCTTAAATGTCACACAACTAGTGAAAGGGAGTCCCAGGACTGAAGCTCCCTCCTCCGCTTCCTCAGTGCATTTTATATCCTTCAAAGGTTCAGTGGACAACGTAGTTATGAGGACCCAGTTTCTTGTAAGGAAATTAATGATTATCGTCATGAATGTGAAATTTTTTATTTCAGCATTGTTTACAATGACAGATTCCTAGAAACAACTCAAAAGCCCCCCAGGCACCTGTACCCCAATGTTCATTGCAGCTCTCTATACAATAGCCAGAACATGGAAGCAACCTAGATGTCCATCGACAAATGAATGGATACAGAAGCTCTGGTACATATATACAATGGAATACTACTCAGCTGTTAAAAGAAATGCAGAAGACTCAGTCCTAATGAAGTGGCTGGCTCTAGAACCTATCATAAAAAGTGAAGTAAGTCAAAAAGAGAAAGACAAGTATAGTATACTAACTCATATATATGGGATCTAGTAAGATGGTCATGATAACATATGCAGTGAACTCATGAAAAAACAGAGAATAGACATAAAGACATTGTGGAGACCGAACAGTGGGAAGGAGGCATGGAGGGAGTAACATGGAAGCCTATACTGTCATGTGTGGAAAAGATAGCTATTGTCATTGTGCTAGGGGAATAGGAGTACCTACAACCACTTGGAACGATGGTCTGGAGGGATGGGAGGGGGGGAACTGGGTGGGGGGAGGGTCCAGGGATATGCATATGAATGATCTGGGAACATACATGTAAAAAAATAAATAAATAAATAAATAAATTAATTAATTAAAAAAAAAGCCCCCCAAAAGGGAAATGCATTGTATTTGTGAAGTGAAAAGTGAATATGTTAGTCCCTCAGTTGTGTCCAACTCTTTGTGACCCAAAAGACTATAGCCCACCAGACTCTTCTGTCCATGGAATTCTCCAAGCAAGAATACTGGAGTGGGTTGTGTGTCCTTCTCCAGGGGATCTTCCTGACCCAGGGATGGAACCCACATCTTCTGCTTTGCAGGCAGATTCTTTACCGCTGAACCACCAGGGAAGCCCTGCATATGTTTATATACATACTTAAATTTCTTGAAGAATACTGAAGACATTATAGATCAGAGTTTCCTTGGGGAAGAAAAGTGGGGATCTAATTGAGACAAAAACATTTTCACTAGGCAGTTTTAAAGAGCTGTCATATATACTGTTGGAGTTGAAAATCTGTAAAGATCTGAGTCAGCCAGCAGCCTCACCCTCCCCACAGTCTCTTTCCAGACCACTGCAGACACAAAGCTTTCCTACCTTTGGACTCATGTCAGCACCAGTCACTTCCCTGGACATCCCCTGGTCACCCCCAGATACTTAAGGCCCATCCCTTCACGTCATCACTCTCTCTCTCTCTCCCTCTTGGACCCTTCTCTCTCTCTTCTTGTTCTCTCTCTCTCTGCTGGTCTCTCTCTACCAGTCATGTCTGTATAGCCAGATTCCTCTTGGCAGCTCCTACCTAAGCCCAATATGAATAAATTCAATCCTTCCTGGCATCCCTTGTCTTTTCTCTCTTTTGCACTTTTCTTACATATACTATGTTTTGACTTTAAAATATGATTAAGAAAAAAAACCAACTCCTCTCCTTGGTTTCAGAATTTTGGTATTCATTCAGTTTCTATTATCTCTTAGCATTGTGACCTTAGAGAAGGCCATTCATTTCCCTGAGAAGTGAAGATGATGATGTTTGTCATACAAGATTGTTAAGCAGAATGAAAAACAAAGCCTACGAAAGAGCTTTCTAAGCTCTCTAGGGCCACCCAATTTCTGGTACATGAGTATGCTGTGCCTTTTTCATCATATTTCCCTTTGCTTCCCCAATAACACACCCCAACCTCCCTCACCCCTCCACTCCCCATCCTCCCAACCTTGTCCTCTTAGGCCATGGCCTCAGGGAGGATGCCTTTGGCAATGAAGTGTAAATAATCTTAGAGTTTCTGGCCAGCCAGGAAGCACTGACTGGGATGAGAGAGGGAGGAATTCAGGAATCAAGGAGAGTCGAAATTGGAGTTCATCAACCTTGTTTCACAAATTGATGAGCATTTTAATTATGGCAGCAGGATTTCTTTTTTCTGTATTCTGGCACAATTGTGGAATCTGGATTCAAAACTTCTCCCTTTATTTTCACCTTTCTAGGGAAGATGGAACAGTCGGACTCCAGTTCATTTATTTGTTCAACCAGGAGTTATTGAGCACAGACTGTGAGCTAGGCACTGGGGCTAGAGGATTAAGACAATTCTCCTGTCCTCTGGAGTTACAGTAGAACAGACTCAACAAATATTTGTTAACTGATGATTGTGCAGAGCATTTAAATCCACATTTATTTTAAGTAGGTGATAAATACTTAGATAATTATGACCACAGTTACAATGAAACTGATGAATGTAGTAGGGGCGAGACTGACTGAAACCACCCACCTTGGCCAGGCGCCATAGGAGCCATTTGTGAGAGTTATGACAGGAGGTCCTACTGGTAAGGAACAGGAAAGGCACCCCAACTAGAAGAATTTGGGAAAGGCCAAAAGGAGGATGCCAGTCCATATGCATGGCCACACTCCCAGAATCCTCTTTTCTGGAATCCGTCTTGGTTGAGCAATAAGTGCACCACCAGGAAGGACCCTGAGTCAGAACCATTGACTAGAGGCAACCCGGACACTAACCCATCACCATAAAGTCTTGCATACTCTGAGCCTTGGGGCAGAGCAGTTCTTCTGGATTCCCTTACCCTTCTGCTCTCTGCCCAGGCTCCCCTTCCCTATAAAGTCTCTTGCTTTGTCAGCACGTGTCTCCCTAGACAATGCATTTCTGAGTGTTAGATAAGAGCCCATTCCCAGGCCCTGGAAGGGGGTCCTCCTTCCTGCAACAAATTCTAGTTCTTCATTGGTAATATAAAGTCAAAGTGTTCACCTGCCTAGAAGTTCGTATATATCCATACACCCATCCTGGACATATTTTCTAAAAACCTGTGGTGTGGAGGGTGGCTATTAGGAGCCAGGCATATGGATTTTTCAGGCTTACATCATGCCCTCTAACTTGGGTCTTTAAGTTTGATCCTTGGCATATCCAGGCAAGAGCAGAGGGCTAGGAATATGAATAGGGGAAGCAGAACAAGTAGAGATCCCTTGGAGACAAGAAAGACATCATCTTAGAACTCTGCATTATTGATGGGAACTTGGGAGGAACCACAGCTTCTGAACCAGCACGAGATCTTCTTTCATAAAAAGACGGTGATTCATCTGCAGCAACTTCCTTCCCTGGCAAACCCTCCCCTGCTGTCCCCTATTCAGAACAGAACTTCACATTATAGAGCTCCAACTCAAATAATTCAGATCTGGAAAAGAAACCTCTTGTTAGAACACAGACAGGGTTGACAATTAGCCAGGATTCCAAGGAGGAAAAAAGGGAGGCCCCGGCAAGGTAAACGCACTTGTGTTTATACTGTATGTGATGTGTTTTGAAGTTTCCCCCCAAGAAGAAAGGCCCTCTCTCCTACTTCAAAAGCCATTTTCATGGTTTTGAAATTACTAGAAATTATGGGCTAAACTCCTTTCACACGTAATTTATTTCATCTAGGATCTCATATTTTGTGATAACATGCAAATACCATATGTCACACTTTCTCTTTATGCATGGAGGAGAGAAGGGGGGAGAACTAGCCGAATTATCACTAGGCGCTGCAAAACCTTCCACTGAAATCCACATTTGCCCTGGTGACGTTTACTGGTTATGGCAGAGCTGATCAAGTGCAGATTTTCCTGCTGCTGAGGCTAAATTGCAAGAGGCTCATAATGCCATCAGATGCTGCCGGTTCTCGGCCAATGAGAACATGAGGTGGACTTCACTCCCTTCCTGTTCTCTGTGGCAGCAGAGCCCCCATGACACCATTGGTCCACACTCTACTGTATTTGAACCTAATTGACCTCACACAGCACATTTCTGGAATAAACATATCTCTTGCTATCTCATGGGTTTCAAATACTCAAACTGGAAACCCTAATGTATTCCCAGAGTCTTCATTTTTTACTTTCCCTAGCAGGTATTTATTTTCTTAAATGAAACAGTCAATATTTAGGAGTATATATTATTCATAAGATAGAGAGGAAAAAGTCCTCACATCTTCTATTTTACTATTCTATTTCATCGGAGGCAAAATGTTTTATGCCAGGCCAAGGGAGACAAAAACACAAAGCCATTATTCAGCTCCTAGCCGCTTCAATCATTTTTGTGCCAACAATGGTGAAAAGATGTGATTTTACAAGCAAACAGGAAGAAAAGGCTTGAAAACACCTTGGGAGCGCGTTTAAGAAGTTGATTTATGTTTCTTGCTGAGTCCTACACCTGCAGTTCAAGCAAAACCCAACTTGGCCGCCCCAAAGAGTCTGGTTTATTAGGTATCAAGGAGTCGCAAGAAGCCATGTAATTAAAACCGTAATTAACTGGAAAAGGAAAGTGCCACCTGAGTTTTGAGAGGCTGTCAATATTATTTCCATTACAGCTCTCCTACTTCTCCTCTCAGATCCCGTTTCTCCCCTTTTAGTTGATAAGGAAACAATGAATACATACACATGGCATACATCTATTTTTTAAAACATATTAAAAACACGTATGAGTGGCTACTTCTTATGAAAAGTTATTACCTGTTTCAGGTTTTCTAGATCAATTTCTTCGTGGGAGAAATATTCCAGAAAGGTACTGCCCACTTGTGTAGTCTTCAGCTGCGTGTTGCTATGGAGCACTTGAACTGAGGCTAGTCTATCTGGATGCATTGTTGAAGCTGTAGTACAGAAAAATGTAAACTATCTCAGTGATACTCTTTTTTTTTTTTTTTTAAGATTTATTTATTTATTTATTTTGGGCGGGGATCGGGTTGGGGAGGGAGGGGAGCGGGCTGGCCACTTCTATTGGTCTTTCATTTCTCCATTTTCATCCGTCTTTGTTCTTTGGCTCCTGTGGGCCTCCCATCGCGATGGCGTCTGTCGCTGCAGAGCGCCGGCTCTGGGCGCATGCGCTCCAGAGCTCTGACTCGGTAATTGGACACATCAGTCCAGCCGCTCCGCGGCACGTGGGATCTTCCCAGGTCAGGGATCAAACCGGCGCCCCTTGCACTGCAAGGCGGTGTCCTTATCCACTGGACCACCAGGGGAAGCCCGGGGAAGCCCCTCAGTGATACTCTTAATATTGGATTACTTGTCAAATGGTATTATTTGGAGTGTATTGTTTTGTATAAAAATATTTTATTTTTTTCCAGTGAAGTGCTGTTGCTTTCCAGTGATGTGATAGTTTCTGGGCCCAGCCCAGTGATTTAGTTATACATACATACATAGCTATTCTTTTGCATATTCTTTTCCATTATAATTTATTACAGGATATTGAATATAGTTCCTTGTGCTCTACAGTAGGACCTTGTGGTTTATCTATTTTACGAGAGCCATTTGAATATATCTTTATTTTTAAACCATGCTATGATTGTTTAATTTCATCTGTTGGTTTTTACGTTTTTGAGGGTGGCTATTGGAAAACTTGGGATGACATAGTGTCTCACAGAGATATTTATATGAGCAACAGTAATTAACTGGAAAAGGAAAGTGCCACCTGAGTTTTGAGAGGCTGTCAATATTATTTCCATTACAGCTCTCCTACTTCTCCTCTCAGATCCCGTTTCTCCCCTTTTAGTTGATAAGGAAACAATGAATACATACACATGGCATACATCTATTTTTTAAAACATATTAAAACACGTATGAGTGGCTACTTCTTATGAAAAGTTATTACCTGTTTCAGGTTTTCTAGATCAATTTCTTCGTGGGAGAAATATTCCAGAAAGGTACTGCCCACTTGTGTAGTCTTCAGCTGCGTGTTGCTATGGAGCACTTGAACTGAGGCTAGTCTATCTGGATGCATTGTTGAAGCTGTAGTACAGAAAAATGTAAACTATCTCAGTGATACTCTTTTTTTTTTTTTTTTAAGATTTATTTATTTATTTATTTTGGGCGGGGATCGGGTTGGGGAGGGAGGGGAGCGGGCTGGCCACTTCTATTGGTCTTTCATTTCTCCATTTTCATCCGTCTTTGTTCTTTGGCTCCTGTGGGCCTCCCATCGCGATGGCGTCTGTCGCTGCAGAGCGCCGGCTCTGGGCGCATGCGCTCCAGAGCTCTGACTCGGTAATTGGACACATCAGTCCAGCCGCTCCGCGGCACGTGGGATCTTCCCAGGTCAGGGATCAAACCGGCGCCCCTTGCACTGCAAGGCGGTGTCCTTATCCACTGGACCACCAGGGGAAGCCCGGGGAAGCCCCTCAGTGATACTCTTAATATTGGATTACTTGTCAAATGGTATTATTTGGAGTGTATTGTTTTGTATAAAAATATTTTATTTTTTTCCAGTGAAGTGCTGTTGCTTTCCAGTGATGTGATAGTTTCTGGGCCCAGCCCAGTGATTTAGTTATACATACATACATAGCTATTCTTTTGCATATTCTTTTCCATTATAATTTATTACAGGATATTGAATATAGTTCCTTGTGCTCTACAGTAGGACCTTGTGGTTTATCTATTTTACGTAGAGCCATTTGAATATATCTTTATTTTTAAACCATGCTATGATTGTTTAATTTCATCTGTTGGTTTTTACGTTTTTGAGGGTGGCTATTGGAAAACTTGGGATGACATAGTGTCTCACAGAGATATTTATATGAGCAACACTGTTCTGGAGTGTCGTGCTCCCCATGGAACTGGGTGAGAGTGCACTCAATGTACTTTTTCTTGTCTTTTCCACCATCCCCAGAGCTGTGAGGGCCAGCTGGTATGGAGACACGGGAGCTCTTGGTGGCAGTGTGCATGGGTGCTGGAACATGTTATTATAGCACGTGTTTGTCATTGTCAGATTGTTCAACTCAATTTCTCAATGAAAGGCTCCAAAGGAGATGTCTGAGCAGCACAGATGGAACATCAAGGGTCCTTTCTTGTCTAACTGCCCCTTGGCCAACAAAGGTTCAAACACAACATGAAATATGTTAGCACCAGAAGAAGGAGTGCTAGAAGTTTCAAATGAAGGTACTGAAAGCCAGTTCAAAACCAACACATGTGCCTTAATTTGTGAATTAAAGTACTGATAAAATAATCTTTTGAAAAAGGTCAATCCATTTACATTAGATTCTGTAAACATCCATCTCACATTATTACACCATCTCTCTGAACCGTATCCTTGAGGCTGATAAAGAGGATTCATCCTAAAGACAGCATAATGTAACAGTTTTGAAGGTGGGAAGGAAAAGAGCTTTTTGGAAACTTTATGTCAGAAATAGGCAAAGCTTTTAAATATGTCAGCCTTTCTCTTTTCCACATTATTTCAAGAAGAAAGGCAGCATCTTACTTTCCTGTTAACAGTAAGGTAGTGACAAACCTACTGAAAAAAGCTCCCAGAGGATGTTAAGAGACTAAAACTACCTTTCTTTGCCTGAGGGAGAAAAAAAGAGAAATCAGGTCTCTTCCTAGCCTCTTTTCCCACCTCCACTGCACTTTCTATTTTTTTTTAAGTTGTATTTGTTACATGATAAGGGTCCCTGGAATCTCCCAGTTCAGAACAGAAATATGTTGGTGCATAATTTTGGAAGTGAGCCTGAGGTACCCAGAGCAGATGACACACGGGGCTTAGGTCCTGATTCAGCTACAAGTCAGCGGGGCACCCAGGACCATCTGCGTTCTATAAATTACAGTAACGCCGGCACATGCGGCTTGTAAATCAGCAGCGAACAGGCTTCACCTTGTGACACACGACATGAACCCTGTTGTATATTCCAATAAACTCCCATAAACCATCTGATATAAACTCCGGATTATGTTTCTTTAGGGGTTGGAATACTTAGATTTTCTTTGCTGGTCTGATTCCCCTTCAACGTGTGAATTGAATACACACAGCATGTTCCCTTCCCTTTCCGCTATCCTAGGCATTTTGCTGTTTTTCAAGACTTTTACTTAGTGGCTGACATGTGCAATTTGGTGAACTTTAAAGGGCCAATCTTATTTTTTTCCTTTCGCCTACTTTAATAAACTTGTTTCTTTCAACACGACTGTGAATGTCAAAGTCTTGTGGTTACTACACAAGGAAAAATACGATTTATAAACAGCAAGTTAATGGCCAAATTGTCAGTAACCTACTTCACTGAATATAAATAAACTTGTACCATAAAGGGTCATACCATTAATATGTCTCTGCTGGACTTCTGGCAACCTACATGATTGCCTTCTACAATAGAATTTTTGGTGTGTAAAAATGTGAGAAGGAAGAAAAATTAAAGTAGAGATAGCATTCAATTCCATTTATGGCTCATCCATAATGTTTCCAAGCAACTGTGTTTGGTCAAAACAAACTGTTATCCTATTTGTTGATTTCTTCCTCCATCTTTAGGGAAATTTTTTCTGAGGGATCACTTTTATGGATGTGATAGCTGACTTGCTGGCCCACAGGTCAAAAAAATGTAGCAGAGAAATACCCAGACAAGAGTTCTTCACAAGACACCAAGATTTCCTTCTATTAGGAAAGATGGTAAACTTTCCCCCCTTTTAAATTTTTTTTTTTTTAAACAGGAATAACAGTTATCTAAATTTTCATTTTTCATGATGAGAATACTTTGTCCCTAAAGGAAGTTCTTCCAGCTCAGTCTCTTTGATGCAATATTAAATTGTTCCTTTTATATCACTTTTTATGGATGTGTAAGTATAAAAAAAGAGATCATTACTATTTTTTGTGGAATATAAACCAAATATAAAATAATGAAAAAATTCAGTTGCTTCATAAGCAGGTATAGGATGAAATAATTTGGTCTTAATTTTATTGTTCCAATGTATCTTACTCAAATTTAGCTGAAAGTTATGTGAAATTTCCATGTTCATTGTCTGAAAATATGTTAGCTATTATTTTCTATAGTAATCTTCCAGCCCACATAAATAAAACACAGTGTATATCAATAAATGCCTACCTCAAAAAATAAGAAAAGTCTTAAAACATGTCTAACCTTATACCTCAAGGAACTAGAAAAAGAAGAACAAATAAAGTCTAAAGATAGTGGAAGGAAATTAATAACAAAAATTAGAGCAGAAATAAGTGAAATAGAGACTAAAAATAAAATAGTGGGGTTTCCTCTGGTGGTCCAATGGGTAAGGACACCACCTTGCAGTGCAAGGGGCGCCAGTTCGATCCCTGGCCTGGGAAGATCCCATGTGCCGTGGAGCAGCTGGACTGATGTGTCCAATTACCGAGCCGGCGCTCTGCAGCGACAGACGCCACCATGATGGGAGGCCCACAGGAGCCAAAGAGCAAAGACGGATGAAAATGGAGAAATGAAAGACCAACAGAAGTGGCTTGCCCATCCCCCTCCCTCCCCACCCCACCCCCCATAAAGATAAATAAATAAATGTTAAAAAAAAATAAAATAAAATAGAAAAAAAATCGATGAAACTAAGGACTAGTTCTTAGATAGGATACACAAAACTGACAAATCTTTAGCTAGACCCCCAAGAAAAAAATAAGGGCTCAAATTAATGAAATCAGAAATAAAGAGAGTGATTACAGCTGATATCACAGAACTGCAAAAAGTCATAAGAGACTGCTATGAACAATTATATGCTAAAACCTGGACAACCCAGAATAGATGGTTACATTCCTAGAAACATACAACCTAACAAGACACAATCATGTTGAAAAAGACAGTCTGAACAGATTGATTACTGTTAAAGAGATTGAATCAGTAATCAAAAACTCCCTAATAAATAAAAATTTAGTAGGACAAGATGCATTCATTAGTGAATCCAATAAACCAAATATAAAATAATGAAAAAATTCAGTTGCTTCATAAGCAGGTATAGGATGAAATAATTTGGTCTTAATTTTATTGTTCCAATGTATCTTACTCAAATTTAGCTGAAAGTTATGTGAAATTTCCATGTTCATTGTCTGAAAATATGTTAGCTATTATTTTCTATAGTAATCTTCCAGCCCACATAAATAAAACACAGTGTATATCAATAAATGCCTACCTCAAAAAATAAGAAAAGTCTTAAAACATGTCTAACCTTATACCTCAAGGAACTAGAAAAAGAAGAACAAATAAAGTCTAAAGATAGTGGAAGGAAATTAATAACAAAAATTAGAGCAGAAATAAGTGAAATAGAGACTAAAAATAAAATAGTGGGGTTTCCTCTGGTGGTCCAATGGGTAAGGACACCACCTTGCAGTGCAAGGGGCGCCAGTTCGATCCCTGGCCTGGGAAGATCCCATGTGCCGTGGAGCAGCTGGACTGATGTGTCCAATTACCGAGCCGGCGCTCTGCAGCGACAGACGCCACCATGATGGGAGGCCCACAGGAGCCAAAGAGCAAAGACGGATGAAAATGGAGAAATGAAAGACCAACAGAAGTGGCTTGCCCATCCCCCTCCCTCCCCACCCCACCCCCCATAAAGATAAATAAATAAATGTTAAAAAAAAATAAAATAAAATAGAAAAAAAATCGATGAAACTAAGGACTAGTTCTTAGATAGGATACACAAAACTGACAAATCTTTAGCTAGACCCCCAAGAAAAAAATAAGGGCTCAAATTAATGAAATCAGAAATAAAGAGAGTGATTACAGCTGATATCACAGAACTGCAAAAAGTCATAAGAGACTGCTATGAACAATTATATGCTAAAACCTGGACAACCCAGAATAGATGGTTACATTCCTAGAAACATACAACCTAACAAGACACAATCATGTTGAAAAAGACAGTCTGAACAGATTGATTACTGTTAAAGAGATTGAATCAGTAATCAAAAACTCCCTAATAAATAAAAATTTAGTAGGACAAGATGCATTCATTAGTGAATCCAATAAAGCATTCAAAGGATTAATATTAATTCTTTGCAAATTCTTCCAAAAAACAGAAGAGGAAGACACTCTTCTAAACTCATTTTACAAAAACATTATCAAGATACCAAAACCAGACAAAGACACTATGAAAAAGAAAATTGTAGGCCATATTAACAGACCAAATTTAACAATATATTAAAGGGATCATACACCATGAGCAAGTAGGATTTATCCCAGAGATTCAAGGATGGTTTTATACCCAAAGATCAGTCAATGTGATATACCACTTTGATAAAATGAAAGATACAAATCAAGTAATAATTGCAATAGATGCATAGGAATTTGAGAAAATTAATATCAATTTATGATAAAAACTCTCAACAAGGAGGGATAGTGGGAATGTACCTTAACATAATGAAGGCCAACTATAACAAGCCAACTCTTAACATTATACTTAATGCTGAAAAGTTAAAGGTTTTTCTTCTAATATCAGAAACAAGACAAGAATGCCTACCCTCATTACTTTTACTTCACATAGTATTGGAAGTCCTACATTTCCTATGTGGCACTAGTGGTAAAGAATCTGCCTGCCAGTGCAGGAGATGCAAGAGACCCAGGTTTGATCCCTGGGTCAGGAAGATCTCCTGGAGTAGGAACCCTACTCCAGCATTCTTGACTGGAAAATTCCATGGACAGAGAAGCCTGGCAGGTTATAGTCCATGAGGTCACAAAGAGTTAGATGCAACTGTGCACACATAGTATGAAGTATTACTGGAAGTTCTAACCAAAGCAGTTAGGCAAGAAAAGGAAACAAAAGGAATCTAAATTGGAAATAATGAAGTAAAACTGTCATTACTTGCAGATGAGATGATATTATTAATATATAGAAATATCTAAATACTCTATCAGAAGTAATAAACATATTTAGTAAATTTGCAAGATACAAAATATACAAAATATCTGTTATGTTTTTATATACTAATAATGAATTATCAGAAAGATAAGAAAATTATCTTATTTACAATTGTATTGAAATGACTAAACTATCTAAGAATAAATTTAACTGAGGAAGTGAAACACTTCTATACTGAAAACTATAAGACTTTAATAAAAGAAATTTAAGACAATGCAAATAAATGGGAAAATCTTCTGTGCGCATGAATTAGAAGAAATGTTAAGAATATTGTTAAAATGTTCATACCACCTGAAGTGAATTACAGATTCAATCCATAGCAAAATTTCAAGTGACATTTTTCAGAGAACTGGTACAATCAGTTCTAAAATTCATATGGAGTCAAGAAAGATTCCCAGTAGTCAAACCCATTTTGAGAAAGAAGCGTAAAGTCAGGGCAATTATACTCCTTAATTACAAACAATATTTCGAAGCTATAGTAATGAAAATAGTGTAGTATTATCATAAAAATAGACACATAGATCAATGAGAAAGAAAAGAGAGTCCAGAAATAAATCCACACATATATGGTCCATTTATAAAAAAGAATGCACAGTGGGGAAAAGACAACTTCTTGAGTAAGTGGTTTTAGAAATATTGGACAGACCCATGCAAGGGTAGTAAACTGACCACTAATTCTGCTATAAAAAAATTAACTCAAAATAATTTAAAGAATTGAATGTAAAGCAAGCAAACAAACAAACGAACTCCTATTATATTAAAAAACTTGGCCAGAAATCTCCTTGGCATACATCTTATATTTTTTCAGTTTAAATAAATTTAATAATAAAAAAGAAAGCTGGCATTTTATTTGTGATTGATTCAAGATTTGTAGAAGGATCACATGCTCAAAAGAAAAAATTAGAAAGAATTTCAAGTTAGAAATTAGATAAGGTTCTTCAAAGTTAGGGGAGTTACTTGAGATTATAAGCATAATAAAGTATTCATAAAGTTTAAATGTTCAGGTTCTGCTGAGAAAATGTCCCTATAGCTGAATGTAATTGCCTTAGTGGAAAAGAGGCAAAATTAAACTTTACTAAGATATACAGCAGTGCCACTGTGAATTCAAAAACACAACTTCCAGAAACTTCTAAATACATAGTGTCATTCTTTAATTAACTTTACTAAATGGAAAAAAATTTCTTATTTACAATTGTATTGAAATGACTAAACTATCTAAGAATAAATTTAACTGAGGAAGTGAAACACTTCTATACTGAAAACTATAAGACTTTAATAAAAGAAATTTAAGACAATGCAAATAAATGGGAAAATCTTCTGTGCGCATGAATTAGAAGAAATGTTAAGAATATTGTTAAAATGTTCATACCACCTGAAGTGAATTACAGATTCAATCCATAGCAAAATTTCAAGTGACATTTTTCAGAGAACTGGTACAATCAGTTCTAAAATTCATATGGAGTCAAGAAAGATTCCCAGTAGTCAAACCCATTTTGAGAAAGAAGCGTAAAGTCAGGGCAATTATACTCCTTAATTACAAACAATATTTCGAAGCTATAGTAATGAAAATAGTGTAGTATTATCATAAAAATAGACACATAGATCAATGAGAAAGAAAAGAGAGTCCAGAAATAAATCCACACATATATGGTCCATTTATAAAAAAGAATGCACAGTGGGGAAAAGACAACTTCTTGAGTAAGTGGTTTTAGAAATATTGGACAGACCCATGCAAGGGTAGTAAACTGACCACTAATTCTGCTATAAAAAAATTAACTCAAAATAATTTAAAGAATTGAATGTAAAGCAAGCAAACAAACAAACGAACTCCTATTATATTAAAAAACTTGGCCAGAAATCTCCTTGGCATACATCTTATATTTTTTCAGTTTAAATAAATTTAATAATAAAAAAGAAAGCTGGCATTTTTATTTGTGATTGATTCAAGATTTGTAGAAGGATCACATGCTCAAAAGAAAAAATTAGAAAGAATTTCAAGTTAGAAATTAGATAAGGTTCTTCAAAGTTAGGGGAGTTACTTGAGATTATAAGCATAATAAAGTATTCATAAAGTTTAAATGTTCAGGTTCTGCTGAGAAAATGTCCCTATAGCTGAATGTAATTGCCTTAGTGGAAAAGAGGCAAAATTAAACTTTACTAAGATATACAGCAGTGCCACTGTGAATTCAAAAACACAACTTCCAGAAACTTCTAAATACATAGTGTCATTCTTTAATTAATGCAGTTTATCCTGTAATTTTAGGTTTTTATTGATACCAGCAGAAACATTTTGCAAATAACTTAGAAAATTTCATGACATATTATGTATCTCAAAGGATTTCATTGAGTTTTTTTTTTTCTTTTTTGACTTCAATCAATAATTTCTTTCAGAACTCTTAATATGCCAAGATATAGTTAAAAGATTATTGGATATTCCCAAAAGAAGAATTTAAGAAAACAAATACGAACAAAGATGAACTTGTAGCATTAATGTTATTTTCTTTCATTCACATAATTTTTGAACAAGTTCTGCTTTTGTTTTCCATTACACCTAAATAGTTCTCATTTTTATTTAGCATCAAGAGATATTAATGTGGGTGCATCAAATCAGAGTTTGGGTTCTTTGAACCTATCAGAATATTTTTTCCCTGAATATTTGGGGTTTGATAAAACCCCAAATGCATGCTAGAAGCACTTTTTCCATTAATTATTAAACCCATGTGCATTTTGAGGAAAATTTGATCCATATGGGTTCTGGTTCATTTATGCTTTACTCATCAAAATACTTTTTCTTAAAGTCCATGTCCAAGAAATCTTTTGAGCACCGTTAAGTTTTTTGAGCTTTGCCAAGAAAAAAATAAAGTTGAACACCAAAAGATTCAAGTTGGTTTGTAACCCTATACCTACAGAACATTAGTGGGTTCTAAACTTGGATTAAACACACGCTCTCATCTCTAATAGGTAGTTGCTTGTACCTCCAGAGGAAAGTTTGAGGCCTGGTACAGAAAGCAAAAGTCAGATGTATGTCAACAAATGCACCAAATAATCCCAGAACACATTGCAATTCACTGAAAGATTACTTTGATTATATTTTTTGAGCACATATATGCAGAATTGTTCCATACATTTGAGTTGGAAGGCTGAAGTGGCATTCCATGCAGTTAATTAAAATTTTTTGCTATTATCTAAAATGTGAAATCCTAATATCTTTTGTAGACATGTTTCAATTCCCTGAAACAGAACGATAAGTTGGTATTTGGTTGGTAGTAGAATTGCTGGATCATATGATAACACTATGCTTAACTTTTATGCCATTTTTCCAATGTGATAGTAGCATTTTACATTCCCATTAGCTATGTGTGATGGTGCCTGGTCTCTATATCCTTGGTAACACTTTTCTTTGTTTGTTTTCTTTTTGTTATTATTGTTGTTTGTTTTGATTATAACCATTGTAGTAAATGAGAAGTATTAGCTTATAATTTTAATTTGCATATGACTGATGCCTGACGATGTAGCACATCTTCTCATGCACTTATTGGCCATGTGATATCATCCTTGGAAATTTGTCTATTCAAATCTTTTGCTCATTTTTAAAAATGAGTTATTTATATTTGTATTGTTGAGTTGTAAGTGCTTTTTATGTATTCTGAATACCAGTCCTTTATGAAATATATGATTTGCAAACTTTCTCTTTTTATTTTCTTTATAGTGTCCTTTGATGCACACAAGTTTTAAATTTTTATGAAGTCTAATAATACTCATTTTGAGTCACTAGAACTTGCTTAAAGCACTTTTTCCATTAATTATTAAACCCATGTGCATTTTGAGGAAAATTTGATCCATATGGGTTCTGGTTCATTTATGCTTTACTCATCAAAATACTTTTTCTTAAAGTCCATGTCCAAGAAATCTTTTGAGCACCGTTAAGTTTTTTGAGCTTTGCCAAGAAAAAAATAAAGTTGAACACCAAAAGATTCAAGTTGGTTTGTAACCCTATACCTACAGAACATTAGTGGGTTCTAAACTTGGATTAAACACACGCTCTCATCTCTAATAGGTAGTTGCTTGTACCTCCAGAGGAAAGTTTGAGGCCTGGTACAGAAAGCAAAAGTCAGATGTATGTCAACAAATGCACCAAATAATCCCAGAACACATTGCAATTCACTGAAAGATTACTTTGATTATATTTTTTGAGCACATATATGCAGAATTGTTCCATACATTTGAGTTGGAAGGCTGAAGTGGCATTCCATGCAGTTAATTAAAATTTTTTGCTATTATCTAAAATGTGAAATCCTAATATCTTTTGTAGACATGTTTCAATTCCCTGAAACAGAACGATAAGTTGGTATTTGGTTGGTAGTAGAATTGCTGGATCATATGATAACACTATGCTTAACTTTTATGCCATTTTTCCAATGTGATAGTAGCATTTTACATTCCCATTAGCTATGTGTGATGGTGCCTGGTCTCTATATCCTTGGTAACACTTTTCTTTGTTTGTTTTCTTTTTGTTATTATTGTTGTTTGTTTTGATTATAACCATTGTAGTAAATGAGAAGTATTAGCTTATAATTTTAATTTGCATATGACTGATGCCTGACGATGTAGCACATCTTCTCATGCACTTATTGGCCATGTGATATCATCCTTGGAAATTTGTCTATTCAAATCTTTTGCTCATTTTTAAAAATGAGTTATTTATATTTGTATTGTTGAGTTGTAAGTGCTTTTTATGTATTCTGAATACCAGTCCTTTATGAAATATATGATTTGCAAACTTTCTCTTTTTATTTTCTTTATAGTGTCCTTTGATGCACACAAGTTTTAAATTTTTATGAAGTCTAATATACTATTTTTGTGTTGTTGTTCTTGCATTTTTGGAGTCATATCTAAGAAACCATTGCCTAATTTAGGGTCATAAAGATTAATATCTGTGTTTTTTTTTTAAAAGTTATGTAGTTTTATGTAGGTTTTTGATCTATATTGGTGTATATGGTATGAGGTAGAGGTTCAACTTCTTTCTTTTGCGAATGGGTATCCAGTTGACTGTGGAATCAATTGTTGAAAAGGCAATTTTCCCCCCATTAAATTGTCTCAGCAATCGTCAGTTAACTATAAATGTACAGGTTTATTTCTAGGTACCCAATTCTATTCCATTGATCTAGATGTCAAACCTTATTCCACACAATTTTGATTATTGTAGCATAATAGGAAGTTTTAAAATTGAGAAGAAATCCAATTTTGTCCTTCTTTTAAGGATTGCTTTGATAATTCTGGCTCCCTTGCATTTTATTAATACATATTTTTTTTTCCACTTGTCAATTTCTGTAAAAAGAGAGTAGCTGAGATTTGTTGAGGATTATTGGAATCTCTAGATGAATTTGGAAAACATCATCATCTTAACAATATTAAGTCTTCACATTCATGAACAGAGAATGTCTTTCATTTATTTAAGTCTTATTTAATTTCTTTTGTCATGTTAGTAGTTTTCAGTGTGTTGCATTTTTATTGTTAAAGTTAACCCTAAGTATGTTATTTTGATATTGTGTTAAGCGGAATAGTTTTTTTTAATTCCATTTTCAGACTGTTCGTTGTAAGTGTATAGGCAGACAGTTTATTTTTATAAGTTTGTCTTGTACCATGCAATTTTTTTTAATGTTTCTCATTTTTTTTTATTCTTTATTTTAAAGGTTTTATAGAGTTCACTGCGTGTGTTATCAAGACTATCCTACTAGATTCCATATATGTGTGTTAGTATACTGTATTTGTCTTTCTCTTTCTGACTTACTTCACTTTTTATGATAAGTTCTAGAGCCAGCCAATTCATTAGGACCGAGTCTTCTGCATTTCTTTTAACAGCTGAGTAGTATTCCATTGTATATATGTACCAGGGCTTCTGTATCCATTCATTCGCCGATGGACATCTAGGTTGCTTCCAAGTTCTGGCTATTGTATAGAGAGCTGCAATGAACATTGGGGTACAGGTACTTCTTTCAGTTTTGATTTCATCAGGATATAAGTCTAGTAGTGGGACTGCTGGATTGTAGGGTGCTTCTATTTTTAGTTTTTTAAGGAATCTCCATACTGTCTTCCATAGAGGGTGTATCAATTTACATTCCCACCAGCAATGCAGGAGTATTCCCTTTTCTCTGCAGCCTCTCCAGCATTTATTGTCTACAGATTTTTTGATGATGGCTTTTTCTGAAAAATTGGGTTGAAAGCAAATCCAATTTTTTCCCTTCTATTCCATTGATCTAGATGTCAAACCTTATTCCACACAATTTTGATTATTGTAGCATAATAGGAAGTTTTAAAATTGAGAAGAAATCCAATTTTGTCCTTCTTTTAAGGATTGCTTTGATAATTCTGGCTCCCTTGCATTTTATTAATACATATTTTTTTTTCCACTTGTCAATTTCTGTAAAAAGAGAGTAGCTGAGATTTGTTGAGGATTATTGGAATCTCTAGATGAATTTGGAAAACATCATCATCTTAACAATATTAAGTCTTCACATTCATGAACAGAGAATGTCTTTCATTTATTTAAGTCTTATTTAATTTCTTTTGTCATGTTAGTAGTTTTCAGTGTGTTGCATTTTTATTGTTAAAGTTAACCCTAAGTATGTTATTTTGATATTGTGTTAAGCGGAATAGTTTTTTTTAATTCCATTTTCAGACTGTTCGTTGTAAGTGTATAGGCAGACAGTTTATTTTTATAAGTTGGTCTTGTACCATGCAATTTTTTTTAATGTTTCTCATTTTTTTTTATTCTTTATTTTAAAGGTTTTATAGAGTTCACTGCGTGTGTTATCAAGACTATCCTACTAGATTCCATATATGTGTGTTAGTATACTGTATTTGTCTTTCTCTTTCTGACTTACTTCACTTTTTATGATAAGTTCTAGAGCCAGCCAATTCATTAGGACCGAGTCTTCTGCATTTCTTTTAACAGCTGAGTAGTATTCCATTGTATATATGTACCAGGGCTTCTGTATCCATTCATTCGCCGATGGACATCTAGGTTGCTTCCAAGTTCTGGCTATTGTATAGAGAGCTGCAATGAACATTGGGGTACAGGTACTTCTTTCAGTTTTGATTTCATCAGGATATAAGTCTAGTAGTGGGACTGCTGGATTGTAGGGTGCTTCTATTTTTAGTTTTTTAAGGAATCTCCATACTGTCTTCCATAGAGGGTGTATCAATTTACATTCCCACCAGCAATGCAGGAGTATTCCCTTTTCTCTGCAGCCTCTCCAGCATTTATTGTCTACAGATTTTTTGATGATGGCTATTCTGAAGGGGGTGAGGTGATATCTCATTGTAGTTTTGATTTGCATTTCTCTAATAATAAGCGAGGTTGAGCATCGTTTCATGTGCTTTTGGGCCATCTGTATGTCCTCTTTGGAGAGGCGTCTCTTTAGATCTTTTTCCCATTTTTTGATTGGGTTGTTCGTTTTTCCTGGTCTGAGTTGTCTGAGTTGCTTATAGATTTTGGAGATTAAGAAGGACAGGCATTAGCTCTTCTTTAAATGTTTGGTAGAATTCAGCTGTGAAGCCATCTGGCCCTGGACTTTTATTTTTGGGTAGATTTTTAATCACAGATTCGATTTCTGAGCTTGTGATTGGGTTGTTCAAAGTTTCTGTTTCTTCCTGGCTCAGTTTTGGGAGATTGATCTTCCCCAAGAAACTGTCCATTTCTTCCAGGTTGTCCAGTTTGTTGCCATAAATTTGCTCATAATAGTCCTTTAGAATCTTTTGGATTTCTGTATTATCTGTTGTAATCTCTCCTTTTTCGTTTTTGATTTTGTTGATCTGGTTCTTCTCTCTCTTTCTCTTGATGAGTCTGGCAGAGGCTTGTCAATTTTGTTTACCTTTTCAAAGAACCAGCTTTTTGTTTTATTTATCTGTACTATAGTTTCTTTCATTTCTTTCTCATTTATTTCTGCTCTAGTCTTATAATTTCTCGTCTTCTGCTGGCTTTGGGATGTTTTTGTTCTTCTTTCTCCAATTGTTTTAAGCAGAGGGTTAGGTCATCTGCTTCATAGTTTCCTAGTTTCTTGAGGTGGAATTGTATTGCTATAAATTTCTCTCTTAGAACTGTTTTTGCGGTATCCCATAGGTTTTACACAGTCGTATGTTCATTGTCATTTTCTTTTAGGAATTTTTAAATTTCTCCTTTGATTTTCTCAGTAATCAGTTGGTTTTTTAGGTATGTGTTATTTAATCACCATGTGTTTGTATTTTTAGCGTTTTTTTCCTGTAGTTGATCTCTAGTCTCATTACATTGTGGTCCGAGAAGATGGTTGATATAATTTCAGTTTTCTTGAATTGACTGAGGTTAGATTTGTGGCCCAAGATGTGGTCTATCCTGGAGAATGTTCCGTGAGCACTTGAGAAGAAAGTGTATTCTTCTGCTTTTGGATGGAACGTCCTAAAGATATCCATGAGGTCCATCTTTTCTAGTGTGGCACTTAAGGCTTGTGTTTCTTTATTAATTCTATGTTTGAATGATCTATCCATTGGTGTGAGAGGAGTGTTAAAGTTTCCTACTATTATTGTGTTATTATTGATTCCTTCTTTTAAGTCTGAAAGTATCTCTCTTATGTATTGAGGTGCCCCTGTATTGGGTGCATAGACATTCATTACTGTTATGTCTTCCTCTTGGATGGATCCCTTAATCATGATGTAGTGACCTGCCTTGTCTCTTAGAATCTTCTTTACTTTAAAATCTATTTTGTCTGACATGAGGATTGCTACTCCAGCTTTCTTTTGATTTCCATTTGCATGGAATATCTTTTTCCAGCCTCTCATTTTCAGTCTATGAGTGTCTCTAGGTCTGAAGTGGGTCTCTTGTAAATAGCATATATATGGGTCATGTTTCTTGATCCATTCAGTCAACCTGTATCATTTGGTTGGAGCATTTAATCCATTTACATTCAAAGTAATTATTGATACAAATGTTCCTATTGTCATCTTCTTAGAAGTTTGGGGTTTGATTTGTAGGACTTCTTCTACTCTTGTATTTATTGGCTATATCAGGTCCTTTAACACTTGTTGTAGGGCTGGTTTTGTGGTACAGAATTCTTTTAGTTTTTGTCTGTCTGAGAAGCTTTTGACTTCTCCATCGATTCTGAATGAGATTCTTGCTGGGTAGAGAATTCTTGGTTGGAGGTTATTCTCTTTTGGCCATTTAAATGTGTCTTGCCATTCTCTTCTGGCCTGCAGGATTTCTGCTGAGAGATCCGCAGTTAGACCTATGGGGTTTCCTTTATATGTTATTTGTTGTTTGCTTCTAGCTGCTTTTAGTAATCTGTCTTTATATTTAGTCTGCGTTGTGGTCCGAGAAGATGGTTGATATAATTTCAGTTTTCTTGAATTGACTGAGGTTAGATTTGTGGCCCAAGATGTGGTCTATCCTGGAGAATGTTCCGTGAGCACTTGAGAAGAAAGTGTATTCTTCTGCTTTTGGATGGAACGTCCTAAAGATATCCATGAGGTCCATCTTTTCTAGTGTGGCACTTAAGGCTTGTGTTTCTTTATTAATTCTATGTTTGAATGATCTATCCATTGGTGTGAGAGGAGTGTTAAAGTTTCCTACTATTATTGTGTTATTATTGATTCCTTCTTTTAAGTCTGAAAGTATCTCTCTTATGTATTGAGGTGCCCCTGTATTGGGTGCATAGACATTCATTACTGTTATGTCTTCCTCTTGGATGGATCCCTTAATCATGATGTAGTGACCTGCCTTGTCTCTTAGAATCTTCTTTACTTTAAAATCTATTTTGTCTGACATGAGGATTGCTACTCCAGCTTTCTTTTGATTTCCATTTGCATGGAATATCTTTTTCCAGCCTCTCATTTT
This sequence comes from Tragulus kanchil, assembly GCA_022376925.1. Taxonomy (NCBI): domain Eukaryota; kingdom Metazoa; phylum Chordata; class Mammalia; order Artiodactyla; family Tragulidae; genus Tragulus; species Tragulus kanchil. The sequence goes on along the minus strand of JAIOJX010000029.1, from coordinate 108,499,616 downwards.
CAGTCTATGAGTGTCTCTAGGTCTGAAGTGGGTCTCTTGTAAATAGCATATATATGGGTCATGTTTCTTGATCCATTCAGTCAACCTGTATCATTTGGTTGGAGCATTTAATCCATTTACATTCAAAGTAATTATTGATACAAATGTTCCTATTGTCATCTTCTTAGAAGTTTGGGGTTTGATTTGTAGGACTTCTTCTACTCTTGTATTTATTGGCTATATCAGGTCCTTTAACACTTGTTGTAGGGCTGGTTTTGTGGTACAGAATTCTTTTAGTTTTTGTCTGTCTGAGAAGCTTTTGACTTCTCCATCGATTCTGAATGAGATTCTTGCTGGGTAGAGAATTCTTGGTTGGAGGTTATTCTCTTTTGGCCATTTAAATGTGTCTTGCCATTCTCTTCTGGCCTGCAGGATTTCTGCTGAGAGATCCGCAGTTAGACCTATGGGGTTTCCTTTATATGTTATTTGTTGTTTGCTTCTAGCTGCTTTTAGTAATCTGTCTTTATATTTAGTCTGTGTTAGTTTGATTAGAATGTGCCTTGGTGTATTTCTTCTGGGGTTTATCCTGTATGGAAATCTTTGTGCTTCTTGGACTTGGTTGACTATTTCCTTTCCCATGTTGGGGAAGTTTTCTACTATAACCTCTTCAAGAATTTTTTCGTAACCTTTCTTCCCCTTTTCTTCCTCTGGAACTCCTATAATTCTAATGTTGGTGCGTTTGATATTATCCCAGAGGTCTGTAATGCTATCCTCAGTTCTTTTAATTCTTTCTGCTTTGTTCTATTCCTCAGTATTTACCTCAACCATTCTATTTTCCAGCTCACTTACCCGTTCTTCAGCCTTCGATACTCTACTGTTGAGGCCTTCTATAGAATTTTTGAGTTCAGCAATTGAGTTGGTGGTCTCTATTTGCTTATTTTTCATTTCCTGCATGTCTTTTCTCAATGCACTAATTTTCTCTAATATTCTGTTTTCGGTGTTTTGCATCCTCATTAGTACAGTTTTTCTGAATTCTCTTTCAGATAATTTGTCTATCTCCTCCTCTGTCATTTGAAGCTGTGATTCTCTAGATTGGTCCTTCATTTGTGCAGTATTTCTCTGTCTTTTCATTATTAGGCTAGTTTTTGTTTCTTTGTGGGTGTCTGTATGTACGGAGTTCTTTTCCCCACCAGGCTTCTTGGTTGAACTCTCCCTTCCTTTGGGTTTCTGTCCTTCTAGAAGGGTTCAATGGTTTGTGTCTTGGGTGGTGTTAGGTCTTGTTTACAGGTGAACAATCTCTAGTGTTGTATGTTCTTTGATAGTGTGGGGTCTTGGAATCATGGCTTCTACTCCGAGGAGCTTTCGTTTGATGATTGGTCAGGGGGTGTAGGCTCTATGTCTGGTTTGCTATGGTGTTCTGTGATATTAGTTCAAATACTAGCATCTGAGGAGCAAGAGGTGTGTCCCTGATGGGTGACAGTCATAAAAGCATGCAGATGTTTTCTAACATAGTCATAAGATATACATACATACACAGCAATAACCACATCTAACCAGTCTTACAGTGACAAAGCATAGGAAATTTTTCTGGCAAATGACACAATCAAAGATGGTACTTGCCCGTTAAGCTCTGAATTAATTAAAATAGTGCCTGGAAAAATAGATCCTAGGCAAGGTCCTGGCTTGGACTATTTCATTGAAAGCAATTTTTAGCTAAGACATGTGTTGGGGTTGAGGAGGTGGAGAGTGTATGGGTAATGAGAAGGAATAGATTCGTCTTGGAAGGATTTTATAGGGTTATGTAGCCAAGATTAGTGTGTTTTATTGTTTAGTGCAGCTGGAAGAGAATAGTGGAGACAGGAAGGTAGGAAATATTTATCTAGAGGATATTGGAAAATAGGAGAAAGTTTTAGATTTAGAACATAGAGGGAGGAAGGAGTGGGAAAGAGGAAAGAAAATTAGAAGTTCAAGAATTAAAATTTTTTAAAAAATTAATAATTAAAAATAAAAAAAGAAATTAAAAATTAAAAAAGGGAAGAGAAACTTAATAAGAAGAGACAAAAGAGAAAAAAAGAAAAAAAAAGAAAAAAAAAACCCAAACCCAACTGATCAAACGAATAAACAGAACTGTCCGCAACAGATAAACAAAAAAGCTAAATACTGTCCCTGGTTTTTATCCTCTCATCTGTCTGGTGGAAGCCAGTCTGCTGTCGATGGTGTTGTCTTGATGATGTAGCCTTTCCCTTATGGCACCGGTCTGCAAGCTCAGGTGCTGGCCGGGACGGCGGGCTGATCCCAGTCCGTCGGGCGGGGGTGCATGGGATGCGCCGTCCAGAGTTGGGCGGGGGCCCGGGCTGATCCCAGTCCATCGGGCTGGGAGCGTCCTGGCTCTGCCGCGCACCGGCCGGTAGCCTCCAATACCTGTCCTTCTCTCAGCTTCCTCCACTGCGGGTGTAGCTATGGGGGTGCACGGGCTCCTCCGCCACTGGCACGCGCACACTGCCGGTTACGCCTCCAAGTCCCAAAGGCAGGGACAAGCTTCCCCGTCTGGCTCGAGCCCGGTCCCTGGTCAGTAATCTGTGGGCGACTTCCCCTTCAGTCAGTCCCCCACTAGGAGTGTTTGAACTCACCCGGTGCCAGGCGGAAAGTCGCAATTTTCGCCTGGCAGAGCGGCGCGATTTTCACACTGGGCGCTCCCTCCCGGCTCCAGGTCACTAGGCAGCACTCCAATTGCGTTCCTGTCTGGCCCTCCTCCAGTATCCTATCTTCGCAGTGTCTTAATTTCTGCCGGCGATTCGGGCGGATTCTTGGAGTTTTCACGCTGATTGCTGCCCTCTCTCCCCCGAGGCTCCGCTTAGGCCCCCTTTTAGGACACTTGCTGGCGTCCTCTCTGTCGGTGCGGTCTGGCGTGGGGGTTAGGATAGAGGATTCTTAGAACCCTAGTTCCGGGAAATTTCTGGCTGTTCACTCTTCTACTCTCGTGGACGTATGGAATTCTTCTGGCTGGTTTGTTGGTGGCGGTTCATTTCTTGATTAGTTCTGGTTATTCTGTTGGGGAGCTGGTGAAATCTTCCCCTCATTCCTCCACCATCTTGGCTCCCCCCACTGTACCATGCAATTTTGTTCATTGGTTCTAAGAAGTTGTTTTGTGAATTCCTTAGGATTTTCGATAAATGAGATAATTTTATTTGTAAATACAGTCTTCCTTTTTTCCAATCTGGATGTTTCTTATCTTTTTATTTTTCTGTCTTCCTATTCTTTCCTTTCTTTCCCCTAATTGCCTGTCTTGAATCTTCACTACAATGGTAAACAGAAATGATAAGACTGCTTGTTCCTGACTTTAGGGGGGAATCTATCTATCTTTTCTAATTAAGTATGATGTTAACTGCTGGTTTTTTGTAGATGCTCTTTATTAGATTGAGGAAGTTCTTTTATTCTTAGTTCATTGAAAGTTTTTCTTTCTTTCTTCTTTTTTTTTTTATCACAAAAGGATGTTGGATTTTGTCAAATGTTTCTACTACATTTAGTTGATCATGTGGTTTTGTCCTTCATTTAATATTATGGCATATTACATTAATTGACCTTCATATGCTGAACCAATCATATTCTTGGAATAAATCCCTTTTGGTCATGCTGTATAATCGTTTCTACATGTTGATGGCTTTGATTTGCTTGCATCATATTGAGGGTGCTTACATATGTATTTCGAAAGTATATTGGTCTTTAGCTTTCCTTTCATGGTGGTCTTTGCCTGGTTTGGTATAAGAGGAACACTGGCTTCATAGAATGAGGCATAAAGTATTCCTCCCTCTTTTGTTTTTTTTGGAAGAGTTTGTGAATGACTGATTCAGATCATTTTTAGGCAGATCCTTTTTACAGAAGTGGAGGAAAGTCCGAACGATGTGATTGTATGGCACTTGATCTCTAGACTTCTAGATGTTTGTATGCACATTGTATTTTTTTCTATCATGTTGTAAAATCATCTATCTATTTAACACGTGTTTATTGAGCATCTAGTATGTGCTAGGCCTTGTCAGACAAGTTGAAAGCACCAAGTGAACAACATGATCCCTGTCTTGTCAGTTTACAGTCCAGTGATGGTGAAGGACAAGAAACAAATAAGTAAAAACCAAAGAAATAATTATTGTTGGCAGGGATGGAATGATTCATTGTATGTCTCTATAACACTGTCTCTTTAGTATATGGTATAATATCTTAAATGTATTCAGTATACATTAAAGGTGGAATGGTTCCTTTTAGTATGGTTGCTGCCTTATAACTTGATTGGGAAGATTAGGTTGTCCACACAGAGTAATGTGAGGATTGTTGCTAAGTCACTAAGTTGTGTCTGATATTTTTTGCAACCCCATGGACCGTAGCCTGCCAGATAAGTTTTTTGAATCTTTCCCACTAATTGGCCTGTCTTGAATCTTCACTACAATGGTAAACAGAAATGATAAGACTGCTTGTTCCTGACTTTAGGGGGGAATCTATCTATCTTTTCTAATTAAGTATGATGTTAACTGCTGGTTTTTTGTAGATGCTCTTTATTAGATTGAGGAAGTTCTTTTATTCTTAGTTCATTGAAAGTTTTTCTTTCTTTCTTCTTTTTTTTTTTATCACAAAAGGATGTTGGATTTTGTCAAATGTTTCTACTACATTTAGTTGATCATGTGGTTTTGTCCTTCATTTAATATTATGGCATATTACATTAATTGACCTTCATATGCTGAACCAATCATATTCTTGGAATAAATCCCTTTTGGTCATGCTGTATAATCGTTTCTACATGTTGATGGCTTTGATTTGCTTGCATCATATTGAGGGTGCTTACATATGTATTTCGAAAGTATATTGGTCTTTAGCTTTCCTTTCATGGTGGTCTTTGCCTGGTTTGGTATAAGAGGAACACTGGCTTCATAGAATGAGGCATAAAGTATTCCTCCTCTTTTGTTTTTTTTGGAAGAGTTTGTGAATGACTGATTCAGATCATTTTTAGGCAGATCCTTTTTACAGAAGTGGAGGAAAGTCCGAACGATGTGATTGTATGGCACTTGATCTCTAGACTTCTAGATGTTTGTATGCACATTGTATTTTTTTCTATCATGTTGTAAAATCATCTATCTATTTAACACGTGTTTATTGAGCATCTAGTATGTGCTAGGCCTTGTCAGACAAGTTGAAAGCACCAAGTGAACAACATGATCCCTGTCTTGTCAGTTTACAGTCCAGTGATGGTGAAGGACAAGAAACAAATAAGTAAAAACCAAAGAAATAATTATTGTTGGCAGGGATGGAATGATTCATTGTATGTCTCTATAACACTGTCTCTTTAGTATATGGTATAATATCTTAAATGTATTCAGTATACATTAAAGGTGGAATGGTTCCTTTTAGTATGGTTGCTGCCTTATAACTTGATTGGGAAGATTAGGTTGTCCACACAGAGTAATGTGAGGATTGTTGCTAAGTCACTAAGTTGTGTCTGATATTTTTTGCAACCCCATGGACCGTAGCCTGCCAGATAAGACAAAAAATAATTTTATAGTTCTGCTACTCTAGTAAGGGAAAGGAATATACGAGAGTCTGAAACTTAGTTCTCAAAACCAATGTATAAAGACGGAAGAACCCAAACAAAGCATCTTAATCACAAAGCTGCCCATTGTGCCTAGGCATGCCTCTTAAACCAGCATTTCTTGAATTGCAGAAAAATCATCTGAGGATTTAAAAAAATTTTTTTAAGGATTTTTTTTTAAATACAGGTTTTGATTTCACAGATCTGAGGGATGGTAAAATCTTCCATTGCTAGTAAACTTCCACGTAATGCCTATGTTGTTCATTCACAGACCATACTTTTGAGTAGTGAGGCCTTACGCTGTCTTTTTTGTGCAAAAGCAAAGAATCAAGAGATATCTGATGAATTAGAAAAAATTTCCTTCAGAGTTTCAGAGGAAACTGAGTTGCTACAGAACTGTCAATGAGAAGTCCTAGAAAAAGCATCAAAGTCTGCATACACCTCCCCCCACCCCCACCCAGCAGTATCCTATGAGAAAATCAGCAGAGAGGGAATAAGGGAACTCTTATCTTCCAGAATGATGTCATTTATGATGAAACTTAATTATAAGTGAACATCCATCTTTCCTGTCAAACAATGTAGTGTACATAGGCCAAATCATTTTTAATGTAAATATAAATGGTTCTTGTGTGTAGCCGCTGGGGAGATGGTTAATGCTGGGATGGAGGAGGAGGAAGATGGAGAGCTAATTCTACTTTGTAAAGGGAAAATTGCCTTGGTGCCTTGAGATTCTTACCTATTAGGAAAAAAATAAAAAAATAAATGCTAGCGGTGAAGAATTGGCTCGCAAGGCCCAACATGCAGAAATTTACATTGAACAATTTGACCTTATTTTTGCTTTCTGGTAAGATATTTAATCTAGCAATATGTGCTTTTTCTATTAGCATGATTTTTTTTTTTTTTTAAATATAGTTGAGTTTTCTGGCACATAAAATAAAGTCACACCATGTATTGGGCAAGGGTCTAGCAAGGAGGTGATTCTAGGAAGTAAGAATGAGTCTAGTACCCAGCTAGTGCAATTGGGGTGAAAAGTATCTGTAGTCTCTATATAGGCATGTAATGGTTCATTTTTTTTTTTTTTAAAGATTTATTTATTTATTTTGGGTGAGGGTCGGGTTGGGGATGGAGGGGAGCAGGCGGGCCACTGCTATTGGTCTTTCATTTCTCTATTTTCATCAGTCTTGGTACTTTGGCTCCTGTGGGCCTCCCATCGCGGTGGCGTCTGTTGTTGCTGAGTGCATGCGCTCCAGAGCTCCGACTCGGTAATTGGACACATCGGTCCAGCCGGTCCGTGGCACGTGGGATCTTCCCAGGCCAGGGATTGAACTGGCGCCCCTTGCACTGCAAGGCGGTGTCCTTACCCACTGGACCACCAGGGCAAGCCCAATGGTTCACATTTTATAATAAATTTATTATAAAATAATAAAGTTATTCATTATAAAATATAAAGTTATTTCTAGTGGAAAGATCATTTTGACCCAAATCCAGGGATGAATGTAAGCATATTACAATACTATAGAAGGCTTACGATAACCATGTTATCCTTGAATTATATTATTTTTATAACTAGTTTTGCCACAGTATCCTATGAGAAAATCAGCAGAGAGGGAATAAGGAACTCTTATCTTCCAGAATGATGTCATTTATGATGAAACTTAATTATAAGTGAACATCCATCTTTCCTGTCAAACAATGTAGTGTACATAGGCCAAATCATTTTTAATGTAAATATAAATGGTTCGTGTGTGTACCCTGGGGAGATGGTTAATGCTGGGATGGAGGAGGAGGAAGATGGAGAGCTAATTCTACTTTGTAAAGGGAAAATTGCCTTGGTGCCTTGAGATTCTTACCTATTGGGAAAAAAAATAAAAAATAAATGCTAGCGGTGAAGAATTGGCTCAAAGGCCCAACATGCAGAAATTTACATTGAACAATTTGACCTTATTTTTGCTTTCTGGTAAGATATTTAATCTAGCAATATGTGCTTTTTCTATTAGCATGATTTTTTTTTTTTTTTAAATATAGTTGAGTTTTCTGGCACATAAAATAAAGTCACACCATGTATTGGGCAAGGGTCTAGCAAGGAGGTGATTCTAGGAAGTAAGAATGAGTCTAGTACCCAGCTAGTGCAATTGGGGTGAAAAGTATCTGTAGTCTCTATATAGGCATGTAATGGTTCATTTTTTTTTTTTTTAAAGATTTATTTATTTATTTTGGGTGAGGGTCGGGTTGGGGATGGAGGGGAGCAGGCGGGCCACTGCTATTGGTCTTTCATTTCTCTATTTTCATCAGTCTTGGTACTTTGGCTCCTGTGGGCCTCCCATCGCGGTGGCGTCTGTTGTTGCTGAGTGCATGCGCTCCAGAGCTCCGACTCGGTAATTGGACACATCGGTCCAGCCGGTCCGTGGCACGTGGGATCTTCCCAGGCCAGGGATTGAACTGGCGCCCCTTGCACTGCAAGGCGGTGTCCTTACCCACTGGACCACCAGGGCAAGCCCAATGGTTCACATTTTATAATAAATTTATTATAAAATAATAAAGTTATTCATTATAAAATATAAAGTTATTTCTAGTGGAAAGATCATTTTGACCCAAATCCAGGGATGAATGTAAGCATATTACAATACTATAGAAGGCTTACGATAACCATGTTATCCTTGAATTATATTATTTTTATAACTAGTTTTGCCACAGATAATTTTGGGAATTCTGAATCTTATAACTGGAGCCTAGGCTAAAAACCATAGGGTGCTATGAAAAAGATTCTCAGTGTTTATCTGAAGTCATTAGGAAGTTAGGGGTGTTTTCTTCAGGAAACATTGTTACAAGTAGTTACTTTTGCTAAAAGTTGGTTTTAAGTATCTATCCACCACTAACTTAAGACAACTATGCTAGAATAAGTTATTTCAAGCTAGTTTATTTATGGGTTCTGGTTTCATTCCTCAATAGATTTGATGTATTTCTCATATGCTTCTTCACTAATTAGTTCATCAAATTCTGAAGGGTCACTTAATGTCATCTTGATCAGCCAACCATCTTCATAACAAGATTTTTTGACAACTCCTGGATTTTCTGCTAGAGCTTTATTAATTTCAGTTACTTCTCCTGATAGAGGGGAATAGAATTCACTAGCAGCTTTCACACTTTTCAAACTCCTCTTCTAAAATCGAGATTTATTAATGTGCATTTTTATCCCTGCTAATGTGCTTGGGCTGTATTAGGTAATGTGAAGGCTATAAAAAGGTACAAGAGATCATTCTTCTAGTCAGGAAACTACAAGCAAGCCCTGGAGGGCATATTCATACATATTCCCATTGTACAGCAATATTCATCTCAAAGGGGCATAGGAAGAAAGAGAGAAAGAGAGAATTCACTTTTGTCTGTGATGCCGAGCAGACTCTCTAGAGAATATTGTTTGATGGGAGATTAGAGGATGTTCTTGTTGCGCTAGCTCCGACTCAATGGACACATCGGTCCAGCCGGTCCGTGGCACGGGATCTTCCCAGGCCAGGGATTGAACTGGCGCCTTGCACTGCAAGGCGGTGTCCTTACCCACTGGACCACCAGGGCAAGCCAATGGTTCACATTTTATAATAAATTTATTATAAAATAATAAAGTTATTCATTATAAAATATAAAGTTATTTCTAGTGGAAAGATCATTTTGACCCAAATCCAGGGATGAATGTAAGCATATTACAATACTATAGAAGGCTTACGATAACCATGTTATCCTTGAATTATATTATTTTTATAACTAGTTTTGCCACAGATAATTTTGGGAATTCTGAATCTTATAACTGGAGCCTAGGCTAAAAACCATAGGGTGCTATGAAAAAGATTCTCAGTGTTTATCTGAAGTCATTAGGAAGTTAGGGGTGTTTTCTTCAGGAAACATTGTTACAAGTAGTTACTTTTGCTAAAAGTTGGTTTTAAGTATCTATCCACCACTAACTTAAGACAACTATGCTAGAATAAGTTATTTCAAGCTAGTTTATTTATGGGTTCTGGTTTCATTCCTCAATAGATTTGATGTATTTCTCATATGCTTCTTCACTAATTAGTTCATCAAATTCTGAAGGGTCACTTAATGTCATCTTGATCAGCCAACCATCTTCATAACAAGATTTTTTGACAACTCCTGGATTTTCTGCTAGAGCTTTATTAATTTCAGTTACTTCTCCTGATAGAGGGGAATAGAATTCACTAGCAGCTTTCACACTTTTCAAACTCCTCTTCTAAAATCGAGATTTATTAATGTGCATTTTTATCCCTGCTAATGTGCTTGGGCTGTATTAGGTAATGTGAAGGCTATAAAAAGGTACAAGAGATCATTCTTCTAGTCAGGAAACTACAAGCAAGCCCTGGAGGGCATATTCATACATATTCCCATTGTACAGCAATATTCATCTCAAAGGGGCATAGGAAGAAAGAGAGAAAGAGAGAATTCACTTTTGTCTGTGATGCCCAGGAGACTTTCTAGAGAATATATGTTTAAGAAGTGGGAGATTAGAGAGGTGAATTGTTCTTTTTAAATCAGGCTCTGCCCTGGACCCAAGGCTTTAGAAGGCCTCACTTTGTCTGTCCTCTGTTATGTCCTGACCATAGAGCAAGGATCTATGGGGTCATGTGGATATGCCACATAGAACCCACGTTCTCTTCTAGACCTGGGTACTTGGGAGTCTGAAAGTGTCTGTGTCAATGACGCTGGGCTGCCTTCCAAAATTGGGTGTGGCTACCTCAGTGCTGCTGTGCACACTTAGGCCCCCTCATTTTCCTCCAGGGGCAGGGCCAACATCCAGGAGCCCATAAAACTACCTTAGGCACAGCACTCCCAAGATGCTTTCTGATGAGTTCTCTGTGGCCATGTGGAGGGAAGTTGTGTCTTCTTGACAAAGCAAGGTATCGTGTTGTCCAAGGTACACTTAGATTTTTTTATTTTTATTTTTCTAATTATCTACCTACATCTAAGTTCTGCTGGAAAATTGGAATCTCAGACTTGAGACCCTCAGCCCAATGTCTTTTCCCTGTTTTATACTTTCTTCACTGGATATTGTCATCCCCCCTATATTCAATTTTTAGGTTTTTCTTGAAACAGTCACTCATGTAGAAAAAAGAACTGAAATAATTGTTTTCCCACCAGCTCTAGCTGTTCCTTACCACCATTTCTTCTCTTCTTTTAGTTTAGAGAGAATCAGAGAGGCGAGAAGAGAGGTGGGAAAGGAAAGGAGAAGAAAAGGATCAAACAGAACACGTTCCTCTGGGGCTGGTTGTACCTGCCCCAAGGAATAGAAGGAATAGAAATAGAATTGTCTGATGGAGCAGAAGAGGCAGAAAGAGGGACTTCCCTGGTGGTCCTGAGGCTGAGATTCCATGCTCTCAATGTACAGGGCCCAGGTTTGATCCCTGGTGAGAGAACTTGATCCCCAATGCCGGAACTAAGAATCCTGCATGCTTCAATGGAGATCAAAGGTTCTGTGTGGCCACAACTAATCATGGCACAACCAAATCAATCAATAAATATTTAACTACCACAACAAAGAAAAGGCAGAAATATATTCTAATATACCAATTGTCTTTCTAGAGAATATATGTTTAAGAAGTGGGAGATTAGAGAGGTGAATTGTTCTTTTTAAATCAGGCTCTGCCCTGGACCCAAGGCTTTAGAAGGCCTCACTTTGTCTGTCCTCTGTTATGTCCTGACCATAGAGCAAGGATCTATGGGGTCATGTGGATATGCCACATAGAACCCACGTTCTCTTCTAGACCTGGGTACTTGGGAGTCTGAAAGTGTCTGTGTCAATGACGCTGGGCTGCCTTCCAAAATTGGGTGTGGCTACCTCAGTGCTGCTGTGCACACTTCGGCCCCCTCATTTTCCTCCAGGGGCAGGGCCAACATCCAGGAGCCCATAAAACTACCTTAGGCACAGCACTCCCAAGATGCTTTCTGATGAGTTCTCTGTGGCCATGTGGAGGGAAGTTGTGTCTTCTTGACAAAGCAAGGTATCGTGTTGTCCAAGGTACACTTAGATTTTTTTATTTTTATTTTTCTAATTATCTACCTACATCTAAGTTCTGCTGGAAAATTGGAATCTCAGACTTGAGACCCTCAGCCCAATGTCTTTTCCCTGTTTTATACTTTCTTCACTGGATATTGTCATCCCCCCTATATTCAATTTTTAGGTTTTTCTTGAAACAGTCACTCATGTAGAAAAAAGAACTGAAATAATTGTTTTCCCACCAGCTCTAGCTGTTCCTTACCACCATTTCTTCTCTTCTTTTTGTTTAGAGTGAATCAGAGAGAAGAGAGGTGGGAAAGGAAAGGAGAAGAAAAGGATCAAACAGAACACGTTCCTCTGGGGCTGGTTGTACCTGCCCCAAGGAATAGAAGGAATAGAAATAGAATTGTCTGATGGAGCAGAAGAGGCAGAAAGAGGGACTTCCCTGGTGGTCCTGAGGCTGAGATTCCATGCTCTCAATGTACAGGGCCCAGGTTTGATCCCTGGTGAGAGAACTTGATCCCCAATGCCGGAACTAAGAATCCTGCATGCTTCAATGGAGATCAAAGGTTCTGTGTGGCCACAACTAATCATGGCACAACCAAATCAATCAATAAATATTTAACTACCACAACAAAAAGAAAAGGCAGAAATATATTCTTATGTTTATTATATATCCATGCTGATACAAGGATTGTCTATCATTTCTTCATCCTTGCTTCCTGTAACCTCCAGAGCTGACCTAAAATTAAGACAATCTCCTTCTTAATCCAGTGCCTAGGGCAGAAACTGGTGGTAGGAGGCCATACTTCAGGCTGGGTACATGTTGTCTGACTCGATCTTGTGGTTTGGGGGAAAAAAAAAACCCACCTGCTTAATGGCTTTCTAGATGTGACTTTCTGAAAGAAAAAGCTTCAACTGTTTTCACAGTGACCCTGTTGCTGGCAGTTGTGCCCACACCTCTACCTGTGGCTAATGTGTGCGGTGAACAGGTGAGGAGGTGGTGGAGGTCAGCTTCTTTGGTGTTCTCTTTGTTATGTCTTTAAGAGGATGGGCTGTGTGTCAGAAGCTACTGTTTTTGTTTTTATCACTCTGTTTTTTTCATTTTGGCCTCTTTTATTGGTTATTTTTGTATTTATTTTCATCCATCTCCATTTCCTGGCCTGCGTGGGCCTCCCATCACAGTGGCCTCTGTCGCTGCAGAGCACTGGCTCTGGGCGCATGTGTTTCAGAGTGCTGGCTCGTAATTAGGCACACCAGTCTCTCCACGGCACATGGGATCTTCCTGGGCCAGGGACTGAACTGGTGCCCCTTGCACTGCAAGGCAGACTCTCCACTCACTGGACCATGAGAGAAGCCCATCACTCAATTTTTTGTTTCTATTGAGTTTTCATTGAAAATATCTTTCTTTTTTTTTTTTGTTATGAATCCACAAAACATGAACTTAGTGGCCTCTGCATAAAGGTTGGTTTTCTCTACTATTGCCAAGGTAGCCTTGTGATAGGAACATATTTTAGATAAAATGATGCAGATACCATTCAAGAATTCATGAGTTCAGACCTCCTAGACCCTAGAATAGCCTGATAACAGAAATTTTTAAAAGAAGGAAGATAAAGCCTGTCATTTCAATGTATCCATATTAAGGACAATCTCAATGGAGATCAAAGGTTCTGTGTGGCCACAACTAATCATGGCACAACCAAATCAATCAATAAATATTTAACTACCACAACAAAAGAAAAGGCAGAAATATATTCTTATGTTTATTATATATCCATGCTGATACAAGGATTGTCTATCATTTCTTCATCCTTGCTTCCTGTAACCTCCAGAGCTGACCTAAAATTAAGACAATCTCCTTCTTAATCCAGTGCCTAGGGCAGAAACTGGTGGTAGGAGGCCATACTTCAGGCTGGGTACATGTTGTCTGACTCGATCTTGTGGTTTGGGGGAAAAAAAAAACCCACCTGCTTAATGGCTTTCTAGATGTGACTTTCTGAAAGAAAAAGCTTCAACTGTTTTCACAGTGACCCTGTTGCTGGCAGTTGTGCCCACACCTCTACCTGTGGCTAATGTGTGCGGTGAACAGGTGAGGAGGTGGTGGAGGTCAGCTTCTTTGGTGTTCTCTTTGTTATGTCTTTAAGAGGATGGGCTGTGTGTCAGAAGCTACTGTTTTTGTTTTTATCACTCTGTTTTTTTCATTTTGGCCTCTTTTATTGGTTATTTTTGTATTTATTTTCATCCATCTCCATTTCCTGGCCTGCGTGGGCCTCCCATCACAGTGGCCTCTGTCGCTGCAGAGCACTGGCTCTGGGCGCATGTGTTTCAGAGTGCTGGCTCGTAATTAGGCACACCAGTCTCTCCACGGCACATGGGATCTTCCTGGGCCAGGGACTGAACTGGTGCCCCTTGCACTGCAAGGCAGACTCTCCACTCACTGGACCATGAGAGAAGCCCATCACTCAATTTTTTGTTTCTATTGAGTTTTCATTGAAAATATCTTTCTTTTTTTTTTTTGTTATGAATCCACAAAACATGAACTTAGTGGCCTCTGCATAAAGGTTGGTTTTCTCTACTATTGCCAAGGTAGCCTTGTGATAGGAACATATTTTAGATAAAATGATGCAGATACCATTCAAGAATTCATGAGTTCAGACCTCCTAGACCCTAGAATAGCCTGATAACAGAAATTTTTAAAAGAAGGAAGATAAAGCCTGTCATTTCAATGTATCCATATTAAGGACAATCTCAAATTATACCAGCCACTCGAAAGTGACCACTTTTGGGAATTCCCTGGCAGTCCAGTTAGGATTCGGCAGTTCCAATGTCATATTCTAGGCTCAATTCATGGTCAGGGAATTAAGATCCCACAAGCTGTGTGACACAGCATCCCCCACCAAAAAAAAACAAAAACAAAAACAAAACCAAAAAAAACCCATACCCAAACCCCAAACCAAAACTGACCACTTTTAAAAGGCTGCTCAGGCTTGAGTTGACTTATGAAAGATACATAGGATGTGGTCACTGCCCACAGTGGGGTGGGGCATGTAGGAACAGCTGTCAAGAGATAAACAACCAAAAAAGAAAGTGTGCTTTTCAGGCGGAGGAATAAAATATCCTTATGTTAGAGGAGTTGGGGAGATTTTGAAGGTAAATGTGTGGCTTATTCAAATATAATATTTCCCGAGCTGGCATTCTTCAAAGTATCATTTGAGAACTTTAATATATGTGTGCTATGGAGAAAGTCCTTGTGGCAGAATGAATGAAAAGGAAGCATGCAGTTGTATTTCAAAGAATCTCAGAGACCTTTGAGTATAAGCTGCATCATTATTTTATGTTCTACTAAGGAAGAAAAAGCACTACGAAATAAATTATGTAGCCCAATTTCACAGATACGAAAGTAAAAAATAATGTTAGTCTTAGATTTGATGATACGTGGTTTATCTTCTCTCTCTCTCTCTTTTTTTTTTTTTTTTTAATTTTTTGGCCTCTTTTTTATTGGCTATTTATTTATTTTCATCCATGTTTATTCTTTGGCCTATGTGGGCCTCCAACTTCAGTGGCCTCTCCCGCCACAGAGCACTGGCTTTGGGTGCATGAACTCCAGAGTGTTGGCTGGCAACTCGACACACCAGTCCAGCTGCTCCATGGCACATGGGATCTTCCTGCGCCAGGGATTGAACCAGTGCCCCTTGCACAGCAAGGAAGACTCTTTACTCACTGGACCACCAGGGAAGCCCTATTTTTTCAAGTTTTACAGCATGTGTTATTAGCTTAAGTCCCAAAGAAATGAAATCTGTTTAACTTAGCCTTCCCCCAATTTTGTAACTTGAAATACTTTTATTGGGTAAATATCTTTATGAACTTATGCATAGAAACATGTTTGCTAGATTTCAGTTCATTGCAATTTTAATATTGATGATACTGAACTTCTACTTGTGCCTTTTCTAGTTGTGTCCTGAGTTCTTTTCATATGACTATACAACTTTTTGAGCACTTCCTTGCTTTCTGGTTTATCAAGAATTTCTGATTTCATATTTTACATTCCCTACTCCATTCCTTGAATCAAACATCTTAAAAATAGTTTAGTTTTAATGATTAAAATAATTCTAATTTTTCTTGAGATCTATCACCTCATTTCTGATTTTTTACTTTGGTTTATATCTTCTTTCATGTTGTGTATCATTTTATTAAAGTCTTTTAACTCAGTTTGGAAGAGGATACTACAATAGATCTATATTTTTGAATATGCCTTTCTGGTGTGACTTTATACTCTGCAGCAATCATACTCTACTCATTCTCTTTCTCTCCTCTGCTAACTTTGTATAATAAGAGTACTTTTCTGTAAATCTTTTTGATGTGAAATCAGTTTTCTTAAACTTTTTTTTTTGTCACTTCTACTGATCTTTCATTTATTTATCTTTGTTCTTTGGCCTGTGTGGGCCTCCCATTGCAGTGGCTTCTCTCGTTGCAGAGCACCGGCTCCAGGCACAAGTGCTTGAGAGCTCCAGCTCGGTAGTTGGACACATTGGTCCAGCTGCTCTGTGGCACATGGAATCTTCCCAGGCCAGGGATCGAAGTGGCACCCCTTGCACTGCAAGGCAATGTCCTTACCCACTGGACCACCAGGGAAGCCCAGTTTTCTTGAACCTATAAAGAAGCTTGATTCAGATAACTTTGTAACTTCACAGATCTCCATCTTTTGTTGCTTTTGTGTTTTAAAAAAGGTATGCTGGCTTATTTTCAGAGATTACTGGTTCTCCTTCCCTGCATACCTTTATCTGGATCTTTTTTTTTTATTTTTCATCTTTGTTATCCCTGACATGTTCAAATTTGATTCAATTCCTAGTACTTTCTCATAAGTGTGAGGCTCTATATGAGATTTGTGGGAATGTTTTTCTCTAAATATTGTTCATGAGTTTTTGGTTTTGCTATCTAATTGGTCTGCCAATTTTTATATAAGGATTCTGGAAGGTCTAAGAATTATGCTTCCACCATGGCCATATTCTCAGACTCCCTTGAAAGACCTTTTTGATGGCATAAATATGAAAACCTTACAGAGTAGTTGTCTGCAACGCCTTGATTTGATAAATGTTTTCTGAATATATTAGGAACATTAATATTGGCTTAGAGCTGTTCTACTTAATGCTTGAAACAAAAATGTTACTATCTAGTTTGGTTAAAATCTGTAATGTCAATTGTTATAGTAATTACGACTTCATGTTACACTAATTATGACTTCATGATACAGTACTCAAGACTTCATAATATTACCATTTATAGAACTCATATAACCATTATCTTAGTTAATCTTACATTCCTATAAAGTGGGTAGAGCAAGTAATAATGCTCAATTTGGAGATGAGGAATAGAAACTTCAGAAAGTTCACAACTTACTCCAAGGGTACATAGGTAGAAGAAGGTAAGGGTCCTCACGACCAGTTCAGGGTTATAACTGCACTGCCATGTCACTAACTCAGTTAAGCAAACATGCTAAGGTTTTCCTCCTTGAGTATAAACACATTTGTGCAGAACAAGGATCTTTAATGTTTGCCTTATCTCTGAGAGAAAGGGATAGACATTCCTGCTTAAGAGAGATGTTTTGAGGGAAGAGCTAGGCAAAATCCACCATTTCAATATTGTAGTAGAGTGGTCATAAGTGGGCTTCCCAGGTGGTGCTAGAGGTAAGAACCCGCCTGCCAATATTGGCTATGGAAGGGATGCAAGTTCAACTCCTGAGTCAGGAAGATCCCCTGGAGTAGGAAACGACAACCCACTCCAGTATGCTTGCTTAGAGAATTCCACGTGAAGAGGAGACTGGCGAGTTATGGTTGTAAAGAGGTGGACTAGACCGAAATGACTTAACAAGCACAAACGTGGACATAAAAGAACATGAGAAGCCAGGCAGACTGATGGCCACATCGAAGATTCAAAGACTGGGTTGTATTTCTTCCAGAGAGCAGGCATCAGCAAATGATCACCCATGGTCCAAATATGGTCAGTCTCCAGTTTTTATAAATAAAGTTGTATTGAAACAGGACCGTGCTCATTTGTTTATGTATTGTTTATGGCTGTTTCCATGCTACAAAGCAGAGTTAATAGTTACAACAGAGACCTCATGGCCTGAGCAACGATGTTAACCACTTGGCTCTTTACAAAGTTTGCTGATCCCTGCCCCGAGCGAGGGTACTTAGTACTAAAGCTGGAGAGAATGAACATTCAGAATGAACATTCAGTATGTGAGATTTACTTCTTTTCTCTCCTTACTGCCTACTCTCAATGCAAGTAGAGGTTATAATGATACTTCATGGGTTCTAGTGCTCTCTCTCCTTTCCTTAAAAATCAGGTGCTTTGTAAAAGGAAGAAGAAGACAGAAAAGGAATCAGAAGCTCCATACCAAGAACTTCCCAATCCTGAGAGCTCACGTAGACTATTGTCTCTAATTCCATGGCAACTGGAATGTGAAGGTGATGATAAAATAATGTGTTAACTGTATCTTCCTTTTCTGGGGAAACAGATTTTTACACTGCTCATATCCATTGTACATATATCTCATTAAAGGTTATACTGCTTTAAAATGAGCTTCTAGTTGAGATAATAGTATTTGATCAAGATTTAGTTTATATTAAAATAGTTTGATTGGAATATCATAGCATGAGGAAGCAAGGAAAAGGCCAAACGTGCTTACATTAGATGTAACTTGGTAAAATGGAAAGTTCAGGCACTCTTGAACATTTATAGACCTAAAAACATTCCTGCTTAAGAGAGATGTTTTGAGGGAAGAGCTAGGCAAAATCCACCATTTCAATATTGTAGTAGAGTGGTCATAAGTGGGCTTCCCAGGTGGTGCTAGAGGTAAGAACCCGCCTGCCAATATTGGCTATGGAAGGGATGCAAGTTCAACTCCTGAGTCAGGAAGATCCCCTGGAGTAGGAAACGACAACCCACTCCAGTATGCTTGCTTAGAGAATTCCACGTGAAGAGGAGACTGGCGAGTTATGGTTGTAAAGAGGTGGACTAGACCGAAATGACTTAACAAGCACAAACGTGGACATAAAAGAACATGAGAAGCCAGGCAGACTGATGGCCACATCGAAGATTCAAAGACTGGGTTGTATTTCTTCCAGAGAGCAGGCATCAGCAAATGATCACCCATGGTCCAAATATGGTCAGTCTCCAGTTTTTATAAATAAAGTTGTATTGAAACAGGACCGTGCTCATTTGTTTATGTATTGTTTATGGCTGTTTCCATGCTACAAAGCAGAGTTAATAGTTACAACAGAGACCTCATGGCCTGAGCAACGATGTTAACCACTTGGCTCTTTACAAAGTTTGCTGATCCCTGCCCCGAGCGAGGGTACTTAGTACTAAAGCTGGAGAGAATGAACATTCAGAATGAACATTCAGTATGTGAGATTTACTTCTTTCTCTCCTTACTGCCTACTCTCAATGCAAGTAGAGGTTATAATGATACTTCATGGGTTCTAGTGCTCTCTCTCCTTTCCTTAAAAATCAGGTGCTTTGTAAAAGGAAGAAGAAGACAGAAAAGGAATCAGAAGCTCCATACCAAGAACTTCCCAATCCTGAGAGCTCACGTAGACTATTGTCTCTAATTCCATGGCAACTGGAATGTGAAGGTGATGATAAAATAATGTGTTAACTGTATCTTCCTTTTCTGGGGAAACAGATTTTTACACTGCTCATATCCATTGTACATATATCTCATTAAAGGTTATACTGCTTTAAAATGAGCTTCTAGTTGAGATAATAGTATTTGATCAAGATTTAGTTTATATTAAAATAGTTTGATTGGAATATCATAGCATGAGGAAGCAAGGAAAAGGCCAAACGTGCTTACATTAGATGTAACTTGGTAAAAATGGAAAGTTCAGGCATTTCTGGCATATCGAGAACATTTATAGCATTTTGGCTTTTCACATTCATCTTTTAAAGTTCTCAGTTACAATATTTTCTTAGCCCCTTAAAAGTAATGAACATTTTTACTCTGTACCCAAAGCTTGAAATATTTTGATATATGTTAATTCAAAAGGCAAAATTTCCTCTGGAAATGCTCACTTGAGTCTGCTATGAGACATGAAAGTCTACTTGCTAAAATTACCAATATCATTGGGTTCATATCATTACATGGTTTTGAAAAATATTATTTGGGGATCTAGAAGTAATAACCATTCTTTCACAATGTCAACCCCAGAGATAGCTTCTGGTTTAATGAGTCTGTTCATCTGTGCCGCCCCCCACTTCCCGCACAATTTTTTTTGTCCGAATTAAGCATAGAGTTTAATAAGCATTGAAAAATAATTTGCAGATTCACACCCTCCCTTCCACCCTTCATCTTGGGGGAATTACATTCCTGGGGGACTGTTAAGGTATATTTCAGTATCTATTGTTCACTAAACATTTCTCTTTTGCTACTTTTAGATTATTGGTAGACTATTCCTTTGCTTCCTTTATGTTAGATATGGCCTTTGCTCTGATCAATGAAATATAAGAAAAAATCTTGAGGATCACTTCTGGTTATAAGCTTTAAGAGCCTGCATGTGAATCACGGCCATCACTTCCTTTTTCTTCAATCAGCAACATTTCATATGGTGCCAGTTCTGCACATATGGGTTCCAGAATGGGGTGAAGTGGAGGTGAGCCCTCAGTCAGCCTGTGCATGACGCATAGTCCAAGCAAGAAATGCCCCTCTATATCTCAAACCACTGGGCTCTGTGATGTCTTTTGTTACTCTGTCATAACCTGGCCCTTCCTGATTGATTCAGTGTGTCTGGGATGGCATTAAAAAATGATTTGGAATCTCCATAGTGGGCAAAACAATCAATTATTTTGCAAAGAGACTTATATATGTGAATGTTTGGCCTGGCCTTTAGGCAATGATTTTATGTTAGTATGCCTCTGGGATGCAATACACACTGTATTCTGTCTGCTCACTCTTGCTGTTGTTGTTGTTCCCTATTTATGTTATTCCCCAGAAGGAAGACAATTGAAGGAATACTTTAGATATTGAATGTTTGAGAGCCTGTCCAGTTCTCCATCAGCATCCCTTGGAGAAAGCAACCTTCAGAAAAAATTGAATGATATTAGGCTTGGGGGAAATACAGCTAGAGACTAACAAGCTATTAGCAAATTGGGTTGCTTTCAGCATAACATAGCATAACAGGATAATATAAACATGGATTAGTGCTCCACTCCAAGTTTTCATTACAAGAAGTACAGTTGATGTGAGTGGAGGAGGAGCTAAAACAAGGATTTAGCTGGAAAAACACATTTTTGTATGTGCCATCCCACTTAATGCATTTCTGTAGTTGTTTTTAAGCCCAGGTACTATTTGCATTGAAAAATAATTTGCAGATTCACACCCTCCCTTCCACCCTTCATCTTGGGGGAATTACATTCCTGGGGGACTGTTAAGGTATATTTCAGTATCTATTGTTCACTAAACATTTCTCTTTTGCTACTTTTAGATTATTGGTAGACTATTCCTTTGCTTCCTTTATGTTAGATATGGCCTTTGCTCTGATCAATGAAATATAAGAAAAAATCTTGAGGATCACTTCTGGTTATAAGCTTTAAGAGCCTGCATGTGAATCACGGCCATCACTTCCTTTTTCTTCAATCAGCAACATTTCATATGGTGCCAGTTCTGCACATATGGGTTCCAGAATGGGGTGAAGTGGAGGTGAGCCCTCAGTCAGCCTGTGCATGACGCATAGTCCAAGCAAGAAATGCCCCTCTATATCTCAAACCACTGGGCTCTGTGATGTCTTTTGTTACTCTGTCATAACCTGGCCCTTCCTGATTGATTCAGTGTGTCTGGGATGGCATTAAAAAATGATTTGGAATCTCCATAGTGGGCAAAACAATCAATTATTTTGCAAAGAGACTTATATATGTGAATGTTTGGCCTGGCCTTTAGGCAATGATTTTATGTTAGTATGCCTCTGGGATGCAATACACACTGTATTCTGTCTGCTCACTCTTGCTGTTGTTGTTGTTCCCTATTTATGTTATTCCCCAGAAGGAAGACAATTGAAGGAATACTTTAGATATTGAATGTTTGAGAGCCTGTCCAGTTCTCCATCAGCATCCCTTGGAGAAAGCAACCTTCAGAAAAAATTGAATGATATTAGGCTTGGGGGAAATACAGCTAGAGACTAACAAGCTATTAGCAAATTGGGTTGCTTTCAGCATAACATAGCATAACAGGATAATATAAACATGGATTAGTGCTCCACTCCAAGTTTTCATTACAAGAAGTACAGTTGATGTGAGTGGAGGAGGAGCTAAAACAAGGATTTAGCTGGAAAAACACATTTTTGTATGTGCCATCCCACTTAATGCATTTCTGTAGTTGTTTTTAAGCCCAGGTATTATCATTGTTAACAGTTTGCCTCCTTTTAAAATTCAGAGAAACTAAGACTCTTCCCATACCAATCATGTACTTTGATGTCTTTAGCTGTTGTGGCTGTAGGTAGCAATATCTTTCTTTTCTCTTCTCTTTGTGGGCAGGAGTCTTTTCCAAGGTACCCAGTTAGGCCTAGGCACTTTTAGACCTTTGAGAAGGCAGCTGCTGAAGTAAAGAAGTCACTTAACCTGGCCTGTATAAGTTTATATTTTCATAGAACAAAGCAATACTCTTTCCCTATTCTATCTCTAGCCACATGTATATGTTAGCAGCAATAATAAAATATGAGGCTTTGGTAAGTATAGGTCTTTGATAAGATAAAAGCTTTTTTCCCAGAACTGTTGGTTGGTATCTGGATGATGGGAGACTAGGAAGAAAGGAATACATTAACCTCATGGTTCTGATAGAAACAGCCTCTTCCCTTATGAAGAAAACACACACGTTAAACATGTGTGACTCACAAAATCATAAGAGATTGGTTACCATCTCAGTGTACTTATCTCAGTTTACAGAGCTAGTAAGTGGTTAAAATACTGCACTGTTCAAGGGAAAGTGGCTCATGAAAGGCATACAAAGAGTTAGATCCAAAGTGCAACCGCCATCCTCGAAAAGAAAGCTCCCAGCAAGAGAGATTATTGAGTTATTAGTAAGTGGAAACTCAGTGTGTCTGAGATATTTACAATGTTCCTTGTGAAATTTGGACACCAGTTTTTTCTCCTGTTCTTCGGTGAAGCTATTACTTCCTATTGGCTTATTTTTTTCTATGTTTTTCAGTGTGTGTTAGTATATAACATGCACGTAAGTGATAAGCAGAATAATAAAATGAACACAGTTGTGAACTCGCTACTCAATTTAGAACCACATACATCATTATAGCTTTTTTTTTTTTAAACAGGCATGCACTCATTTCATTTTGTTTTATTTTATTTTAGTTTAGTTTCATCCATCTTTTTGTTCCTTGGCCCGTGTGGGCCTCCCATCACAGTGGCCTCTCTTGTCGCAGAGCACTGGCTCTGGCGCATATACAAGTCTCCCATGTCACAACCTCTGTCTTCTCCCAGCCCGATGATAAACTTTGTGTTGATCATGGTTTGCTTTACTCAAAATTATTTTTGCACCTGTATATACAGACATTGGAGCAGGAAATGGCAACCCACTCCAGTATGCTTTTTTTTTTTTTTGCCTCTAAGTCTTCATTTATTTTTCATCCTTGTGTGGGCCTCCTGTCTCAGTGGCCTTTCTTGTTGCAGAGCACTGGCTCTGGGTGCATGCACTCCAGAGTGCTGGCTTGTAATTGAACACACTGGCCCACTGCTCCTTGGCATGTGGGATCTTCCCAGACCAAGGATCCAACCGGTGCCCCTTGCACTGCAAGGCAGACTCTTTACCCACTGGACCACCAGGGAAATCCCCCACTCCAGTATTCTTGCTTGGAAAATCCTATGGATATTTTGGCCAGAGGAGTCTGGCAGGCTGTAGTCTGTGAGGCCCTAAATAGTTGGACATGACTTAGCAACCAAACAACATATATGTACATAAATACACATATATCCATATGGCATGTTGGCTTTTGTTTTGAATACATGTCGAAAAACATCTTCCCTTATGAAGAAAACACACACGTTAAACATGTGTGACTCACAAAATCATAAGAGATTGGTTACCATCTCAGTGTACTTATCTCAGTTTACAGAGCTAGTAAGTGGTTAAAATACTGCACTGTTCAAGGGAAAGTGGCTCATGAAAGGCATACAAAGAGTTAGATCCAAAGTGCAACCGCCATCCTCGAAAAGAAAGCTCCCAGCAAGAGAGATTATTGAGTTATTAGTAAGTGGAAACTCAGTGTGTCTGAGATATTTACAATGTTCCTTGTGAAATTTGGACACCAGTTTTTTCTCCTGTTCTTCGGTGAAGCTATTACTTCCTATTGGCTTATTTTTTTCTATGTTTTTCAGTGTGTGTTAGTATATAACATGCACGTAAGTGATAAGCAGAATAATAAAATGAACACAGTTGTGAACTCGCTACTCAATTTAGAACCACATACATCATTATAGCTTTTTTTTTTTTAAACAGGCATGCACTCATTTCATTTTGTTTTATTTTATTTTAGTTTAGTTTCATCCATCTTTTTGTTCCTTGGCCCGTGTGGGCCTCCCATCACAGTGGCCTCTCTTGTCGCAGAGCACTGGCTCCGGGCGCATATACAAGTCTCCCATGTCACAACCTCTGTCTTCTCCCAGCCCGATGATAAACTTTGTGTTGATCATGGTTTGCTTTACTCAAAATTATTTTTGCACCTGTATATACAGACATTGGAGCAGGAAATGGCAACCCACTCCAGTATGCTTTTTTTTTTTTTTGCCTCTAAGTCTTCATTTATTTTTCATCCTTGTGTGGGCCTCCTGTCTCAGTGGCCTTTCTTGTTGCAGAGCACTGGCTCTGGGTGCATGCACTCCAGAGTGCTGGCTTGTAATTGAACACACTGGCCCACTGCTCCTTGGCATGTGGGATCTTCCCAGACCAAGGATCCAACCGGTGCCCCTTGCACTGCAAGGCAGACTCTTTACCCACTGGACCACCAGGGAAATCCCCCACTCCAGTATTCTTGCTTGGAAAATCCTATGGATATTTTGGCCAGAGGAGTCTGGCAGGCTGTAGTCTGTGAGGCCCTAAATAGTTGGACATGACTTAGCAACCAAACAACATATATGTACATAAATACACATATATCCATATGGCATGTTGGCTGGTTTTGATGGTTTTTTGAGCTTTATAAAAACAATACACATTGTGTAGTTTGCTGGGGATTGCTCTTTTTACTCAATATTTTAAGATATAGCTATGTTGTTTGTGAAATTGTCCATTTGTTTTTCCTGCTCTATGATTTTTTATCTGACTAGACTACAGTTTGTTCATCTACTTTTCTTGTTGATGGGCATTTGAGTTGTTCCTCAGGTGTATTTTTTTTTGTTTAATTTTTGAATATTTTTTTTCATGTCTCCTAGGACACAAGGGCAAAGGTTTCACTATGGGTTATCCTGGATTGTATTCTTGGTAAATATTCAACTTTATATTCTTTAAAGCATACTGCTGTGTTTTTTCCAAATTTGCTTTCCTTTCAACAATGTATATGAATAAAAGTTCCCATAGATCCACCTCTTTTAATTGTTGATATTATAAAATATCTTAATTTATGCTACTGTAGTGTATAAATGGTATTTCGTTGTGATCTGATTTGTATCTCCATGATTGCTAATGAGTTTGAGCATCTTTGCAAATATTTATTAGCAATTTGTGTCACCCTTGGCTTTTTTTTTTCAACTAGCAAGGTAACCGTCTATTCGGTTCTCATTAAGAGGGAACGAGAAGCCAGTTGATTAAAGCCTGTAGTAATTAAGTCCACAATTGGTAGGTGATAGATGACTGGAAGTAAGACAAGTGCAGTACCTTCTCTTTGAAAGCAGAACCGTGTGCAAGAGTAACCTCAGGAATTGCTTAAATCTTATACTTTTAAAATAATTTGTATCTAATAATCAACTATGCCTATAAACAATGGGACATGAATATTGAGAACAGTGGCCTTTCTTGTTGCAGAGCACTGGCTCTGGGTGCATGCACTCCAGAGTGCTGGCTTGTAATTGAACACACTGGCCCACTGCTCCTTGGCATGTGGGATCTTCCCAGACCAAGGATCCAACCGGTGCCCCTTGCACTGCAAGGCAGACTCTTTACCCACTGGACCACCAGGGAAATCCCCACTCCAGTATTCTTGCTTGGAAAATCCTATGGATATTTTGGCCAGAGGAGTCTGGCAGGCTGTAGTCTGTGAGGCCCTAAATAGTTGGACATGACTTAGCAACCAAACAACATATATGTACATAAATACACATATATCCATATGGCATGTTGGCTGGTTTTGATGGTTTTTTGAGCTTTATAAAAACAATACACATTGTGTAGTTTGCTGGGGATTGCTCTTTTTACTCAATATTTTAAGATATAGCTATGTTGTTTGTGAAATTGTCCATTTGTTTTTCCTGCTCTATGATTTTTTATCTGACTAGACTACAGTTTGTTCATCTACTTTTCTTGTTGATGGGCATTTGAGTTGTTCCTCAGGTGTATTTTTTTTTGTTTAATTTTTGAATATTTTTTTTCATGTCTCCTAGGACACAAGGGCAAAGGTTTCACTATGGGTTATCCTGGATTGTATTCTTGGTAAATATTCAACTTTATATTCTTTAAAGCATACTGCTGTGTTTTTTCCAAATTTGCTTTCCTTTCAACAATGTATATGAATAAAAGTTCCCATAGATCCACCTCTTTTAATTGTTGATATTATAAAATATCTTAATTTATGCTACTGTAGTGTATAAATGGTATTTCGTTGTGATCTGATTTGTATCTCCATGATTGCTAATGAGTTTGAGCATCTTTGCAAATATTTATTAGCAATTTGTGTCACCCTTGGCTTTTTTTTTTCAACTAGCAAGGTAACCGTCTATTCGGTTCTCATTAAGAGGGAACGAGAAGCCAGTTGATTAAAGCCTGTAGTAATTAAGTCCACAATTGGTAGGTGATAGATGACTGGAAGTAAGACAAGTGCAGTACCTTCTCTTTGAAAGCAGAACCGTGTGCAAGAGTAACCTCAGGAATTGCTTAAATCTTATACTTTTAAAATAATTTGTATCTAATAATCAACTATGCCTATAAACAATGGGACATGAATATTGAGAACTTTATTCTCACATAGATCAGTTAGCATTTTGTAGCTATTAGCAACAAAAAATTTACTTTGGCTAACTTAATCTAAAAAAAATTATTCAGAGCTGTTCAGTTCACAATCGCAAAAGAACAGAAAAACTCAAAAATGCATCCACAGGAGAATGGATGAGTCAGCTGTTGGCATTGTGGTATCTTGTGTGATGGCCTCACTGAGACTGCCATATGGTTCCCAAAGGAAATCTGATTGCTGTTACCCAAAATAAAAAAAATTAAAAAAAAAGGGAACATAGATCTGGAAGGAAGTGAAAGACTCCCAAACCTGACTCACCGAACTCTTTCTTACATAAAAAGACTAAAGGGAATGACTGGTTTCTCAAGAAGACAAGTGCAATTTAAATGAAAAAAGTATGTTTTTAACATCATAAGAAAATATTCCTCATTATTTTTCTAACTACCTAATACTTTTTTTAAAAAAGATTTATTTATTTATTTATTTGAGGGGGGTGGGGAGGGAGGGGGGTGGGCGGGCCACTTCTATTGGTCTTTCATTTGCCCATTTTCATCCATCTTTGTTCTTTGGCCCGTGTGAGCCTCCCATCACGGTGGCCTCTGCTATCGTGGGCAGATGCGCTCCAGAGCTCCGGTTCGGTAATTGGACCCATCGGTCCAGCTGCTCCACGGCACGTGAGATCTTCCCAGGCCAGGGATCGAACCGGCGCCCCTTGCACTGCAAGGCAGTGTCCTTACCCACTGGACCACCAGGGAAGCCCCTGACACTTTTTTTGACTGAAGTTTTCTAGGTTAAGCTAGTAAACCATGACATAAGTTAATTTGTGCTAAGGTATGAGGATGGTGATGATTTGGCTTAGAATAGGAGTATGCCACAACTCCAGTGCCCGACTGAACTTGTTGATATTGTTGGCTTTGGTGTTTATGAGTTCACGCATGTCCCCTTCTAGCAACTGTGAACCTTTGGGAGAGGAACTAAGTCTCTCCTCACTAAGGGAAAGGCTGGCTGCCAGGATTTCTTTGGGTCCTGTCACTAGCAGGAAACATCTTCCAATCCTATCTCTCTATCAGAATTTGACACTATTTAAGTTAGACAGTAAATTTGTTGTTTAAGAAAGTCAGACACAGAATGCCTTGGTTCCAGGAAGGCCCCAAGAATGCTGTGAGGTGGGCGGGCCAAGTCTGTGAACTCCAGGTATTCATCCACTTAGCAATGGAGAGAAGAGTGGTACCATTTTGAAGTTCAAAGGAGGCATGATCCACAGCAAGGTGATAGGTAGTTAGAGTTATTTTGTTTCAGTTTTTTGGTTTAGAAGGCAACTTATCGAAATGTATGGTAAAAATATAGATAAGCAATAACAGAATTTCAAGTATGAGCAATATAATAATACTACTCCTAACTGCCATGCATTGATTTTTATCCTCTGTGTCTCACAGAGTGCCTTATGTGTCTTAATTTTGAACCTTATAACAACACTTTCAGTAGTTTTCTTATACCTATTTTACAGGTAACACAACTGAAATTCAGATCAGTTAAGCAACTTACATAAAGTAGCAAGTGAGACTGTTGGGATGATCTCACTTTGGGAATAAAAATTATGACTAATTCTAATGAGTGCACACTTGGTTTTTCCCTACAAAGAGGTATACAGTATTGTATAACAATGCCTGTTATATTTCTGCATGGGATTATATCAATATAATGATATATATGAGACCATTAGGATTAGAATGGTGTATTTTGAATTGGTGAAGAAAAATGACGGAACTATGGGTGCTTTCTCTTCATGGTAAATACCTTTTGTCATCAACATTCCCTTTGTGAAAGACTTTTAACGAACTCCCTCTTTCCTTTTCTTTAACTGGTGTGGAGAAGTAGGAATTGGCTCAGATGAGGCTCCCCCCCTCTTTTGGTCTCTTTTATTGGTTATTATTTTTAAACCATCAGAATAGGAGTATGCCACAACTCCAGTGCCCGACTGAACTTGTTGATATTGTTGGCTTTGGTGTTTATGAGTTCACGCATGTCCCCTTCTAGCAACTGTGAACCTTTGGGAGAGGAACTAAGTCTCTCCTCACTAAGGGAAAGGCTGGCTGCCAGGATTTCTTTGGGTCCTGTCACTAGCAGGAAACATCTTCCAATCCTATCTCTCTATCAGAATTTGACACTATTTAAGTTAGACAGTAAATTTGTTGTTTAAGAAAGTCAGACACAGAATGCCTTGGTTCCAGGAAGGCCCCAAGAATGCTGTGAGGTGGGCGGGCCAAGTCTGTGAACTCCAGGTATTCATCCACTTAGCAATGGAGAGAAGAGTGGTACCATTTTGAAGTTCAAAGGAGGCATGATCCACAGCAAGGTGATAGGTAGTTAGAGTTATTTTGTTTCAGTTTTTTGGTTTAGAAGGCAACTTATCGAAATGTATGGTAAAAATATAGATAAGCAATAACAGAATTTCAAGTATGAGCAATATAATAATACTACTCCTAACTGCCATGCATTGATTTTTATCCTCTGTGTCTCACAGAGTGCCTTATGTGTCTTAATTTTGAACCTTATAACAACACTTTCAGTAGTTTTCTTATACCTATTTTACAGGTAACACAACTGAAATTCAGATCAGTTAAGCAACTTACATAAAGTAGCAAGTGAGACTGTTGGGATGATCTCACTTTGGGAATAAAAATTATGACTAATTCTAATGAGTGCACACTTGGTTTTTCCCTACAAAGAGGTATACAGTATTGTATAACAATGCCTGTTATATTTCTGCATGGGATTATATCAATATAATGATATATATGAGACCATTAGGATTAGAATGGTGTATTTTGAATTGGTGAAGAAAAATGACGGAACTATGGGTGCTTTCTCTTCATGGTAAATACCTTTTGTCATCAACATTCCCTTTGTGAAAGACTTTTAACGAACTCCCTCTTTCCTTTTCTTTAACTGGTGTGGAGAAGTAGGAATTGGCTCAGATGAGGCTCCCCCCCTTTTTTGGTCTCTTTTATTGGTTATTTATTGACTTATTTCCAACCATCTTTGTTCTTTGGCCTGTGTGGGCCTCCCATCGTGGTGGCCTCTCTCCTTGCAGAGCACAGGCTCTGGGTGCATGCGCTCCAGAGCACTGGCTCCTAATTGGACACATGGGTCCAGCTGCTCCACAGTATGTGGGATCTTCCCAGGCCAGGGATCGAACTGGTACCCCTTGCACTGCAAGGGGGACTCTACCCACTGGACCACCAGGGAAGCCCGAGGCCCCCTCTTTTGATGGAATTTAAAAAAAGAAACAAAACAGGGTCTAGGAAATGTCAAATTCTTTGGTGGAAGAATCTGTTTGGATCTTTTGTGATCATTAACTGTGGGATATAGAAAATTTTACCCATTTAGATAATAACACTATAACATTGTATTGCAACTCTGCTTATCTCTTAAGCAAAATATCTCAATTGAATACACTCTTCATAAAGGACAGCCTTATAATGCTCAAAAGAACCATGATTCTTTTTTCCTCCTTAATTTATTATTTGTAGGCTAACAACACTCCCACGTGAGTCACCAGGCCTGGGTGTGCCGCTCTCCGGTCCATCCATCGTGGACCAGAGCTCAGCATTTAGTGCAGCCGTTATCTTTCAGCTCTCGCTCGAATCAGCAGTCTTGCACAGCTTGATGCTCTCTTTGACTTAGAATTTGTCTTCTTCCTTGGCTGCTGGCTGCCTTCAGAAAGGAATGAGCCTTCTCAGTGAGTAAATGTATCTAACTCCCTAGCCCTTACATAAAGTAGCAGACTGTTGGGATGATCTCACTTTGGGAATAAAAATTATGACTAATTCTAATGAGTGCACACTTGGTTTTCCTACAAAGAGGTATACAGTATTGTATAACAATGCCTGTTATATTTCTGCATGGGATTATATCAATATAATGATATATATGAGACCATTAGGATTAGAATGGTGTATTTTGAATTGGTGAAGAAAAATGACGGAACTATGGGTGCTTTCTCTTCATGGTAAATACCTTTTGTCATCAACATTCCCTTTGTGAAAGACTTTTAACGAACTCCCTCTTTCCTTTTCTTTAACTGGTGTGGAGAAGTAGGAATTGGCTCAGATGAGGCTCCCCCCCTTTTTTGGTCTCTTTTATTGGTTATTTATTGACTTATTTCCAACCATCTTTGTTCTTTGGCCTGTGTGGGCCTCCCATCGTGGTGGCCTCTCTCCTTGCAGAGCACAGGCTCTGGGTGCATGCGCTCCAGAGCACTGGCTCCTAATTGGACACATGGGTCCAGCTGCTCCACAGTATGTGGGATCTTCCCAGGCCAGGGATCGAACTGGTACCCCTTGCACTGCAAGGGGGACTCTACCCACTGGACCACCAGGGAAGCCCGAGGCCCCCTCTTTTGATGGAATTTAAAAAAAGAAACAAAACAGGGTCTAGGAAATGTCAAATTCTTTGGTGGAAGAATCTGTTTGGATCTTTTGTGATCATTAACTGTGGGATATAGAAAATTTTACCCATTTAGATAATAACACTATAACATTGTATTGCAACTCTGCTTATCTCTTAAGCAAAATATCTCAATTGAATACACTCTTCATAAAGGACAGCCTTATAATGCTCAAAAGAACCATGATTCTTTTTTCCTCCTTAATTTATTATTTGTAGGCTAACAACACTCCCACGTGAGTCACCAGGCCTGGGTGTGCCGCTCTCCGGTCCATCCATCGTGGACCAGAGCTCAGCATTTAGTGCAGCCGTTATCTTTCAGCTCTCGCTCGAATCAGCAGTCTTGCACAGCTTGATGCTCTCTTTGACTTAGAATTTGTCTTCTTCCTTGGCTGCTGGCTGCCTTCAGAAAGGAATGAGCCTTCTCAGTGAGTAAATGTATCTAACTCCCTAGCCCTCACCCTTTTCCCACCCCAGCAATCATTAGTCGAAACATCTGTTCACCCAGCATTTGGCACATGATAGAGCTCACACTGGGATTTTTGGTTAGGATCTTTTCAGCATCAATTATTTACTAGACTGAGAGTTCCTACAAAGAAAGAACTGCCTTAAACTCCACTGTAATTCTGAGCATGAGCATAAAGAAATATTTGTTCAATTGAATTGAATATTTATACCTGACACAGTAACTCAAGGTGGTTGATAGAAGAGGGAAACCAGAAAGTCACATTTTGTCATAGAGATTTACATTAGGACTTCTCCTCCATTGGAACAGAACCACATTAATGATCTTATTCTTATGTGTAAGGATAATTCTCCTTACACATTTGTCTTTTTAACTCTCAGAGGCAGAAGTAAGAGTTAGGCTCTTGAAACAAAGCGTTATGGACCAGATTTCAACATTGCTGCTTTCTAGCCTGGTACCCTTGTGGAAGTTACTTAAACATTCCAAACCTCAGTGTTTTTATCTTTAAAATGGGAATAAATAGTCACAACCACCTAAGTGTGGTATTTTGAGGTAATATTTGTAAGGTCTGTGTAGTCAGTGCTCAGTGAGTGGTAGCTATAGTGGTTATTTTACAACTAAGAGCAAAACTGATATTTATACCACAGTGAAACTGCAGATGACTTTTCCATTCAGTTTCAAAGATGTAAAAATTTGTACAATCTAGGGCTTTCCTGGTGGTCCAGTGGGTAAAGAGTCTGCATTGTAGTGCAAGGGGCACTAGTTTGATTCCTGGCCAGGGGAGATCTCACGTGCTGCAGAGCAGCTGGACCAGTGTGTCCAATTGCATACCAACGCTCCAGAGCACATGCGCCCAGAGCCGATGCTCTGCAACAAGAGAGGCCACTGCAATGGGAAGTCCACACAGGCCAAAGAATAAAGATGGGCGGAAATAAGTCAATAAAAAACCAATAAAAGAGGCAAAGATTTTTGGTTAAAAAGAATTTGTACAATCTAAAATCATTATTCAGCAAAATTGATATTTTCTTTGCTTGCTTATACTAATAGATTTTCATTGCAATAGCATGATTATCTTGTAGCATAAAATGAGTCTTTCATGCTAGCAGCTCATGTCAAAAATATTTTTAGTTGTCCATAAGAAGTAGCTTTTCAAGCCAGTTTTTCATTCCGTACCATGTCTTGCAATGTGTATCAGTTAGGTACTACTGTATAACAAACCATTCCAAACGCACAGTGGCTTAAAATAAATTCTTTTATTTTCACCCACACAGTTGTGGGTTGTATGTGATTTGGATAAGCTAGGATGTGCTTGATTGAGTGATTCTGATTCAAGCTATAGGTCTGGTCAGGCCCAGTTGCTCATTAAATGCTGCATCCAGGTCTTCCTTATATGTGTTCATTCATTCTAGGCACAAATTCTTATGTTTAGGAAAGACAGAAGCACGAGAGGAAAGTTCAACAGTATAAGCACATTTTAAGCCTTTGTATCATATCTGCTAATATCCCATAGGCACAGCAAGTCATATGACTGAGACTGAAGTCAGGGAAATATATTCCTCCTATGGATCTAGGCAATTGGGAGTAAATGTTTTTGACTAATAATCAATCTACCATTATATATAACAGCACAATACATTCTAAATTGAGGCAGGTAACTTTGTGAATAATTTCTTCCCCACTGTCTTAAAAAGCAATAGTGACTGATAAAGGGACCCATTTTTCTAAGGGTATGTTTTCAACCAACCTTATACCACTAAGTGCTCAGAAGTTAGAATGCTCAGTTCAGCATGTCTAAGAGGCAGGTATGCAACAGAAAAACTTTAAAAATATAGCTACATAGAAAAGATGAATCCTGGCCAGGGAGATCTCACGTGCTGCAGAGCAGCTGGACCAGTGTGTCCAATTGCATACCAACGCTCCAGAGCACATGCGCCCAGAGCCGATGCTCTGCAACAAGAGAGGCCACTGCAATGGGAAGTCCACACAGGCCAAAGAATAAAGATGGGCGGAAATAAGTCAATAAAAAACCAATAAAAGAGGCAAAGATTTTTGGTTAAAAAGAATTTGTACAATCTAAAATCATTATTCAGCAAAATTGATATTTTCTTTGCTTGCTTATACTAATAGATTTTCATTGCAATAGCATGATTATCTTGTAGCATAAAATGAGTCTTTCATGCTAGCAGCTCATGTCAAAAATATTTTTAGTTGTCCATAAGAAGTAGCTTTTCAAGCCAGTTTTTCATTCCGTACCATGTCTTGCAATGTGTATCAGTTAGGTACTACTGTATAACAAACCATTCCAAACGCACAGTGGCTTAAAATAAATTCTTTTATTTTCACCCACACAGTTGTGGGTTGTATGTGATTTGGATAAGCTAGGATGTGCTTGATTGAGTGATTCTGATTCAAGCTATAGGTCTGGTCAGGCCCAGTTGCTCATTAAATGCTGCATCCAGGTCTTCCTTATATGTGTTCATTCATTCTAGGCACAAATTCTTATGTTTAGGAAAGACAGAAGCACGAGAGGAAAGTTCAACAGTATAAGCACATTTTAAGCCTTTGTATCATATCTGCTAATATCCCATAGGCACAGCAAGTCATATGACTGAGACTGAAGTCAGGGAAATATATTCCTCCTATGGATCTAGGCAATTGGGAGTAAATGTTTTTGACTAATAATCAATCTACCATTATATATAACAGCACAATACATTCTAAATTGAGGCAGGTAACTTTGTGAATAATTTCTTCCCCACTGTCTTAAAAAGCAATAGTGACTGATAAAGGGACCCATTTTTCTAAGGGTATGTTTTCAACCAACCTTATACCACTAAGTGCTCAGAAGTTAGAATGCTCAGTTCAGCATGTCTAAGAGGCAGGTATGCAACAGAGCTTTAAAAATATAGCACTTAGGAAAATAGACTGAAGTGAGTCCTAGGGGATATAGCTAAAGAGATTGCTATTACTTCTAGCAGTACAATTTATGCTTCCTGTAGGAATATGATTGGGGGTCTTTTATTCATTTATATATTTATTTTTTTGGAGAAAGAAACTCTAAATCGTGCTTGTGCTGTGTTTTATGATTTGGTTTCTGAAATATCAGATAAGGTTTTGTGTATTTTACTTACAAGAAATTTAAATTTGTTATTTCAGTCTCAAAATCATAAGGAAAAAAAAAAACATTAACACATTCTGGATTTTTAAGTGTTTGTATGGGGATGGGCAAGGCTATTACATTCTTGTTTATTTTCAGTGAAACCTCATAAAGAAGTATAGCCTTGACATCTGTTCTTGACCTTAGCATGGGAGGCTTATTCAACAAAATATGGTTCCTGAAGATAGGTCTTTCCTATAGTTACCACCTTCATGGAAAGGGATGTATTTAGACAAGGAATTGGCAATTTTTTTGAGAGTGTGATTGTACTAAACTGAACACTTCTGGAACCCGTTTTTCTTTTTTTTTTTTCTGTTGGACCCCGTTTTTCTTTTCATCTTTCCCACTTCCATCCTTAAAGCAAAAAGGATGAGAGTTTCTCACCTTCTGTACTTTGGAAAAAACACCTTTGTTCAAAGTAGGGGTTTCCAGACTTTATCGTACACTGGGATCATCAGGGGAACTTGAATAATGCTGATTTCTGGGTGTCTTATAGAGGCTGATTGAACTTGTCTGTATGTAAGAATATGTAAAGCTTTCCAGGTGAATTAACTGTGCAATCAGGTTTAGAATCTCTAATCTAAAGCCTTGTGAACTTCATCTTTGTCATTAGAATAGTTCACTGTTTATGGATCCACATTCAGTGTTGTGCAAAAACAAGAGGCTGTGCATTAACTAATGGAGTGTTATCAGTATGTCTGGAGCTTGGTGTGTTACTGCATTTAATCTTCATGAAAATCCCATGAGGTGGGTATTATTGTCCTCATTCTATAGATGATGAAACAGCCTCAGAGAAGGACATAGCTTGCCCTCAAACACAGAGTTTTTAATCACAAAGCTAGGATTCTGATGCCAGCTATTAGCTTCAAAGCCCTGTGCTGTTTCTTACTCCAAAACAAAACTGAATAGGCACTGTTTTCTTCCATCCTGTAACACGTAAAAACTTGTAAGGTAGAGAACAGTTTTTCATAATGTAAGCAGACTGGATAGGTACTCCCCAGAGAAAAAGAACCAGAAGTGGCTTTCTTGACATAAGAGAAGGGATTTTGGGCTAATCCATTTTGTGATCTGAAACTGGTCATAATGCTTGCCCTTGAATAGATCTCAGTGATTTTAAGGGAAGTAAAGGAATACAGGAACAGAGTCAAGAAACAATAGTTCAACAATAAAACAGTTCAAGCTCTTCCTCAAGGGATATACATTGTAATATAAATGTCCATCATGGATGAATGGATAAAGAAGATGTGGTGTGTAAATATATATATATATATATATATATATATATATATATATATATATATGATGGAATATAACACAACTCTTAAAACTAAAATGAAATAATGCCATTTACAGCAACATGAATGGACCTAGAGATTATCGTATCGTATCGTATTGAAGCTAAGTCAGACAAATACAAATATTGTATTATATTCCTTATACGTGGAATTAAAAAAATAGTACAAATGGAATTATTTACAAAACAGGAATAAAGTTACAGGTATAGAAAGCAAAATTACGGTTGTTAAGGGGGAAAATGAAGGAGAGGAATTAATTAAGAGACTGGGATTGACATGTACACACTACTATATATATATATAAAACAGATAACTGATAAGAACCTATTGTGTAGCACAGGAAACTCTATTTAATATTCCATAATGACCTATATGGGAAGATAATCTAAAAAAGAGTGGATATATGTATATGTATAACTGATTCACTTTGCTGAAACTAACACAAAATTTTGCAGAAACTAACACAAAAGTGTAAATCAACTAGACCATTAAAAGAAATTAGACCATTTCAGATATATTACTTTACAGATGAAGTCATACAGAGGTAGGTTAGGGCCCTAATCCAATCTGACAGATATCCCTGTAAGAAGACACCACGTGAAGACATGAAAACTCCAGGTGAAAATGGAGGAAGAGGTTGGAGTGATGCACCTATGGGCCAAGGAGTGTGGAGGATTGCCAGTGTCACAAGAAGCTAGGAGAAAGGCTTGGACACGTATTCTCTTAAGGCCCTCAGGAAGAACCACCTCTTCTGATGCCATAGCTTCAAAGCCCTGTGCTGTTTCTTACTCCAAAACAAAACTGAATAAAAACTTGTAAGGTAGAGAACAGTTTTTCATAATGTAAGCAGACTGGATAGGTACTCCCCAGAGAAAAAGAACCAGAAGTGGCTTTCTTGACATAAGAGAAGGGATTTTGGGCTAATCCATTTTGTGATCTGAAACTGGTCATAATGCTTGCCCTTGAATAGATCTCAGTGATTTTAAGGGAAGTAAAGGAATACAGGAACAGAGTCAAGAAACAATAGTTCAACAATAAAACAGTTCAAGCTCTTCCTCAAGGGATATACATTGTAATATAAATGTCCATCATGGATGAATGGATAAAGAAGATGTGGTGTGTAAATATATATATATATATATATATATATATATATATATATATATATATGATGGAATATAACACAACTCTTAAAACTAAAATGAAATAATGCCATTTACAGCAACATGAATGGACCTAGAGATTATCGTATCGTATCGTATTGAAGCTAAGTCAGACAAATACAAATATTGTATTATATTCCTTATACGTGGAATTAAAAAAATAGTACAAATGGAATTATTTACAAAACAGGAATAAAGTTACAGGTATAGAAAGCAAAATTACGGTTGTTAAGGGGGAAAATGAAGGAGAGGAATTAATTAAGAGACTGGGATTGACATGTACACACTACTATATATATATATAAAACAGATAACTGATAAGAACCTATTGTGTAGCACAGGAAACTCTATTTAATATTCCATAATGACCTATATGGGAAGATAATCTAAAAAAGAGTGGATATATGTATATGTATAACTGATTCACTTTGCTGAAACTAACACAAAATTTTGCAGAAACTAACACAAAAGTGTAAATCAACTAGACCATTAAAAG
Organism: Tragulus kanchil; assembly: GCA_022376925.1. NCBI lineage: Eukaryota > Metazoa > Chordata > Mammalia > Artiodactyla > Tragulidae > Tragulus > Tragulus kanchil. Next base: position 108,461,874 of record JAIOJX010000029.1, on the reverse strand, counting down.
AAATTAGACCATTTCAGATATATTACTTTACAGATGAAGTCATACAGAGGTAGGTTAGGGCCCTAATCCAATCTGACAGATATCCCTGTAAGAAGACACCACGTGAAGACATGAAAACTCCAGGTGAAAATGGAGGAAGAGGTTGGAGTGATGCACCTATGGGCCAAGGAGTGTGGAGGATTGCCAGTGTCACAAGAAGCTAGGAGAAAGGCTTGGACACGTATTCTCTTAAGGCCCTCAGGAAGAACCACCTCTGCTGATGACTTGCTCTCAGACTTCAAATCTCCAGAACTATTAGACAATACGTTGCTGCTGTTTAAAGCCATCCAGTTTGTAGTACTTTGTTAGGTCAGCCCTCAGAAAGTAATTTATTTAGTATATATTGACAAAAAAAATCATCTGAAAGATTTTAAGAAAACTTGACAAATTTACATGATCTTCAAGTGGTACAATCTATCAACATGATGCTTTCATTAGGAAATCTAAGTAGACATCTGAAGTCTGTGGAGGGTGCTGGTAGTCAGGGAGAGAAAAATTACCCAGTGCTTTTGGAAGACTGCTCATCACCGGGGAGAAACCATGAACATCTCCATAGAAGTAATGGGTCCAAGAACATGCTTGGGAGACTGGGAAAGGCCAGCGGGCTTTCAGAGCAGAAAGCTGAGTGATTGAAGAGAGTTTAAGAGAAAGCAGAGAGGCCTGGGGCTCATTTTTGCTGGTTTATTTTCTTTTTCCATTTGTTTATTCCTTACAAGTCAGATTTTGGAACAATTAGCAAAATATCATGCAAATATTCCCAGTGTGACTACACATGAATAACTTTAATTCTGCTGAACATTTGTCTTGTTGCTATAAAATACATCTGCTATTTGCATTAACTTAATCTGTTAAGATATTGTGAACTAAACCACAGACTTCCAGAGACATTTAGGAAACAACTTCCCTTTTTTATTGGACACTTTTGACCAGCAAAATCTGCTTTGGTGATCACACAATCACACCCCGGGAGCACCTTTCTCCCAGGGCTGTCCCAAGGGTTGGAGGAGCAAATAGAAGAAGAAGCATGAAATAATTAAAAGAAATTAGACCTTTCGATATATTACTTTACAGATGAAGTCATACAGAGGTAGGTTAGGGCCCTAATCCAATCTGACAGATATCCCTGTAAGAAGACACCACGTGAAGACATGAAAACTCCAGGTGAAAATGGAGGAAGAGGTTGGAGTGATGCACCTATGGGCCAAGGAGTGTGGAGGATTGCCAGTGTCACAAGAAGCTAGGAGAAAGGCTTGGACACGTATTCTCTTAAGGCCCTCAGGAAGAACCACCTCTGCTGATGACTTGCTCTCAGACTTCAAATCTCCAGAACTATTAGACAATACGTTGCTGCTGTTTAAAGCCATCCAGTTTGTAGTACTTTGTTAGGTCAGCCCTCAGAAAGTAATTTATTTAGTATATATTGACAAAAAAAATCATCTGAAAGATTTTAAGAAAACTTGACAAATTTACATGATCTTCAAGTGGTACAATCTATCAACATGATGCTTTCATTAGGAAATCTAAGTAGACATCTGAAGTCTGTGGAGGGTGCTGGTAGTCAGGGAGAGAAAAATTACCCAGTGCTTTTGGAAGACTGCTCATCACCGGGGAGAAACCATGAACATCTCCATAGAAGTAATGGGTCCAAGAACATGCTTGGGAGACTGGGAAAGGCCAGCGGGCTTTCAGAGCAGAAAGCTGAGTGATTGAAGAGAGTTTAAGAGAAAGCAGAGAGGCCTGGGGCTCATTTTTGCTGGTTTATTTTCTTTTTCCATTTGTTTATTCCTTACAAGTCAGATTTTGGAACAATTAGCAAAATATCATGCAAATATTCCCAGTGTGACTACACATGAATAACTTTAATTCTGCTGAACATTTGTCTTGTTGCTATAAAATACATCTGCTATTTGCATTAACTTAATCTGTTAAGATATTGTGAACTAAACCACAGACTTCCAGAGACATTTAGGAAACAACTTCCCTTTTTTATTGGACACTTTTGACCAGCAAAATCTGCTTTGGTGATCACACAATCACACCCCGGGAGCACCTTTCTCCCAGGGCTGTCCCAGACAATAGAAAAAGAAGCATAATGGAACATTAGAGAAGGCAAGGGTTGGAGGAGCAGGAGGGATGTTTATCAGTAATAGAAGCAAGCAGTGAAATAAATAATTGAAGGAACTGCAGCACATGGGTATACATTCTGTGTATTTGTGAGATGGACAGAAATTCATTGAACTCGACACGTGCAAAGTATTGGGTTACACACTTCACATAATTCATATATGAATATCTTGTGGCCCTCTAGAGGGTAGATTTTAGGGAGGTAAATGATCTGTCCCACATTATGTAGAGAATAGGGAGCAGGGTGACTATTACATTCATTCAGCAAATGTTTATTGAGTACCTACTCTGTGCCAGGTACTGTTCTAGTTACTAGGTGCATGCATGCTTGCGAGCTAAGTCACTTCAGTTGTGTCCACCTCTTTGGAACCCTATGGACCATAGTCCGCCAGGTTCCTCTCTCCAAGAGATTCTTCAGGTAAGAATACTGGAGTGACTTGCCGTGCCCTCCTCTGGAGAGCTTCCCGACCCAAGGATCAAATTCACGTCTCTTATGTCTATTGCTCTGGCAGGCACTGAATCACTAGAGCCACCTGGGAAGACTCATTTAGTGAATAGATGAATGCATATGTCTGACATTCTTAGTTTCCTGACTTGCTAGCTTCCACTGATGACTAAGCTTTTATTAATAATTTCATCATAGTAAATAATAAGCTGTAGAATATAGTTTCCTGCTTTTGAAACATTTTATTTAAATTTTTATTATTTTTCAGCCTCTAAACTCTTCTTCCTGGGAAATATCCACTCTGAAATTTCTTTCTTTTCCTAGAAGAGAGCACTTTATCAGCTTTGAGAAGATTGTTATTCAATAGAGAGCTGGTTCAAGTCCATTTTGAGACATAGGTTCCTTTGAGGTTTCAATATAAGGAAGGCACATTGAAGGACTGGTTAGCACAAGTATTCATATTCATAACACACTCCCCGTCTCTATTGTATCTCAGACTCATTCCTCTTCCATAATTCCATGATCTTTATCACTTTATCAGCTATCCCCTAAGGAAATATGCTGATAATTCACAAAACAAATACATCTGCTCCTTGGCCCCTCTTCTCCTATCAGTCTTCCAGTGTATCCAGCTCTGATTTCTCAATCCAACAGTATATGATGAAACCAGTAGGCATGGTCATCCAGAGCAGTGGCAGTGATATAAAGTTCCAAGAATTGGTTCCACTTCAGGCTAGCCCCAGCAAGCGCCTTCAGGGGAGGATGCCTCTTCCTGCCTTCTTGACAGTGGGTAATGCCTTGTGGAGTGTCACTTAAATAAAAGAATTATTAGGGTTTATTTCTTTTGAACTGGAGTGACTGGGGATTACTGGCCCCAAACACCAAACAAATGTATAAAAGTAGAAAGAGATCTTGACTATATATATAATAGAAATACACATTGACATTTTAGACATAATATTTGATTCCACTAGTTGATTTTTCCTTTTATTGGGGTGAGGATGGGAGTAGGGGAGGGGGTCATAGAAAATGAGTTTATAACTTTGTGAAATATATGCATATAAATGTGTGTGTATATATATATATATATATATATATATATATATATATATATGTCAATTTTTGTGTGTGTTTCTTTTGTAATATATTTTTTAAACTTTTATTTATTTATTTTCATCCATCTTTTATTCTTTGGTCTGTGTGGGCCTCCCAGTACAGTGGCCTCCCTTGCTGCAGAACATTGGTTCTGGTCACATACACTCCAGAGTGCTGGCTTGTAATTGGACACACCGGTCCAACCTTTCCAGGGCACGTGGGATCTTCCTGGATCAAGGATCAAACTGGTGCCCCTTGCACTGCAAGGCAGACTCTTTACCCACTGGACCACCAGGGAAGTCCTGCTTTTGTAATATTTTTAACACATACTTTTCCCCTTAAAATCTCTGTTATTGAGTACAGAAGTAGCCTATTATATATTTCTTCAATGAAATCAATTGCAGGAGTGGACTTTCTTTATATTTGATATTTAAGATACCTCCTGTCCCCTTTCATTCTCTTAACATTAAGATAGCTAAACTAGATTGCTTTCTCACAATTCAAATCCTATTTTCATAAAATCTCTGGTCCTTACTTTGAGTTCTGTTTTAATCTTCTTCCCCTGGAATTCTTGCTTCTACCCTTACCAGAGTTGAGGAACTGAGAAAAGGCCCAGTTGCAGCCTTTAGTTCAAGATCAGGAGATTGTCTGCTTGAGAAATAAGATGGTTCAACACATGGTGTTCTAGGAATCATGCTGCATCCTTTCAAGAAAACAGGGGGAGGGAATGTGTGTGTGTGTGTGTGTGTGTGTGCATGTGTATGTGTGTATGTACTTGTTGTAGTAGTCATAGCTGAAATCTGCTCTGCTTCTTTCTTCTCTATAAAGACAAGAAATACCACATCTTGCTTTTTCATGAAGCTGAAAAGACTGATAGCAAACATTGACTTTGAACTTTAAAATTAACAAGCAGTCCCCCTAAAAGAACTCACAACCACATGAAGAGACAGGTATACTGGATAGGATCTATTACACGAATGAGCAGGGATCAGGGTGCAGAATCTTAAAGGAACTTTATTTTTGTCCCAACTTCCCCATTTAAACCTACTCAATGAGCAAAGGTTTCCCCTTGCCACTGGATAAAATTTCAGAGCCCTATGGCCCTTCTGCTTACTTTCATATGATAAATGTCAAATGGCCACCTAGAGGAATATAAAGCACAGTCTCAAACAAGAATTCAGGATGGCCAATTCACCTCCATTTTCCAGTGTTCATGCAGTGGTACGTCTATCTTCTCCTCCATCTCCAACCTGCCCACCTTCTTTCTTCCTTGTGCACCTGGACTTTTACTCTCTAGCTGCCAGCTCAGTCCCCTCTGGGGTGGTAGAGACCAGTAAGAAAAACAGAAATGTTCTTTCATGACTGGTACTCATAAGCTGGCTCTGTTTTCTGTAGGCTGAATTTTCTAGAAGATGATTAAATACCACCCTTCTCCTGTGTGGAACATACAGGGTTGTTCAGACATCACCTGCTGGACAACCCATCTGCCCTTCTCTGGACATGAATGCTGTTTATTTCTTGACCTGCCCTCCTGATACTCAACTGTTAGCTCTGCCCCCTCCATGCCAGCCTCTTACAGTTAACATCCTCTTATATCATCAAGTTCTTCATAAGGCACACTTCTTGTTGAAAATTTGGGCAGCAGTTAATAAAATTCTCTTAACATTAAGATAGCTAAACTAGATTGCTTTCTCACAATTCAAATCCTATTTTCATAAAATCTCTGGTCCTTACTTTGAGTTCTGTTTTAATCTTCTTCCCCTGGAATTCTTGCTTCTACCCTTACCAGAGTTGAGGAACTGAGAAAAGGCCCAGTTGCAGCCTTTAGTTCAAGATCAGGAGATTGTCTGCTTGAGAAATAAGATGGTTCAACACATGGTGTTCTAGGAATCATGCTGCATCCTTTCAAGAAAACAGGGGGAGGGAATGTGTGTGTGTGTGTGTGTGTGTGCATGTGTATGTGTGTATGTACTTGTTGTAGTAGTCATAGCTGAAATCTGCTCTGCTTCTTTCTTCTCTATAAAGACAAGAAATACCACATCTTGCTTTTTCATGAAGCTGAAAAGACTGATAGCAAACATTGACTTTGAACTTTAAAATTAACAAGCAGTCCCCCTAAAAGAACTCACAACCACATGAAGAGACAGGTATACTGGATAGGATCTATTACACGAATGAGCAGGGATCAGGGTGCAGAATCTTAAAGGAACTTTATTTTTGTCCCAACTTCCCCATTTAAACCTACTCAATGAGCAAAGGTTTCCCCTTGCCACTGGATAAAATTTCAGAGCCCTATGGCCCTTCTGCTTACTTTCATATGATAAATGTCAAATGGCCACCTAGAGGAATATAAAGCACAGTCTCAAACAAGAATTCAGGATGGCCAATTCACCTCCATTTTCCAGTGTTCATGCAGTGGTACGTCTATCTTCTCCTCCATCTCCAACCTGCCCACCTTCTTTCTTCCTTGTGCACCTGGACTTTTACTCTCTAGCTGCCAGCTCAGTCCCCTCTGGGGTGGTAGAGACCAGTAAGAAAAACAGAAATGTTCTTTCATGACTGGTACTCATAAGCTGGCTCTGTTTTCTGTAGGCTGAATTTTCTAGAAGATGATTAAATACCACCCTTCTCCTGTGTGGAACATACAGGGTTGTTCAGACATCACCTGCTGGACAACCCATCTGCCCTTCTCTGGACATGAATGCTGTTTATTTCTTGACCTGCCCTCCTGATACTCAACTGTTAGCTCTGCCCCCTCCATGCCAGCCTCTTACAGTTAACATCCTCTTATATCATCAAGTTCTTCATAAGGCACACTTCTTGTTGAAAATTTGGGCAGCAGTTAATAAAATATTCTTTCACAATTATAGTTCCTTTTTCTTTTAAAAGATTTATTTATTTATTTATTTTGGGTGGGGGTCGGGTTGGGGAGGGAGGGGAGCGGGCAGGCCACTTCTATTGGTCTTTCATTTCTCTATTTTCATCCGTCTTTGTTCTTTGGCTCCTGTGGGCCTCCCATCACGGTGGCGTTTGTTGTTGCAGAGCACCGGCTCTGGGTGCATGCGCTCCAAAGCTCCGGCTCGGTGATTGGACGCATCAGTCCAGCCTCTCTGCGGCACGTGGAATCTTCCCAGGCCAGGGCTTGATCTGGAGCCCCTTGCACTGCAAGGTGGTGTCCTTATCCACTGGACCACCAGGGGAAGCCCCACAATTATAGCTCCTTGAATTCTTTCATGTTCTCCATTTGGGAAAGCAATCTATTGACTTAGTAAACCTTTTCTTAGTTATTTCTTTTGAAAATTTGCAGCTGGAAAGTCCTGTAGGAGTTTCTTGGATACTGAAGTTTTGTGCATCAGTTATACTGTTGTTTAATCACCCTGCTACATGTGTTCTGTAGCTAATTCAGATCATAAGGGTTTATCCCCCCACCCTTTTTTTTTTAAAGAGTTATTTATTTATTTATTTTGGGCGGGGGTCGGGATGGGGAGAGAAGGGAGTGGGTGGGCCACTTCCACTGGTCCTTCATTTCTCTATTTTCATCCGTCTTTGTTCTTTGGCTCCTGTGGGCCTCCCATCGCGGTGGCATCTGTTGTCGCAGAGCGCCAGTTCTGGGCGCATGCGCTCCAGAGCTCCGGCTCGGTGATTGGACACATCAGTCCAACCGCTCCGCGGCACGTGGGATCTTCCCAGGCCAGGGATCGAACTGGCGTCCCTTGCACTGCAAGGCGGTGTCCTTATCCACTAGACCACCAGGGGAAGCCCGAGTTTATCCCTTTTTATGTGTATGCTTTACTATCATTAGGATTCTGAGACCAGAGAGTTAGGAGAAAGTGAGAGTTGTAAGTCTTCTCTGCATGTGGGTGGCAGTCTAAAGAAGGCTTTATAGAGGAGAGGCCTGTCTTGGACTAGGGGATGGAGGAATTTTGGACCAAAATTCAGGACAGAAAAGGGTTTGAAATTAAGAATATGTTGCATAAGTAAAGGTACAAGAAGAACTAGATTGTATATGGACATAGAAGGAACAGTGGCCTCCTGTGGCAGGCAGGATTCCGAGAGAATCCCCTAATGACTCATACCTTTACATAACATTTTTCCCTTTAGTGTGGCCAGGAGTTGTGATGTGATGGAATGTCTACTTCTGTGATTGTATTATATGCAAATTGAAGGGAATTTTGCAAATGCAAGTAGGATCCCTAATCAGCTAACTTTGAATTAAGCAAGAGAAAGATTATTCTGGATGGTCCTGACCTAATTAGTTGGGCCTTTAGAGGAGACAGGCTTTCCTACTTGCCTGGAAGAAATCACACACTGGGAACTGCCCAAAGCAAAGCATGACTTTCAGGAATTTAGGGTCTCAGTTCTATAGCCACAAAAAATGGAATTCTGTCAGCACCCTGGAAGAACTTGGAGGAGGATACAAATCCTCGGATAAGACCACTGTCTTGACCAATGCTAATACCACTATTGTCTCAAGCAGTTCAAGGTGTAAATTAGAAACACAGCAAATAGAAAATGAATGCACCTCCCTTCATCAGACTGTTTAATGTTGGAGTCTGTTAGGAGAAAGGAATTCAAATTTAATGAGCGACCTAACTGGGTAGGATTTAAGATGATGCTGGATTTGATGGGAGTTACTGTTCAATATAGATCCAGATATACTTTGTAGAAAATACAGTAAGTCTAGTTGGCTCATGTTCCATATTTTTTACAGATGGACTGAGAGTGCTTCTCTGCATTATCCTTACCTCAGGATCCGGGCTAATGAACATCTCTTCTGCAACATTGCCAATGTCTATGACATAATACTATGAATTGTGTAAAAGTGCTTACAACTTCAACTCCAAAGGTGCCACTTTTCATTTTTTACTCATATTTCATTGGACAAATCAAGACACCTGGATACACCTAGCTTCAAAGAATGAATGAAAGAATCTGAAAGAATTGAAAGAATGAATCCAAATAGGTGAATTTCATCAAACAGTGTTCAATAGTAATTTTATTTAGTGTCTTTTTCATGGGTGGCAGGAGGAGGGAAGGCCTGTCTTGGACTAGGGGATGGAGGAATTTTGGACCAAAATTCAGGACAGAAAAGGGTTTGAAATTAAGAATATGTTGCATAAGTAAAGGTACAAGAAGAACTAGATTGTATATGGACATAGAAGGAACAGTGGCCTCCTGTGGCAGGCAGGATTCCGAGAGAATCCCCTAATGACTCATACCTTTACATAACATTTTTCCCTTTAGTGTGGCCAGGAGTTGTGATGTGATGGAATGTCTACTTCTGTGATTGTATTATATGCAAATTGAAGGGAATTTTGCAAATGCAAGTAGGATCCCTAATCAGCTAACTTTGAATTAAGCAAGAGAAAGATTATTCTGGATGGTCCTGACCTAATTAGTTGGGCCTTTAGAGGAGACAGGCTTTCCTACTTGCCTGGAAGAAATCACACACTGGGAACTGCCCAAAGCAAAGCATGACTTTCAGGAATTTAGGGTCTCAGTTCTATAGCCACAAAAAATGGAATTCTGTCAGCACCCTGGAAGAACTTGGAGGAGGATACAAATCCTCGGATAAGACCACTGTCTTGACCAATGCTAATACCACTATTGTCTCAAGCAGTTCAAGGTGTAAATTAGAAACACAGCAAATAGAAAATGAATGCACCTCCCTTCATCAGACTGTTTAATGTTGGAGTCTGTTAGGAGAAAGGAATTCAAATTTAATGAGCGACCTAACTGGGTAGGATTTAAGATGATGCTGGATTTGATGGGAGTTACTGTTCAATATAGATCCAGATATACTTTGTAGAAAATACAGTAAGTCTAGTTGGCTCATGTTCCATATTTTTTACAGATGGACTGAGAGTGCTTCTCTGCATTATCCTTACCTCAGGATCCGGGCTAATGAACATCTCTTCTGCAACATTGCCAATGTCTATGACATAATACTATGAATTGTGTAAAAGTGCTTACAACTTCAACTCCAAAGGTGCCACTTTTCATTTTTTACTCATATTTCATTGGACAAATCAAGACACCTGGATACACCTAGCTTCAAAGAATGAATGAAAGAATCTGAAAGAATTGAAAGAATGAATCCAAATAGGTGAATTTCATCAAACAGTGTTCAATAGTAATTTTATTTATTTCTTTTTCTTTTTTTCTTCCTTTTTTCCGAGGGGGGTTCGTCAGTTTTTAGTTATAGAGAACTTTATCTGTTTTCAAGAGTACTATACCTTTCTTTGTTTATTTGGCTGTGTCAGGTCTTAGCCGCAGCATGTGGGATGTTCCTTGTGGCACACAGGCTTCTCTTTAGTTGTGGCATGTGGGCTCAATAGTTGTGACGCACAGGCTGCAGAGAGCCGGCAGGCTTAGTTGCCCCATGGGACATGGAATCTTAGATCCTCACAGTAGCAGGAGTTTAGTTGCTAAGTTGTGTCCAACTCTTGCAATTCCATGGATGGTAGCCTACCAGGTTCCTCTGTCCATGGGATTCTTTTTATTTTTTTGTGGAGGGGGCGGGTTGGGGAGGGAGGGGAGCAGGCGGGCCACTTCTATTGGTCTTTCATTTATTCAGTTTCATCCATCTTTGTTCTTTGGCCCATGTGGGAGGTGTGGGCCTCCCATCGTGGTGGCCTCTTTGTCACAGAGCACCAGCTCTGGGCGCATGTGCTCCAGAGCTCCGGCTCGGTAATTGGACGCATTGGTCTAGCTGCTCCGCGGCACGTGGGATCTTCCCAGGTCAGGGATCAAATTGGCGCCCCTTGTACTGCAAGGCGGTATCCTTACCCACTGGACCACCAGGGAAGCCGCATGGGATTCTTCAGGCAAGAAGAGTGGAGTGGGTTGCCATTTCCTTTTCCATCAACAGTAATTTTAAAACAAGGAGGTGACAATGATAGCCAGCTTCTTAATTTACACTCAAGTGTTTTCTTTCTCATCCCACATTCTGAGAATTTGTGCATGTGTTCACTGCAAGCTCACAATTAGTTTTGTATTCGCTATGTGCCACTGCGTAGAACTATATACAACATTAAGAAATGGATGTCTTTTCTTGCATGGATGCTTCTACCCTAATATTCCTGGTGGATAGAGAATGCATTTTGAGGCACTTTAAAAGTAAGAACATGAATCTTCCTGCCTCTTCTATGTCTTCACATCTTTCCTGAGACTTAGTTTACTAATGAATTCAGGGTCAGTCAGGGAAGACACGCAAGTCTTTCAAAGACAGATGCTGACAAAAACTTTGAGTGGTATTCTAATCAATTTTGTGTTAAGGCAGAAAAGAGTGGAAATGTGAGAGATAGAAAATAAAAATCGGAATGTGTTTATGCCAGTTAGTTAATAATATTCTGGTTTTTAAATTCTCACAGCACTTTCAACTCTATTATGACTGATGTAGGAAGGGCACTTATTTTTGTCCCACTTGTGATAAGTGAAAAATTGAGTGATAGAAAATATTTGACTTGCCTCTCTTCTTCGCCAAGCCAAATGATCCCTTAAGAAAGAATCTGCAGATATTTCACTTCTCCAAGGATTAGCTACATTTACGTTTCAAAGTGAAATGGAATCTATATCCTTGGGAAAATTTTTTCAGGCATCAACAAAGATGTGTTAGGGACCGGCATGGAATGGTAAGGTTATAGATGGCAAATGCCATCCTGTCAATCATTTCAGAAGCCAGACACAGAGGAGGGAGGCAGGAGAGAAGGAGAAGATGAATGAATGTATGAAGTCTGACACACCCATGAAAGTGCTGTGTGGAAGAAGCAGACATGGAAGATGGGCACAAGTGGTCAGAGAAATAGAAGGAAAAACAGGAGAGAAGGTCTTTAGAACTGAGAGGAGAGCATTTCCGAAAGGAAGGAAGGGAACAGTGTCAAAGTCCAGAGAAATTAGCTGAAAGGATGAGGAAAGAGTACTGAAGATACTGTAAGTCAGGACTGCTACTGACCTGCCTTATGAACCCCATAATAAAGGAGGAATGGAAACAAGACTCTTTCCCAAGAAACTGCAGGAGGACTGGCGAGCAGGGTGATAGTTTCTGATAAGGATACAACCTCAGGAAATTTAAAAAAGCATTATGAGGGGAGAGATTTGTATTATAAGTGGATTTGCATATTTGGAGGGTAAAGTGGTCACAAAGACAGAAAGTTTCATGGTGCAAATGAGAGGTGTACTGTTGCTGGAACAAGGTGCCTGCTGAGAGTGCATTTCTGGTGAAGCGTCAGTTTCCAGTAGGAGGAGGGAGCTCTCCTCCTGGAAGCAGGAGGGAAGGAGGGAGGTGGTGCCTCATACAAATGGGTGAGAGAGGGCTGGAGGGTGAGGTCCACTCCAGAAGCCTCACATTGCTTTCTAACTACACAAGAAATTTATCTGTAGTGGGGAGGAAAGATGGAGACTACCTAGCTCATAAGGAACTTTGCCAAAGATGCCATTGTAACTGTTTGGGGTCAATAATGTAGCATCTGCGTCAGGCTTCCCTGGTGGCTCAGACAGTAAAGAAACTGCCTGCAATGCAGAACACTGAAGTTTAACTCCTGGGTAGGGAAGATCCCTGGAGAAAGAAATGGCTACCCACTCTAATAATCTTGCCTGGAGAACTCCATGGATAGAAGATCCTAGTGGGCTACACTCCACGGGGTCACAAAGAGTCCAACATGACTGAGAGACTAATACTTTCACTTTCACTTCATGGGATTTCCCTGGTAGTCCAGTGGCTAAGATGCTATGCTCCCGATCAGGGGGCCTGAGTTTGATCCCTAATTTCCTATTACCTGTCTTCCCTTGTGGCTCAGTGGTAAAGAATCTGCCTGCCAATCCAGGAGCCACAGGAGACTCAGGTTCAATTCCTGGGTGGGGAAGTTCCCCTGGAGGCAGAAATGTCAATCTACTCCAGTATTCTTGCCTGGGATAATCCCATGAGCATAGAAGCCTGGTGGGCTACAATCCATAGGGTTGCAAAGAGTTGAACATGACTGAGCACACATGCATAATGTTCATTCATGCAACATCTAGGAGAGCTTTGCAGAGCTTCATCCTGCTTTTGGACAAGGCAGGAAGGATATGAAGTCCAGGAGGTCCATTTGAGCCAGATCTCCCTTCACACGCCCCCTAGCCAGTCTTGAAAGAGCATGTCCAAGGTCAGGGAGAGGCTAAGAGATGAGTCTCCTTGAGTCTGGCCTTGACTTTGAAACAGGGGCCTGGACCTTTAAAAATGAGGGGAGAGATTTGTATTATAAGTGGATTTGCATATTTGGAGGGTAAAGTGGTCACAAAGACAGAAAGTTTCATGGTGCAAATGAGAGGTGTACTGTTGCTGGAACAAGGTGCCTGCTGAGAGTGCATTTCTGGTGAAGCGTCAGTTTCCAGTAGGAGGAGGGAGCTCTCCTCCTGGAAGCAGGAGGGAAGGAGGGAGGTGGTGCCTCATACAAATGGGTGAGAGAGGGCTGGAGGGTGAGGTCCACTCCAGAAGCCTCACATTGCTTTCTAACTACACAAGAAATTTATCTGTAGTGGGGAGGAAAGATGGAGACTACCTAGCTCATAAGGAACTTTGCCAAAGATGCCATTGTAACTGTTTGGGGTCAATAATGTAGCATCTGCGTCAGGCTTCCCTGGTGGCTCAGACAGTAAAGAAACTGCCTGCAATGCAGAACACTGAAGTTTAACTCCTGGGTAGGGAAGATCCCTGGAGAAAGAAATGGCTACCCACTCTAATAATCTTGCCTGGAGAACTCCATGGATAGAAGATCCTAGTGGGCTACACTCCACGGGGTCACAAAGAGTCCAACATGACTGAGAGACTAATACTTTCACTTTCACTTCATGGGATTTCCCTGGTAGTCCAGTGGCTAAGATGCTATGCTCCCGATCAGGGGGCCTGAGTTTGATCCCTAATTTCCTATTACCTGTCTTCCCTTGTGGCTCAGTGGTAAAGAATCTGCCTGCCAATCCAGGAGCCACAGGAGACTCAGGTTCAATTCCTGGGTGGGGAAGTTCCCCTGGAGGCAGAAATGTCAATCTACTCCAGTATTCTTGCCTGGGATAATCCCATGAGCATAGAAGCCTGGCAGGCTACAGTCCATGGGGTCACAAAAAGTTGAACATGACTGAGCACACATGCATAATGTTCATTCATGCAACATCTAGGGAGAGCTTTGCAGAGCTTCATCCTGCTTTTGGACAAGGCAGGAAGGATATGAAGTCCAGGAGGTCCATTTGAGCCAGATCTCCCTTCACACACCCCCTAGCCAGTCTTGAAAGAGCATGTCCAAGGTCAGGGAGAGGCTAAGAGATGAGTCTCCTTGATTGGTTCTGAATGGCACTTGACTTTGAAACAGGGGCCTGGACCTGGAAACTTTGCATATTGTTGGGGCGTGAATACAAAATTTGTGAGTTGACCGGATTAATCTTAGGATGTCTGCATCATGAGGAAGACAATTTTGAGGTCTTTTTTCCTATTTGCATTGATGAGAATGATATTTTCAATCCTATGTGGGTTTTATGGCTCAAGTTGAGTACATTTTATCTTTGAGAAATGTGTTTTATGTTTGGAGGGATTTTTCATTTGTTCCGTTGAAGGGCATCTCATAAAAGACACTTGTTTGAGGTGCAGCTGCTATTGGTAGAACTAGAGCAGGGGTTTCTGTGTGCGGGGATTAGGTTGATGTACCAATCTCTTTATTCTCTAGGGTTTTTCGGGAATCTTCCATGATTGGCTGAGCAGGAGGAATTTTCCCGTGACAGCTCTATAAAGAAAGAAAGACAATAAAGACAATCTAATAGGCAGTCAGTCGATGAAGATTTTTGTCTGGAATAAATTTAGCGCATCTCATAAAGTTTTTATAGATGCTACCTTTCAGATGCTTAGAATATTATTATCTAGCCCAACACTTCCCTGCTCTTGATTTTTCTTCTTTTGTTTGGAAAAAAAAAAACCCAAAAAACAACAACTTTTCAGATACTCTTCTGTGTCTATTTTAAGCTCTTAGCAGAGTTATTTAAATGACTGATTTTTCTATTTCGACTGCTTGGCGTTCTTTTCCTAAGGGATTTAATTAGAATCTTCCACAAAAAATGTGACAATTAGTGGGCTTTGTGATGGAATTCATGATTTGTATCTTTACTTGGCTTCAACATAGAAGCCTCTACAGATCCTTCCTAAGCATAAAGTTTTGGTGCTTTAGGGCCAAAATAGAGGAAAAAATAGAATTTGGGTAGAGATAAAATAACTGATCACTCCCAAATAAGAGAACAGAAAGTGACCCCAAATCTAGCCTGCAGCAACAAAATTCAAGTTGTTTAAAAATTCACTTAACAAGTGGAAATGAAACAAAACAAAACAAAAAAATTGGAGTGGCATTACTAAGAATTCTGCATGCTGTTTCAAGCTGGGTTCTTTGCAGATATAACAAGTCTATCTTTTCTTCTGATCTTCAATAAAATTCTCAACCTCTCTCCTCTCTCCCTCCTCCTCCTTTTTGTGTGTTTTGAAAAGGAGTGCATGGGAGCAAGGTCCTGAGGCAACTGCAAAAAGAACTCTGTACTAGGTAAAAATATATTCATATCTTTCCACGTGGATGGTGCTTGATGAGCCTGCTTTAATGTCCCTTGGGTATGTGGATTTGTGCTACTCTACAGCATATTTTATTACTTAATGGGAAAGGAAATGTATTGTTACAGTGAAGGACACAATCCTATTTGATAACCCCTTATGAGAAAATAAATTTTCTTCATTTTCTGAAAAAGAAAAAAAGTGTGTATAGGGACAATGCAAGTGAGCACAAGGGATTTGACTCAAGAGAGAATCACTCCCTGAAAAGTCTCCTCTGCTCTTGATCTTTGAGAATGCTATGATTCTGATGGTGAGGTGCCCCTTTTGCATAAGGAAAGTATAGTGAAAAGATAATGCATTTTAACTGATTTTTCCCCCTTCCACAGAGAAAATCCTATATGGGGCCATGAAATCCATATTTCTTGGACTGTTGCATTGATTCTATATCTCAATAAAAAGAAATTCTCTATTTCAACAAATATTCTAGAATTGGGGATTTGTTTTACTTATAACATAAACTATAATATTTATATAATATATATTTCAAGATCTACCCAAATAGGGAATACAAATCCTAAATCCATGAGTATAACTTCCTCTGTCTCCTGGATTCTATGGCAGAATGTTCTGTGATGGGGGAAGGCAGGGTGCATGGAGAGGTGGAGTGGGCATCCCAGATGGTGTGGTCCTGAGATGCCCTGGTCAGCCACACAGGGGCCATATCTTGGAGACTAATCTCAGGTGCTTCTGGTGCACCTTCAACATAAAAAATTTGGTGCTTTAGGGCCAAAATAGAGGAAAAAATAGAATTTGGGTAGAGATAAAATAACTGATCACTCCCAAATAAGAGAACAGAAAGTGACCCCAAATCTAGCCTGCAGCAACAAAATTCAAGTTGTTTAAAAATTCACTTAACAAGTGGAAATGAAACAAAACAAAACAAAAAAATTGGAGTGGCATTACTAAGAATTCTGCATGCTGTTTCAAGCTGGGTTCTTTGCAGATATAACAAGTCTATCTTTTCTTCTGATCTTCAATAAAATTCTCAACCTCTCTCTCTCTCCTCCTCCTCCTTTTTGTGTGTTTTGAAAAGGAGTGCATGGGAGCAAGGTCCTGAGGCAACTGCAAAAAGAACTCTGTACTAGGTAAAAATATATTCATATCTTTCCACGTGGATGGTGCTTGATGAGCCTGCTTTAATGTCCCTTGGGTATGTGGATTTGTGCTACTCTACAGCATATTTTATTACTTAATGGGAAAGGAAATGTATTGTTACAGTGAAGGACACAATCCTATTTGATAACCCCTTATGAGAAAATAAATTTTCTTCATTTTCTGAAAAAGAAAAAAAGTGTGTATAGGGACAATGCAAGTGAGCACAAGGGATTTGACTCAAGAGAGAATCACTCCCTGAAAAGTCTCCTCTGCTCTTGATCTTTGAGAATGCTATGATTCTGATGGTGAGGTGCCCCTTTTGCATAAGGAAAGTATAGTGAAAAGATAATGCATTTTAACTGATTTTTCCCCCTTCCACAGAGAAAATCCTATATGGGGCCATGAAATCCATATTTCTTGGACTGTTGCATTGATTCTATATCTCAATAAAAAGAAATTCTCTATTTCAACAAATATTCTAGAATTGGGGATTTGTTTTACTTATAACATAAACTATAATATTTATATAATATATATTTCAAGATCTACCCAAATAGGGAATACAAATCCTAAATCCATGAGTATAACTTCCTCTGTCTCCTGGATTCTATGGCAGAATGTTCTGTGATGGGGGAAGGCAGGGTGCATGGAGAGGTGGAGTGGGCATCCCAGATGGTGTGGTCCTGAGATGCCCTGGTCAGCCACACAGGGGCCATATCTTGGAGACTAATCTCAGGTGCTTCTGGTGCACCTTGGGCTTCAGATGGGTGGGAAACACCAGATGAGAACTTCAGACTTGGCATTTTATTTTGGCAGCAGAGATAAGTAACAGAAAAATAAAAATTAGTTGATTTCTATAATTTTTGAGATCTTAGAAATAGGATCTCATCTGTGGGAAAAAACTGACATGAGAGATTAAGTTAGACACAAAGGAAACTATTGGGTTTGCAACCATAACCTTTATTGTCAAAGTTGCTTTCAACTGCTTCCAATTTTTTGGACTGACATGTCCCACTTTTTTCTTTATGCCCTTTCTACTGTACTGGGAGGGTCATATTAAAGACACCATCTCTTGGGAACCCAAAGGAGGTGGAGATAGGCAGAGGAGGGAAATGACAGAAGATGTTGTTCAAATCCTTATGCTTTCTTTAAAACAAATTGGATCTACTACCATTTAAAAATGCTCTTTTGACTTTTACTTGAACTATTGTCCTAGAGCCCTGACTTACAGTCACTGCCTTAGCTAGTACCTGGTTTGATTCCCCTTAATTTCTGACTTTGGGGTCCCAGCCCTCTCCATAGTATTTTTTTCATCTTTAGTGGCTCACCTTTGACTGTGATCATCAACCAACCCCACCTCCATCCTGACCTCCCTCCTCCTCCTGGCTGGTCCAGCAGGTGGGTGGAGTCCCTCTTTCTGACAGCTCCCTAAGCCTAGTCCCCTTGGCATTTGTCACAGCATAATGGATTTCTTCTGTCTCCTGGCATTTTTGAGTCAGACAGGTTTTGGGTTCAAATTTGATTTTGCCAGTTAATCCCTCTAGTCAGCTAATCCTCTGTTGTCAAATGAGTAATAATAACAATGCTTCTACTTATAACATAAACTATAATATTTATATAATATATATTTCAAGATCTACCCAAATAGGGAATACAAATCCTAAATCCATGAGTATAACTTCCTCTGTCTCCTGGATTCTATGGCAGAATGTTCTGTGATGGGGGAAGGCAGGGTGCATGGAGAGGTGGAGTGGGCATCCCAGATGGTGTGGTCCTGAGATGCCCTGGTCAGCCACACAGGGGCCATATCTTGGAGACTAATCTCAGGTGCTTCTGGTGCACCTTGGGCTTCAGATGGGTGGGAAACACCAGATGAGAACTTCAGACTTGGCATTTTATTTTGGCAGCAGAGATAAGTAACAGAAAAATAAAAATTAGTTGATTTCTATAATTTTTGAGATCTTAGAAATAGGATCTCATCTGTGGGAAAAAACTGACATGAGAGATTAAGTTAGACACAAAGGGAAACTATTGGGTTTGCAACCATAACCTTTATTGTCAAAGTTGCTTTCAACTGCTTCCAATTTTTTGGACTGACATGTCCCACTTTTTTCTTTATGCCCTTTCTACTGTACTGGGAGGGTCATATTAAAGACACCATCTCTTGGGAACCCAAAGGAGGTGGAGATAGGCAGAGGAGGGAAATGACAGAAGATGTTGTTCAAATCCTTATGCTTTCTTTAAAACAAATTGGATCTACTACCATTTAAAAATGCTCTTTTGACTTTTACTTGAACTATTGTCCTAGAGCCCTGACTTACAGTCACTGCCTTAGCTAGTACCTGGTTTGATTCCCCTTAATTTCTGACTTTGGGGTCCCAGCCCTCTCCATAGTATTTTTTTCATCTTTAGTGGCTCACCTTTGACTGTGATCATCAACCAACCCCACCTCCATCCTGACCTCCCTCCTCCTCCTGGCTGGTCCAGCAGGTGGGTGGAGTCCCTCTTTCTGACAGCTCCCTAAGCCTAGTCCCCTTGGCATTTGTCACAGCATAATGGATTTCTTCTGTCTCCTGGCATTTTTGAGTCAGACAGGTTTTGGGTTCAAATTTGATTTTGCCAGTTAATCCCTCTAGTCAGCTAATCCTCTGTTGTCAAATGAGTAATAATAACAATGCCTACCTTGTACTGCTATTGTGTGTTTAAATGAGCAGATGAGTGTTAAGTATTCAACATGGTGATTGGTCAGCAAATGGAAACTATTCTTTCTGCAGCCTCTTACCACTAGTAAGACTAGTTGTAGTGCTAGTCTTGTTAGGAATATTTGGGGACATGGAGAAGTTTGCAACATTATGCAAATTAGTTTGTGATCACGTTTCTATACTCTTTAAAAGAACCAGCAGCCCTTCTCTAAGATTTGCTAGAGAATTAAGTCCTAATGCCTTAAGGCATTTATTGTATGTTAATGAATGAACTTATTTCCTCCGCATTCTAGAGCAGTACTAGCTAAATACCTTCTTTGGGAAAATTGAGGAAACAGTCACTGGGATCATTTTCTGTGGGGCTAAATTTGCTTAAGCAGCCTCAGTTGGGAAAAGCTGATAAAGAGTAGATTTCCATAGACGCAGTGGAGTTTGTATTTGAAAGCCATTTGATTTAGAAGAATGTGTGTGACTCAAAGGGGAATGAAGTTAATACATACATTCCAAATATAGCATGCTTACAAGGGATTCTGAAGACTGTCTCCAAAAGGAATTTTTCTTTTGTTTAAGGTTATCCTCTGTAGACCTGATCCTGAAACCTATTTCCCAGCTAATAATTTTCATATTATTGAGCCTGAATGCTGACCATAGACTTTTCTTGAAGGTAGTGCTAAATAAGAATATTGATGCATTTATTTTGGAAGTGATTGGGGAATGCTGTCTAGAATTTTAGCCCATTTCATTTTTGCTGCACAATTCTTGTTACAAAACAAAACTGCCCTTTTGTTGACTTTTGAAACAAAGACAAAAGAGGGCAGATGTCTGGAATAATAAAGCTATGTCGTGTCTTCCTTTGCATTTGCTTGATGGGAATATTTGACTTTGGGGTCCCAGCCCTCTCCATAGTATTTTTTTCATCTTTAGTGGCTCACCTTTGACTGTGATCATCAACCAACCCCACCTCCATCCTGACCTCCCTCCTCCTCCTGGCTGGTCCAGCAGGTGGGTGGAGTCCCTCTTTCTGACAGCTCCCTAAGCCTAGTCCCCTTGGCATTTGTCACAGCATAATGGATTTCTTCTGTCTCCTGGCATTTTTGAGTCAGACAGGTTTTGGGTTCAAATTTGATTTTGCCAGTTAATCCCTCTAGTCAGCTAATCCTCTGTTGTCAAATGAGTAATAATAACAATGCCTACCTTGTACTGCTATTGTGTGTTTAAATGAGCAGATGAGTGTTAAGTATTCAACATGGTGATTGGTCAGCAAATGGAAACTATTCTTTCTGCAGCCTCTTACCACTAGTAAGACTAGTTGTAGTGCTAGTCTTGTTAGGAATATTTGGGGACATGGAGAAGTTTGCAACATTATGCAAATTAGTTTGTGATCACGTTTCTATACTCTTTAAAAGAACCAGCAGCCCTTCTCTAAGATTTGCTAGAGAATTAAGTCCTAATGCCTTAAGGCATTTATTGTATGTTAATGAATGAACTTATTTCCTCCGCATTCTAGAGCAGTACTAGCTAAATACCTTCTTTGGGAAAATTGAGGAAACAGTCACTGGGATCATTTTCTGTGGGGCTAAATTTGCTTAAGCAGCCTCAGTTGGGAAAAGCTGATAAAGAGTAGATTTCCATAGACGCAGTGGAGTTTGTATTTGAAAGCCATTTGATTTAGAAGAATGTGTGTGACTCAAAGGGGAATGAAGTTAATACATACATTCCAAATATAGCATGCTTACAAGGGATTCTGAAGACTGTCTCCAAAAGGAATTTTTCTTTTGTTTAAGGTTATCCTCTGTAGACCTGATCCTGAAACCTATTTCCCAGCTAATAATTTTCATATTATTGAGCCTGAATGCTGACCATAGACTTTTCTTGAAGGTAGTGCTAAATAAGAATATTGATGCATTTATTTTGGAAGTGATTGGGGAATGCTGTCTAGAATTTTAGCCCATTTCATTTTTGCTGCACAATTCTTGTTACAAAACAAAACTGCCCTTTTTGTTGACTTTTGAAACAAAGACAAAAGAGGGGCAGATGTCTGGAATAATAAAGCTATGTCGTGTCTTCCTTTGCATTTGCTTGATGGGAATATTTGACTGAGAAATACCAGTTAGACTGGAGAGAAAATGTGGTTGGAACACTTCCTCTTTGGCGTCTAGTTCTAGGTCAGATCTAGGTAGGAACAGAGTGGTGAAATCGAGGGAAAGGTAGATGGATTGATTTTTCCCCAAACAGCTCATGTAATCAAGAGAAAGAGAACTTCCTAGAACTTTGAAGGAATGACTTGGCTAGAATGCATTTGTGTTAGATAGAAAGCTGTTTCCAGTCATCTTTTGGAAGCTGTGAAACCTCAGTAGTTTTTCAGTCTTTTTAAAAATGATCTTTAATTCTGTAACTCTCCTCTTTTAAAAAATTTTATTGGAGTATAGCTGAATAATATTGTGTTAGTTTCTGTTGTATAGCAAAGTGAATTAGTTATATATACACATGTATCCTGTTCTCTGACTAAATTATCATGGGCTTATTTTGATTCTGTGTGGTTATATAAGAAGAGTGAACATGAATAAGGCCTGTTGCCAGCAAAACAGCCCCTCTATATTCTCAATACACCTCACACTCTGAACACATACACCCAGCTCATTACATTACAAAGTAGACTAAGTCAACATCATGGAGAGTGAAACCTGACTTTGAGCTAAAAATTGGCACAGTCACTCTACCTTTTGCAATCTTGCGTTTAGCCTCTTTCAATGGGCGTTCATATTTAAGCTATTGAATGAAATGAAAAGTCTTTTTAGGGAAAGGTTAAGCTATGTAGACACTGGTATTAAAGGGATATTTTGCCTTTCCTGTAGAGATTTATCTTCACTTTAAAGATTAAACATGAAATGAGCCATGGAAAGAAAAAAAGGAAAAGAAAAAGCCGAATGGTAGATCAGAAGAATTCCACTTTCAACATCTCCTTCTTATGAGCCTACAATTAGATAAGGATTGTCAACAGAGCATTTGGCAAAACCCAGGCAATTGTGTGTGTGTGTGTGTGTGTGTGTGTGTGTTTCAGGTGGAGGTAGGGATGTTAGGGGAAGAGAAAGTTAGAAAAGAAATTCTGTGCTGGGAAATCAAGCTGATTCTGTATATTTCTGAACAAACAAGAGTAAACTGATAGTCCTCTGACCATCTAGGAGAGTTTATCTGTGGAAAATTGCTGTGTCCCCTTCCACTGCAGTGTAAATAGTTCAACTCATGGAAATAGGACTGATGAGGTGATCTTTTTTTTCATTCCTAGTAAACTAGCGGGCTACAAAAGAAAGCATTTTCAAACACTTTTCCTCTGTTTATTGCTATATAGCACATGCCCAACTGCTTCCTCATCTTCCCTCAATTTCCTCTACAGAGGAGCAACCACACAGTCTGGGAAATGCTTTATAATGAATAGCTTACGGTATTATGGAGCCTTCAGAAGAACTTGCTAGAATGCATTTGTGTTAGATAGAAAGCTGTTTCCAGTCATCTTTTGGAAGCTGTGAAACCTCAGTAGTTTTTCAGTCTTTTTAAAAATGATCTTTAATTCTGTAACTCTCCTCTTTTAAAAAATTTTATTGGAGTATAGCTGAATAATATTGTGTTAGTTTCTGTTGTATAGCAAAGTGAATTAGTTATATATACACATGTATCCTGTTCTCTGACTAAATTATCATGGGCTTATTTTGATTCTGTGTGGTTATATAAGAAGAGTGAACATGAATAAGGCCTGTTGCCAGCAAAACAGCCCCTCTATATTCTCAATACACCTCACACTCTGAACACATACACCCAGCTCATTACATTACAAAGTAGACTAAGTCAACATCATGGAGAGTGAAACCTGACTTTGAGCAAAAAATTGGCACAGTCACTCTACCTTTTGCAATCTTGCGTTTAGCCTCTTTCAATGGGCGTTCATATTTAAGCTATTGAATGAAATGAAAAGTCTTTTTAGGGAAAGGTTAAGCTATGTAGACACTGGTATTAAAGGGATATTTTGCCTTTCCTGTAGAGATTTATCTTCACTTTAAAGATTAAACATGAAATGAGCCATGGAAAGAAAAAAAGGAAAAGAAAAAGCCGAATGGTAGATCAGAAGAATTCCACTTTCAACATCTCCTTCTTATGAGCCTACAATTAGATAAGGATTGTCAACAGAGCATTTGGCAAAACCCAGGCAATTGTGTGTGTGTGTGTGTGTGTGTGTGTGTGTTTCAGGTGGAGGTAGGGATGTTAGGGGAAGAGAAAGTTAGAAAAGAAATTCTGTGCTGGGAAATCAAGCTGATTCTGTATATTTCTGAACAAACAAGAGTAAACTGATAGTCCTCTGACCATCTAGGAGAGTTTATCTGTGGAAAATTGCTGTGTCCCCTTCCACTGCAGTGTAAATAGTTCAACTCATGGAAATAGGACTGATGAGGTGATCTTTTTTTTCATTCCTAGTAAACTAGCGGGCTACAAAAGAAAGCATTTTCAAACACTTTTCCTCTGTTTATTGCTATATAGCACATGCCCAACTGCTTCCTCATCTTCCCTCAATTTCCTCTACAGAGGAGCAACCACACAGTCTGGGAAATGCTTTATAATGAATAGCTTACCGGTATTATGGAGCCTTCTGTGACCCATTGGCTCTGACCAGCTTCATGAAATCATGTTAAAATGGGGAAACTAGGATTTTCCTGGTGATTCAGTGTTTAAGACTCCACACTTGCAGGGGATCTGTATTTGATTCCTGGTCAGGGAACTAAGAACCCACATGCTGTGCCTTACAGCAAAAAGAAAAATCCCAGTTGTTTAAAAATAAAATAAACTGGAAAACTTAGTAGCTGCTATAAATGAAACTGTGCCTGTATCAACTAAGGAAAAAGATAAAGGGTGGGGCAAAATGTTGTGTGATTACAGAAGGGGAAAAATCAGGGAGAGAGATACTCTGGATGGTTTCAATCCAAAGCAAGAGCAGTGGACTCTGTGCTTCAGAAAACTTGACCTTGATCTGTACTTGTTGTAATGAGATGTTCTGAGAGTCATATTCTGAGTCTCTGATCAAAGGGAGGATAGGTTCTGATGGTTTAAAAATACCCTAGTAGGGATCTTCCTTCTACGGGCATGTAAGTGTTGGGTGTGAGAGGCGTACTATATGTAAACCTTATATTAATACTATCAGCCTTATCCTGAGAGTGTGACTAGAAATGCAGTCACACTGTGAACACTGAAAACTGTGCCAGCAGCATTTTGGGGACTACTAACAAGAACCATAAAATAACACTAAAGAAAAATCTGAATGAACATGCCAGATGATGGCATTTGTACTCCCTGAATTGGGTGGAAGATTTATGAATCGAGTTTGGGGCTGCCTTAGCATCCAGCCTCTTACAAAATTTGGCCACTGCCCTGTTTAAATAAAATGGAAGATAAAAGTGGTTTCAAGAGTGTGATGAAATGACTGTGTTATTGAAATGCTAATTCAGATGTAGCAACTGCCTAAGAAAAGCCCTGCTTGTGAAACATGCAGGATGAAAGCTCCTTTTCTCCAGTGTTCTGTGTGTTTGTGTGTGCGTGCACATGCACATGTTTTACTGTTTGACAAGCACTTCTGTGAGTGTCAGTCTCGGTTTGTTTCTGCCCAGGGGCTTTCTCTGTGGCTACTTTAACACACATTTTAAATTATCATTTGTTGAACACATGAACTCAGTTTTCAAATACCACTGCGTTCTTGATGAGATTTGGAACCTTCTAGAAAAGGGTCCCTGGCTCAGTGGCTTTGATCCTGGACTAGCTAATTTGCTTGACTTGAGGATTCACCTCAGGCTGTGGGAAGAAAGTGGATTGTCATCAACTGAGGACCAGTTTAGTGAAGAGGCTATTCCCAGAGGTCTTTGACCTGGAACCCCTCAGGTAAAACAGCTTTATCCAATCTCCTTAGCCTCAGCTGAATGAGAGGCTTTTGGAAACTGAGCAGTACCCCAGGCGCTGTTGTCACAGCAGATAAACAAATACACAAATATCTGAACCATGGGCTCTCCCTGTAGCAATGCAAATTGAAAAGTAAATACATTTTTGAAACAAAGCCATAGGATGGTTTCAATCCAAAGCAAGAGCAGTGGACTCGGGAGAAATTTCTGTTACTTGTTGTAATGAGATGTTCTGAGAGTCATATTCTGAGTCTCTGATCAAAGGGAGGATAGGTTCTGATGGTTTAAAAATACCCTAGTAGGGATCTTCCTTCTACGGGCATGTAAGTGTTGGGTGTGAGAGGCGTACTATATGTAAACCTTATATTAATACTATCAGCCTTATCCTGAGAGTGTGACTAGAAATGCAGTCACACTGTGAACACTGAAAACTGTGCCAGCAGCATTTTGGGGACTACTAACAAGAACCATAAAATAACACTAAAGAAAAATCTGAATGAACATGCCAGATGATGGCATTTGTACTCCCTGAATTGGGTGGAAGATTTATGAATCGAGTTTGGGGCTGCCTTAGCATCCAGCCTCTTACAAAATTTGGCCACTGCCCTGTTTAAATAAAATGGAAGATAAAAGTGGTTTCAAGAGTGTGATGAAATGACTGTGTTATTGAAATGCTAATTCAGATGTAGCAACTGCCTAAGAAAAGCCCTGCTTGTGAAACATGCAGGATGAAAGCTCCTTTTCTCCAGTGTTCTGTGTGTTTGTGTGTGTGCGTGCACATGCACATGTTTTACTGTTTGACAAGCACTTCTGTGAGTGTCAGTCTCGGTTTGTTTCTGCCCAGGGGCTTTCTCTGTGGCTACTTTAACACACATTTTAAATTATCATTTGTTGAACACATGAACTCAGTTTTTCAAATACCACTGCGTTCTTGATGAGATTTGGAACCTTCTAGAAAAGGGTCCCTGGCTCAGTGGCTTTGATCCTGGACTAGCTAATTTGCTTGACTTGAGGATTCACCTCAGGCTGTGGGAAGAAAGTGGATTGTCATCAACTGAGGACCAGTTTAGTGAAGAGGCTATTCCCAGAGGTCTTTGACCTGGAACCCCTCAGGTAAAACAGCTTTATCCAATCTCCTTAGCCTCAGCTGAATGAGAGGCTTTTGGAAACTGAGCAGTACCCCAGGCGCTGTTGTCACAGCAGATAAACAAATACACAAATATCTGAACCATGGGCTCTCCCTGTAGCAATGCAAATTGAAAAGTAAATACATTTTTTGAAACAAAGCCATAGGTTTTTAAAAGTCAGCCTGGTGATACAAATGTCCAGTAAATCTGCCATTTGTGTGTGACATTTGAGGGAAAATTCATCAGAGCTTAAGTTTACTTGTAAATAGGCTAACTATGAAAAATTGTCAAGATAGCACTTTATTGTGGGGAGTATTTATTCTATCCGAGTTGCTTTCTCCATTAGTACAATCTGTAAAAGGCACCATCCAGCCTCTGGAGTATTTATGCTTTCCTTTTCATAATTATAAATGTGGATGCAGCTGATGCATAATACGTAGGAAGTAGAAAGGATCCAGAAAGAAATGGAAAAAGCCTATATGACAGAGATGAAAAATACCATGTTGGAGCTCACAACCCTTGGCCCAACGAGGGTTTCAGGTCATCCATCTTGCCTTTGATTTGTCTGCCTTTTCACTTCAAATAGGTTTACAGGTTTTTAGCTGAAACCAATTAAAGAGAGCCAATTGGCAGGGTTAGCACTTGTGGTGTTTATGGTGTGCATTGTATTGATTTATGCTGCTCAGCAGCTACAGTGAAAAGCAAACTATACGGAAAGGAAGGGAAACCTCATTCCAGGGAGGCATTACAGTGCGCAGGATTAATGCGAGGAAGGTAATGAACGACGCTATAAAGAAAACTGCTGACTAGGCAAGATCCAGCAAAAAAGAGCTTTCTTTCTTTTTCTTTTTAGAAAGACATGCCAACAGTAACAGTTTCATGGTAAGTAATTATGCCAGATGCTTAGTATCCATTAACAATCCAGAGGTCTTTCACTTGAAATAGCAGGAAAGGATGCAGGTAAAGGGACCACCTTTGCTGGTTGTGTTGTTGGGCTTTAGGTTTAACATGGTGAACAAAGACCAAATTTGACAGCTCCAAGGGAAAGAGTTTCAGGAGAATATTGTAGTTCTTGAAGTATTGAGAAGTTCTGGAGTAGTGAGACAAAATAATTTTTTTCTTTAGATCTTATAGTATTGGGAACAGCCAATCAATTCCTGAAGTCCGGAGGGGTGAGAATATTGAGTAGGGCATCCTGGAAAATGGCAAGCCTTGGAGGAAATACCCATAAAATGAGGATGGTGGAGAAGGGTCCTGAATGACTTTTGAGGTCTCTTTGTGCCTTTCAGCTGTGCAGGGCTTAGAATGCTCAATGATGCTTTTGATTTTGATGGATACACGTTTAAGTACTCGAAATTGTCCTCATTGGCAGGAACTAGAGGGTGGGAAAAATACTGGCATCTATGAATGTAGGAGTCAACAACTCTGCCTTGGAGGGGTACGGGGAGAACTGTAGCCTTTTGTTTACAGCTCTCTATTGTGCAGGGTTATGCAATTCAAGAAAGTTAACCAGATACTCTTTTGACAAGTCTTATAACTTTTCGGGAGACAAAAGCTTTGATTATTGCAGAAAAAAAATGTTAAGGCAAGTAAATGGTTTGGAAAATTACTCTGGCTGGATCATCATGTAAGACTTTAAGGATTTTGTATTAAACTTCATAAAGACAGGTGAGTCACTCACAGCCTTAGATATTTGTAATGATAATAATAATTATTATTTTGATGCTAATATTTTTGCCTTGTCTTTGTTTAATAATTTATCCTTTCTTTATAGATATGATGACATACACTGGCTCTTTGATTATCAAAAACTGTTCTGTGAGTTGGTAGCTTAGGCATTACAGTGCAGGATTAATGCGAGGAAGGTAATGAACGACGCTATAAAGAAAACTGCTGACTAGGCAAGATCCAGCAAAAAAGAGCTTTCTTTCTTTTTCTTTTTAGAAAGACATGCCAACAGTAACAGTTTCATGGTAAGTAATTATGCCAGATGCTTAGTATCCATTAACAATCCAGAGGTCTTTCACTTGAAATAGCAGGAAAGGATGCAGGTAAAGGGACCACCTTTGCTGGTTGTGTTGTTGGGCTTTAGGTTTAACATGGTGAACAAAGACCAAATTTGACAGCTCCAAGGGAAAGAGTTTCAGGAGAATATTGTAGTTCTTGAAGTATTGAGAAGTTCTGGAGTAGTGAGACAAAATAATTTTTTTCTTTAGATCTTATAGTATTGGGAACAGCCAATCAATTCCTGAAGTCCGGAGGGGTGAGAATATTGAGTAGGGCATCCTGGAAAATGGCAAGCCTTGGAGGAAATACCCATAAAATGAGGATGGTGGAGAAGGGTCCTGAATGACTTTTGAGGTCTCTTTGTGCCTTTCAGCTGTGCAGGGCTTAGAATGCTCAATGATGCTTTTGATTTTGATGGATACACGTTTAAGTACTCGAAATTGTCCTCATTGGCAGGAACTAGAGGGTGGGAAAAATACTGGCATCTATGAATGTAGGAGTCAACAACTCTGCCTTGGAGGGGTACGGGGAGAACTGTAGCCTTTTGTTTACAGCTCTCTATTGTGCAGGGTTATGCAATTCAAGAAAGTTAACCAGATACTCTTTTGACAAGTCTTATAACTTTTCGGGAGACAAAAAGCTTTGATTATTGCAGAAAAAAAATGTTAAGGCAAGTAAATGGTTTGGAAAATTACTCTGGCTGGATCATCATGTAAGACTTTAAGGATTTTGTATTAAACTTCATAAAGACAGGTGAGTCACTCACAGCCTTAGATATTTGTAATGATAATAATAATTATTATTTTGATGCTAATATTTTTGCCTTGTCTTTGTTTAATAATTTATCCTTTCTTTATAGATATGATGACATACACTGGCTCTTTGATTATCAAAAACTGTTCTGTGAGTTGGTAAGCTTAGGCATCACTATCTCCATTTGAAAGATGAAGAAATACCCCCAGGGAGATTAAGTGATTTATTATGGCAACTGTTAAGAGGAAAAGGGAAAGGAACTAACAATTATAAAAGACTTACGACTCACCAGATCCTGAACATATCTATCTATCTATCAATACACACACACATAACCCTCAAAACAACGAATCAATATGCCCTTTTTTTTCTATAGGAGAGGAAGCTAGAGTCAGACATGTGCAGTAAATGCCAACAGGTTACAACAAATAAGAGGGAATGCTGGGTTTTGAACATGGGTCTCAGGTCCTGGTTACTCATACATATTCTCTCTTATTTGACCATGATGGTGCTTTTGCTAAAATGTTCCCTAGTCTAGTATGTAAGGAGCTTAGAAGTCATGACTCCATTCTAACAACAAGTAAATAGTTGAACAAAGTAAAAAATTAGAAACCCTTACTAGATATATCAGAGAAGTGAGGTCACAGGGCCAACTTCTCCCCTTAAAATTGGAAAAACAGAGGCGGGATGCAGAAGACCACAACTAAGAGGAGCAGAAACTTCTGTGGGAATCAGTATTGAGACAAGAAAACTAAGCTGAGATTTCTGAATTGCTGCGGCTAAGTGTGGACAAGTCTGAGAGGTAAACATTTCAGGTAACTCAGTTATTAGGTGTCCCTCATACATCTGTGAGCTTTATCATCAGGAGCTCAACTGGGTTCTCGCAATGAAGATCAGAGGGGAAAAAAAAATCCCCTTGGGTTTCTGGCAGAGAGAGAGAGAGAGAGAGAGAAAAGGAACCATTTAAAAATATATGCCAGATCCCTCTGTTCTTAAGAAAGCCTGCCTTCACTATGGGTATTATCCAAACCAACCCCTCCCCTCCAGGGGAAGGGAAACCCCAACTTGATTCAGCTTTAGTCATCTGGTGCATGAAAGGGGTTAAAAATAAATAACCTTCTTCCCCGCTCTCACCCCTTCAAAAAAAACAAGAAGCTCTTCAAATTTTAAAGTTCACAACTCAGAGAAATAGGCTTGCTAGAAAAGTGAGATCAATTCGCAGGACTATAGGATGCTTTACCTTCTCCCACAACTTACCTTTGGATTAGTAAGTATCAATTTATAGCAGTTCTTTATAACCTTTAGATCATGTCCACTATCCAAAAAACTATTACGAGGCACACAAAAAGGCAAACAC
Organism: Tragulus kanchil; assembly: GCA_022376925.1. Classification (NCBI taxonomy): domain Eukaryota; kingdom Metazoa; phylum Chordata; class Mammalia; order Artiodactyla; family Tragulidae; genus Tragulus; species Tragulus kanchil. The sequence goes on along the minus strand of JAIOJX010000029.1, from coordinate 108,431,577 downwards.
AAACAGACAAATGAAAACCAACCTGTTTAAAGAAACAGAGTAAAGATCAGAACCAGATCCAGATATGGATGGAAAGTTAGAATCATTGGATTGTATGCTTTAAACAACTATAATTTATATTCTAGGGATCTAAATAGAAACGGTAAATAATATACAAGTACAGATGTATAGTGTAAGCAGAGTGATGGGAATTCAAAAAGAATAAAAAAATATCCTAGACATCAAAGCATTGTAAGAGAAATGAAAAATGCCTCTGCAGGGCTCATTAGTAAAATGGACATTGTTGTTGTGAAGTCAGTAAGTTGTGTCCAGCTCTTTGTAAATCCATGGACTTTAGTATCCCCAAACTCCAATCATAATTAATAATCTTCTGACAAAGAAAAAACAAGGCCAACGAGGGTTCATTGGTGAAGTCTACCAAAAATTTAAGAAAAAAATTGTGCCAATTCTTTTTTCATTTTCAAAACATTGGAGTAGAAGAAATACTTCTTAAATCCTTCTATGAGGCCAGCATCACCCAAACATCAAACCAGACAAGAAATTACAAGAAATTGCCAGACATTACAAGAAATGATAGCTATAAACCAAGATCTCACATGCACACATAGGCAAAGATCCTTAACAAAATGTTAGTGAACCAACCCCAACAATGCATAAAATGATTATATACCACAACCAAGTAAGATTTATCCCAGGTATGTAAGGTTGGCTCAACATTTGAAACTCATTTATTGTAATACATCACATATACAAACTAAAGAAGAAAAATCAAATGATCACATCAGTAAATATACAAAAAAACCTTTGAAAAAATTTAATACTCATGATAAAAATTTTTAGCAAAAAAAAGGGAAATTTCTTAACTCAATAAAGAACAACCACAAAAAAATCCCTAGAGCTAATATTATACTTAATAGGGAAGAAACTAGAAACTTACCTGCTAACATCATGAATAAGACAAAAAAATGTTTCTTTACCCTCTTCTTTTTGACATTGTGCTAAAAATCCTAGTTAATGTAATAAGGGGTAAAAAAGGAAATAAAAGAGATACAGATTGGGAGGAAGAAATAAAACCATTTTTGTTTCAAGTGACATGATTATCTATGTGTAATATTTGAAAGAACAGATTAATAAGCAATTATAGCAATGTTGCTATAATTCAGTCACTCTCCTATGTATTATCAGTAATGAGTGGAAATTAAAATTTAAAAGACAGCATCATTTACATTAATACCTCAAAATAAATGCTTAAGAATAAACAAAAAGATGCTGGCAGGCTGAACATTCACATGTGAAACCATGAATTTAGACACAGACTATACCTCATTTATAAAAAAAAATTAATTCAGAATGAATTATAGAATTAAATGTAAATCTATAAAACTAGAAGATACCATAAAAGAAAACCTCAGTGACAATAAATATGGTGAATTTTAAGTACAAAGGAACATCCATGAAAGAAATTATTGATAAGCTAGACTTCGTAACAGTTGAAATCTTCAGCTCTGAAAAGCTGAAGAATAAGAATAAGAAAGAATAAGAAAAGACACAGATTGGGAAAACATGTTTGCCTTAGTCATATGGGATGAAGGACCATTATCCAACATACAGAAAGAACTCTTGAAACTCTACAATAGGAAAATGAACAATCTGATTTTAAAAATGGGCGAAAGACTTGAACAGGTACCTCATTATACAAGATATAAAGATGGCAAGTAAGCATATGAAAAGATACTCATCATCATATGTCATTAGGGAATTGTCAAAACAATGAGATACCACAACACACCTATTAATGACCAAAATCCAAAACACGGACACTGCCAGATTGTGGTGAGGATGGGGAACAGCGAGAGTTCTCATTTGTTGCTGGTCAGAGAAAAATGATACAGTCACTTCTGAAGGCAGTGTGGCAGTTTCTCACAAAACTTAACTTTCTTGTACCATATGATTCAGCAAACATGCTCCAGGCTATTTACTAAAATGAGTAATGTCCCAAATGAGTTCATGCCCACACAAAACTCATGAATAAGACAAAAATGTTTCTTTACCCTCTTCTTTTGACATTGTGCTAAAAATCCTAGTTAATGTAATAAGGGTAAAAAGGAAATAAAAGAGATACAGATTGGGAGGAAGAAATAAAACCATTTTTGTTTCAAGTGACATGATTATCTATGTGTAATATTTGAAAGAACAGATTAATAAGCAATTATAGCAATGTTGCTATAATTCAGTCACTCTCCTATGTATTATCAGTAATGAGTGGAAATTAAAATTTAAAAGACAGCATCATTTACATTAATACCTCAAAATAAATGCTTAAGAATAAACAAAAAGATGCTGGCAGGCTGAACATTCACATGTGAAACCATGAATTTAGACACAGACTATACCTCATTTATAAAAAAAAATTAATTCAGAATGAATTATAGAATTAAATGTAAATCTATAAAACTAGAAGATACCATAAAAGAAAACCTCAGTGACAATAAATATGGTGAATTTTAAGTACAAAGGAACATCCATGAAAGAAATTATTGATAAGCTAGACTTCGTAACAGTTGAAATCTTCAGCTCTGAAAAGCTGAAGAATAAGAATAAGAAAGAATAAGAAAAGACACAGATTGGGAAAACATGTTTGCCTTAGTCATATGGGATGAAGGACCATTATCCAACATACAGAAAGAACTCTTGAAACTCTACAATAGGAAAATGAACAATCTGATTTTAAAAATGGGCGAAAGACTTGAACAGGTACCTCATTATACAAGATATAAAGATGGCAAGTAAGCATATGAAAAGATACTCATCATCATATGTCATTAGGGAATTGTCAAAACAATGAGATACCACAACACACCTATTAATGACCAAAATCCAAAACACGGACACTGCCAGATTGTGGTGAGGATGGGGAACAGCGAGAGTTCTCATTTGTTGCTGGTCAGAGAAAAATGATACAGTCACTTCTGAAGGCAGTGTGGCAGTTTCTCACAAAACTTAACTTTCTTGTACCATATGATTCAGCAAACATGCTCCAGGCTATTTACTAAAATGAGTAATGTCCACACAAATGAGTTCATGCCCACACAAAAACTTGAACACAGATGTTTATGACTGCTTTGTTTATACTTGCCCAGACGTACAAGCAATCAAGTTGTCCTTCAGTAGATGAAGGGATAAAGAAACTATGATAGAGGTAGACAATGGAATATTACTCAGTGTTAAAAAGAAATGTGCTATCAAGTCAAGGAAAGATGTGGAGGACCATTAGATGTAAATCACAAAGAGAAAGAAGCCAATCTCAAAGGATTATATACTATATGATTTTAACTCTATGACATGCTGGAGAAGGCAAAATATGGAAACAGTTGAAAAAAAAAAAACCAACAAAGTCAATGATTGTTGGAGTTAGGTGAAACACAGGATTTTTAGGCCAGTGAACCTATTCTGTATAATACTTCAATGGTGGATACATGTACATTTGTTAAAGCCCATAGAATACGTAATACCAAGAAAGAACCCTAATGTACACCAACTAACATAAACTCTAACGTAAGACATCTTTCATTATTTTTATTGGTTAAGTCTGGCAACTCTACTCGACCTATATTAGCAGAATAAATGTCTGGAACATGTGCCCTATGCTAGGCAGTCCACACCTTCTTATTAAATTGTTTGTGCAATTACTTGTTTTAATGGCTGTCTCCTACCACTAGATGTTAAGCTCTTGAAGGGCAAAGAGTATGCCTGTCCTTTATTGATAATGATATTTTGGTGTAGGTTCATCATTTGCAACAAATGTACCACTTTGGAAGACTGGGTTTGGTGGGTGAGAGTGTAGGTGGTATGTTGGGTCTCTGCACCTTTCTCAATTTTGCTGTGAACCTAAACCTTATATTACAAATCAAGTCTATATTTTTGAAAAGGAAGTCTACAAAAGTCTAGATATTTATACAGGTCAAACTGGAGGAGCACTGTGGTCTGTTTATAGTTCTCATTCTCATCCAGTTTAGATGAGATTTTTCAGTTCACATACCTGTGCCTATGAATAACATTTTTCCACCTTCTTCATTGCATAGAATTCATAGGCTTTTCAAAATTCACATAAACCATGGGGTTTCTCAAAAACAGTCACTTCTGAAGGCAGTGTGGCAGTTTCTCACAAAACTTAACTTTCTTGTACCATATGATTCAGCAAACATGCTCCAGGCTATTTACTAAAATGAGTAATGTCCACACAAATGAGTTCATGCCCACACAAAAACTTGAACACAGATGTTTATGACTGCTTTGTTTATACTTGCCCAGACGTACAAGCAATCAAGTTGTCCTTCAGTAGATGAAGGGATAAAGAAACTATGATAGAGGTAGACAATGGAATATTACTCAGTGTTAAAAAGAAATGTGCTATCAAGTCAAGGAAAGATGTGGAGGACCATTAGATGTAAATCACAAAGAGAAAGAAGCCAATCTCAAAGGATTATATACTATATGATTTTAACTCTATGACATGCTGGAGAAGGCAAAATATGGAAACAGTTGAAAAAAAAAAAACCAACAAAGTCAATGATTGTTGGAGTTAGGTGAAACACAGGATTTTTAGGCCAGTGAACCTATTCTGTATAATACTTCAATGGTGGATACATGTACATTTGTTAAAGCCCATAGAATACGTAATACCAAGAAAGAACCCTAATGTACACCAACTAACATAAACTCTAACGTAAGACATCTTTCATTATTTTTATTGGTTAAGTCTGGCAACTCTACTCGACCTATATTAGCAGAATAAATGTCTGGAACATGTGCCCTATGCTAGGCAGTCCACACCTTCTTATTAAATTGTTTGTGCAATTACTTGTTTTAATGGCTGTCTCCTACCACTAGATGTTAAGCTCTTGAAGGGCAAAGAGGATGCCTGTCCTTTATTGATAATGATATTTTGGTGTAGGTTCATCATTTGCAACAAATGTACCACTTTGGAAGACTGGGTTTGGTGGGTGAGAGTGTAGGTGGTATGTTGGGTCTCTGCACCTTTCTCAATTTTGCTGTGAACCTAAACCTTATATTACAAATCAAGTCTATATTTTTGAAAAGGAAGTCTACAAAAGTCTAGATATTTATACAGGTCAAACTGGAGGAGCACTGTGGTCTGTTTATAGTTCTCATTCTCATCCAGTTTAGATGAGATTTTTCAGTTCACATACCTGTGCCTATGAATAACATTTTTCCACCTTCTTCATTGCATAGAATTCATAGGCTTTCTTTGCTCCAAAGATGTAGGTCAGTTTTTCTTGTCATAGAACATGGAAGCAATATTGCCACATAATTTATCATCCAAAGACCAACAATTTTGAAGTGAAAGAAGGCATCACTAACAGTTGTAACAAGACAACAGGCATACACTTCACTATTGTGCCAAGATTTTCAAGGAGAGCTTAGCCAGGTGGACATGCATGTGTATATGGATAGTAGACTAACTTTATTTTAGTAACAACTCTATTTACTTCCCCCTTTAAATAGCAGACTCCTGATAGTTCGACTATGTTTTATTCTTCTATGTACTTTAGTTTTCCTGGGCCTGGTATGTTTCATTACTTGACAAGTGTGAATGAATGAATGGGATAAAGGTTTAGCTACATTTCTTTGTTTCTTCTGTGTCAACTTTTCCAATTAGAATTTCGGATTTCATTTATAGGTTTCCTTTTTTATTTCACATCAAAGTGATGTCTTCAAAGATATCACTTTGCCAGCAAAGTCCATATAGTCAAAACCATGGTTTTTCCAGTAGTCCTGTACAGGTATGAGAGTTTGACTATAAAGAAGGCTGGGAGCTGAAGCATTGTTGCTTTTGAATTGTGGTGCTAGACAAGACTCTTGAGAGTCCCTTGGACTGCAAAAGGATCAAACCAGTCAATCCTAAAGGAAATCAAACCTTAATACTCATTGGAAGGACTGTTGCTTAAGTTGAAGCTCCAATACTTCCGCCACTTGATGAAAAGAGCTGACTTATTGGAAAAGACTCTATTGCTGGTAAGTAACATAATATTTCAAACAGTCTACATAATACCCTTTATTAGAAGAAACAGACAGACACAACAATGAAAAGCCTTCTTTTCCTTAGAGATATTCCTGAGGGATGAAAAAAGAAGTTCTATGTTGGGTCTCTGCACCTTTCTCAATTTTGCTGTGAACCTAAACCTTATATTACAAATCAAGTCTATATTTTTGAAAAGGAAGTCTACAAAAGTCTAGATATTTATACAGGTCAAACTGGAGGAGCACTGTGGTCTGTTTATAGTTCTCATTCTCATCCAGTTTAGATGAGATTTTTCAGTTCACATACCTGTGCCTATGAATAACATTTTTCCACCTTCTTCATTGCATAGAATTCATAGGCTTTCTTTGCTCCAAAGATGTAGGTCAGTTTTTCTTGTCATAGAACATGGAAGCAATATTGCCACATAATTTATCATCCAAAGACCAACAATTTTGAAGTGAAAGAAGGCATCACTAACAGTTGTAACAAGACAACAGGCATACACTTCACTATTGTGCCAAGATTTTCAAGGAGAGCTTAGCCAGGTGGACATGCATGTGTATATGGATAGTAGACTAACTTTATTTTAGTAACAACTCTATTTACTTCCCCCTTTAAATAGCAGACTCCTGATAGTTCGACTATGTTTTATTCTTCTATGTACTTTAGTTTTCCTGGGCCTGGTATGTTTCATTACTTGACAAGTGTGAATGAATGAATGGGATAAAGGTTTAGCTACATTTCTTTGTTTCTTCTGTGTCAACTTTTCCAATTAGAATTTCGGATTTCATTTATAGGTTTCCTTTTTTATTTCACATCAAAGTGATGTCTTCAAAGATATCACTTTGCCAGCAAAGGTCCATATAGTCAAAACCATGGTTTTTCCAGTAGTCCTGTACAGGTATGAGAGTTTGACTATAAAGAAGGCTGGGAGCTGAAGCATTGTTGCTTTTGAATTGTGGTGCTAGACAAGACTCTTGAGAGTCCCTTGGACTGCAAAAGGATCAAACCAGTCAATCCTAAAGGAAATCAAACCTTAATACTCATTGGAAGGACTGTTGCTTAAGTTGAAGCTCCAATACTTCCGCCACTTGATGAAAAGAGCTGACTTATTGGAAAAGACTCTATTGCTGGTAAGTAACATAATATTTCAAACAGTCTACATAATACCCTTTATTAGAAGAAACAGACAGACACAACAATGAAAAGCCTTCTTTTCCTTAGAGATATTCCTGAGGGATGAACAAAAGAAAGTTCTAACTATGCATTTAAAAAAGCAATTGAGTATAAGATTGCTAGAGAAATAACTTCTATTTCACAATAGGAACACATTTGTATAATTATAGAAATATGACTTTGCCTACCATTAACAAATATTAGAAAATTCTTCAACCTACAAGAAATTTTTTTTCTGTACTTATATAACTAACCATTAAATAATGAAAATGTGGAGATTTGATAATGGCATACATATGAGTGCTGGCAAGATTACTAAATCACCTCAAAGGGAAAACTGGACTGAGGTCTTCTTGGGGTCACTTGAATATAACTTTAATTTAAAATGTGCAATTAAATAATACTATTTCCCTAGATTTCCATATGGCTCACTCCTGTACTTCAGTTTCTACTGAAATCATTTTTTTTCTAGTGAGGCTGTCTCTGACTACTTTGGGAAATACAGCCTTTCCCATTCACTATGTCTCCTTTCTTGATTTTATTTTTGTTTTATAGTATGCTTTTTTGTGGCACATCATATTGTATATTTATTTCTTTATTTGTATGGTCACTATGAATAACTAAAATATAAGCTCCAGGAGGGTAGGAGCTTGGTCTATCTTGTTCATGATAATATTCCCACTACCTTGAACTGGGTACCTGCATTTGATTAAGTGCCCAGTATACTTAACATTGAAAGAATGACTTCCTGATTTCATGCAGAAAAAAAGTTGCTCTAGTGCATGACTTTAACATTGGTTATTGATTATGACCCACTGTGTCATCATAACTTTGTGCTACCCAGTTAGCATTTGAGGCTGAAATAACCATCCCAAAACATAGTGTCTCAAAACAATTATTTATTGAACTTATGATTGGTGGGTCCGAGATTTGGGCTGAACTTTCAGCTGAGTGGTTTTCCTTGTCTTAGCCAGATTTGCTCATGCATGGGTGGTCAGTTTCGAGTCAGCTAGTGGTTCTGCTTCTGGGTGTTTGCTGACTGTCACCTGTAATGATAAGGCATGTATCATTAGCTACCAGGACAACCCAGGCTATTTGCATGAAAGAGTTTCAAAAGTGAGAGCAGAAGGTGGAAAGCCTTTTGAGGCACGTGTTCAAGACCAGTACAGAAAGTCTCTGCTACAAACAGATTATTTGTAAAAGCATATCCTCATGACAGCTCAGATTCAACTGATTGAGGAGAGAAGTCCACCTATACAAGGATGCAAGCTGCAAACTTTGTATAATTATAGAAATATGACTTTGCCTACCATTAACAAATATTAGAAAATTCTTCAACCTACAAGAAATTTTTTCTGTACTTATATAACTAACCATTAAATAATGAAAATGTGGAGATTTGATAATGGCATACATATGAGTGCTGGCAAGATTACTAAATCACCTCAAAGGGAAAACTGGACTGAGGTCTTCTTGGGGTCACTTGAATATAACTTTAATTTAAAATGTGCAATTAAATAATACTATTTCCCTAGATTTCCATATGGCTCACTCCTGTACTTCAGTTTCTACTGAAATCATTTTTTTTCTAGTGAGGCTGTCTCTGACTACTTTGGGAAATACAGCCTTTCCCATTCACTATGTCTCCTTTCTTGATTTTATTTTTGTTTTATAGTATGCTTTTTTGTGGCACATCATATTGTATATTTATTTCTTTATTTGTATGGTCACTATGAATAACTAAAATATAAGCTCCAGGAGGGTAGGAGCTTGGTCTATCTTGTTCATGATAATATTCCCACTACCTTGAACTGGGTACCTGCATTTGATTAAGTGCCCAGTATACTTAACATTGAAAGAATGACTTCCTGATTTCATGCAGAAAAAAAGTTGCTCTAGTGCATGACTTTAACATTGGTTATTGATTATGACCCACTGTGTCATCATAACTTTGTGCTACCCAGTTAGCATTTGAGGCTGAAATAACCATCCCAAAACATAGTGTCTCAAAACAATTATTTATTGAACTTATGATTGGTGGGTCCGAGATTTGGGCTGAACTTTCAGCTGAGTGGTTTTCCTTGTCTTAGCCAGATTTGCTCATGCATGGGTGGTCAGTTTCGAGTCAGCTAGTGGTTCTGCTTCTGGGTGTTTGCTGACTGTCACCTGTAATGATAAGGCATGTATCATTAGCTACCAGGACAACCCAGGCTATTTGCATGAAAGAGTTTCAAAAGTGAGAGCAGAAGGTGGAAAGCCTTTTGAGGCACGTGTTCAAGACCAGTACAGAAAGTCTCTGCTACAAACAGATTATTTGTAAAAGCATATCCTCATGACAGCTCAGATTCAACTGATTGAGGAGAGAAGTCCACCTATACAAGGATGCCACTGCAAAGGCTGCTTTTAAGAACATGGATTTAAGCAGAGGAAAATTTTGTGGTCACTTTTTGGAATCTGCTACCAAGCCATGAGAGCCTTATGATCCCTGATCTAGACAAATGCCTCTTCTACTAAAGTGTCATCAGCTCAAGGCAACCTTATATAAAAAGTTCAAATGCAGATCTGAGGCTAACACCCTCATCTCCATATTCAAGAAGTCATCCTTGTGAGGGAGGACTGATTGTTAGCTATCTAACGGCCATCTCCTCTCTTTCCTCTCCCACAATATTAATTATGTTCTATGCTGCATGTCTCTCTGCTCAGCTATCTACCTTGCCTCTCAATAAAAAGAGAGACTGTTTCAAAATAAATAGCCTGATACATTGTAAAGAAGCTTCAGATACTTAGAAGCAATATTTTCTAAATATTTATAAGCTATATTTCAAAATCTGTTACATTCAGTGAATTGTGTAAATAAATATCAGACCTGCAAGTCACCATCCCACAGCACCAGTGCATCTTGGTCGATTAGTCATCTATAAACAGACAAGTCATCATTTCAAACTCTGTCCTCTGTCTTACAGCTCTGTCTTTGGATCCTATCCAGTAAACAAAGCCAAAGTGTGAAATTTGTTTTCTTTTTTCCCCCTTACTAAAAGGAAAAAAAGCATAACTTCATCATAAGGAGGGATGGCAAGTGTTGGTGTTATTTATTTTTTAATTGCTATAGCACATAAGAGAAGTCATCAAGCTAACAGATCCAAGCCTAAATTGGAACACAGTAGAGGGACATGAAGGAGGAAATGGGAGGCGGGGAGAGGATAGAAGAAGCAAAGTTTTTTTGCTTAATTCCCTTGAAAAGCTTCAGGCTTGCGTTTCTGGAGTCTGGAAGGACAGGTCAGCCAGATGTGAATGCTTAGGTCACAGTTCTGGAACAATGTTTTGGTTCTCTTGGCTGCAGGATGAGGACGAAGGGGAAGCAGGAAGACCCACAAGTAATTCCTATGATGTGACTGTACAGCACACTCTATGCTGTGTGTTTTCTCTCTGTCTTAGGGATGCTTTTTTGGAGAGAACAGGTCCAGATCCAGACATAGGGGTGAGAAATGTGTTATCAAAGCTTGAATAAAGTGAAAATAATAAATGGAATTTAAAACAAATTTGCAAGGGTTTAGAGGGAGGGATTGTTCAGTGTGGTGTGGAATTGTGGGGACTCATCCATGCAATATTGGAATTGCCGAAGAATCTAGAAAAAGTATCTCTGGCAAGATGGGCTAAAGTGTCATCAGCTCAAGGCAACCTTATATAAAAAGTTCAAATGCAGATCTGAGGCTAACACCCTCATCTCCATATTCAAGAAGTCATCCTTGTGAGGGAGGACTGATTGTTAGCTATCTAACGGCCATCTCCTCTCTTTCCTCTCCCACAATATTAATTATGTTCTATGCTGCATGTCTCTCTGCTCAGCTATCTACCTTGCCTCTCAATAAAAAGAGAGACTGTTTCAAAATAAATAGCCTGATACATTGTAAAGAAGCTTCAGATACTTAGAAGCAATATTTTCTAAATATTTATAAGCTATATTTCAAAATCTGTTACATTCAGTGAATTGTGTAAATAAATATCAGACCTGCAAGTCACCATCCCACAGCACCAGTGCATCTTGGTCGATTAGTCATCTATAAACAGACAAGTCATCATTTCAAACTCTGTCCTCTGTCTTACAGCTCTGTCTTTGGATCCTATCCAGTAAACAAAGCCAAAGTGTGAAATTTGTTTTCTTTTTTCCCCCTTACTAAAAGGAAAAAAAGCATAACTTCATCATAAGGAGGGATGGCAAGTGTTGGTGTTATTTATTTTTTAATTGCTATAGCACATAAGAGAAGTCATCAAGCTAACAGATCCAAGCCTAAATTGGAACACAGTAGAGGGACATGAAGGAGGAAATGGGAGGCGGGAGAGGATAGAAGAAGCAAAGTTTTTGCTTAATTCCCTTGAAAAGCTTCAGGCTTGCGTTTCTGGAGTCTGGAAGGACAGGTCAGCCAGATGTGAATGCTTAGGTCACAGTTCTGGAACAATGTTTTGGTTCTCTTGGCTGCAGGATGAGGACGAAGGGGAAGCAGGAAGACCCACAAGTAATTCCTATGATGTGACTGTACAGCACACTCTATGCTGTGTGTTTTCTCTCTGTCTTAGGGATGCTTTTTTGGAGAGAACAGGTCCAGATCCAGACATAGGGGTGAGAAATGTGTTATCAAAGCTTGAATAAAGTGAAAATAATAAATGGAATTTAAAACAAATTTGCAAGGGTTTAGAGGGAGGGATTGTTCAGTGTGGTGTGGAATTGTGGGGACTCATCCATGCAATATTGAAGGGTAGATTGCCGAAGAATCTAGAAAAAGTATCTCTGGCAAGATGGGCAAAAATGAAAAGATAAGAATGAGTTAGGTCTTTATGGATGGTGATAATGCAGAGACCTTTGGTCTGAATGTAGAAGTGTTTGTGCTGGGGAATGGTGAGAATTTGCAGAGAGATTTTCCAGTGACCACTGGAAGCCACTGAAGGCTTTGAAACCACTATCTAAATGTGAATGTGTGAAAAGATGAGGATAGGAATGCTGGGTTACATCTATCAGCAAAATTTAGAGTCCAACAAACAGGATCCTAATCCCCAGTGATGTGTGTTGCCAAGGGTAGATGGAACAAGTCTATGGACCACCTATGGGCTTCCCAGGTGGTGCTAGTGGTAAAGAACCCACTTGGCAATGCAAAAGACATAAGAGATGCAGGTTCAATCCCTGGATTGGGAAGATCCCCTGGAGGTTGGCATGAGAATACATTCCAGTATTCTTGCCTGGAGAATCCCATGGACAGAGGAGCCTTGTGGGTTATGGTCCATAGGGTAGCAAAGAGTTGGATATGACTGACATGACTTAGCATGTGTATTGACCACCTATAACCCACCAGATTGATCAGAAGTTTCTCTGTCAATGGCAGATGCTCACTAATGAGGGAAAGAAAGTGAGTCAGTCTCTCTCTGCTCTTATTCATATTCCTTCTCTCTTTCTCTCCTGAGAGGTTAAATTTCAAGGCACGAATGGGCAGCATACTTAATTTTAAGGCTTTTCTCCATTATTGCAGAGAATGACCCTTCTGGAAACTCATGGTATTTGGAAACTTGAAATAATCTCTATCTTTAGTCTCTCCACTTCCCTCAGTGTTTGATGCTGGTACTGTACTAAAATTACTTATACACGTGTTCCTCAGATAAATAAATGAACAAACAAGAAAACCTGAACTAATGAAAGATTCTTGCCATGATTCTTCATACTAACCCCTTTTCTGGCAGTATGTTCGTATCAATCTTTTTCTAATTATTTATATTGGTTTTTTCTTTTCCAACTTTTTGAAGACAGATTACAGTTCCCTACTGATTTTTAATCATCATTGTTTTCACTCTGACCAGATCACTCCATTTGTTCTCATTGTCTTCAATGCAGATAGAATTTCTAGAAGAAAGGTAATACTTTCTATTTACGAAAAGAAATCAACCAATTTTGAAAAGATAAGAATGAGTTAGGTCTTTATGGATGGTGATAATGCAGAGACCTTTGGTCTGAATGTAGAAGTGTTTGTGCTGGGGAATGGTGAGAATTTGCAGAGAGATTTTCCAGTGACCACTGGAAGCCACTGAAGGCTTTGAAACCACTATCTAAATGTGAATGTGTGAAAAGATGAGGATAGGAATGCTGGGTTACATCTATCAGCAAAATTTAGAGTCCAACAAACAGGATCCTAATCCCCAGTGATGTGTGTTGCCAAGGGTAGATGGAACAAGTCTATGGACCACCTATGGGCTTCCCAGGTGGTGCTAGTGGTAAAGAACCCACTTGGCAATGCAAAGACATAAGAGATGCAGGTTCAATCCCTGGATTGGGAAGATCCCCTGGAGGTTGGCATGAGAATACATTCCAGTATTCTTGCCTGGAGAATCCCATGGACAGAGGAGCCTTGTGGGTTATGGTCCATAGGGTAGCAAAGAGTTGGATATGACTGACATGACTTAGCATGTGTATTGACCACCTATAACCCACCAGATTGATCAGAAGTTTCTCTGTCAATGGCAGATGCTCACTAATGAGGGAAAGAAAGTGAGTCAGTCTCTCTCTGCTCTTATTCATATTCCTTCTCTCTTTCTCTCCTGAGAGGTTAAATTTCAAGGCACGAATGGGCAGCATACTTAATTTTAAGGCTTTTCTCCATTATTGCAGAGAATGACCCTTCTGGAAACTCATGGTATTTGGAAACTTGAAATAATCTCTATCTTTAGTCTCTCCACTTCCCTCAGTGTTTGATGCTGGTACTGTACTAAAATTACTTATACACGTGTTCCTCAGATAAATAAATGAACAAACAAGAAAACCTGAACTAATGAAAGATTCTTGCCATGATTCTTCATACTAACCCCTTTTCTGGCAGTATGTTCGTATCAATCTTTTTCTAATTATTTATATTGGTTTTTTCTTTTCCAACTTTTTGAAGACAGATTACAGTTCCCTACTGATTTTTAATCATCATTGTTTTCACTCTGACCAGATCACTCCATTTGTTCTCATTGTCTTCAATGCAGATAGAATTTCTAGAAGAAAGGTAATACTTTCTATTTACGAAAAGATGAAAAAGCTCCAACTCTTTTCAAATTTTATGAGAAAGTTAGAATCAATATTAAGACATTAGTAACTTTATTTATTAAAAAATAACAACCATTTATTAAAAATATTTAAATTCTAAGAAAGCAAGAAATAATCAAATTACTGAGAATGCTAATTTACAGAGAAAAGAGTTATTAATATATGGGTCATGACATCTCCTCTCTTGTTCTATATATTTGTGTGCCCAGGCATGCCCATATATAGACAAATTTTCATCTAGAAATTAAAAGAGAAAAAAACACAGTAATTTTTTTTTTAAAGAAGAATCCCTGGGTTACAGCCATTGTTACTTAAAATGAGGGGAAAATAGATGGTATGAATATTGATACAGAGTCCATTGTGAGTAATTTAAAATACCAGTATTTTTCTGGTTTATTCACTTCTTTACTGAATTCAATAATAATGAATTAAAAAAAATCAAGGTTATAATAAATGCTACTGCAGAAGGAAAAACAAACAGCGGAACTGGTAATTATAATGAAGCCAGCCAGCAGAAATGGTTAAGGGTCTCAATACGTCTGTTAGCTTCTGTAGCACCATCCACCCCCGTTCTACTTTGAGATTTTACAGCCTGCACATAAATATTTTTAAAGACCCAAACTGGTTCTTCAAGGTTTGAATGACAGAGGTCATTTTCTTTATTAAAAAAGTAGTCCCATTGTTTGGAAGAAGCTGAATGCTTAGTCTTATAGATGTAGTTTATGCAAAAAAGAGGAACTTTGATCATTCTAGCCTCATTTTATTGATAATATTCTCCTTGACAAACATTTAAGAGTTAATAAAAGCAACTATCCAGAAAAATAAACTACTTAAAAATGCCATAAATCTATAGTTTTATTTCCCAAAATGATTATTCTGAGCAAAAGATGTAAAGGGAAAAGAGTATAAAGGGAAAATCTTTGGAAATCAATGTAAACCAGGGAAAAAATAAACCCAACAGCTGTAGTTGGTCTCTATTCTTGACAAACAGAACAAAATATAAATATGGGGTGGGGCATATTTTTGTCTGAGCTTAGTTCTGGCTGAATAAAAGAGTTTTGTTTTTGGGTTTTGGGCTTTTTTATTTGCAACAAGTCGCAATAATGTAACTTAAAAAGTTTCTGGAAATATTTATTGTGTACAGCCTAGAAGATGAAAAGAATGTAACTATTACTCTTGGTTTGTTTTGAGGTTATTTACTTAGAGCTAAGCACCTCATTTTTCTTGTGTACAAAAAGTAATTATGCAGTCAAAAGAAATATAGCTCATATACTTCAAAACATATGAAAAATGTAAAACTTTATTACACACATTAATTTCTAACAAAGGACATCTCTAACATCAGTGTAACTGGGACAAGCCGGATAACTGATGTATATAGATGGATGCTTCTCCCAAATGGGTTTCATAAAGGCAAACAAACAAATAAACAATTTTTCCTTTTATGTCTGCCTCTCTTTTATAAATTTTTGCTTCTCTATATAGGCAATAGTTTTAAGGATTTTTTTTTTTGGTGTCTGTGCATATGTTAATATATTCTGTTCAAGCTAGTCTTTCTAGCCCCTACTCCATGTCCTCTTCGTTTTAAATTTTATTGTTTCAAGCTGCTCAAGTTGAATCCATTTCTCCATGCAGCAAAGTAAAGACATGAAAACCTACAAATTATAAAATAAACAGGTTGATTTTTTTTTTCAATTTGGATCTTGCCTATTCCAACCTTCCAGAAATGTCAATATATTTTTTTAAAGCTACTTGTACTCTGAACCAGGTCTTTCCTGTTAGCCTTCAATTCTTTCATTCCCTGAGAAGTAGATACTGAACAATAAGATCTGGATTGTGGCCATCCTCAGCGGGAAGATTTGTGGGCTCACTACAATTGTCCTGGGGCCCAAGACAACTTACATGACTAATGCACTGGGGGTGGCATGCTGGATAATAGGGTAAATGGCTAATGGAAAGAATGGAGGGGCAGGAGTGGTTCTCACCTTGTATGCACTACTACATGGAAAAATCATTCCATCAATGAAAAGAAAATGACTATAATAAGACCGAAAAGGAAACCTCGTCTCAATGGGGGTAGCAGAACTAGACATTTTAAACGGTCAAGCCAGAGGATCAATGGAATAGTCTCTTTCTGGTAAAATATGCAAAAATTGTCTTGGGGTTTGAAGCAATTTTCAAAACAATAATTGAAAAAAGAATCTGTGAGAGATTTGTGTGTTTATGTTTGAAGGTGGGTGAAGAACCAGAGAGTGGCTTATAGTCTTGGGAAATATCACAAGGAAAAGGAATAAATAGTTTCCTCAGGATACAATAATCTGTGATGCTACAGAGGGCTTCCCTGGTGGCTCAGAGGATTAAGAATCTGTCTGCAATGCAGGAGACCCAGTGTCAATCCCTGGGTGGGAAAGATTCCCTAGAGGAGGAAATGGCAATCCACTCTGGTATTCTTTGCTGGGAAATCCCATGGACAGAGGAGGCTGGCAGGTTATAATCCATGGAGTCACAAAGAGTCAGACATGACTGAGTAATTAACACATACATACGTATGTGATATGACAAAATTTTTCAGAAGTAAAAAAGATAGCACTCATTGAGTTCAATTAAGCAACATGAACACCCAAACAAAATAAAACCTGTAGTTCATCTTCATGAGTAACTAATATGATAATGCAATGACTGACCTTGGCAAACTAGAAGTTTGGAAAAAAATAACAGAAGTCACACATTACTGGACTACAGTAAATATCCCTCATCTTTATTCTTTGTTTTTTTTTTTTTTGTTTTTTCCCCTACAGGAGAACTTAGGGGAAAATCTTCAAAGAATGATTGACTATGGATAGTGTTTAGGAATTTTTTGAATGATATTTTAAAAATTTCAATTAGACTCCAAATTGGATGGCAATACCCAAACATTAACTTGACAGAGAATAATTATCAAGATTTAAACTTAATGTTCTCCTTTCTATTTTTTTAAGTTCCCCTCATGAGATGTCTATTGTGTGAGCTGGAAGGTTGAGAAGGGGGATTTCAAAGAGGTTGCTAAAGCTACTATTTTAATGCAAAAATAATGTCATCTCGACATCCCATGTTTTAACTTAAAGCTGTAAGCTATCAAATGAGAATTATTACTCTACAGTCAAATGCATTATACCTAAAAACTTCTAAGGGGATTTTTGATCAGAAAAGCATACATCTCTTTAAATCAATTAAGAATGAGATGTTAAAAAGGTAATGCCTCAAAAAAGGAGTTCTCATATACTGTTGGTAGGAATGTATTTGGTGCAGTGACTATGAAAAATAATGTGGAGGTTTCTTAAAAAACTAAAAATAGAACTACAATATAATTCAGCAATTCCATTCCTGGATATACACAGAAAAAAATCAAAAACACTAATTTGAAAAGATACATGAGCACCAATGTTCATTGTATATGTGTATGTATATGTATGTACACACACACACACACACACACACACACATGCATACATATACAATGCAATACTACTCATTCATGAAAAAAGATAAAATTTTGTCATTTGTAACAACACAAATGGACTTAGAGGATATTTTGCCCAAGTCAGACAGAGGAAAGATAAGTATTATATAATATCATTTACATGTGGAATTTAAAAGATAAACTAATGAATATAACAAAAAAGAAACATATTCACAGATATGGAGTACAAACTAGTGAAGAAAGAGAAGGGGAAAAGGGTAAGATATTGGTACAGCAATAAGAGGTAGAAACTATTATGTGTATAAAAGTTACAAGGGGCTTCCCTGGTGGTCCAGTGGGTAAAGATTCTGCCTTGCAGTGCAAGGGGCACCTGTTCGATCCCCATTCCAGGAAGATCCCACATGCTGTGGAGCGGCTGGACCTATATGTCCAATTACAAGCTAGCACTATGGAGAGCATGTGCCCACAGCCAGTGCTCTGCACCTGAGAGATGCCACTTCAATGGGTGGCCCACACAGGTCAAAGAGTAAAGATGAATGAAAATAAATAAATAAAACCCAATAAAAGAGTCCAAAATTTAAAAAAAAAAAGGTTTTTTAAAAAGTTGCAAGAATATATTGTGCAATACAGGGAATATGATCAATACCTTATAATAACTATAAGTGGAGTATAATATTTCAAATTGTAAGTTACTTACAACTGTCCCTTATACAATGTATTCATGCATGCTAAGTCGCTTCAGTTGTGTCTGACTCTTTGTGACCCTGTGCATTGCAGGCTACCAAGCTCTCTTGTCTGTAGGGTTCTCTAGCAAGAATACTGGAGTGGGTAGTTTGGGCATTCAGGGTTGAACCTGTGTTTCTTGCATTAGCAGTCAGGTTCTTTATCACTAGCACCATCTGCATTATACCTAAAAACTTCTAAGGATTTTGATCAGAAAAGCATACATCTCTTTAAATCAATTAAGAATGAGATGTTAAAAAGGTAATGCCTCAAAAAAGGAGTTCTCATATACTGTTGGTAGGAATGTATTTGGTGCAGTGACTATGAAAAATAATGTGGAGGTTTCTTAAAAAACTAAAAATAGAACTACAATATAATTCAGCAATTCCATTCCTGGATATACACAGAAAAAAATCAAAAACACTAATTTGAAAAGATACATGAGCACCAATGTTCATTGTATATGTGTATGTATATGTATGTACACACACACACACACACACACACACACATGCATACATATACAATGCAATACTACTCATTCATGAAAAAAGATAAAATTTTGTCATTTGTAACAACACAAATGGACTTAGAGGATATTTTGCCCAAGTCAGACAGAGGAAAGATAAGTATTATATAATATCATTTACATGTGGAATTTAAAAGATAAACTAATGAATATAACAAAAAAGAAACATATTCACAGATATGGAGTACAAACTAGTGAAGAAAGAGAAGGGGAAAAGGGTAAGATATTGGTACAGCAATAAGAGGTAGAAACTATTATGTGTATAAAAGTTACAAGGGGCTTCCCTGGTGGTCCAGTGGGTAAAGATTCTGCCTTGCAGTGCAAGGGGCACCTGTTCGATCCCCATTCCAGGAAGATCCCACATGCTGTGGAGCGGCTGGACCTATATGTCCAATTACAAGCTAGCACTATGGAGAGCATGTGCCCACAGCCAGTGCTCTGCACCTGAGAGATGCCACTTCAATGGGTGGCCCACACAGGTCAAAGAGTAAAGATGAATGAAAATAAATAAATAAAACCCAATAAAAGAGTCCAAAATTTAAAAAAAAAAAGGTTTTTTAAAAAGTTGCAAGAATATATTGTGCAATACAGGGAATATGATCAATACCTTATAATAACTATAAGTGGAGTATAATATTTCAAATTGTAAGTTACTTACAACTGTCCCTTATACAATGTATTCATGCATGCTAAGTCGCTTCAGTTGTGTCTGACTCTTTGTGACCCTGTGCATTGCAGGCTACCAAGCTCTCTTGTCTGTAGGGTTCTCTAGCAAGAATACTGGAGTGGGTAGCCATACACTCCTCCAGGGGATCATCCTGACGCAGGGATTGAACCTGTGTTTCTTGCATTAGCAGTCAGGTTCTTTATCACTAGCACCATCTGGGAAGCCCCACTTATATAATACTATTCTTCAATTAAAATTAAAAAAAATTAAAATCAGTTTAATTAAAATAAAAGAGCTCTTCCAGTGTCCCTGTTTTTATTGTCAGATTGTGAGCCATTCATGGGGATGACTCTGGAAAATTTAAGTTTTCCCAAAGAAAGAGTCCAGAAGTCCTCACCCTTTATTCAAAGCCAAATTACTGCTGTATTATGCATGATGCCAAGTGCCACAGGACATTTAGGTATCCACAGAAAATGTCTTAATTTCTATAAGAATTAGAATAAAAAGTGAACTTCTAAGCTAAAGAAAAATGTCTTACTATGTCATATTAGTATATACTTTGTACCACTATAGTCTTAAAATGTAAGTTAATAGTTTTCTTCGGAGGGAGTGGTCCGCAAATGTACAAGTACCTATGAGAATCATAGCATGGCCCTGCCTCCCTGCACTGTCTTTCACCCTAAAAACTGCCTCCCTATTTGAATATTTTAAATTTGTGAACTTTAATTCCTTTATATGTTGAATGGAAGTATGATGTCAATGGGTTGTTCTGAGGATTAAACAAAACAGAAAACTCAAGAGCATTTTGTGAGCTATAAAGAAATCAGAAGGGATCACATTATTATTTTCTTAGTTGTGGCCATTATCATCCATGTAGTCACTGAAACTAGAACTCGAGGATTAAATTTGAATCCTATTTCTCCATCTTTTCTTCCAAATAGGGGGGATTTCCCCAACTCAGGGTCTCCTGAATTTCAGGTGGAATCTTTACCCTTGAGCCATTGAGGAAACTCTAGAGTACTGTGTACATGTAGTAAAATGCTCAATGAATTAAATATCTTGAATTAATTCTGAAATATTTGGTAACTATAGAAAAAAGATTTTTCAGAATAAAGAGCCACAATTTCTGAAATTCAAAAAAAACTAAATGTAAAAGCAAGACTGAGTTTACCAAAAAAAATAAAAAGAAGGGAAAGATTTACATATACACTTTAGCAGGATATCTATTATCTCCAATCACCATAGAGCTGGGGCTTCCCTGGTGGCTCGGGGGTAGAGTCTGCCCGCCAGTGCAGGAGATGTGGGTTTGATCCCTGGGTTGAGAAGATCCCCTGGAGAAGAAAATGACAACCCACGCTGGTACTCTTGCCTTGGAAATCCCACAGACAGAGTAGCTGGCAAGCTATAGTCCATGGGATCACAAAGAGTTGGACACAGCTGAGTGACTAAATAGCAAACCATAAGGTAGAATGGTCTAATAACTGAATTGGATGATATTCTTCCATAGTTAAGGAAATATGCAGAGGAAAACCTGAAATATGATGCTATAAGATGATGGATATTCCTAAATTTCCCCTCAGTTCAGTTCAGTTCAGTTGAGTTGCTCAAGCATGCCTGACTCTTGCAACCCCATGAACTGTGGCATGCCAGGCTTCCCTGTCCTTCCCCATCTCCTAGAGCTTGCTCAAACTCATGTCCATTAACTCAGTGATGCCTTCCAACCATCTCTTCCTCTGTCATCCCTTTCACCTTCTGCCTTCTACTTTGACCAGTATCAGGGTCTTTTCCAATGAGTCATCTCTTTGTATCAGGTGGCGAAAATATTGGAGCTATGGCTTTAGCATCAGTCCTTCCAGTAAATGTTCAGAGTTTATTTCCTTTAGGAAATTTCTCCTAGTAGGAGATATTTCACAAACAGGCCCATTGCCATTATGTAGGTGTCTTGGTTGTTAATATATGGACTATTTCTTCAAAGGTAGACAAACTATTTCATTTACTCATGCAGTAAACAGGGCTGAAAGTTAAATAGATTTGGGGAGAGGTCAGGATAGAGTGTGAAATTTTTTCAATGCTATTTTGACTATTCCAGTTTAGGAAAGATGAAAGCAATCTGTGTCTCCTCCTAGGCTCTGAGATTATCATTCATTTGAAATTAAGGTAGACAATGAAAATACAGATTGACCGGTGTTAGGATGATTGAGAAGCAGAAAAATGCCATTTAATTCAATTTTGGAGCCATCTTAGAAAGGCTTTCCAGTGATTCTTGCCGCTTACTAAATTCTTTAACAATATTATTGATTTTCTAAACAACAATTCCAGTTTTTAATTAAAGAAAAGAATTGGGGAATTTAACAGGTTAGAAATAGGGATTCAAAGTGATAACTAGTTTTTAACTCTGAAATGTCAAATTATGCAATGACATTTAGCTGAATTACATTTGTAATTCCATAGAAAATGACAACCCACGCTGGTACTCTTGCATTGGAAATCCCACAGACAGAGTAGCTGGCAAGCTATAGTCCATGGGATCACAAAGAGTTGGACACAGCTGAGTGACTAAATAGCAAACCATAAGGTAGAATGGTCTAATAACTGAATTGGATGATATTCTTCCATAGTTAAGGAAATATGCAGAGGAAAACCTGAAATATGATGCTATAAGATGATGGATATTCCTAAATTTCCCCTCAGTTCAGTTCAGTTCAGTTGAGTTGCTCAAGCATGCCTGACTCTTGCAACCCCATGAACTGTGGCATGCCAGGCTTCCCTGTCCTTCCCCATCTCCTAGAGCTTGCTCAAACTCATGTCCATTAACTCAGTGATGCCTTCCAACCATCTCTTCCTCTGTCATCCCTTTCACCTTCTGCCTTCTACTTTGACCAGTATCAGGGTCTTTTCCAATGAGTCATCTCTTTGTATCAGGTGGCGAAAATATTGGAGCTATGGCTTTAGCATCAGTCCTTCCAGTAAATGTTCAGAGTTTATTTCCTTTAGGAAATTTCTCCTAGTAGGAGATATTTCACAAACAGGCCCATTGCCATTATGTAGGTGTCTTGGTTGTTAATATATGGACTATTTCTTCAAAGGTAGACAAACTATTTCATTTACTCATGCAGTAAACAGGGCTGAAAGTTAAATAGATTTGGGGAGAGGTCAGGATAGAGTGTGAAATTTTTTCAATGCTATTTTGACTATTCCAGTTTAGGAAAGATGAAAGCAATCTGTGTCTCCTCCTAGGCTCTGAGATTATCATTCATTTGAAATTAAGGTAGACAATGAAAATACAGATTGACCGGTGTTAGGATGATTGAGAAGCAGAAAAATGCCATTTAATTCAATTTTGGAGCCATCTTAGAAAGGCTTTCCAGTGATTCTTGCCGCTTACTAAATTCTTTAACAATATTATTGATTTTCTAAACAACAATTCCAGTTTTTAATTAAAGAAAAGAATTGGGGAATTTAACAGGTTAGAAATAGGGATTCAAAGTGATAACTAGTTTTTAACTCTGAAATGTCAAATTATGCAATGACATTTAGCTGAATTACATTTGTAATTCCATCCTCTGAACTCTAAAGACAAGGACTAGGGCCCAGAAAGGCCCTAAAGCTCAAGACATTTTGGGTGGAATCAGCAGACCCAGTTCTTAATATCTCGACTTGTTTTTGCAGGAAAACCTTTTTACTTTCCTAAGTAGCTTCAGAGAGAAAGACGGGGCTCTAATGTTTGTAAACTCCCTCTTCCTAAAGAAAAAATCTCAATCCAGGAATAAGACTACAAATCAGAATAATTTTGGAATTCCTGATGACTAAATTTAACTGATATCAGGGTTAAACTCTGCTTTGCTTCTCATCTTCTGACAGCCCTCCTCTTGATAATTACCATTAGATGATTTTCACCTGCTATAAAAAATCCTCCTACGTCTTTTATCCAGGACACTGCTAACTCCCCAGATTCTTAGGTATGCCACTTTCACTAAAACATAACCCTCATTGCCCATCAGTCTTTTGTTTGAGTCTGATAAATATAAGCAAATTAAAAAAAAAAAATCAATTGACCATTTGCTAGTGTTTGAGACCTGACCTCATCCCTGGCTGTATATCTGTCAAATACATCTGTGTGGTCAGGAGAACAAGGGGAACATTTTCAATTCATATTATCTTAAGAAATAAATGCAAATGATTATTTAGGATTAGGATGGTCTCTTGTGGACATCTCACAATGATTTTCCATTGATAATTGTTGTTTTCATTGACAGAAAATATTAAACATTTCTGTAAGTACTACTTGGTTCAATATTACAGACAACCTAATAAGGATTTTATGTTTTCTAATTTGTTCCAATTTCACACTTTATTCAGTTTTCCTCTAATATACTTTTGCTATTCTAGGATCCCCTCCAAGATATCACGTTACATTTATCTATCACATCATTTTTTTTCCATCTGAATAAACCCATCTATCAGAAAGGTATCCTTTGTCAGACCACGTAGTCTGTCCTTGGATTTTGTAAGAACTGTCATTGTATTTGAGAAGCTTGTTTTCAAGAAACTTATAATTGAATTATGGGAGTTAATGATTCTTTATGAGATGTAGCAATTTCCTGCTATGCTATGTGCAGATAGCTATGGGAATCGTGAGTGGCTGAGGAGGTGGTGGTGGTTCGCAAAGTAAGATAGACTGGAAATGATATAATCAAATAGAAAAGATGGTGAAACAGGGCATTCCTGTGGAGCAGAATAAGCCATTTGTATTTGTGAGAGTGCAGCCAAAAGATGACAGGAACCCAAGATTAATATGACTGAAGGCAGATGCAAAAAAGAAAAAAAGACAGGAACCCGAACGTTCTTCTCAGCGGAATAAGACTACAAATCAGAATAATTTTGGAATTCCTGATGACTAAATTTAACTGATATCAGGGTTAAACTCTGCTTTGCTTCTCATCTTCTGACAGCCCTCCTCTTGATAATTACCATTAGATGATTTTCACCTGCTATAAAAAATCCTCCTACGTCTTTTATCCAGGACACTGCTAACTCCCCAGATTCTTAGGTATGCCACTTTCACTAAAACATAACCCTCATTGCCCATCAGTCTTTTGTTTGAGTCTGATAAATATAAGCAAATTAAAAAAAAAAAATCAATTGACCATTTGCTAGTGTTTGAGACCTGACCTCATCCCTGGCTGTATATCTGTCAAATACATCTGTGTGGTCAGGAGAACAAGGGGAACATTTTCAATTCATATTATCTTAAGAAATAAATGCAAATGATTATTTAGGATTAGGATGGTCTCTTGTGGACATCTCACAATGATTTTCCATTGATAATTGTTGTTTTCATTGACAGAAAATATTAAACATTTCTGTAAGTACTACTTGGTTCAATATTACAGACAACCTAATAAGGATTTTATGTTTTCTAATTTGTTCCAATTTCACACTTTATTCAGTTTTCCTCTAATATACTTTTGCTATTCTAGGATCCCCTCCAAGATATCACGTTACATTTATCTATCACATCATTTTTTTTCCATCTGAATAAACCCATCTATCAGAAAGGTATCCTTTGTCAGACCACGTAGTCTGTCCTTGGATTTTGTAAGAACTGTCATTGTATTTGAGAAGCTTGTTTTCAAGAAACTTATAATTGAATTATGGGAGTTAATGATTCTTTATGAGATGTAGCAATTTCCTGCTATGCTATGTGCAGATAGCTATGGGAATCGTGAGTGGCTGAGGAGGTGGTGGTGGTTCGCAAAGTAAGATAGACTGGAAATGATATAATCAAATAGAAAAGATGGTGAAACAGGGCATTCCTGTGGAGCAGAATAAGCCATTTGTATTTGTGAGAGTGCAGCCAAAAGATGACAGGAACCCAAGATTAATATGACTGAAGGCAGATGCAGAGAGTAAGGTAAAGTTCAGGAAAATCCAAAGAAGCACAAGCTCCTCATGAAACTTCTTCCCCAGAAACGTTCTTCTCAGCAAAGGGGGGAAGATGAATGTTCACAGTTTCTGGCCCACAGCCTAGAACTTCATCCTAGAATTTACACTCCCTTTCCTCCCATTTGGCTAATCTTCAAACACTACAAAAGAATGGAGGGATCGAGCCTTTTCTTAAATACAGTCTTTCAAAAGTTGATTTTTAGATTTGTTTTTCCTATAGGACTTTGGATGTTAATGCAACACTCCAAAACCGTATTTCCAAATTCCAAACTATCTGTACTTTCTACCAATTCTGATATAGGACAGTTTTAATTTTCTTGACTTGTGTGACTATTCAAAACAATGAGAAAAATATTACTTAACCTTTTCGAAGACTATGATTAGGTGGCTTTGTTTTCCCTTGGTTTCAGAAAGACTTCAGCTTCAGGAAAATGCAGTGGTTGAGAGAAAGTGAAAAGTTATTTTGAAGCATATTTGATGTACAATATTATGTAAGTTATGGTTATATAATACTGTGGTTCAGAGTCTTTAAAGGTTGTTCTTTACTTATAGATAATATAAAAATATATATTACATAATTATAATATATATCATAATTTATGGATAATATAAAATATTGGCTATTTCCCATGTCTTGTACAATATATCCTTATAAGTTACTTTCTGCATAATAGCTTTGACAAAAACTCAGGAAACCTGAATAAAGTGTGAAATTGGCACTAACAACCTTGAAAACACACATCCTCTGCTAGATTATCTCTAATATTGAATTTAGCAAGACTTAAAAATGCTTAAAAATTTCTGTCAAAGGAAACAATAGTCATCAATGGGAAATCATATGAGATGTCCACAAAAGACTATTCTTAACCACTAACTAATGTTTTTTAAATCTATTTCTTAGGATGATATGAACTGAAAATTTTACCCTTGTTCACCTGATCACTTAGATGCGAAATTGATGACCTGGGATTAAGTCAGGTCCCAAACCCTAGTAAATGGTAAACCAATTTCTTTTTAAAATCTGCTTCTCTTTGCCAGACTCAAAACCAGGTTAACATTGAGGAGAGCAGAGGAGATTTTTAAAAAGTGGTTTTTCCTTCCTTCTTGATGAACTCCACGACCACGTCTTTCCTCTAGCAAATTATCCTCTCCATCTTCATTTTGCGATGACCAAAAAAGGAAAAACATCACCAAGGAGTCTCAGCCTTAACTTTTAATTTCCTGGCTTTTGTCAGTTTATGTCATAACATTAATTTTATTTCCACAGAAGAGGGAGTGCTGCAGGTAATTAATATGACTCTTCTGTACTTCTCCCAGAGGAAAAATCCCCCAGCATGAACACTGGGTTGTTAAAAGAACAGAACAAAAGAAAAGTGAGTCTGAGATACGGAAAAAACTTTCCTCACTCATCACTATACACACAGGAGGAGACTTACTGGACTTGGTTATCATCATCTTACTTACTAGTGAGATAACATCACAGCCAGTGCTGAGAGCTGAGTATGATTATTTTTTTTTAAGTTATGGCAGTGGTTGAGAGAAAGTGAAAAGTTATTTTGAAGCATATTTGATGTACAATATTATGTAAGTTATGGTTATATAATACTGTGGTTCAGAGTCTTTAAAGGTTGTTCTTTACTTATAGATAATATAAAAATATATATTACATAATTATAATATATATCATAATTTATGGATAATATAAAATATTGGCTATTTCCCATGTCTTGTACAATATATCCTTATAAGTTACTTTCTGCATAATAGCTTTGACAAAAACTCAGGAAACCTGAATAAAGTGTGAAATTGGCACTAACAACCTTGAAAACACACATCCTCTGCTAGATTATCTCTAATATTGAATTTAGCAAGACTTAAAAATGCTTAAAAATTTCTGTCAAAGGAAACAATAGTCATCAATGGGAAATCATATGAGATGTCCACAAAAGACTATTCTTAACCACTAACTAATGTTTTTTAAATCTATTTCTTAGGATGATATGAACTGAAAATTTTACCCTTGTTCACCTGATCACTTAGATGCGAAATTGATGACCTGGGATTAAGTCAGGTCCCAAACCCTAGTAAATGGTAAACCAATTTCTTTTTAAAATCTGCTTCTCTTTGCCAGACTCAAAACCAGGTTAACATTGAGGAGAGCAGAGGAGATTTTTAAAAAGTGGTTTTTCCTTCCTTCTTGATGAACTCCACGACCACGTCTTTCCTCTAGCAAATTATCCTCTCCATCTTCATTTTGCGATGACCAAAAAAGGAAAAACATCACCAAGGAGTCTCAGCCTTAACTTTTAATTTCCTGGCTTTTGTCAGTTTATGTCATAACATTAATTTTATTTCCACAGAAGAGGGAGTGCTGCAGGTAATTAATATGACTCTTCTGTACTTCTCCCAGAGGAAAAATCCCCCAGCATGAACACTGGGTTGTTAAAAGAACAGAACAAAAGAAAAGTGAGTCTGAGATACGGAAAAAACTTTCCTCACTCATCACTATACACACAGGAGGAGACTTACTGGACTTGGTTATCATCATCTTACTTACTAGTGAGATAACATCACAGCCAGTGCTGAGAGCTGAGTATGCAACCTGTTTAGAGATCTTGTTATAGTTTGGTGATACTTCTACAAGTGGAAATTTCTTGCTTTTTGTTCCTCATTTCCCCATTCTTTATGTCTAAATGTTGTACATCTGAAAACTGTGATGGCACTTTACCAAACTCTTAGTGGCATTTTCCTCCTTCTCTTTGTGAATTCAAAAAGGCTGAGCAAAGCCACGTGTGGAAGCAGTGAAGGGTTCTCAAACATTTAAAAACTGCATTCAAATAGAAAGGGAGTGTGCTGGTATCTGCATATCTGTAATCTGCAGCCTTACAAGGAGACAAAAAAACTCTGGCCTCTGGCATGTCCCCTAATATAGTTTCAATGAAGATAGGATGATGGTCTTGGAAGTTAGTATAAAATAATTGTATGTAGGGGCTTATGCAAAAAAGCTTTGTTCCTAAATACTGGAAAAGCAGTCACCCTGAAACAATGGGGCAAATTAGCATGCAGTCAACCCCAGGCTCTTAGCTACACACACACACACACACACACACACACACACACACTCTCACACACTCACACACACACACTCACAGGCACAAACTCACAGTGACTGATGCTTGGTGCTTGCTGGGAGGTTAACAGAAAGAATCTTTCTTGGGAAGGCAGCATGTCAGATTGCAGACACTTTCCCTACAAATGGGCTTTCCTTTCTCAAAGGAGGAGGGGAAACTTTCTGATCCAGATAATAAAGTCCATTTACATGAAAAGATGCCGCTTTCAGTGACATGATTAATTTCGGAAATACCTGGCATCTGAATGAAGCCGAGACTTCAAGAAATGACTGATGATGAGAAAGGATAATTAGGCAAATGTCAAGAGTTTTGCTTGGTGATAATTAGGTTCATGTCATAACATTAATTTTATTTCCACAGAAAGAGTGCTGCAGGTAATTAATTGAGTATTATTACTTCTCCCCAGAGGAAAAATCCCCAGCATGAACACTGGGTTGTTAAAAGAACAGAACAAAAGAAAAGTGAGTCTGAGATACGGAAAAAACTTTCCTCACTCATCACTATACACACAGGAGGAGACTTACTGGACTTGGTTATCATCATCTTACTTACTAGTGAGATAACATCACAGCCAGTGCTGAGAGCTGAGTATGCAACCTGTTTAGAGATCTTGTTATAGTTTGGTGATACTTCTACAAGTGGAAATTTCTTGCTTTTTGTTCCTCATTTCCCCATTCTTTATGTCTAAATGTTGTACATCTGAAAACTGTGATGGCACTTTACCAAACTCTTAGTGGCATTTTCCTCCTTCTCTTTGTGAATTCAAAAAGGCTGAGCAAAGCCACGTGTGGAAGCAGTGAAGGGTTCTCAAACATTTAAAAACTGCATTCAAATAGAAAGGGAGTGTGCTGGTATCTGCATATCTGTAATCTGCAGCCTTACAAGGAGACAAAAACTCTGGCCTCTGGCATGTCCCCTAATATAGTTTCAATGAAGATAGGATGATGGTCTTGGAAGTTAGTATAAAATAATTGTATGTAGGGGCTTATGCAAAAAAGCTTTGTTCCTAAATACTGGAAAAGCAGTCACCCTGAAACAATGGGGCAAATTAGCATGCAGTCAACCCCAGGCTCTTAGCTACACACACACACACACACACACACACACACACACACTCTCACACACTCACACACACACACTCACAGGCACAAACTCACAGTGACTGATGCTTGGTGCTTGCTGGGAGGTTAACAGAAAGAATCTTTCTTGGGAAGGCAGCATGTCAGATTGCAGACACTTTCCCTACAAATGGGCTTTCCTTTCTCAAAGGAGGAGGGGAAACTTTCTGATCCAGATAATAAAGTCCATTTACATGAAAAGATGCCGCTTTCAGTGACATGATTAATTTCGGAAATACCTGGCATCTGAATGAAGCCGAGACTTCAAGAAATGACTGATGATGAGAAAGGATAATTAGGCAAATGTCAAGAGTTTTGCTTGGTGACTGAGGGGCTTACCCATCTAGGTTATCCTATACTCATTCCAGATGGGAATGCAAGGGCTTTGTGGGAAGTTGGGGATGATCAACCTACCATCACAGAGAAACTTGCTTTAGCTCATGTTTCTCTGGGTTTGGCCTCATCACGACCAGTGGGCAGCTGATGCTTACCTTCAATGACTCGTCAGTGAATCCCAGACAAAGCTGGCCTTGTTTTTCGTGAAGCCCGAAAAATGTAAATTTATCTTGCCTTGCATGTCATTTATTCAAAAGTAACTTCTCTGTTCTGAGCCTTTTCAAAAATCTCATTGACTTCTCCTCCCCTCTAAAAGAAGAAAACCAAAAAGGAAGAAAAGCCAAACACCATTTAATACTCTGCAGAAAGGACTTTCATGACAAAGGCTGAAGCGGGAGGTAATGCAAATCTACCCCACCCCCACCCCCTCCCCCAGCACATTGTTTTTGAACCCTTTCTTCAAGGCCTTTTTTTTTTCCTACTATTTTTTTTTTTTTTTTTTTCTGTTAGTGAATTGGAGGATGTTAAGGACTGTGGATTAGTGACCTCCACAGGGTAGGATTGACCAGAAACAAGTCACTCTCTACAAGGAACTTTTTTTTTTAATATAACATACTCTTTATTTGGGTAGTTGGGGCACATGGGATCTTTAGATAAGGCATGCAAAACTCTTAGTTGTGGCATGAGCAGTCTAGCTCCCTGACCAGGGATTGGGCCCGCAGCTCCCTGTATTGGGAAGCATGGAGTCTTAGCCACTGAAGCACCAAGGAATCCCTCCAAAAGATCTTTTTAGAATATAATCTTCAACCACCACAAGCAAGAGGGTGGTTCTTTCCTTTCTTTTTCTGGCAGTACATCTTAGTTCCTCCAAAAAGACAGTCATTGTAGATGAAATGTTTGTAGATATACCGTGGGTCATGAATGATTCTTGGTAACTCCAACCTCTCTGCTTTACTCTTCCTTGTTCTACCTGATTGGCATCTAAAGGAGAAAAGTGTCTCCCTCTGTGATGTGAAAAGTGCCTCCCATTTCCAGGGAATGGAACTCTTTCAGGAAGAAAGGAGATAATCCAGAGATGGCTGCTACCCATGGTTGCTATAGGTTGAATTATGTGTCTCCACAAAATATGCTGAAGTCCTAACCCTCAGTACCTCAGAATCTGATTTTCTTTGGAAACAGAGTTGCAAATTAATAAAGATAAGGTGTAATTAACTAATGTAACTAATAAAGATAAGGGCATGCTGAGGGTAGTTGTTGTTCAGTTGGTCAGTCATGTCCAACTCTTTGCAAACCCATGGACTGACATGGCTTCCCTGTCCTTCACTATCTTCTGCAGTTTGCTCAAACTCATATCCATTGAGTTGACAATGCCACCCAACCGTCTCATCCTCTGTCATCCCCTTCTCCTCTGGCCCTCAATCTTTTCCAGTATCATGGCTTTTTCCAGTGAGTCGACTCCTCGCATCAGGTGACCAGAGTATTGGAGCTTCTGCTTCAGCATCAGTCCTTCCAGTGAATATCCAAGGTTGATTTCCTTTGGGATTGACTGGTTTGATCTCGCTGTCCAAGGGACTCTGAAGAGTCTTCTCCAGCACCACAGTTCCAAAGCATAAATTCCTCAGTGCTCAGCCTTTTTTATGGTCCAACTCTCATGTCTATACATGACTACTGGAGAAAGCATAGCTTTGACTATATGGACCTCTGTTGGCAAAGTGATATCTCTGCTTTTTCATACGCTGTCTAGGGGTAGAGTAGCTCTTAATTCAATATATCCAGTGTCCTTATAAGAAGATGTAGTGAAGACACACCAGAGAAACCACTGTATGACTCCACAGAGAGAGATTAGAGTTATATTGTTACAAACTAAAGAAAACCAAGGATTGATGGCTACCACCAGAGGCTGCAAAGATATCAGGAAGGATTCTACCCTACAGGTTTTAGAGGAAAAAAGCCCCTACTGACACTCCAATTTTGTATTTCCAGTCTCCAGCAATGTGAGACAATAGATTTCTCTGTGGTCCTTTGCTATAGCAGTCCTAGGAAATGAATACAGTAGCTGTATAATTTAACATCACAGGCCTATGGAAAACTGAAAACCTTCTCCTTTGTTCCCGACTTAAACTCTTAACAGTCTTACCCCAATTCCATCATCTAGGCAGAAAGTGTCATAAGAGACAGTGTCACCTGTCACAAATCATGAAAGAAGTATAGCTCGATATTCACCAGAAAAAGAGAACTTGTCTTCTAAAAGTCTTGACTATCTTTAAATATACTCCTTGTTGATGTAAAATTGCTCATCAGACCAGTGCTCAGTATATCTAGTGAAACACTTAATGTGAAGTACGTTGTGCGTGCATGCTAAGCCACTTTAGTTGTGTCTGACTCTTTGCAACCGTCTGGGGTATAGCCTCCCAGACTCCTCTGTCCATGGGATTCTCCAGACAAGAATACGAGAGTGGATTACCATACGCCCCTACAGGGTTACCTGATCCAGGGATAGAACCCACATCTCTTATGTCTCCTGCATTGACAGGTGGGTTCTTTACCACTAGTACCACCTGGGAAGCCAACGAAGTACAGTGAGTGCACATTGTGTATCTCATAAAATATTCACTGCTCTATATTACAAAACATTAAGATATGAGGGGAGAAATAAACTTATGTGACAGCCAGCTTTATTCCTTTGGAGAAAATACATTAAAACATATTCATAGCAAATACATGAGGTCTTTGACTAAATCTATTTCTACTAGTGGGATAAAGCTGGAAAGAAATGAAATTACTCATTGTGTGGAAATTTCGACTCAAAAGGGACAATTCCATCATCTCAGTTTATTTTTTAAAAGCTATTTACCTAAAAGATCAAAGTAATACTGTTACTATAGTAGTAAATAATATATATAACTTGGTATGAGTTAATGTTCTTCAAGTTTTCAAAACTTATTTTAGAAATCACATTACTTAGTGGCAGTTTTGTGTAAAAGACAAAATATTAGCAAATGAAAACAAAGAAGGTTCAGCTACTTTATAATGGTTTTAGAGGAAAAAAGCCCCTATTGACACTCCAATTTTGTATTTCCAGTCTCCAGCAATGTGAGACAATAGATTTCTCTGTGGTCCTTTGCTATAGCAGTCCTAGGAAATGAATACAGTAGCTGTATAATTTAACATCACAGGCCTATGGAAAACTGAAAACCTTCTCCTTTGTTCCCGACTTAAACTCTTAACAGTCTTACCCCAATTCCATCATCTAGGCAGAAAGTGTCATAAGAGACAGTGTCACCTGTCACAAATCATGAAAGAAGTATAGCTCGATATTCACCAGAAAAAGAGAACTTGTCTTCTAAAAGTCTTGACTATCTTTAAATATACTCCTTGTTGATGTAAAATTGCTCATCAGACCAGTGCTCAGTATATCTAGTGAAACACTTAATGTGAAGTACGTTGTGCGTGCATGCTAAGCCACTTTAGTTGTGTCTGACTCTTTGCAACCGTCTGGGGTATAGCCTCCCAGACTCCTCTGTCCATGGGATTCTCCAGACAAGAATACGAGAGTGGATTACCATACGCCCCTACAGGGTTACCTGATCCAGGGATAGAACCCACATCTCTTATGTCTCCTGCATTGACAGGTGGGTTCTTTACCACTAGTACCACCTGGGAAGCCAACGAAGTACAGTGAGTGCACATTGTGTATCTCATAAAATATTCACTGCTCTATATTACAAAACATTAAGATATGAGGGGAGAAATAAACTTATGTGACAGCCAGCTTTATTCCTTTGGAGAAAATACATTAAAACATATTCATAGCAAATACATGAGGTCTTTGACTAAATCTATTTCTACTAGTGGGATAAAGCTGGAAAGAAATGAAATTACTCATTGTGTGGAAATTTCGACTCAAAAGGGACAATTCCATCATCTCAGTTTATTTTTTAAAAGCTATTTACCTAAAAGATCAAAGTAATACTGTTACTATAGTAGTAAATAATATATATAACTTGGTATGAGTTAATGTTCTTCAAGTTTTCAAAACTTATTTTAGAAATCACATTACTTAGTGGCAGTTTTGTGTAAAAGACAAAATATTAGCAAATGAAAACAAAGAAGGTTATTCTACTCTTTATAATTCATTTTTATAACACAGCATAAACATATTTACTGAAGTATGCCATTTCTTTGGATTTGAGTGTTTGCTACCGTTCAAGCCAACAATTTTGATGGCTAAACAATTTTAAAATATAAAGATGCTTTTTGCTTGGGGAGAAGAATGTAGCAGAAATGGGAGAGGGTCCCACAATCCAAATACAACAGGATCGTGTTGCCCTGTTTGCTTTTAATCATCCATAATTCCTGAGATACTTAACATTTTATGTTTAAATATTATCTTGGTGAGAGTTTTCCCCCTGCTTATGCATAATTTCATCTAGAAATTAATATCTCTGACTTGTAATGCAGCCAAAACTAAAACATTTTCTTTCCTTAATGGTGGAGGAATTAGTGTAATTTTACAGTACTCAAGGATATAATTATTTACACATACCAGAAATATTGACTAGAAGTATCTAATCAAGGTATGTGGAAAATTGGAAAGAAGCAAAATACTTCTTGAAATTATAAATGAATAACTATTTTAATGTTACTTAAAAAGAAATAATTGGATTATAGTAGCATTCTAGATAATAGACAAATGTGTTCTGGAATCCATTGGAAGTTAAATATTTCTTTATTTTCAAAATACTGCAAAATACTTGAAGATTATTTACTTTATTGTCTGCTAAAGTTAATATGTAGGCAGATATGGACTTGGTATTGTTGGAAGCAATAAAAAGTAATAGATGGAGTGTTAATTTAATAAATATGTTGCCAGTTGTGCTAAAATTGAATGCAATTTTGTCTGGGAATCGAAACTATTTTGGTATTTGTGCTTAATTGCTAGCTGTAATGTCATTTGGGAAATTGACTCAAAATTTCGACTCAAAAGGGACAATTCCATCATCTCAGTTTATTTTTTAAAAGCTATTTACCTAAAAGATCAAAGTAATACTGTTACTATAGTAGTAAATAATATATATAACTTGGTATGAGTTAATGTTCTTCAAGTTTTCAAAACTTATTTTAGAAATCACATTACTTAGTGGCAGTTTTGTGTAAAAGACAAAATATTAGCAAATGAAAACAAAGAAGGTTATTCTACTCTTTATAATTCATTTTTATAACACAGCATAAACATATTTACTGAAGTATGCCATTTCTTTGGATTTGAGTGTTTGCTACCGTTCAAGCCAACAATTTTGATGGCTAAACAATTTTAAAATATAAAGATGCTTTTTGCTTGGGGAGAAGAATGTAGCAGAAATGGGAGAGGGTCCCACAATCCAAATACAACAGGATCGTGTTGCCCTGTTTGCTTTTAATCATCCATAATTCCTGAGATACTTAACATTTTATGTTTAAATATTATCTTGGTGAGAGTTTTCCCCCTGCTTATGCATAATTTCATCTAGAAATTAATATCTCTGACTTGTAATGCAGCCAAAACTAAAAACATTTTCTTTCCTTAATGGTGGAGGAATTAGTGTAATTTTACAGTACTCAAGGATATAATTATTTACACATACCAGAAATATTGACTAGAAGTATCTAATCAAGGTATGTGGAAAATTGGAAAGAAGCAAAATACTTCTTGAAATTATAAATGAATAACTATTTTAATGTTACTTAAAAAGAAATAATTGGATTATAGTAGCATTCTAGATAATAGACAAATGTGTTCTGGAATCCATTGGAAGTTAAATATTTCTTTATTTTCAAAATACTGCAAAATACTTGAAGATTATTTACTTTATTGTCTGCTAAAGTTAATATGTAGGCAGATATGGACTTGGTATTGTTGGAAGCAATAAAAAGTAATAGATGGAGTGTTAATTTAATAAATATGTTGCCAGTTGTGCTAAAATTGAATGCAATGCCTGTATGTCAATTGCAGGTATATACAGTTGTAATATTTTTTATCATTATTATGAAGTATGCTTAGTCTTATAAATGCATATGCTCATTGTGATGATTTCCGTGCTAAGCTTGAATGGAAGATGTCATTTTCCTTCTTTTGTTTATAAAGCTACAGTTTGTATTTCTTGGATAGTTGATTATATTCCTGGAAGTTCTTGTGATTAACAATATAGTATATTTTTACTGAGTTATTTCACACACAAATGGCAAGGCCCAAAGGGTGTTCTAGGTTTGCAGGATTTTTCTAATATATGTGTTCTCTTCTGTATTAAAGCTGCTAATTAGTGCTTTTAAATAGCTCAACATTGAATTGTTGGAAGGTACCATATCAGGGGCTAATATAAAGCTGTTTATGTGGAAGGATATATAAAATAAGGAGGTGTTAAATCCAACACAAATTGGGTGGCAGAGGATTCCCACCAGTGTTAATTTTTTGTTTGTTTTGTCTCATTTAAAGCTAAGATGCCTGTGTTAGCATTGTGATGTGGGTCATGCTGTACATACAGATGGGCTGAAATGTGTCAATTTCTGAGTAGCATTTGTCTGGCAAAACAGTCAATGAGTAGTTTTATCAGGAAATAGCTATTCATTGATGACACTAGTTTTTATTTTTAATGGAAGGATATGGATATACGCTTTTATATATGTTGATTATACAAGATATATTAAATGTGTCTATTTCTGCTAAGCATATTCATGGGCTTTTTAATAGTATTTTGATATGTTTCTCTAACAGGCAATCATTCATTAATAGATTTTTTAATTTCTCAAGGCAGTTTCCCAACTGAAGGCCAGCCAATGAACATGAGTTGAAATCAACCCAAAAGTTTCATTATTTTAAGTTGGATTTTATTCTTAGAATTATGCATGAATCAAACCAGAGGAGAACTTAAGTCATTTATTTCAATCCAGTACTCCCAGTAAATCAGAGACATTAGTTTGCCAACAAAGGCTCATATAGTCAAAGCTATGGTTTTTCCAGTAGTCATGTATAGGTATGAAAGTTGGACCATAAAGAAGTCTGAGGGCTGAAAATTGGTGCTTTTGAGCTGTAGAGTTGGAGAAGACCTTTGAGATTCCCTTGAACAGCAAGGAGACCAAACCAGTCAGTCTTAAATGAAATCAACCCTGGATAATAATTGGAAGGACTGATGCCAAAGCTTGAAACTCCAATGCTTTGGCCACCTGATGTGAAGAGCTGACTCATTGGAAAAAACTGTGATGTTGGAAAAGATCAAAGGCTGGAGAAGGGGACAAGATGGTTGGTATCACCAACTCAATAGACATGAGTTTGAGCAAGCTCTGGGAGATGGTGAAGGACAGGGAGATATGGAGTGCTGCAGTCCATATGGTCACAAAGAGTTGACAGGACTAAGCAATTGCACAACAATAAAAGTTCCCCAGTGAAACTCCACTTCTGTATTGTACTCTTTGGATGAAAGGGATAGCTGGGAACCTGAACTTTAAGAGTGGGAATTTGTCCCCCTTGTTCAGGACTGGGTACCTACAAAAGTTATTTTTCACTATTCTGTATAAGAGATTTGTCTTTTCCCTTTATCCAATCATTTATTGACATTAGTATGGACTTTTTGGAGTGTTTGATTAAAATGAAGTATTTGATTAAATTTATATGTTGAGCTAATTTTGCTTTATTTTATAGTCTATATTGTGCCAGCTTGGCCTGTTGGGAGCTCTTTCATTTGGTTCTTGTGACTTTTTTTTTTTTTTAAAGATTTATTTATATTTATTTTGGGCGGGGGTCGGGTTGGGGAGGGAGGGGGGCGGGTGGGCCACTTCTATTGGTCCTTCATTTCTCCATTTTCATCCGTCTTTGTTCTTTGGCTCTTGTGGGCCTCCCATCGCGGTGGCCCCTGTTGTCGCAGAGCGCCAGCTTTGGGCGCATGCACTCCAGAGCTCCGGCTCGGTGATTGGACACATCGGTCCAGCTGCTCCATGGCACGTGGGATCTTCCCAGGCCAGGGATCGAACCGGCGCCCCTTGCACTGCAAGGCGGTGAGTAAATCAGAGAACATTTATTTCAATCCAGTACTCCCAGTAAATCAGAGACATTAGTTTGCCAACAAAGGCTCATATAGTCAAAGCTATGGTTTTTCCAGTAGTCATGTATAGGTATGAAAGTTGGACCATAAAGAAGTCTGAGGGCTGAAAATTGGTGCTTTTGAGCTGTAGAGTTGGAGAAGACCTTTGAGATTCCCTTGAACAGCAAGGAGACCAAACCAGTCAGTCTTAAATGAAATCAACCCTGGATAATAATTGGAAGGACTGATGCCAAAGCTTGAAACTCCAATGCTTTGGCCACCTGATGTGAAGAGCTGACTCATTGGAAAAAACTGTGATGTTGGAAAAGATCAAAGGCTGGAGAAGGGGACAAGATGGTTGGTATCACCAACTCAATAGACATGAGTTTGAGCAAGCTCTGGGAGATGGTGAAGGACAGGGAGATATGGAGTGCTGCAGTCCATATGGTCACAAAGAGTTGACAGGACTAAGCAATTGCACAACAATAAAAGTTCCCCAGTGAAACTCCACTTCTGTATTGTACTCTTTGGATGAAAGGGATAGCTGGGAACCTGAACTTTAAGAGTGGGAATTTGTCCCCCTTGTTCAGGACTGGGTACCTACAAAAGTTATTTTTCACTATTCTGTATAAGAGATTTGTCTTTTCCCTTTATCCAATCATTTATTGACATTAGTATGGACTTTTTGGAGTGTTTGATTAAAATGAAGTATTTGATTAAATTTATATGTTGAGCTAATTTTGCTTTATTTTATAGTCTATATTGTGCC
Source organism: Tragulus kanchil (assembly GCA_022376925.1). NCBI lineage: Eukaryota > Metazoa > Chordata > Mammalia > Artiodactyla > Tragulidae > Tragulus > Tragulus kanchil. Next base: position 108,392,556 of record JAIOJX010000029.1, on the reverse strand, counting down.
AGCTTGGCCTGTTGGGAGCTCTTTCATTTGGTTCTTGTGACTTTTTTTTTTTTTAAAGATTTATTTATATTTATTTTGGGCGGGGGTCGGGTTGGGGAGGGAGGGGAGCGGGTGGGCCACTTCTATTGGTCCTTCATTTCTCCATTTTCATCCGTCTTTGTTCTTTGGCTCTTGTGGGCCTCCCATCGCGGTGGCCCCTGTTGTCGCAGAGCGCCAGCTTTGGGCGCATGCACTCCAGAGCTCCGGCTCGGTGATTGGACACATCGGTCCAGCTGCTCCATGGCACGTGGGATCTTCCCAGGCCAGGGATCGAACCGGCGCCCCTTGCACTGCAAGGCGGTGTCCTTACCCACTGGACCACCAGGGGAAGCCCCTTGTGACTTTTTAACAAAGTCTTAGCAACGTGGCTTTTTAATATTTTTTAATATTTTAAAATTATTTATTTATTTGGCTGCTCTGGGTCTTAGTTGTGGCATGTGGGATTGAGTTTCCTGACCAGGGATTGAACCTTGGCCCCTTGCATTGGGAACACAGAATCTTAACCACTGGACCATCAGGGAAGTCCCTTCAACATGGCTTTTTTAGCACATCTTTACATTCTGGTGGGTTTCCCCAGTGACTCAGCAGTAAGGAATCTGCCTACACTGCAAGAGACCCAGGAGTCCTGGGCTGAATTCATGGGTTGAGAAGATTCCCTGGAGGAAGGTCGTATTCCACTCCAGTATTCTTGCCTTGAGAATATCATGGATAGAGGAGCCTGACAGGCTACAGTCCATAACGTTGCAAAGAGTCTGAAACAACCAAAAGGACTTAGCATGCTCGCGTACTTTCTGGCACTGGAAGTTGTTCCAAGCTCATATTATGCATTTCTATCCCTAGTTTAGGGCCCCTGGTCTCTTTCATTGTACTTTTTATGTATGATAGTAGTTCTCTCCATCCACATTTTCACTTTCCATAGTTTCAGTTATTCATTCTTAACCATGGTCTAAAAGTGCTAAATGGAAAATTACAGGAAGAAAACATTCTCACGTTTTAAATTGTGCAACGTTCTGAGTAGTATAAAGATTTCTCATGTGTTCCTGCCTGTGGCGTGAATCATCCCTTTGTCTAGAGTATTCTGTCCATTACTCACTTAGCAGCTCTCTTGGTTATCAGATTGACCCTCAAACTATCCAAATACTTGTGTTCAAGTAACACTTATTTCACCCAACAGTGATCCCAAAGTACAAGCATAGTGTTGCTGACTATTTGGATATGCTAAAGAGAAATCTCCAGACTGCTCTCTATATTGGTTTTACCAATTTACATCCCCACCAAGAGTGTCTTGAAGGGTCCCCTTTTCTCCAAACATCCTCCAGAAATTATTGTTTGTGTACTTTTTGATGATAGCCATACTGACTGTTGTAGTGATACCTCATTGTAGTTTTAATTTGCATTTCTCTAATAATCAATGATGTTGAACATCTTTTCACATGCTTTTTTGCCATCTACATATCTTCTTTGGAGAAAAGTCTATTTAGATCTTCAGCCCCCCCCCACCGCCCCCATCTGCCTTTTTTTGATATTGAGCTACAAGAGTTATTTGTATAATTTGGAGATTAATCCCTTGTTGGTCATTTCATTTGCAAATATTTCCTCCCATTCTGTGGACTATTTTTAAATTTTTCTTATTTTTTTTTAACTGTGTTAAAGCTTTTGAGTTTAATTCAGTCCCATTTGTTTATTTTCATTTTCCTTACTCTAAAGAGGTGAATCAAAAAATATTGCTGTGCTTCATGTGAGAGTGTTCTGGCTATGTTTTCCTCTAAGAATTTTATAGTATCTGACCTTACATTTAGATATTTAATCCATTTTGAGTTTTGTGTGTGGTATTCTAATTTCATTCTTTTACATGTAGCTATTGAGGGAAATTTCTAATCCCTGACAGGCTACAGTCCATAACGTTGCAAAGAGTCTGAAACAACCAAAAGGACTTAGCATGCTCGTACTTTCTGGCACTGGAAGTTGTTCCAAGCTCATATTATGCATTTCTATCCCTAGTTTAGGGCCCCTGGTCTCTTTCATTGTACTTTTTATGTATGATAGTAGTTCTCTCCATCCACATTTTCACTTTCCATAGTTTCAGTTATTCATTCTTAACCATGGTCTAAAAGTGCTAAATGGAAAATTACAGGAAGAAAACATTCTCACGTTTTAAATTGTGCAACGTTCTGAGTAGTATAAAGATTTCTCATGTGTTCCTGCCTGTGGCGTGAATCATCCCTTTGTCTAGAGTATTCTGTCCATTACTCACTTAGCAGCTCTCTTGGTTATCAGATTGACCCTCAAACTATCCAAATACTTGTGTTCAAGTAACACTTATTTCACCCAACAGTGATCCCAAAGTACAAGCATAGTGTTGCTGACTATTTGGATATGCTAAAGAGAAATCTCCAGACTGCTCTCTATATTGGTTTTACCAATTTACATCCCCACCAAGAGTGTCTTGAAGGGTCCCCTTTTCTCCAAACATCCTCCAGAAATTATTGTTTGTGTACTTTTTGATGATAGCCATACTGACTGTTGTAGTGATACCTCATTGTAGTTTTAATTTGCATTTCTCTAATAATCAATGATGTTGAACATCTTTTCACATGCTTTTTTGCCATCTACATATCTTCTTTGGAGAAAAGTCTATTTAGATCTTCAGCCCCCCCACACCGCCCCCATCTGCCTTTTTTTGATATTGAGCTACAAGAGTTATTTGTATAATTTGGAGATTAATCCCTTGTTGGTCATTTCATTTGCAAATATTTCCTCCCATTCTGTGGACTATTTTTAAATTTTTCTTATTTTTTTTTAACTGTGTTAAAGCTTTTGAGTTTAATTCAGTCCCATTTGTTTATTTTCATTTTCCTTACTCTAAAGAGGTGAATCAAAAAATATTGCTGTGCTTCATGTGAGAGTGTTCTGGCTATGTTTTCCTCTAAGAATTTTATAGTATCTGACCTTACATTTAGATATTTAATCCATTTTGAGTTTTTGTGTGTGGTATTCTAATTTCATTCTTTTACATGTAGCTATTGAGTTTTCCCAGCATATTTATTGAAGAGACTGGCTTTTCTCTATTGTATATTCTTGCCTCCTTTGTCATAGATTAGTTGATGACAAGTGTGTGGATTTATCTCTGTGCTTTCTATCCAGTCCCATTGATCTATATTGCTGTTTTTGTAACAGTACCATACTGTTTTGATGACTGTAGTTTTGTAGTACAGTCTGGCATCAGGGATCCTGATTTTTCTCAAGATTGCTTTGGCTATTTGGGGGTCTTTAGAAAGGAAAGAAAAAAATTGTATGCTGAGATTGCTAAGATTTATGGTAAAAATGAATTTTTCATTTGTGAAATTGTGAGCAAGAGAGAAGAAATTCATGTTAGCTTTGCTGCTGTCACATCTCACATTGCAAAGGTTATGGCCATAGTGCATGATAAGTGCTTAGTTATGATGAAAAAGCATTAACTTGTGTGAGAAGATATTCAGAGAGAGACCACATTCACATAAGTTTTATTATAGTATATTATTGTAATGTTTTATCTTATTATTGTCATTCATTTCTTACTGTTCCTTTACAAACTAAACTTTATTGCAGGTGCATATGTATAGGCGAAAATGTGGTACGTGAGTCGCCTGTTATTATCTGTGGTTCAGGCATCTGCTAGTGGCTTGGAACAAATCCTCCACAGATAAGAGGAGACTACTATGCTAGTAAAAAGGAAATAAAACTACTATGCTAGTAAAAAGGAAATAAAATAACACTGTAATAGAATTAATAAGTTCCCAGTATTTAGAAGCCATACCAAGAAAAGATTCAGTATTTCTGTACCAAAAGCTCCAGAACATTACTGAGAGATGTTAAAAAATTAGAGAACTGAATATATTAAAAAATTAAAGTTAATTTCCCCCAAATTGATCCATAGGTTCAATCATACCCCATTAAAAATATCAAAGAAACTGTTGTAGAAATTGACAATATGATTATAAAATTTTTAGTTGAAACAAAGAGCTGAAAGTACTGAAAATGAAGAATAAGAATTTAATATAAAGCTAAAGTAAGATAGTGTGGCATTAACTGAAGAATAAATAAATAACAGAATAAGTCTAGAATTACTCATACACATATACATGGCCAGTTTCTCATCTGGTAAAACTGCACATATACATTTACATGGGCAACTTCTCACCTGACAAAAATTTCAGACATAAAGCAAAGTTGGAAGAAATTTAAATACCAGCTAGATTCTACTATTATTCAACAATGCTCACTTATCATAGATTTACTCATCCATCCAACCATCATATATTTTGATGCATTTCAAAGTGAATTACATGTGTTAGTTACACTTCCTTCTAAATACTTCAACATCAATACATTAGCTAGTGTCTAATATCTTTTTACAGTTCTTTACTTTTGATATAAAATTTAAATATAGTGAAATGAACAATTAAATCTGCTGCAATTTGACAAACACATATACCCATAAAACACAATTCTCTCAAGTTAGTTCATTATACCAGAAAATTTCATGATGACCTTTCCCAGTCAATTTCTGTCCCATTCCCCAGATGCAACAAATAATTCAGTTTTTTTACCACAGAATTTTTTCTTGTTCTGACCTTTCATATAAATTGAATCATAGCATGTCTACTCTTGTGTCTAACTTTATCAACTCAGCACAACATCTCTACCCTTATTGTTACATGTATTGAGAGTGTATGCATTTTAGTTGATGAGTGGCATTCCATTTCATAAGCAAATCAGTTAGTTCATTCTTCTGTTAACGGAAACATGGGCAGTTTCAAGTTTTTGGTTGTTGTGAATAAAACTGCTATAAACATTATTTATAAGTCCCTTGTGGCAATATGATTTAATTTCTCTTGCACAAATACGAAAAGTTGGAATTGATGTGTGTGAGTAGGCATATGTGTAGTTCTAAGAAACTATAAGATCTTTTTCCAAAGTAGCTATACTATGTTATAGAGTTCTTTAGTATCCAGTCTGGAATATAAAGGTGGCAGAGAAAAAATGCAGGGAACATACTACCATGTCATGAGTCCCAAGTTCCCCAGCCTGTTTTTTGTTTTTTTCCCTCTACCTTTTAGCACCTTCTTAGATATAACATTCAAGAGCTTAGCTATCCTTGAGGAGGAATAGAGAGACATATGTTAACTTCATCTTGTTTGGAATAGGAAAATATATCGCACTTTTCATTCTATCCTGAACAAGCTGATAATAACTGGTGGCAGGGATTGTCAAATGAGTAATACTCTTGGCTTATTGCAGGTGTAGATGTGTTAGAACTTGACACAAGTTTGAAGACAGCAGCCATAGCAGTCTGAGTTGATAACTATGAGGAACTGTCTGGTCTCTGTCCCATGGGAAATGCATTGAAAGAAAACGGCTCAGATCTCTGTTGAGGGATGCCGGATGAGAGGAAGGGCATATTGGCAGTTTGTAGCACAGGTAGCTCAGAACAATGGCAGAGGAACAAATTGGATGGAAGTTTGTAAGCAGTTCCCAAGGTGTTTAACATATAACTAAGTGGCATTCTCTGAAACCAAGAGAAGAGTAAAAACAAGAAGACCTGGGCAGCTGTGAAGTAAATGCCCTTAGTTGTTGAGATATGAAGCAAGAAAAGCAGATGAGTGCTCCCCATATCCCCATCTCCAATGGCCTGAACCTTGTCTTAAGTAGTTACAGCTTCAGCTGAAGAGGAGCCTGAGGTCCACAGGAAAAACCCTTGAGATAAAAATCAAGTATAATCAGGGCAGGTGCAATGTTTGGGGAGAAATCTGACATTGAGCACAGGTCAGCCTTGAGCAAAGCAGTGAAGTCATGAAGGAAACAAGCAAGACAGGGAAAGAGAGGGAATTAATAATGAGGACATTTTTACAACAGGATGGCAGAAGGGAGGATTTTTTCTTTTTTTAATTTGTAAGAGATAATAGAAAGATGACGACTAAAATGAAAACAAAGACAAATAATAAAACTAAAGCTTTCAGTAAACATAGCACAGAAAACACGTTTTCATCAGTATAGAATTGTATTTTCCTTTTATAATTTTTAGTTATTTCCCATTTATCTAGGGCTCATAGATTATTGGTTATTTTACCTCTAATGTACTACCTTATTAAGGGGGTGACAGAGGATGAAATGGCTGGTAGAATCACCCACTCCATGGACATGAGTTTAAGCAAGCTCTGGGAGATAGTAAAGGACCGTTCATGGGATCACAAAGTGTCGGACACAACTTAGCTACTGAACAACAACACTACTTTATTGGTGATTCCATTCTGACCTTTTATAGTAGTGTGTGCTGGATGAGGGCAATGTATATGCAATATGAAACAATTTGTTAATTAGGGATAATATATATTCATCTATCTGTGTACATTGTGTGTGTGTGTGCGCGCGCGTGTGTGTGTACAAATCTTTTTGATTTGGTATGTAAAAAAATCTCTTTTCCCTATTGATTTCATTAAAAATATAATGGAAGTAATATTTGCTGTGTTTCCTTTGGGTTAGTTTTATTCCTGTCCCATTCTGAAAATCTGAAAATCAAATACATTTATAGGATACTGGATGTTGATTTGCTAATTTGAAATATTTAGTCATGACTCACTAGGGCCTCTTAGTGATGTTGTTGAACATACTACTAGGCAGCTGCCACTAAAGTATGGCACATTGCATTTCTTCTTAGGTTACCCCTGAAGATGAGATGGTTTTCTGAATAGAGAGGGCTGGATGTCATGTTAAAAAATGTCAAGAAGACCTGGGCAGCTGTGAATAAATGCCCTTGGAGATAAACAAAAAAATGAGTGCTCCCCATATCCCCATCTCCAATGGCCTGAACCTTGTCTTAAGTAGTTACAGCTTCAGCTGAAGAGGAGCCTGAGGTCCACAGGAAAAACCCTTGAGATAAAAATCAAGTATAATCAGGGCAGGTGCAATGTTTGGGGAGAAATCTGACATTGAGCACAGGTCAGCCTTGAGCAAAGCAGTGAAGTCATGAAGGAAACAAGCAAGACAGGGAAAGAGAGGGAATTAATAATGAGGACATTTTTACAACAGGATGGCAGAAGGGAGGATTTTTTTTTCTTTTTTTAATTTGTAAGAGATAATAGAAAGATGACGACTAAAATGAAAACAAAGACAAATAATAAAACTAAAGCTTTCAGTAAACATAGCACAGAAAACACGTTTTCATCAGTATAGAATTGTATTTTCCTTTTATAATTTTTAGTTATTTCCCATTTATCTAGGGCTCATAGATTATTGGTTATTTTACCTCTAATGTACTACCTTATTAAGGGGGTGACAGAGGATGAAATGGCTGGTAGAATCACCCACTCCATGGACATGAGTTTAAGCAAGCTCTGGGAGATAGTAAAGGACCGTTCATGGGATCACAAAGTGTCGGACACAACTTAGCTACTGAACAACAACACTACTTTATTGGTGATTCCATTCTGACCTTTTATAGTAGTGTGTGCTGGATGAGGGCAATGTATATGCAATATGAAACAATTTGTTAATTAGGGATAATATATATTCATCTATCTGTGTACATTGTGTGTGTGTGTGCGCGCGCGTGTGTGTGTACAAATCTTTTTGATTTGGTATGTAAAAAAATCTCTTTTCCCTATTGATTTCATTAAAAATATAATGGAAGTAATATTTGCTGTGTTTCCTTTGGGTTAGTTTTATTCCTGTCCCATTCTGAAAATCTGAAAATCAAATACATTTATAGGATACTGGATGTTGATTTGCTAATTTGAAATATTTAGTCATGACTCACTAGGGCCTCTTAGTGATGTTGTTGAACATACTACTAGGCAGCTGCCACTAAAGTATGGCACATTGCATTTCTTCTTAGGTTACCCCTGAAGATGAGATGGTTTTCTGAATAGAGAGGGCTGGATGTCATGTAACGCTATAGGAAAAACATGTCAATATGCCTAGGAGCATCAGTCTTTTTTCTTCTTTTTTTGAGCATCAATCTTATGTGAAGATCTGAAAGAAAAAAGGAGAGGTGGTAGTAAATGTGGTTTTGCATATACAGACAAATTAGCAGAATCCCATTTTCCATGTCACACAATTTTGAATTTTTTCACAAAAGCACAGAAAGTAGAACACAGATGTACAGCAAATAACTGCAAAATTTAATGCTTTGGCATTGTCCACTCATTACATTGGGTTTCCCAACTGACACAGTGGTAAAGAATCTGCCTGCAATGCAGGAGATGGCAGGAGACCCAGGTTCAATCCTTGGGTTGAGAAGACTCTTTGGAGTAGGAAATGGCAACTCACTTCAGTATTCTTGACTGGAAATTTCCATGAACAGAGGAGCCTGGCATGCTACGGCTCATAGGTCGCAAAGACTCAGACATGGCAGGATGACAGAGCACACACAGGCATGTGCTCATTACACGAGAACTGCAGATTCATCAAAGATAACTCAGGACAACTTTGAGGGATGCCATAGCACTATGATGTAGGGCTGGTGGCTAGAGTTCTATCTCCTGATACAACCAACTAGAAGGGCGATTTTTTTGGTGGGCCCCAGAAGATTTGCATGGCTAGAATTTGGGGAACATGAGTCTGTCCCCTGAGAATTAGTATGTTTAAATTTGATTGTACACATGCAAAATGTTTCCCACATATTTGTTCAACTTTCTCCTATAATTACACTCAAATGTTTGTTTGCAAACATAGTCCTATTTTTAGCTCCATTTCCCTCCATAGTAAATTCCTTTGGGTTAGTTTTATTCCTGTCCCATTCTGAAAATCTGAAAATCAAATACATTTATAGGATACTGGATGTTGATTTGCTAATTTGAAATATTTAGTCATGACTCACTAGGGCCTCTTAGTGATGTTGTTGAACATACTACTAGGCAGCTGCCACTAAAGTATGGCACATTGCATTTCTTCTTAGGTTACCCCTGAAGATGAGATGGTTTTCTGAATAGAGAGGGCTGGATGTCATGTAACGCTATAGGAAAAACATGTCAATATGCCTAGGAGCATCAGTCTTTTTTCTTCTTTTTTTGAGCATCAATCTTATGTGAAGATCTGAAAGAAAAATGGAGAGGGTGGTAGTAAATGTGGTTTTGCATATACAGACAAATTAGCAGAATCCCATTTTCCATGTCACACAATTTTGAATTTTTTCACAAAAGCACAGAAAGTAGAACACAGATGTACAGCAAATAACTGCAAAATTTAATGCTTTGGCATTGTCCACTCATTACATTGGGTTTCCCAACTGACACAGTGGTAAAGAATCTGCCTGCAATGCAGGAGATGGCAGGAGACCCAGGTTCAATCCTTGGGTTGAGAAGACTCTTTGGAGTAGGAAATGGCAACTCACTTCAGTATTCTTGACTGGAAATTTCCATGAACAGAGGAGCCTGGCATGCTACGGCTCATAGGTCGCAAAGACTCAGACATGGCAGGATGACAGAGCACACACAGGCATGTGCTCATTACACGAGAACTGCAGATTCATCAAAGATAACTCAGGACAACTTTGAGGGATGCCATAGCACTATGATGTAGGGCTGGTGGCTAGAGTTCTATCTCCTGATACAACCAACTAGAAGGGCGATTTTTTTGGTGGGCCCCAGAAGATTTGCATGGCTAGAATTTGGGGAACATGAGTCTGTCCCCTGAGAATTAGTATGTTTAAATTTGATTGTACACATGCAAAATGTTTCCCACATATTTGTTCAACTTTCTCCTATAATTACACTCAAATGTTTGTTTGCAAACATAGTCCTATTTTTAGCTCCATTTCCCTCCATAGTAAATTCCTTTGGAGTACAAAAATACTGATAGTCCTAGAATTTAGAGTCTATTTTTGTTTGCCTTTTAAATTTTTAATAATGTAAACACACTAGGAACATAAACTTACCCACATTTATTGAAAATAAATCCTTCATGAGAAAAATAATGGAATTTAGAACTCTTGGAATCATTGAGGTTACTGCAGGTATTATATTCCTGCAGGATGATCCTAATAATAAACTTGAAGGGGCTGATAAAACTGAGTGAACAACTTGAGAAACTGTACTCAAGATAAATAGCAGTAGGGCTTCCCCTGGTGGTCCAGTGGGTAAGGACACCACCTTGCAGTGCAAGGGGCACCTGTTCCATCCCTGGCCTGGGAAGATTCCACGTGCCGCGGAGCGGCTGGACTGATGTGTCCAATCACCGGGCCGGAACTCTAGAGCGCATGCGCCCAGAGCCAGCACTCTGCGACAACAGAGGCCACTGCGATGGGAGGCCCACAAGAGCCAAGGAACAAAGACGGATGAAAATAGAAAAATGAAAGACCAATAGAAGTGGCCTGCCCGCCCCCCTCCCTCCCCAACCCGACCCCCGCCCCAAAAATAAATAAATAAATAAATCTTTAAAAAAAAAAAAAAGATAAATAGCAGTAAACCAGAAAAGTATGGGATGTATTTAGATGCTTTTTCATATTTTTACTTTTGTGGAGAGGCAAAGTGGTCCACATTTCACTCTTGTCCGATTTGGGGAAGAATGATGCTTGCCTTATCATTATCAAGACTTCTACCTATTAACATGACATATTTTTCTATTTATTCAGGTTTTATTTATTTTTAATACGTGTTTCATAGATTTCATAATTAAGATTCTGAATAGATTTTGTTAGATTCGTATCTAGAATCTCATTCTTCTGAGCCATTGTAGTAGGTACATTTTTTGAAAATTTGTATTTCAACTGTTCATTACCAAGATATATAAATATAATTTATTTTGTTTATTGACCAAGTATCTTGCAAATTTGCTAAACTCATTTCTCCATAGTAAATTCCTTTGGAGTACAAAAATACTGATAGTCCTAGAATTTAGAGTCTATTTTTGTTTGCCTTTTAAATTTTTAATAATGTAAACACACTAGGAACATAAACTTACCCACATTTATTGAAAATAAATCCTTCATGAGAAAAATAATGGAATTTAGAACTCTTGGAATCATTGAGGTTACTGCAGGTATTATATTCCTGCAGGATGATCCTAATAATAAACTTGAAGGGGCTGATAAAACTGAGTGAACAACTTGAGAAACTGTACTCAAGATAAATAGCAGTAGGGCTTCCCCTGGTGGTCCAGTGGGTAAGGACACCACCTTGCAGTGCAAGGGGCACCTGTTCCATCCCTGGCCTGGGAAGATTCCACGTGCCGCGGAGCGGCTGGACTGATGTGTCCAATCACCGGGCCGGAACTCTAGAGCGCATGCGCCCAGAGCCAGCACTCTGCGACAACAGAGGCCACTGCGATGGGAGGCCCACAAGAGCCAAGGAACAAAGACGGATGAAAATAGAAAAATGAAAGACCAATAGAAGTGGCCTGCCCGCCCCCCTCCCTCCCCAACCCGACCCCCGACCCAAAAATAAATAAATAAATAAATCTTTAAAAAAAAAAAAAAGATAAATAGCAGTAAACCAGAAAAGTATGGGATGTATTTAGATGCTTTTTCATATTTTTACTTTTGTGGAGAGGCAAAGTGGTCCACATTTCACTCTTGTCCGATTTGGGGAAGAATGATGCTTGCCTTATCATTATCAAGACTTCTACCTATTAACATGACATATTTTTCTATTTATTCAGGTTTTATTTATTTTTAATACGTGTTTCATAGATTTCATAATTAAGATTCTGAATAGATTTTGTTAGATTCGTATCTAGAATCTCATTCTTCTGAGCCATTGTAGTAGGTACATTTTTTGAAAATTTGTATTTCAACTGTTCATTACCAAGATATATAAATATAATTTATTTTGTTTATTGACCAAGTATCTTGCAAATTTGCTAAACTCATTTATTATATCTAGGAGCTTTTAAATAGATTCTTTAGCATTTTCCACATATAGAATCATGTCTGTGAGCAGAATCAGCTTTATTTTTCCCGTTTAAATCTGTATGAATTTGATTTCTTTTTCTTGCTTTGTTGCACAGGCTAAGAATTTCAGTAAAATGGAGCGACTCCGTTTTCTCTTGGGTATGTAATATTTATTCATGAGAAATCCTTTGTGTCACACAAGCAAAGAAGTTACAAATATAGATGGCCTGCTAAGAGAAGGGGGTCATTGTATGTATCAAAGAAACTGGAGTTGGGGGAAAAGACACATATAAATAAGTTTCACAAATACTTAAAGCTAGGAAGAATGTTAACAGTTTAGAAGGCACACTGAATAGTCCTCTGAGTCCTGATATTTTAAGAAATAAACCTAAGGTCTAAATATACAAATAATATGACAGTTAAGAAAATCTAGATAAAAATTTGGTAGATATCCTATTAATTCTTATCATCAAAATACTGAATTACTAAAGTGAAAGTGGCAAAGAGATTTCAGGCAATTTTATTCATTGCTAATTTAAATATCACCAAGTGCTTATAATTATGAAGGATCCAAGGTGAGACAAAAGAAAACAAATTCTTGCTGTATAGGCAGAGCTTCTCTTTGTTTGCCAGGGATGGACAGATTGTAGTTACTGTTTAACATAATTCGTATTTAACATTCTTGGACTGCTTTGTTGTCATTGTTATTTTTGTACCATCTTTTATCTTGGTGTGGCCTTCTTGTATGGTCTGTTGGGAATGTCTTCTAAAGATAGATAGAGGCAAATAGAGTCTTGTTTTATAAAGAGTTTGTAACAATACATGTTTACAAATTGCTTACTTTGAGATGGACAGGTGAAAGGTATAATATAAGTGCCAAGTATTACTATCTGTCTAAATCTAGCTGAGTGAACAAATCTTTTTAATGCCCATTTTAATGACACAGTTGTTCCATATGGTAGACTTCAAATGCATAAAACAACCTCGAGTTAGCAATTCCAAGATATATAAATATAATTTATTTTGTTTATTGACCAAGTATCTTGCAAATTTGCTAAACTCATTTATTATATCTAGGAGCTTTTAAATAGATTCTTTAGCATTTTCCACATATAGAATCATGTCTGTGAGCAGAATCAGCTTTATTTTTCCCGTTTAAATCTGTATGAATTTGATTTCTTTTTCTTGCTTTGTTGCACAGGCTAAGAATTTCAGTAAAATGGAGCGACTCCGTTTTCTCTTGGGTATGTAATATTTATTCATGAGAAATCCTTTGTGTCACACAAGCAAAGAAGTTACAAATATAGATGGCCTGCTAAGAGAAGGGGGTCATTGTATGTATCAAAGAAACTGGAGTTGGGGGAAAAGACACATATAAATAAGTTTCACAAATACTTAAAGCTAGGAAGAATGTTAACAGTTTAGAAGGCACACTGAATAGTCCTCTGAGTCCTGATATTTTAAGAAATAAACCTAAGGTCTAAATATACAAATAATATGACAGTTAAGAAAATCTAGATAAAAATTTGGTAGATATCCTATTAATTCTTATCATCAAAATACTGAATTACTAAAGTGAAAGTGGCAAAGAGATTTCAGGCAATTTTATTCATTGCTAATTTAAATATCACCAAGTGCTTATAATTATGAAGGATCCAAGGTGAGACAAAAGAAAACAAATTCTTGCTGTATAGGCAGAGCTTCTCTTTGTTTGCCAGGGATGGACAGATTGTAGTTACTGTTTAACATAATTCGTATTTAACATTCTTGGACTGCTTTGTTGTCATTGTTATTTTGTACCATCTTTTATCTTGGTGTGGCCTTCTTGTATGGTCTGTTGGGAATGTCTTCTAAAGATAGATAGAGGCAAATAGAGTCTTGTTTTATAAAGAGTTTGTAACAATACATGTTTACAAATTGCTTACTTTGAGATGGACAGGTGAAAGGTATAATATAAGTGCCAAGTATTACTATCTGTCTAAATCTAGCTGAGTGAACAAATCTTTTTAATGCCCATTTTAATGACACAGTTGTTCCATATGGTAGACTTCAAATGCATAAAACAACCTCGAGTTAGCACATTCCCTGGAGAGAACCAGACTGTCCAGGTGTGCTATATTTTAAACTCAGAGTGAAATTAAGAGTCATAGCTTTTCAAAATGCAGACTCAAACAGCCACCCAGACCAAGCTAATATCTCTCTTTATTGTTTCAGACATAATATGTGTATTTCATTAATGAAACAAAACCATGTAGTATCTATTGAAAATCAGGTCCTAATCATGTTATGGTATCTGGACCCATATAGATTTTGGTAAGAGGAAGTTCTCTGGCACTAAGCTACTGATATTGGGTTATTTGTATACATTTGATTAAGTTTGATAAAGACTTGGGTTGAGCACTTTTCTGGTCATGGCTGATTCCATAAGGTGGTGTTTAATGGTATCTTTTAGATTTTGATGCATTTTGTTCACTACAGTTCAAAACTCCTCATGGCCTTTAACTTGGCAGATGGCAACAAGGCACAGGCAACAAGGGCTCTGTTAACCTTTGAAAATCATGGTACATTCATAAAATTAGAACTGATTTTAAGAATGCATGATTTTTTAGACAGCTCTTTTTCTTCTTTTGGTTTGTATTTATTGTTGAAATGGATATTTATTTTTCTGATTGATATAACACTCCTCTTCAAAATAACTCAACTGGTCCATGTGGCATCTTAGGGAAGCCAACTAGGGGCATGGCCATGAAAGACAGTAAGAAAGAAGTGTGAGAGAAAGTGTGAAACCAAGGTGCTTGCTTCTCAGAGTGCTATGGAAGGGTCTGATTAGCTTAGTGGATTTACATCTTGACTGCTTCAAAGGGTCAGGTATATTAAACCCAGTCTGAAGCTTTGGTCACCATCCCATGTCTCAAATCTTTCTAAGAAGATCTGAAATGATGTGTTATTGTTCAGTTGCTTAGTTGTGTTCAGCTCCTTGCAACCCCATGGACTGCTGCTTACCAGGCTTCTCTGTCCTTCACTGCCTCCCAGAGTTTGCTCAAACTCTTATCTGCTGAGTTGATCATACTACCTGACAATAGCATCCTCTATCACCCCCTTCTCCTCCTGCCATCAGTTTTTCCTAGCATCAGGGTTTTTTCTCTGCTCCCAAATTCCAAGAAATAATGAACCCTATCAAATGTAGAGCATAATTCCCCTTTCATGAATCATTTATATTTTAAACTCAGAGTGAAATTAAGAGTCATAGCTTTTCAAAATGCAGACTCAAACAGCCACCCAGACCAAGCTAATATCTCTCTTTATTGTTTCAGACATAATATGTGTATTTCATTAATGAAACAAAACCATGTAGTATCTATTGAAAATCAGGTCCTAATCATGTTATGGTATCTGGACCCATATAGATTTTGGTAAGAGGAAGTTCTCTGGCACTAAGCTACTGATATTGGGTTATTTGTATACATTTGATTAAGTTTGATAAAGACTTGGGTTGAGCACTTTTCTGGTCATGGCTGATTCCATAAGGTGGTGTTTAATGGTATCTTTTAGATTTTGATGCATTTTGTTCACTACAGTTCAAAACTCCTCATGGCCTTTAACTTGGCAGATGGCAACAAGGCACAGGCAACAAGGGCTCTGTTAACCTTTGAAAATCATGGTACATTCATAAAATTAGAACTGATTTTAAGAATGCATGATTTTTGAGACAGCTCTTTTTTCTTCTTTTGGTTTGTATTTATTGTTGAAATGGATATTTATTTTTCTGATTGATATAACACTCCTCTTCAAAATAACTCAACTGGTCCATGTGGCATCTTAGGGAAGCCAACTAGGGGCATGGCCATGAAAGACAGTAAGAAAGAAGTGTGAGAGAAAGTGTGAAACCAAGGTGCTTGCTTCTCAGAGTGCTATGGAAGGGTCTGATTAGCTTAGTGGATTTACATCTTGACTGCTTCAAAGGGTCAGGTATATTAAACCCAGTCTGAAGCTTTGGTCACCATCCCATGTCTCAAATCTTTCTAAGAAGATCTGAAATGATGTGTTATTGTTCAGTTGCTTAGTTGTGTTCAGCTCCTTGCAACCCCATGGACTGCTGCTTACCAGGCTTCTCTGTCCTTCACTGCCTCCCAGAGTTTGCTCAAACTCTTATCTGCTGAGTTGATCATACTACCTGACAATAGCATCCTCTATCACCCCCTTCTCCTCCTGCCATCAGTTTTTCCTAGCATCAGGGTTTTTTCTCTGCTCCCAAATTCCAAGAAATATGACCTATCAAATGTAGAGCATAATTCCCAGAAAAATGATAATTATTATGATAGTGACAATGATTGCTAAAATTTCCTGAGCACTTTCAATACGAAAGGCATTCACTTAAACTTGCCCTTAACTTTCATGAATCATTTATATAACACCCATGATGTAGCTTGTGCTACACTGTCCTCATTTCACAGATGGGTACTCTGAGCACAGAAAGTTTAAGGCATATTTCCTAACTAATTAATATGTGTTGGGTTCCAGAGTTCAAATCAGGGAGTCTGACTCCATGTCATGGGCCCCTAACCAACTTCTTATAATGGAGTTGCCATGGAGAGATGGATTCCTCTAATTGATAGGCTTATTGGGCAGGGGAAAATTTTCTAATATAGCTTTGAGACAAAATAAGGGTCATGGGGCAGGGGAAATGGACAAAAGTGATGACACAAGTCCTATTAACTAGTTTGCTACAGAAGGGGAGGAGAGGACATGTCAGGCCTGAGAGCTCCACCTGAACAATGCTGCCTTCAGTCTAAATTATTGCTAAATGAAGGGGAGGGACCGAGTGGCCAGGTGATCAAAGACCTTTTGGGGAAGGATGTGAAATAACAGCCACAGGCTCTTCTCTGTCTCCAGAAGTTCTCTGAACTGCATTTAATAATTGCTTCCCATTTTTGCCTGACTGTCCTTTCCAAATAAATCCACCTGATTGGGATGGATTTGGTGTGGGAATATCTGTTCCAGCCTATTAGCCAGCACTTTTCTTGAGATTTCCCTGTCTACATTTATTAAGGAGATTGGGTGATAATTTAGCCTGGGTTCTGGTTCTCCTTCTGGCTGCAGAATTACAATAATGAGTGCTTCTTTTAGGCCTGAAAGTCAGCATTTTGTTTGCACATCGTCCCTGTCCCTGTTAGCACCAGAGACAGAAGCACCTTGCTTTGGGTGTGAAACCAGATTGTCAGACATCAGGGCTCTTGGTGCATTTCCAAGAATGGAAGATTTTAGGGAAATTTTCTTTATTTTGCTTTTATCTTTCTCTTTGAAAGGGACTGTATTTCTAGCTATGCTGGCATCTTCAATCATTCTCAAGCATACCCTTTAGAAATAAACCACTTGAACCAAAGGGAGGGGGGCATCAGTGACTGTCCTTAGGATTATAGAGAAAAGCCCTCAGTTCCTAGGGAACTGAATTGTCACAGAGCACAATGCTGGTTGCCAAGATATTCCTGGGTCTCCTCAAGTTCTGAACTCATCAGCAATGCATGACCCAGTCTTCAAAAGAGCAGTGAATTTCTTCTAAGAATTACCATCCCCATTATTATTGAGAGTGTCATTATTAGTTTCTTAATATAAGCCAGACACAAAGCACTTTGGGTAGTAACTACACAGTATTCACACTAACCCTGCAAGTAGGTATTATGACTGACCATCCACACTGGACAGAAATGGAGATGACTAAGAAGATTCACCTCTTAACCAAGGCCTTCGCAAAACACAGATAGGCTTATTGGGCAGGGGAAAATTTTCTAATATAGCTTTGAGACAAAATAAGGGTCATGGGGCAGGGGAAATGGACAAAAGTGATGACACAAGTCCTATTAACTAGTTTGCTACAGAAGGGGAGGAGAGGACATGTCAGGCCTGAGAGCTCCACCTGAACAATGCTGCCTTCAGTCTAAATTATTGCTAAATGAAGGGGAGGGACCGAGTGGCCAGGTGATCAAAGACCTTTTGGGGAAGGATGTGAAATAACAGCCACAGGCTCTTCTCTGTCTCCAGAAGTTCTCTGAACTGCATTTAATAATTGCTTCCCATTTTTGCCTGACTGTCCTTTCCAAATAAATCCACCTGATTGGGATGGATTTGGTGTGGGAATATCTGTTCCAGCCTATTAGCCAGCACTTTTCTTGAGATTTCCCTGTCTACATTTATTAAGGAGATTGGGTGATAATTTAGCCTGGGTTCTGGTTCTCCTTCTGGCTGCAGAATTACAATAATGAGTGCTTCTTTTAGGCCTGAAAGTCAGCATTTTGTTTGCACATCGTCCCTGTCCCTGTTAGCACCAGAGACAGAAGCACCTTGCTTTGGGTGTGAAACCAGATTGTCAGACATCAGGGCTCTTGGTGCATTTCCAAGAATGGAAGATTTTAGGGAAATTTTCTTTATTTTGCTTTTATCTTTCTCTTTGAAAGGGACTGTATTTCTAGCTATGCTGGCATCTTCAATCATTCTCAAGCATACCCTTTAGAAATAAACCACTTGAACCAAAGGGAGGGGGGCATCAGTGACTGTCCTTAGGATTATAGAGAAAAGCCCTCAGTTCCTAGGGAACTGAATTGTCACAGAGCACAATGCTGGTTGCCAAGATATTCCTGGGTCTCCTCAAGTTCTGAACTCATCAGCAATGCATGACCCAGTCTTCAAAAGAGCAGTGAATTTCTTCTAAGAATTACCATCCCCATTATTATTGAGAGTGTCATTATTAGTTTCTTAATATAAGCCAGACACAAAGCACTTTGGGTAGTAACTACACAGTATTCACACTAACCCTGCAAGTAGGTATTATGACTGACCATCCACACTGGACAGAAATGGAGATCAAGACTTAAGAAGATTCACCTCTTAACCAAGGCCTTGCGGTAAGCAAACAGGGACTCAAACACAGGTCCACCAGCCCCTCATGTTCATACTTTACTCAATTTCCTCTTTCACCTTTTAGTCCCAAATGGTCAGGGGACAAGTCAGGTGTCAGTAAAATGCCACCAGTGCAGAAGACAAAGAAAGTAAAAAAAGATGAAGATGGAGAGAGAGAAGAGCAATAAGATGGGTTCATGGTCTTGACAGCCTAGGAAAGAGTTTTGAAATGTAGAAAATAATTCAGCCACACTGGCTATGAGATTACTCTTGAAGAGGAAAAACTAGTAAAACATAGCGTTTTGGGAGGCAGCTGCAGAGA
The DNA here is from genome assembly GCA_022376925.1 of Tragulus kanchil. NCBI lineage: Eukaryota > Metazoa > Chordata > Mammalia > Artiodactyla > Tragulidae > Tragulus > Tragulus kanchil. The sequence continues at coordinate 108,373,435 of JAIOJX010000029.1, read as the reverse complement.
CACCCCTTTCTGAGGGGTAGCAATGAGGGCCAAGGTTTTTTCCTTAACCATTTCATTTAATCCTAATGACCCCTCATTCTTATTTTCCTGATAGAGACACTGGGCTGAAGTTATTTGGAAAAGTTGGTGAAACTAGGACTTGTCAGGACAGTTACATCAACCCAGGTCAAAGTGATTCTGGAAAGTTCAGATTAGATAAAGTAGTGTTTGACCAGCCATATTTCCCAGAAATCATTTGGGGACATATTTCTATATAAATGGAGATTTTTCTAAAAACAAGAATGAGATCTGTTTTTGTCTTTCTCTATCTCTGTGTGTCTGTCTCTTTCTCCCCTGCACTCACTCACTCATACAAATACACACACACACACACACACACACACACACACACACACACATCCCAGTGCAGTTCAAAAGGAAAAGCTAAACAATGAGACTTTTTAAGGAGGAAAACGGTGCAGTGTTACTACATTACTTTTTCATTTCTGGAATTCCTGGGGGCATATTTAGAAAAGTGAACAGGCTTCAATGAAAGAGGTTAGTATGCTTTATCTAGAATGAACCTTTGGTGATTTGACTGTAACTTTGATAGTGGGATTCAACTTTTTGATTCCTTAAAATTATCAGTGGTACCTACCTAATCCTACATCATGTAAAAGTCATATTTAATTAAATTAATGTAACTGAAATAGTTCAGTTGGCTTAACTTGTTCATTTTCTCTAACTAAATATCAGCTTACACTAAAAATTTTATTAATCACAGTAATGAGAAATTTTATATTAAATATATATATTACATTTAGTTTAAATGTTAATAGTCTACATTATTTTAATAAATTGCACTAAGGGAGTATATATGAAATAAGTCTCTCATGCAGATTTTATTGGTTGCTGCATAGTTAATAGACACTAATGTGATCAGAGCCTGAATGTGATCATAAGATCAGTAGTTAAAATGATTGAAATATAAATTAGGAGCTGGAATAATTGTTTGTTAGAAGCTCAGATAATAACTGTTTGGTAATGCTTGGAGGGTTGGAGAAATAAAACATTCAAATGTGCACCAGGAACAGGCAAGAGAAACATTTTGAGACAGACAAAGGCACTGGATGCTTTTCTACTAATTGGTCTTTTCATTCTCTCTCTTTCTTTCTCTTTCTCCAAAGTGGTCCAACATTCCCTTTTTCCCCCCTATATCTTTCCCTGTTTTGGTTCTACCCAAATAGTGAGCTTTCTTTCCAGAAACCAGATCTCCTGCATCCTTTCTCTTTCTTTTGCTTTTCTACTCACAATGCATGTCATTACTGACGATGACAAACTATTCTGCTATCATCTTGCTGTTAACATGTTTGGTTCTTTGAGTACTAGTAGAAAAACCACCCTTGTTTTCTGCGGACTGGCATCAGCAGGTTTTTTCTGTAGAAAGACTAGATAGTAAATAGTCTAAGCCTTTTGGCTCACATGATTCTTATTGGATCTACACCACTCTGCCCATACAGGCACTGAAAGCAACCATTAGATAATGGTCAGCCAATATGCATGACTCTATGCCCGTAAAACTTTATAAAAAAAAACCCTCAAGTTGAATTTGGCCCACTGGACAAACATTGGCCATCTCCTGTTCTATGCTGTCAAATGTTTTCCTGACCAAAGACCTATTAAGGCTTTTTCTCTCAAAAGGGGATTCTCAGTTGCAATGTGTTTCTTAACAATAGAGCGGTAACAGATTTCTTATACTTGTTTGTGTGCTGTGCAGTCCTGACAAGGTAAAATTGGTGACCGCTAATAAAACAGAAGCAATCTATACTCCATGACCCTGGTGGCCCAGAGGTTAATTAAAAAAGAGTGTGAATGTATTTAAAAAACTTAATCAACTTTTCTGTCTCACGTCACTAAGAGGACTTCCTCCAGATAAGAGTTGATGGTGACCAGATCTAATCCTGCAAACAGACTTTTAGGGTAATTTTGATAGTAAATTTCTCTTTCTTATCTGAACTTTTCCCCTCAAAGTCTCGATAGAGTTATTGGAAAACCTATTTTTAAAATTTGTTTGTCTCCTAGCCTTTGCCTTCTCCCTATTTCTCTACTCCAATTAATTCACCTGCCTCCTTCACCTTTTGAAATATATTTTTTTAGTTATTTATCTTGATGGTTTGACTGGAAATGTTCAGGCTTCTTTTCCATGGAGAATTTTTGGTGGTCTTGAGCAATGTGTCCTTTCAATCTCTTTAATAAATTTCTTAAGGAAGTTGGGGATTTGTGACAACAGTTTTTGAAATGAAGAGTTCCTGACTTCCTTTCCTCCTACTCCTCGGAAACCTTATAAGTCTAACGTTGTTTCCTCTTAATCTCTTCTACGGGTCAAATATTTCAACTTTTGACTGCAATTATTCATGTTCACTGCTTGTGTGTGTTAAATTCATTGATTTCTATGAACTTTCCTTAATTTACTCACCATGAGCAAAGCATTATGAAAGCATTATCTGGTTGCAGACAGATACTAAAAGTGTAAATGTGCCAAGATCGCACCCAAATTGCTTTGGAGTTACCATGCATCTTCACTCTTAGTCTAGGTGCCAACTGTGGTATCATATTCTCTAAGCAAGCTAAGGCTCCGAATTCACTCATTTGGAGCTGAGTTTACTAATAGTTCAAGCTTCCAATCTGGACTTACATGGCTCTTTCTGACATCCAGGAAGTAGTTTCTTTCTGCTGTTGGACTAGACTTTTTTGAAAAGTTGAGCTGAAAGGGATTGGGTTTTGTTTCTTAACTGACCAAAGACCTATTAAGGCTTTTCTCTCAAAGGGGATTCTCAGTTGCAATGTGTTTCTTAACAATAGAGCGGTAACAGATTTCTTATACTTGTTTGTGTGCTGTGCAGTCCTGACAAGGTAAAATTGGTGACCGCTAATAAAACAGAAGCAATCTATACTCCATGACCCTGGTGGCCCAGAGGTTAATTAAAAAAGAGTGTGAATGTATTTAAAAAACTTAATCAACTTTTCTGTCTCACGTCACTAAGAGGACTTCCTCCAGATAAGAGTTGATGGTGACCAGATCTAATCCTGCAAACAGACTTTTAGGGTAATTTTGATAGTAAATTTCTCTTTCTTATCTGAACTTTTCCCCTCAAAGTCTCGATAGAGTTATTGGAAAACCTATTTTTAAAATTTGTTTGTCTCCTAGCCTTTGCCTTCTCCCTATTTCTCTACTCCAATTAATTCACCTGCCTCCTTCACCTTTTGAAATATATTTTTTTAGTTATTTATCTTGATGGTTTGACTGGAAATGTTCAGGCTTCTTTTCCATGGAAAATTTTTTGGTGGTCTTGAGCAATGTGTCCTTTCAATCTCTTTAATAAATTTCTTAAGGAAGTTGGGGATTTGTGACAACAGTTTTTGAAATGAAGAGTTCCTGACTTCCTTTCCTCCTACTCCTCGGAAACCTTATAAGTCTAACGTTGTTTCCTCTTAATCTCTTCTACGGGTCAAATATTTCAACTTTTGACTGCAATTATTCATGTTCACTGCTTGTGTGTGTTAAATTCATTGATTTCTATGAACTTTCCTTAATTTACTCACCATGAGCAAAGCATTATGAAAGCATTATCTGGTTGCAGACAGATACTAAAAGTGTAAATGTGCCAAGATCGCACCCAAATTGCTTTGGAGTTACCATGCATCTTCACTCTTAGTCTAGGTGCCAACTGTGGTATCATATTCTCTAAGCAAGCTAAGGCTCCGAATTCACTCATTTGGAGCTGAGTTTACTAATAGTTCAAGCTTCCAATCTGGACTTACATGGCTCTTTCTGACATCCAGGAAGTAGTTTCTTTCTGCTGTTGGACTAGACTTTTTTGAAAAATGGAGCTGAAAGGTATTGTGGACCACCGTACAGATCCTCAAATAGAGTTAACACAGAGAATACCAGCAGAGACCTGGATCCTGCTGACATCATTTGAGGTTCACATCAATCTGGAATTGAACCATGTTGTTTTTTATTTTATTTTATTTTTAATATTTATTTATTTATTATTTTGGGTAGGGGGCGAGTTGGGGAAGGTGGAGGGCAGGCGGGCCACTTCTATTGGTCCTTCATCCATCTATTTTCATCCATCTTTGTTCTTTGGCCAGTGTGGTTCTCCCATCGCAGTGGCCTCCATTGTCGCAGAGTGCCGGCTCTGGGCGCATGCACTCCAGAGCTCCAGCTCGGTAATTGGACACATCAGTCCAGTCGCTCCACGGCATGTGGGATCTTCCCAGGTCAGGGATCGAACCGGTGCTCCTTGTACTGCAAGGCGGTGTCCTTACCCACTGGACCACCAGGGAAGCCCTGTTTTTTTTTTTTTTTTTTTTTTAATTTTTATTTACTTATTTTATTTTTGTCTGCACTTGGTCTTTGTTGCTTTGTGTGGGCTTTCTCTAGTTGCAGGGAGCAGGGACTACTCCTCTTGCAGCCTGTGTGCTTCTTGTTGCTGTGATTTCTCTTATTGTAGAACATAGATTCTAGGGCATGGACTTCTGCAACTGGGGCACATGGGCTCTAGTTGCTGCTTGTGGGCTCTACAGAGTGAGCTCCATAGTTGGGATCCATGGGCTTAGTTGCTCTGGGGCATGTAGAGTCTTCCCAGACCAAGGATTGAACCCATGTCCCATGGGGGTCTAGGGGCTGAGTTTACTCAAAAGCATTAATCTGGTTTTTAAAGCAAAGCATTATGAAAGCATTATCTGGTTGCAGACAGATACTAAAAGTGTAAATGTGCCAAGATCGCACCCAAATTGCTTTGGAGTTACCATGCATCTTCACTCTTAGTCTAGGTGCCAACTGTGGTATCATATTCTCTAAGCAAGCTAAGGCTCCGAATTCACTCATTTGGAGCTGAGTTTACTAATAGTTCAAGCTTCCAATCTGGACTTACATGGCTCTTTCTGACATCCAGGAAGTAGTTTCTTTCTGCTGTTGGACTAGACTTTTTTGAAAAATGGAGCTGAAAGGTATTGTGGACCACCGTACAGATCCTCAAATAGAGTTAACACAGAGAATACCAGCAGAGACCTGGATCCTGCTGACATCATTTGAGGTTCACATCAATCTGGAATTGAACCATGTTGTTTTTTATTTTATTTTATTTTTAATATTTATTTATTTATTATTTTGGGTAGGGGGCGAGTTGGGGAAGGTGGAGGGCAGGCGGGCCACTTCTATTGGTCCTTCATCCATCTATTTTCATCCATCTTTGTTCTTTGGCCAGTGTGGTTCTCCCATCGCAGTGGCCTCCATTGTCGCAGAGTGCCGGCTCTGGGCGCATGCACTCCAGAGCTCCAGCTCGGTAATTGGACACATCAGTCCAGTCGCTCCACGGCATGTGGGATCTTCCCAGGTCAGGGATCGAACCGGTGCTCCTTGTACTGCAAGGCGGTGTCCTTACCCACTGGACCACCAGGGAAGCCCTGTTTTTTTTTTTTTTTTTTTTTTAATTTTTATTTACTTATTTTATTTTTGTCTGCACTTGGTCTTTGTTGCTTTGTGTGGGCTTTCTCTAGTTGCAGGGAGCAGGGACTACTCCTCTTGCAGCCTGTGTGCTTCTTGTTGCTGTGATTTCTCTTATTGTAGAACATAGATTCTAGGGCATGGACTTCTGCAACTGGGGCACATGGGCTCTAGTTGCTGCTTGTGGGCTCTACAGAGTGAGCTCCATAGTTGGGATCCATGGGCTTAGTTGCTCTGGGGCATGTAGAGTCTTCCCAGACCAAGGATTGAACCCATGTCCCATGGCAGGCTGATTCTTATCCAGGGAAGTCCTAAAGCATGATTATTATTATTATTTTTTTTTATTAGCTTAAACTAGTTTAAGTTCAGTTTTGTACCACTTGGAACATAGCACATGGTCATGGAGCTTGGACAGGAAAGATTAGAATCTTTAAAGGTAAAGATGGGGTTATAGTTTCCAAACATTCTAATGTGCATACCAACTTCTGCATTTTACCCGTTTAGGGTAAAATATTTATTTGAAGGTTGTTGGTGTTGAAAGTCTTCTCTGTGCTGAATCATCTTGCCCACACCGGAAAAAGGCATTTCTGAGGACTTTAGCACGATTTCTTCTGTGACATCTCCACTGGCAGTCGATGACATCACACTTCAAGTTCTCTTTATAGATGCTCATGTATCACCTGACATTTCTGAGCTTCCAATGCTCTGAGCTTTTTTGTTTGTTTGTTTGTTTTAAGCAGAAAATAGCTGGTTACACCCTTCTGTGATATATAGGAAGAGGTAAAAAGTGAGTATTTTTAGAAATCTACCATGTGTCATGATTTATACTTTATCTCATTTAGTATTTTTTGCCATAACTCTAACAGGATGACTATTATTCTCATTAAAATTCTAAACAGAAAGGCTTGAATGGCTATTTAACTCATCAACATTGCATAGCTACTACAGGAAGCATCAGGACCTGAACCTAGGCTCCTCTAACTCCAAGGTCCCTGCTGATTCCTCTGCATCATGCAGATGGGATGTTATTTTCAACAGTATCCCTGGATGACAAGCAGAACAAACCTCACCTTCACCTTCCACCCACTAAGTTCAACTTTTCAAACAGTTCACTGTCTTGCCCCCTTTTTTTAATTTTTATTTACTTATTTTATTTTTGTCTGCACTTGGTCTTTGTTGCTTTGTGTGGGCTTTCTCTAGTTGCAGGGAGCAGGGACTACTCCTCTTGCAGCCTGTGTGCTTCTTGTTGCTGTGATTTCTCTTATTGTAGAACATAGATTCTAGGGCATGGACTTCTGCAACTGGGGCACATGGGCTCTAGTTGCTGCTTGTGGGCTCTACAGAGTGAGCTCCATAGTTGGGATCCATGGGCTTAGTTGCTCTGGGGCATGTAGAGTCTTCCCAGACCAAGGATTGAACCCATGTCCCATGGCAGGCTGATTCTTATCCAGGGAAGTCCTAAAGCATGATTATTATTATTATTTTTTTTTATTAGCTTAAACTAGTTTAAGTTCAGTTTTGTACCACTTGGAACATAGCACATGGTCATGGAGCTTGGACAGGAAAGATTAGAATCTTTAAAGGTAAAGATGGGGTTATAGTTTCCAAACATTCTAATGTGCATACCAACTTCTGCATTTTACCCGTTTAGGGTAAAATATTTATTTGAAGGTTGTTGGTGTTGAAAGTCTTCTCTGTGCTGAATCATCTTGCCCACACCGGAAAAAGGCATTTCTGAGGACTTTAGCACGATTTCTTCTGTGACATCTCCACTGGCAGTCGATGACATCACACTTCAAGTTCTCTTTATAGATGCTCATGTATCACCTGACATTTCTGAGCTTCCAATGCTCTGAGCTTTTTTGTTTGTTTGTTTGTTTTAAGCAGAAAATAGCTGGTTACACCCTTCTGTGATATATAGGAAGAGGTAAAAAGTGAGTATTTTTAGAAATCTACCATGTGTCATGATTTATACTTTATCTCATTTAGTATTTTTTGCCATAACTCTAACAGGATGACTATTATTCTCATTAAAATTCTAAACAGAAAGGCTTGAATGGCTATTTAACTCATCAACATTGCATAGCTACTACAGGAAGCATCAGGACCTGAACCTAGGCTCCTCTAACTCCAAGGTCCCTGCTGATTCCTCTGCATCATGCAGATGGGATGTTATTTTCAACAGTATCCCTGGATGACAAGCAGAACAAACCTCACCTTCACCTTCCACCCACTGACCAAGTTCAGGAAGCTGGTGAGATATCACAGAAGAGTTTCCCTGGTTTGGCTGTCCTGGTATTCCTTGTGGAGTGAGGCTGCTTTCACCCCTCTAGGGCCATCTCTGTACACCTTGAGCATCTGTTTTGTGTCTGCCATAATTGGTGGATGTAACTTCTGACTCCTGACAAGGTGTGAGGTGGAGAGAGCAGCGATTATGGCTTTTGGCTGCAGGGAGTCTCCATACCTTCTGTTGTCTGAGGCCACAGTTGCTGGGAAGGGCTTAGGGGGGACTCCGGTGCTTCAACGGGACGGCCCCTATTCTATCAACACTCCTCAGAGGGCTCTTCACAGCTGGATGCCTGCCTGCTCAGCCCTGACACTGTACAGCTTTTGCAGGTAATAGCACTTTCAGATATCAAAGACCATGTTCAAAGTCAGCACTTCCAGACTCCACTTTGACTCCAGCCTTATACCAATGCCCTGTCCCTTTACTAGGTTAGTGATCATTTCTTATCCCTCCAACTTTATTACTCATGAAAACCAAACACCAGGGTCAGTATGGAATATCCAGTCATCTGTCAACATAGACACAGACTGAATTTTGGTGGTTAATAGAATGGACTTGGAACTGGAAGGGTCTGAATTTGAATGTAGGACACAGCAGTTAACAAATATGTTATGACAAAAGGTCTCTGAGGTATTCGTGTACAAGATCAGGACAGATCCTACTTCACAGCATTTGTGATGATTAAATGAAAAATATATTAAGGAACTTGGCTTATAGTATGTACTTAGCACACCAGTTTTGTCTTCAGTTGTATCTATTTGTGTGAATGAAATCTACCATGTGTCATGATTTATACTTTATCTCATTTAGTATTTTTTGCCATAACTCTAACAGGATGACTATTATTCTCATTAAAATTCTAAACAGAAAGGCTTGAATGGCTATTTAACTCATCAACATTGCATAGCTACTACAGGAAGCATCAGGACCTGAACCTAGGCTCCTCTAACTCCAAGGTCCCTGCTGATTCCTCTGCATCATGCAGATGGGATGTTATTTTCAACAGTATCCCTGGATGACAAGCAGAACAAACCTCACCTTCACCTTCCACCCACTGACCAAGTTCAGGAAGCTGGTGAGATATCACAGAAGAGTTTCCCTGGTTTGGCTGTCCTGGTATTCCTTGTGGAGTGAGGCTGCTTTCACCCCTCTAGGGCCATCTCTGTACACCTTGAGCATCTGTTTTGTGTCTGCCATAATTGGTGGATGTAACTTCTGACTCCTGACAAGGTGTGAGGTGGAGAGAGCAGCGATTATGGCTTTTGGCTGCAGGGAGTCTCCATACCTTCTGTTGTCTGAGGCCACAGTTGCTGGGAAGGGCTTAGGGAGGACTCCGGTGCTTCAACGGGACGGCCCCTATTCTATCAACACTCCTCAGAGGGCTCTTCACAGCTGGATGCCTGCCTGCTCAGCCCTGACACTGTACAGCTTTTGCAGGTAATAGCACTTTCAGATATCAAAGACCATGTTCAAAGTCAGCACTTCCAGACTCCACTTTGACTCCAGCCTTATACCAATGCCCTGTCCCTTTACTAGGTTAGTGATCATTTCTTATCCCTCCAACTTTATTACTCATGAAAACCAAACACCAGGGTCAGTATGGAATATCCAGTCATCTGTCAACATAGACACAGACTGAATTTTGGTGGTTAATAGAATGGACTTGGAACTGGAAGGGTCTGAATTTGAATGTAGGACACAGCAGTTAACAAATATGTTATGACAAAAGGTCTCTGAGGTATTCGTGTACAAGATCAGGACAGATCCTACTTCACAGCATTTTTGTGATGATTAAATGAAAAAATATATTAAGGAACTTGGCTTATAGTATGTACTTAGCACACAGTAGCTTTACTGAGCATCCTTGGTTCTAATGCTGTCTTTCAGTCTTCAGTTGATATCTATTTGGTGAATGGAAATAAAAATTATTTTGCAATTTCCATGATAGATCAGAATATTTTGCACCTGAACTTTCCAGATATGTGGAAGGAAGTATTTCTAATACTCTAGAAAGTATCCTGAAGATGTCCCTGATTTTGTCATTGAACTCAAGCAATTATGCCCTATGTGACAGTTGCATGTTGTCATATTGCAGCACATTCCTGGATTAAGTGTTTTCTCTCTTGATTTGAAAAGATCATCCTCTTCAAGGGGTTATAAAACCTTTGCTCCAAGCCCCATCTGCTCTACAGGCAAAGAGATGTTTTTAAGATAATACACTAAAAAATACTGGGATCCTGCCCTCTTGAGATTTTCGAAGGATTTTCTGCCGTGCTCTGTTTGTTCAACCAGAAGTCTGTCAGTGTGTCATCTACATTGCTGAGGAGAAGGAATCTTAAGTCATTTGCCCTCAGCTTTGGTATGAGCAGGTTGGCCACAGCACAACTGGAAAGGAGGGGCCTGGCAGGATTCTCTGAGCCCTTGGGATGATTCCATCATCTTCCATCTCTCTTGGGCCTGATTTTAAGCTTAACTTGCACTGGTAGAAAGGTGATAACTGGAAGAATGCTATTAAAATCAAACCCATCTGGAGGCAGGAGGCATCTCTGCTCATCTTCCTCACCTGACCTCATATACTCTATATGCCCTTCCAGACTTTATTACCCCCCATGGTTAGTGATCATTTCTTATCCCTCCAACTTTATTACTCATGAAAACCAAACACCAGGGTCAGTATGGAATATCCAGTCATCTGTCAACATAGACACAGACTGAATTTTGGTGGTTAATAGAATGGACTTGGAACTGGAAGGGTCTGAATTTGAATGTAGGACACAGCAGTTAACAAATATGTTATGACAAAAGGTCTCTGAGGTATTCGTGTACAAGATCAGGACAGATCCTACTTCACAGCATTTTTGTGATGATTAAATGAAAAAATATATTAAGGAACTTGGCTTATAGTATGTACTTAGCACACAGTAGCTTTACTGAGCATCCTTGGTTCTAATGCTGTCTTTCAGTCTTCAGTTGATATCTATTTGGTGAATGGAAATAAAAATTATTTTGCAATTTCCATGATAGATCAGAATATTTTGCACCTGAACTTTCCAGATATGTGGAAGGAAGTATTTCTAATACTCTAGAAAGTATCCTGAAGATGTCCCTGATTTTGTCATTGAACTCAAGCAATTATGCCCTATGTGACAGTTGCATGTTGTCATATTGCAGCACATTCCTGGATTAAGTGTTTTCTCTCTTGATTTGAAAAGATCATCCTCTTCAAGGGGTTATAAAAACCTTTGCTCCAAGCCCCATCTGCTCTACAGGCAAAGAGATGTTTTTAAGATAATACACTAAAAAAATACTGGGATCCTGCCCTCTTGAGATTTTCGAAGGATTTTCTGCCGTGCTCTGTTTGTTCAACCAGAAGTCTGTCAGTGTGTCATCTACATTGCTGAGGAGAAGGAATCTTAAGTCATTTGCCCTCAGCTTTGGTATGAGCAGGTTGGCCACAGCACAACTGGAAAGGAGGGGCCTGGCAGGATTCTCTGAGCCCTTGGGATGATTCCATCATCTTCCATCTCTCTTGGGCCTGATTTTAAGCTTAACTTGCACTGGTAGAAAGGTGATAACTGGAAGAATGCTATTAAAATCAAACCCATCTGGAGGCAGGAGGCATCTCTGCTCATCTTCCTCACCTGACACCATGCTTTTCTTGGCAGTCAAATGCCAGACTCAGCAGCATGGTGTGGTACCAAACACCCTTTAGGGTGGTTTTGCGTTAAGTAACAGGTGAACTGTGGTGTTGTCAGCACTTTTAGGGCACCAAAATGGGGAGAGAGCATGAACACATTGCTTGATCCTCTGCTGAAAATGTGATGAATAAGTTAGATGAAAGGGAGGAGCACATAATGAGCTCAAGTCATTTGTGGATACTGTAAGTCTGGAAGAAAATACAAAACTGAGTTTCCGTCCTTAAGGAACATGCGTTTGTGTTGACCAGGCCAGAGTAAGGCACGTGAAGCAACAGGCTCGATAAGGGAGTGTATGATTAAGTGACAACCAAATAGTACAGTCAGAAAGTGCTCTGGGGGCCCAGCCTTGGGAGACATGGTGAGGACAGCCAAGTGTTGACAGGTTTGCAGTGATCTGATGTTTTCGTGAGATGCCTGCCCAGGGTTAGAGATGTAGCTGTGACCGTGAATACTGCAATTTCAAAAATCACATTTCAGTGACCGTTTTATTTTCTCAAGTCCCAGATGTCCTCTGACTGAGGAAAACAGGTTGGAACTTTTCAGGGTTTGTGCTTTCTAAGAAGGCATTTAGCTAAGTGTTTCGACAGTTCTCAAGCTCTGGTAGATTTGTAAATTTCTAAATGTATGAGATCAGGGTCACCTAATTGGCACTCACTAATTGCATAATCTTTAGCTTGAAAACCAGCTACGCTTCACTTTCTCTGCTGGATAAGAATGATACTTATCCTTACAAAACTGTTATAAGGATAGCAGGAAGCTAATGTATACAAAGTTCTTGGTACATAGAAGTGACTTCATTCCAGTCAGGTTGATCATGGTCACTGGTAGGGCTGTGAAGAAGCACCTTTAAATGAATATGAGATCAGAGAATGTGGAGGCTGCATGAGATTAGAGTGTTCACATGGGCCTCATTTTACACATGAGTGATGGAGGCTATGATAAACTAAAGTACTTGTTTAAGAACACATACCACCTGCATGTTTCTAATGCTATTAAAATCAAACCCATCTGGAGGCAGGAGGCATCTCTGCTCATCTTCCTCACCTGACACCATGCTTTTCTTGGCAGTCAAATGCCAGACTCAGCAGCATGGTGTGGTACCAAACACCCTTTAGGGTGGTTTTGCGTTAAGTAACAGGTGAACTGTGGTGTTGTCAGCACTTTTAGGGCACCAAAATGGGGAGAGAGCATGAACACATTGCTTGATCCTCTGCTGAAAATGTGATGAATAAGTTAGATGAAAGGGAGGAGCACATAATGAGCTCAAGTCATTTGTGGATACTGTAAGTCTGGAAGAAAATACAAAACTGAGTTTCCGTCCTTAAGGAACATGCGTTTGTGTTGACCAGGCCAGAGTAAGGCACGTGAAGCAACAGGCTCGATAAGGGAGTGTATGATTAAGTGACAACCAAATAGTACAGTCAGAAAGTGCTCTGGGGGCCCAGCCTTGGGAGACATGGTGAGGACAGCCAAGTGTTGACAGGTTTGCAGTGATCTGATGTTTTCGTGAGATGCCTGCCCAGGGTTAGAGATGTAGCTGTGACCGTGAATACTGCAATTTCAAAAATCACATTTCAGTGACCGTTTTATTTTCTCAAGTCCCAGATGTCCTCTGACTGAGGAAAACAGGTTGGAACTTTTCAGGGTTTGTGCTTTCTAAGAAGGCATTTAGCTAAGTGTTTCGACAGTTCTCAAGCTCTGGTAGATTTGTAAATTTCTAAATGTATGAGATCAGGGTCACCTAATTGGCACTCACTAATTGCATAATCTTTAGCTTGAAAACCAGCTACGCTTCACTTTCTCTGCTGGATAAGAATGATACTTATCCTTACAAAACTGTTATAAGGATAGCAGGAAGCTAATGTATACAAAGTTCTTGGTACATAGAAGTGACTTCATTCCAGTCAGGTTGATCATGGTCACTGGTAGGGCTGTGAAGAAGCACCTTTAAATGAATATGAGATCAGAGAATGTGGAGGCTGCATGAGATTAGAGTGTTCACATGGGCCTCATTTTACACATGAGTGATGGAGGCTATGATAAACTAAAGTACTTGTTTAAGAACACATACCACCTCGTAGTAGAGGTAGGAAAGCTGTCATGTTTCCAAACTGACATTCCATTGCATTTTTTACCGTATGGCCTGAATGGTACAATGTCACTAAATTCAACAGTTCCCTCTTCTCATTTGCCTCTTTCACAGTCTCTCTCCAATATCATCAGTAACCACTTTGGGTTCAGTGCTATTAAGGGGAGGGGGCTAAGAGTAAGTAAGGTACTGTTCTTGCTGTCAAAGACTTGACACCACAGATGACTCAGTTGCCATTAAGGTCTTTACATTCAGGAGGGGTCAGTGGGGATTGACATGGGGTTCAAGGGTAAATTAGGCAGAGGAGGCAAACCAATGGAGTGGTCCAAATTGGAGTCTAGAGGAAGGCAGATTGGATTCACATCCTTGCCTTAACCTTGAGCAAATTACTGAAACTTTGTATCTGACAATATAATGGAGATGATAATAACATCAACTTTTTAGGGTTGTGACGGTAAATAAGAATATCAGACAGCACTTATCATGTAGCAAACACTCAGTCAATGATGGCTGTGTTGATAAAGGAAAGACATTGGTGGCACTGTGTACAAGAAAGAATAGAATCACAGAATCATAACAAAGGATGTCTGATACTAAATAGTGATTTTATTCCAACCATGGGAGGAAAGTCCTTGCATAACAGTGACTTTTTCAGAAGTGGGTCCTAAGGTATCACAGTACTCAGAAGACTCAAAGTTATTAAGGCTTTTCCCAAAGAATGAACTTGGTTCCCCTCTATCATGCTTAACAAATACGAAACCACTTGAATTTTCTTGGGAAGTCAACAGTGCTGAAGCTGAACTCTTTAAAAATTTATAAAATATTTTTTTGGTCCAAATGTTCTTTTTGAAACCGGTTTCTGATCAGCAGCTTGATCTGGGAAAATGATCTCCCCTTGTTCCTTACAGTTCTATTTCAGATCCGTTTTTCAACAGCTCTATTATTGCACATTCTTTTCAGCCTCACTCTCAGTGTAATAGTAATACCTACCATTTCCTTTACAGTGATTTATGACTTTATTAAAGCTTTTAGATTTCTGTTCAGATTTCTAATCTGTTGACTTCGGTCATTGTATAATTTAATTATTGTCAGAGGTTTTGCTATAGGTAGGAACACCTGAATTTAATTAATGCACTGTTTGAATATTTCACATCATGAATAATGATGTACAATAAATTATATCTTAATACTAATCCCCTAGTAGCCCTCATAACAACGCCCTGCATTTAAATCCTAGTCATGGATCAAATCCTCGTCGATGGCACTTGACATCTAAATTTTTCCCCAGGACCTTTCTGACCATTCTGTCGCTTCTTTTCTTTTACCCACTTGTGTAATAGATCCAGAGCTTTTAGAAGTTCACCAGTAAAGACAGAAAATGATGCAATTTGATTTTTTGAAGATTTATTTCCTAGATTTTTCCTGAGATTTCCTTTTTTGGACACGCAAGTTTCAAGAATCTAGGGGGGTTATATAATAGTCCTTGTTTATTATCTATTTTATGTATAGTAATGCATATATGTTCCTCCCAAACTCCTAACTTATCCCTCTGCTCCCCTTTCTCTTTTAGTACTTTATAGTACAGGGAACTATGAATATTTTGTAATAGCACTTAAGGGAAAAGAATCTGAAAAAGAATATACATTCTTATATATATAACAGAATCATTTTTGCTGTACACCTGAAGCTAACACAGCATTTTAAATCAACTACTAAAAGTGTTAGTTCCTTAGTCATGTCTGACTCTTTGCAACCCCATGAATTGTAGGCCACCAGGCTCCTCTGTCCAGGAATTCTCCAGGCAAGAATACTGGAGTGGGAAGCCATTCTCTTTTCCAGGAGACCTTCCTGACCCAGGAATTGAATCCAGGTCTCCTGCATTGCAGGCAGATTCTTTACCATCTGAGCCACCAGAGAAGCCCCAAATCGATTACAGCTCAATTAAAAAAATTAGAAGAAAGAGAAATAGAAAAAAAAGAGCCTAGGAATTGTAGGAGTCACTCATCTCTTTCTGGTTTCTTAAATACAAATCTACATAAACATTGCTGTGGATTACAGCGGGGTTGATGAGCCACTCTCCAGAACACAGTTTCTTCCAACTGTACAAATCAAAGTGACCACTTTAAGTATTTCAATTCTACTCTCATCAAAGAGTTAAAAAGCCAAAGGCTTTTAGCATTTCATTTCACTTACATACATAGCCTATTATAACCTGCATAAACAAGGATGACAAGTTGAGATTAATGAGAGTCCCCAAGTGACAGGACAATTTAATTGTCAGAAATCATAGGAGCTGAACTTTACCAGTGTATTTATATAAGACAACCATAGTCTAAAAACTTCTCTAATTGATTGTGACCAATAAATAATAACTTGGAAAGCAGTTTTCTGGTATACAAATAACAAATGACTCATAATAGTTAATTGAGGTATTAAGATGCATAAGGGAAGAATATTAGATTGACTAGATAAATGATTCATAATGTAAAGCAAATAATTGAAGAGTTCATACTCCTGAGTAGGATATAGCTCATAAGCAATGCTGAAAGTACATCAAATAAAGGGAATTGTGCTTGCTAAATGAACTCCCAGCTAATTGGGTAGCATAGCTACATGACCTCTAGGCTCCATTGGATCTTTGCTTGCTTTCAGGCACAGAAGCCTTCTCAGGGAGTCTTGTAAGCCACAGTTCTTATCTGGGATCCTGCAGTCCTTGCAACAAAAAGACAGGGAGTCTGAGAGTAGAGGTGGTGCAGAGCAGCCAGACATATGCTGCAAGTGAACGGAATTATGGCTGAGTGTGTAACATGTATGGTGCCAGATCCTGACTTTCAAGGCTAGGGCTCTGATTGGCCATGGACCCAGCTTTGGGAACCAGGGCTGCTTGTGTAAGGTCCCTCTCAGCAACCTCCAGGCTGAATGTCCTAGCAGATGGAGGCAGCTGCTTATGTAATAAAACTTCAGGTATTCTCTGCACCCAAATATCCCTGCACCTCCATCTGTGCCAGATCTTCTCCATCTCAAATTCCAACAAGTTTATCATTTGATCAAAATTACAGCAAAAGTAAATGGCTACACCTAAACTTTCTAACACCAGGTTATATTTTCTATTATCTCCATCAGATATGATTAGGAAGAGTTTCTTAAAAATGTCATTTAAGAGTAGTGATCCTTTTGGTCATCATCTAAAGGTTATTGGTTATTGGTTTGGTTATTTTGTTTTCATTACACAGTCTCTATCTGCACAAAGATTCCATATTCTCCAAGTCTGTTTTAGATTTCTTTCTGAATGTCTTTTAAAATCCTATTCCACTGATGGTACACAGAAGAGACTTAACACCGGATACCTCCTTGGCTTACTCTCAGTTTAATTTTAAAATAATAACAGCTTTCATTGACTCAGGTGAGAGATAAGTAGTGTTTGTTAAGTGACTACCTGCAGTATGTGTTTCAACACTATTCTAGGTGTTTGACATGTTGTTACATAAAATCCTTACCAAATGTTGGAGAAACAGAAGATGGTCTTGTTTTGTAAATGGGAAGCCTGAAATTGAGCAAGATGAAGTGTTAAACCTGTGTGTTTTAAACCATCTCCCCTTAGAATTCATTCCCAGCTGTGCCTGGTACATTTTGTAGCCCAGGAGTGGGAACTTAAATGCCAGTAGAATTCAGTTCACCAAATGCTTAAGTTAGACTTTGGGATTAATGGCTGAATAAGTTTAGGTGGGCTTCCCTGGTGGCTCAGATGGCAATGAATCAGCCTGGAATGAGGGGGACCCAGGTTCAATCTCACGGTTGGGAAGATCCCATGGAGAAGGGAATGGCAACTCACCCCAGTATTCTTGCCTGGGAAATCCCACGGACAGAAGAGTCTGGTGGGCTACAGTCCATGGAGTCACAAAGAGTCAGGCACAATGGTGCAATGATCACTTTCACTTTCAAATATAGACAGAGCAACACTTTTCTGTTCTTCCAACTAGGAAACCAAGGTCAATACCTGATGGATGGTGGTTTGGCAGCACTAATAAGAGTAGGAAAATGCTTACATACATACATATTTGAATTTCCCTAAGAAATCTTTCTGTATGTTAATATAGTTTTTGAATTTATAAACAGAGTCAGGCCGCTACTCTAGGGAAATCCCTGCAAGGTTTCTCCTGCTTCTTGGGATGAAAAGCAAGTGTTTACAGTTACCTGCTGTTCTGTGAACCCCAGACTTGTTGGTTCCCACATATTTTCATAGCTTGCCACCTAGCAGTCTCTACTTAAATAACAATCACTTTTCCTTTGAGGTTTCTGTTGACCACTGTATTTAAGTGGACAACTTACACCAGCGTCCAACCCTAACTCCCCAATTCACCATCTTTTAGGCTCTTGAACTTTCTCTTTCTTCATTGGCATTAAACATTCTTTAAGTTGTAGGAAAATTTTCTAATTTATTATCATTATTGAGTTTCTCTCGCCATGAAAATCTAAGCTCCAAGAAGGCATGGATCCACTTTTCTTATTCACTGATGCATCCCCAATGTCCAGAGAAATGTGTGGTCACTAGGGACTTAATGAGTAAGTGTATGATAAATAAACTATAGTAAATAGTTGTTAAATGCCTGGAGAGTGATCTGTTTTTGCCTTAGACAATTTCGTGTTTGTAATAAACTTTAAGAAACACTTTTGACTAAATCATTCTCATTATCTTTGAGTTAGTAATGACAAGCCCTGGATTTGTGTAGATTTTCAAAACTTCTTCACATTACGAGGCATCCTGCCTTTCAGATTTCATGGAGAGATCTAAAATGGTACACGTGCTATTTGGTTACTTTTTGAGTGCAGGAAAACAAATATGACAAGCTTGACTTCTAATGCTTAGTAATTGCCAGAGCCAGAGAAGACATATCGCCATCTTGATCTGTCCTGTCCTGCCTGTTTCACAGATAAGGAAAACCACCAAATTGGGAGATGCTTGAGTGCTGGTGGGCTACAGTCCATGGAGTCACAAAGAGTCAGGCACAATGGTGCAATGATCACTTTCACTTTCAAATATAGACAGAGCAACACTTTTCTGTTCTTCCAACTAGGAAACCAAGGTCAATACCTGATGGATGGTGGTTTGGCAGCACTAATAAGAGTAGGAAAATGCTTACATACATACATATTTGAATTTCCCTAAGAAATCTTTCTGTATGTTAATATAGTTTTTGAATTTATAAACAGAGTCAGGCCGCTACTCTAGGGAAATCCCTGCAAGGTTTCTCCTGCTTCTTGGGATGAAAAGCAAGTGTTTACAGTTACCTGCTGTTCTGTGAACCCCAGACTTGTTGGTTCCCACATATTTTCATAGCTTGCCACCTAGCAGTCTCTACTTAAATAACAATCACTTTTCCTTTGAGGTTTCTGTTGACCACTGTATTTAAGTGGACAACTTACACCAGCGTCCAACCCTAACTCCCCAATTCACCATCTTTTAGGCTCTTGAACTTTCTCTTTCTTCATTGGCATTAAACATTCTTTAAGTTGTAGGAAAATTTTCTAATTTATTATCATTATTGAGTTTCTCTCGCCATGAAAATCTAAGCTCCAAGAAGGCATGGATCCACTTTTCTTATTCACTGATGCATCCCCAATGTCCAGAGAAATGTGTGGTCACTAGGGACTTAATGAGTAAGTGTATGATAAATAAACTATAGTAAATAGTTGTTAAATGCCTGGAGAGTGATCTGTTTTTGCCTTAGACAATTTCGTGTTTGTAATAAACTTTAAGAAACACTTTTGACTAAATCATTCTCATTATCTTTGAGTTAGTAATGACAAGCCCTGGATTTGTGTAGATTTTCAAAACTTCTTCACATTACGAGGCATCCTGCCTTTCAGATTTCATGGAGAGATCTAAAATGGTACACGTGCTATTTGGTTACTTTTTGAGTGCAGGAAAACAAATATGACAAGCTTGACTTCTAATGCTTAGTAATTGCCAGAGCCAGAGAAGACATATCGCCATCTTGATCTGTCCTGTCCTGCCTGTTTCACAGATAAGGAAACCAAAGCACGAAGGCTCTGAGTGGTTGGAATTTGGGGAGATGCTTGAGTGCTGGTGGTTGGCCTCTCAGCATATCTGCATTGGACTCTATCGTAACCTAGCAATCTGGCTTGAGTGTTTATCAGGAAGTTTATTTCTTAAATCTCATGAGCACTTTTCTTCTCCTCTTCTTACATCATCTTGAAGACAAAGCTACAGTTCAAGTGAATAGGACAATGGGAGAAACTCAAGGCAGGCCCTTTGGCTTGAGGAGCCCAGAGAAGTTCTTTTGGACGGCTTCCTCTGGGCATGTTTGGAAAAGATCCAGCTAGCATTCTCCCACCCCTCTCTATGATTTCATTGGGAAACTATGCATAAGATACTTTGGAAATAAATATATACAAGAAATTACAACTCTGTTTGAATGACCCTCTACCTTGGAATGTTTAGAACTGTGAGAATTATAAGGTCAAGAAATATGTCCAGGCCTGCTGGCTTGAACAGTTACTATTCCTTATATGGAATCTGAACAGACAGGGAAGCTAAAGTTGTATAAACTAAACGGAGATTTCTTATTTCCCCAGCCACTTACATGCTTTATCCTTGACCTATTTCATTTATAGGTTGCTTTAAGATCCTAGGCTTTGAGAGTTCATTGCCTTCTTCATGGTCTTGCAACAGTGAATTTCAGAGCATTCAGAGCTTTCCATGGACTTCATGTCAGAAAGATCCAAGGAAGGATGGACCTAGAAATAGTCAGGCCATGAAGGTGCACTAGTGTAATTATATCAATAGGACGTGGGGCCTACTAACCATTTTGGGTGCTGTTTAGAGTATTTCAGGTACAGTTTATTCATTCTCATTATCTTTGAGTTAGTAATGACAAGCCCTGGATTTGTGTAGATTTTCAAAACTTCTTCACATTACGAGGCATCCTGCCTTTCAGATTTCATGGAGAGATCTAAAATGGTACACGTGCTATTTGGTTACTTTTTGAGTGCAGGAAAACAAATATGACAAGCTTGACTTCTAATGCTTAGTAATTGCCAGAGCCAGAGAAGACATATCGCCATCTTGATCTGTCCTGTCCTGCCTGTTTCACAGATAAGGAAACCAAAGCACGAAGGCTCTGAGTGGTTGGAATTTGGGGAGATGCTTGAGTGCTGGTGGTTGGCCTCTCAGCATATCTGCATTGGACTCTATCGTAACCTAGCAATCTGGCTTGAGTGTTTATCAGGAAGTTTATTTCTTAAATCTCATGAGCACTTTTCTTCTCCTCTTCTTACATCATCTTGAAGACAAAGCTACAGTTCAAGTGAATAGGACAATGGGAGAAACTCAAGGCAGGCCCTTTGGCTTGAGGAGCCCAGAGAAGTTCTTTTGGACGGCTTCCTCTGGGCATGTTTGGAAAAGATCCAGCTAGCATTCTCCCACCCCTCTCTATGATTTCATTGGGAAACTATGCATAAGATACTTTGGAAATAAATATATACAAGAAATTACAACTCTGTTTGAATGACCCTCTACCTTGGAATGTTTAGAACTGTGAGAATTATAAGGTCAAGAAATATGTCCAGGCCTGCTGGCTTGAACAGTTACTATTCCTTATATGGAATCTGAACAGACAGGGAAGCTAAAGTTGTATAAACTAAACGGAGATTTCTTATTTCCCCAGCCACTTACATGCTTTATCCTTGACCTATTTCATTTATAGGTTGCTTTAAGATCCTAGGCTTTGAGAGTTCATTGCCTTCTTCATGGTCTTGCAACAGTGAATTTCAGAGCATTCAGAGCTTTCCATGGACTTCATGTCAGAAAGATCCAAGGAAGGATGGACCTAGAAAGAGTCAGGCCATGAAGGTGCACTGGTGCAATTATATCAATAGGACGTGGGGCCTACTAACCATTTGGGGGACTGGTTAGAGTATTCCAGGTACAGTTTATTCATTCCTGTTGGAAATTTAAAAATGTAGACATTCAAAATGTTTAGTCTGGTTTGCAGTAAAGAAGGAGGACTAGTAGATTCAGGCAAGGATGCACAGCACAATAACTATTCCTTTTACTCGATTTCCTTAATAATGGAGAAAATGGGCCAACAAGCTGTGATCCTAAAACTAAAAAACGAAATTCAATATTTAATAGAGGTAATTATTTTCTCTTACACAGGGTAGAATGGGAACATTTTGCAATTTTGGTTTGCACAGAATATTTTAATGTAAGCAATTCAGAATTCTAACAGTATACGTTTGAAAAGGTTATGCTTTTGCTAATTGTTAGTGAAAGTTCTAAGTCTGGCTAGGCTCAAATCCTAACTAAACCATTAATTAGGATACATTTCTTTTCCTCTCTAAGCTTCAGTTTTCTCATGCAAAAGATGCAGATTAAAAAACTGTATCAGCCTTATAGGATTGTTGTGTTTACTGAATTAAAGCAACACAAATACAAAGTCTGATATATATTAATAGGTAGTGTTTGGTAAATAGAAACAATTATTATTCTTACCAGCCATATGATTGATTGCCAGGCTTGAGAATATTGGAGTTTCTAAAAAAGTGGAAAGTAACTCATAAAATGTTCCACACATATTGAAAATGCCCCCTTAGCATGCTCCTTGTTACTTAAGATTCCTTTTATTTCTAGATGTACATCTATGTTTTCAAAATACAACCAATAAAATTGGAAAATGCCCCCTTAGCATGCTTTCCCTTGAACAGACAGGGAAGCTAAAGTTGTATAAACTAAACGGAGATTTCTTATTTCCCCAGCCACTTACATGCTTTATCCTTGACCTATTTCATTTATAGGTTGCTTTAAGATCCTAGGCTTTGAGAGTTCATTGCCTTCTTCATGGTCTTGCAACAGTGAATTTCAGAGCATTCAGAGCTTTCCATGGACTTCATGTCAGAAAGATCCAAGGAAGGATGGACCTAGAAAGAGTCAGGCCATGAAGGTGCACTGGTGCAATTATATCAATAGGACGTGGGGCCTACTAACCATTTGGGGGACTGGTTAGAGTATTCCAGGTACAGTTTATTCATTCCTGTTGGAAATTTAAAAATGTAGACATTCAAAATGTTTAGTCTGGTTTGCAGTAAAGAAGGAGGACTAGTAGATTCAGGCAAGGATGCACAGCACAATAACTATTCCTTTTACTCGATTTCCTTAATAATGGAGAAAATGGGCCAACAAGCTGTGATCCTAAAACTAAAAACAGAAATTCAATATTTAATAGAGGTAATTATTTTCTCTTACACAGGGTAGAATGGGAACATTTTGCAATTTTGGTTTGCACAGAATATTTTAATGTAAGCAATTCAGAATTCTAACAGTATACGTTTGAAAAGGTTATGCTTTTGCTAATTGTTAGTGAAAGTTCTAAGTCTGGCTAGGCTCAAATCCTAACTAAACCATTAATTAGGATACATTTCTTTTCCTCTCTAAGCTTCAGTTTTCTCATGCAAAAGATGCAGATTAAAAAACTGTATCAGCCTTATAGGATTGTTGTGTTTACTGAATTAAAGCAACACAAATACAAAGTCTGATATATATTAATAGGTAGTGTTTGGTAAATAGAAACAATTATTATTCTTACCAGCCATATGATTGATTGCCAGGCTTGAGAATATTGGAGTTTCTAAAAAAGTGGAAAGTAACTCATAAAATGTTCCCACACATATTGAAAATGCCCCCCTTAGCATGCTCCCTTGTTACTTAAGATTCCTTTTATTTCTAGATGTACATCTATGTTTTCAGTAAAAGTAGGGGAGAGAGATCATTACCCAAATCAAATTCAAAGGCAGTACTGATTTGGGACTTTGTTACTACAATTTTTCAGATGAAAGCTTGCATTTCATAGATGCTTAGAATATGATCTTATACTTCACTTAGCTGCGTATATTTGTTGAGATTAATCTGCAGGCTGACCTAGAGATAAAAATAAATTGCATCAGATAAAACACATATTATTTTTCCTAATACTTAGATGCTAATATTTGCTCACACTACTGTCCTTTTAAGACTGTTTCTCTCCTGTGCTGGGTGATCCAACAGCAGAATTCATGCAGGGTACCCACAAAGCAAGCAGAGGCTTCCCCACTCTTGCAATGAGAAAAGCCCATATTAGAGTTTTTCTAAAGAAACACAGAATTTTGAAATAGTAAACCTAGAAAGCTCTCTCGACTTTAGCATACCTAAGATGTCTGGGGTTTAAGTTTAGTGTTTTAAGTATGTGGCAGGAGGCAGAAATAGTGCCATAAGGTTTTCCTGTATTAGTGCCTCTATAGGTCTGAATCTAGCCCTGGTCTTATAGATGGTTTGTATACTTTTTATAGACATTTAGATATTTTGTCACCAAAATAAATGCCTATTTTACATTTAAAGAAGGCTAAAGGAAGGAATCTTATATTGGTTTATAAGCTCAGCGATGGAAATGGAATGAGTATTAAATATTTCTATTTCATTTGTTGTTAGGGGCTTTGGTATAATTCAGGCTCTGGGTAACTGACTTTGGTAAACCTGATTTTCCAGTTTTTAAATCTCCAATCACTAAGCATCTGGGTTTTGCTCTTTATAGAAGCTAATACTCTAATAATACTTAATATTTGCCATTTTCAGCAAAGTCAGCTTTAAATATTTCCCAGTGCTAATGCATGATTTGTAGAAGCATTTTAGCTAAATCTAATCTTTCATTACTGTTGCTGCTCATCTCTATTTCAGAGAGTTAATTTGCTGACTTTCTTCAAAGTTCAGTTTTTGTTACATGTCTGATCAAGCTTAACAATAATTTCCTATATCATATTAGCCAAAGTAATATTTGTTTATGAGCTTAGAGTCATATTTATTAACATCCATGATTAACTGAAAATTGCCCCATGTGGTATTTCAATCCACAAATGTGTTTTGATTAGAGAAGGGACAATTATTCCATTTGCATTTGATGCTAACACAAATGGTATAATTTTCAGCTCTCTTAGTCAAACAGAGAGTAGTGGAGAAAAGAAAAGGTAAGTCCTTAGCAAGATTGCCCATGTGGTGCTGCTTTCTGATCATTTAGATTCTAATATAATTTTGTTTCTTTGTAGCACATTTCTATAAAATAGCTTTTGGTATGGATAAATATCTTAATTATTCATTTACTGTCTAAAGGATCACTGGGGCATTATCTGTTTTGATGCTTGAAATTGATCATTGTGTACTTTCTGACATATTTCATCCTCCTTGGGACTGGATGTCTGACTATTTAAATTTAAAACTTGACAAATATTATGTCTGTAGAAATCTGATAAACAAAAAAAATATTTTGAGAAGATAATCTATATTCTCTTTGTCTCTGGCTAATGTTCTATGACACTTTCCAGGTGGCTTAGTGGTAAAGAATTTGCCTGTCAATGCAGAAGGTGCAGGAGATTCTGGTTCAATTCCTTGTTTAGAAAGAGCCCCTGGAGGAGGAAATGGTAACACACTCTAGTATTCTTTTGGAAAACCCCATAGATAGAGTAGCTTGGCAAGGTAATGTCCATAGGGTTGCAAAGAGTCAGACATGACTTGGTGATTGTTCACACACACACACACACACACACACACACACACACAATATTTTCTGAAGCTATTGTGATCTGATATAAATCTTCAAGTCTTTTTTTTTTTTTTTTAATCCAGTATAACAGAATTTACTTTTAGTTTTGCACGGGCTACTTGGATAAACAGGGAGAGATTCTGTTTGAGTTACTGATGCCATTGGAGTATGGAATCTGATTTTTTTTTTTATTGTAGTTTAGCTGCTTTATGTGATGACTCACAAGTTGGAATCAAGATTGTTGGGAGAAATATCAACAACCTCAGATATGCATATGACACTCCCTAATGGCAAAAAGTGGAATTAAAAAGCCTCTTGATGAGGATGAAAAAGAGCGTGAGAAAGCTGGCTTAAAACTCAACATTCAAAAAATTAAGACCATGGTATCTGGTCTCAACACTTCATGGCAAATATATGGGGAAAAAGTGGAGACAATGACAAATTTTATTTTCTTGGATTCCAAAATCATGATGGACTGAAACCACAAAATTAAAAGGCATTTGCTCCTTGGAATAAAAGCTATGAGAAACCTAAACAGTGTACTAAAAGTCAGACTCATTAGTTTGATGACAAAGGTCTGTATAGTCAATGGTATGGTTTTTCCAGGAGTCACTTACAGATGTGAAAGTTGCACCATAAAGAAGGCTGAACACCAAAGAACTGATGCTTTCAAATTGTGGTTTTTGGAGGACTTGAGAGTCCATAAACTGAAAGAAAATTAAACAGTCAATCCTAAAGGTCATCAACCCTGAATATTCACTAGAAGAAGTGATGCTGAAGCGCCAATCTTCTGGCCATCTGATGAGAAGAACAAACTCTTTGGAAAAGACCCTGATGCTGGGAAAGATTGAGGACAGGAGATGAACGGGGTGACAGACGATGAGATGCATTACTGATTCAATGGACATGAGTCTGAACAAACTTCTGGGATAGTGAAGGACAGGGAAGCCTGGTGTGCTTCAACTCATGGGGTGGCAAAGAGTCAGTCAGATTTAGCATCTGATAAACAACAACAACAACCTGGTTTAAAATGTTGTGTTCATTTTGGGTGTACAGTAAAGTTAATCTGTTGGAATCATATTTTGACGAGAGGCCCTGAATGGTCTTTGGAAGGACTAGTTCCAGCAGGAGGTACAATGGATGCCCAATGTATGACTGGGATGGTGGTGTTGTCCAACCTAGACCTGCTAAGGAGCCATCTCCTAGGAAGCCACAGCAGACTTTTTCACTTTCGCTGGAGATAAGAGCCACCTTTTGAAACCAAAAATCTATGTCTTTTCCATCAAACAGGAGAGGCCACTTTCATGTGCAATTCTAAATGGTAACTTATACAAGATGATCATCTGACTCTTGTTTTCTTCCATGAGTTGAGAGCTGTATAGACATTTATCATACCATATAATCTTTTTAAAGCTGGACCAAACAGAAGAACAGAAAGGCACCATAACCTAGCACAATTCCCAGTGGTCTCTGTGATTTTGGTTGATTGAATGAGTGAATAAATGAACGAACTATTTCAAACATCCTGTGTGACCACAGACTTGATGCTTACATTTCAAGGTTATAAAATTCTGATTTTTAAATGTTGTTTGTGCTATTAACTGTATCCAAAAGTTTTTTTAATTCTTAAGCCAAAAAAAAGCTTCGTATGAATTGGGAGCACCTCTTAAATTTGTTTGGATCAGCTTTACTCTGCATTGAACCCCCTCTTTGTGCCAGAATGCCAGATTTCATAAATCAGCTAGCTCAAATTGAATAAATCTATTTAAATACTTATAAAATATTAAGGGTGCATTTGGGAAAAGCCTCTAAGGTTATTGTAGCACCCATGTACCTCACAGTAACTAATTTATTAAGCAGTTTGCAAACCTGGGAAGAAAGGAAAAAGAAAAATGGTTTCATAAACCAAGAGCAGAAGCCAATTTTTCAGCTCAGATGATGAAAGGAAGCATGCATTTCTAATCAAAAAGACAGATAAGCCTTCTCTCTCCCACCAATCCCTCCCCGGCAAAGTGCCTTTTCATCATCAACAACACTCCATTCCTAATGGCTGCTTGGGCCTTTCTGCACCTTCTCCATACACTGGTAATGTAACCACCCTTGCACCTTACGTCCTCATGGGCAAAACAAAACAAAACCCCCTGGTTTAAAATGTTGTGTTCATTTTGGGTGTACAGTAAAGTTAATCTGTTGGAATCATATTTTGACGAGAGGCCCTGAATGGTCTTTGGAAGGACTAGTTCCAGCAGGAGGTACAATGGATGCCCAATGTATGACTGGGATGGTGGTGTTGTCCAACCTAGACCTGCTAAGGAGCCATCTCCTAGGAAGCCACAGCAGATTTTTTCACTTTCGCTGGAGATAAGAGCCACCTTTTGAAACCAAAAATCTATGTCTTTTCCATCAAACAGGAGAGGCCACTTTCATGTGCAATTCTAAATGGTAACTTATACAAGATGATCATCTGACTCTTGTTTTCTTCCATGAGTTGAGAGCTGTATAGACATTTATCATACCATATAATCTTTTTAAAGCTGGACCAAACAGAAGAACAGAAAGGCACCATAACCTAGCACAATTCCCAGTGGTCTCTGTGATTTTGGTTGATTGAATGAGTGAATAAATGAACGAACTATTTCAAACATCCTGTGTGACCACAGACTTGATGCTTACATTTCAAGGTTATAAAATTCTGATTTTTAAATGTTGTTTGTGCTATTAACTGTATCCAAAAGTTTTTTTAATTCTTAAGCCAAAAAAAAGCTTCGTATGAATTGGGAGCACCTCTTAAATTTGTTTGGATCAGCTTTACTCTGCATTGAACCCCCTCTTTGTGCCAGAATGCCAGATTTCATAAATCAGCTAGCTCAAATTGAATAAATCTATTTAAATACTTATAAAATATTAAGGGTGCATTTGGGAAAAGCCTCTAAGGTTATTGTAGCACCCATGTACCTCACAGTAACTAATTTATTAAGCAGTTTGCAAACCTGGGAAGAAAGGAAAAAGAAAAATGGTTTCATAAACCAAGAGCAGAAGCCAATTTTTCAGCTCAGATGATGAAAGGAAGCATGCATTTCTAATCAAAAAGACAGATAAGCCTTCTCTCTCCACCAATCCCTCCCCGGCAAAGTGCCTTTTCATCATCAACAACACTCCATTCCTAATGGCTGCTTGGGCCTTTCTGCACCTTCTCCATACACTGGTAATGTACACACAGCATCCCTTTGAAACAAGAGGCCATTAGCTGTGGCAGACTACCTTTCCACATGACGTTCTTCTGTAGCAAGTCGTCAGCACAGTGTTAAATCATTCCTACTGGGCATGCCCAGAACACTGTTGGAGGAATAAACTGATATTTAGAGTCATAGCATGAAAATTACTTTTCAGCCCCCTTGAAGGACAGTTAAAAAAAAAGAAAAGGGAAAAGGTCATCAACTAGACAGGTAAGGAAACATCAAGCTCATCCTTTTACCCAGAGGTCTTCTTTCTTTGGATTTCTGGAGGAGATCATTTGTGACCTACAGTCTGATACATGTAGTAGCTTTGTCTTTGTGCTAAGGGTAGAGACAGGGCCCACAAAATGCTCTTGTTCTGTATTCCAGGTCAACCTTCTCCTCCAGTGCCTAAGAGCAACTCCCTCCCAAAACAGTGAAGGACTTCCCAGGTGGCACCAGGGGCAAAGAACCTGCCTGCCAATGCAGGAGATGTAAGAGACATGGGTTTGATCTCTGGGTCAGGAAGATCTCTTGGAGGAGTACATGAGACAGACTCCAGTATCCTTTCCTGGAGAATCCCATGGACAGAGGAACCTGGTAGGCTACAGTCCATGGGGCAGCAGAGTTGGACATGCCAACATCAATGTCAAAAGCATCAATTCTTCAGCACTCAGCACTCAGTCTTCCTTACGGACAAACTCTCACATCTGTATGTGACTATTGGAAAAGCATTTAGTTTTGAACTCTACAGCTTTCATAAATACTTAATAAAATTTTAAAAAAAAGGGTGCATTTGGGAAAAGCCTCTAAGGTTATTGTAGCACCCATGTACCTCACAGTAACTAATTTATTAAGCAGTTTGCAAACCTGGGAAGAAAGGAAAAAGAAAAATGGTTTCATAAACCAAGAGCAGAAGCCAATTTTTCAGCTCAGATGATGAAAGGAAGCATGCATTTCTAATCAAAAAGACAGATAAGCCTTCTCTCTCCCACCAATCCCTCCCCGGCAAAGTGCCTTTTCATCATCAACAACACTCCATTCCTAATGGCTGCTTGGGCCTTTCTGCACCTTCTCCATACACTGGTAATGTACACACAGCATCCCTTTGAAACAAGAGGCCATTAGCTGTGGCAGACTACCTTTCCACATGACGTTCTTCTGTAGCAAGTCGTCAGCACAGTGTTAAATCATTCCTACTGGGCATGCCCAGAACACTGTTGGAGGAATAAACTGATATTTAGAGTCATAGCATGAAAATTACTTTTCAGCCCCCTTGAAGGACAGTTAAAAAAAAAGAAAAGGGAAAAGGTCATCAACTAGACAGGTAAGGAAACATCAAGCTCATCCTTTTACCCAGAGGTCTTCTTTCTTTGGATTTCTGGAGGAGATCATTTGTGACCTACAGTCTGATACATGTAGTAGCTTTGTCTTTGTGCTAAGGGTAGAGACAGGGCCCACAAAATGCTCTTGTTCTGTATTCCAGGTCAACCTTCTCCTCCAGTGCCTAAGAGCAACTCCCTCCCAAAACAGTGAAGGACTTCCCAGGTGGCACTAGTGACAAAGAACCTGCCTGCCAATGCAGGAGATGTAAGAGACATGGGTTTGATCTCTGGGTCAGGAAGATCTCTTGGAGGAGTACATGAGACAGACTCCAGTATCCTTTCCTGGAGAATCCCATGGACAGAGGAACCTGGTAGGCTACAGTCCATGGGGCAGCAGAGTTGGACATGCCAACATCAATGTCAAAAGCATCAATTCTTCAGCACTCAGCACTCAGTCTTCCTTACGGACAAACTCTCACATCTGTATGTGACTATTGGAAAAAGCATAGTTTTGACTCTACAGTTTTTTGTCAACAAAGTGATGTCTCTGCTTTTTAATATGCTATCTAGGCTTGTCATAGTTTTCCTTCTAAGGAGCAAGTATCTTTTAACTTCAGAAATCTTATCTTTCCATGGGACTACCTTATAGCTCAGCTAGTGAGAAACCACCTGCAATTCAGGAGACCCCGGTTTGATTCCTGGGTCAGGAAGTTCCCCTGGAGAAGAAATAAGCTACCCACTCCAGTATTCTTGTGCTTCTCTGGTGGCTCAGCTGATAAAGAATCCACCTGCAATGTGGGAGACCTGGACTTGACCCCTGGGTTGGGAACATCCCCTTGAAAAAAGGGAAGGCTCCCCACTCCAGTACTCCTGCTGGGAGTACTCCTCATGGCTCATCCATGAGTCACAAAGAGTCAGAAACTACTGAGCGACTTCACTCATGATCTTTACATTACTTTCCATGTTATCTAGCACAGGTGTTGCTGACTGTTGCTGTTATGGGGGCCTCCCAAGAATCCTGCACATCAATCCTTCCTCTTAATGCCTTCATTGTCACATCATGTTTCAGGGCCACCGTGGAAGGGTGCTCACTTGTTCCTCCTGCCCTTCTCCATAGGGGTTTCATGAGTGTGTACTGACAGGTAATAGTAACTGTATTATGTTTAATACAGCAGATATAAAGCATATGGAGATGACTGGGGAAAGGGAAGATAGAGGTGGTAGAGACAGGGCCCACAAAATGCTCTTGTTCTGTATTCCAGGTCAACCTTCTCCTCCAGTGCCTAAGAGCAACTCCCTCCCAAAACAGTGAAGGACTTCCCAGGTGGCACCAGGGGCAAAGAACCTGCCTGCCAATGCAGGAGATGTAAGAGACATGGGTTTGATCTCTGGGTCAGGAAGATCTCTTGGAGGAGTACATGAGACAGACTCCAGTATCCTTTCCTGGAGAATCCCATGGACAGAGGAACCTGGTAGGCTACAGTCCATGGGGCAGCAGAGTTGGACATGCCAACATCAATGTCAAAAGCATCAATTCTTCAGCACTCAGCACTCAGTCTTCCTTACGGACAAACTCTCACATCTGTATGTGACTATTGGAAAAAGCATAGTTTTGACTCTACAGTTTTTTGTCAACAAAGTGATGTCTCTGCTTTTTAATATGCTATCTAGGCTTGTCATAGTTTTCCTTCTAAGGAGCAAGTATCTTTTAACTTCAGAAATCTTATCTTTCCATGGGACTACCTTATAGCTCAGCTAGTGAGAAACCACCTGCAATTCAGGAGACCCCGGTTTGATTCCTGGGTCAGGAAGTTCCCCTGGAGAAGAAATAAGCTACCCACTCCAGTATTCTTGTGCTTCTCTGGTGGCTCAGCTGATAAAGAATCCACCTGCAATGTGGGAGACCTGGACTTGACCCCTGGGTTGGGAACATCCCTTGAAAAGGGAAGGCTCCCCACTCCAGTACTCCTGCTGGGAGTACTCCTCATGGCTCATCCATGAGTCACAAAGAGTCAGAAACTACTGAGCGACTTCACTCATGATCTTTACATTACTTTCCATGTTATCTAGCACAGGTGTTGCTGACTGTTGCTGTTATGGGGGCCTCCCAAGAATCCTGCACATCAATCCTTCCTCTTAATGCCTTCATTGTCACATCATGTTTCAGGGCCACCGTGGAAGGGTGCTCACTTGTTCCTCCTGCCCTTCTCCATAGGGGTTTCATGAGTGTGTACTGACAGGTAATAGTAACTGTATTATGTTTAATACAGCAGATATAAAGCATATGGAGATGACTGGGGAAAGGGAAGATAGAGTTGGTAGGAGTCACTTTGCTATTTATTTTTAAGGGCCAGTATCAATAAACTTCACGGTAAGCCCAACTCTGGCTTATCTTAGTGCAGTCAGCCAAGTTTTTGCAGGAAATAATCAACGTGGCACCCAATGAGACCTCTGAGCTCAGTGATGGTTTGTTCAGACCCACTGTCTGGACAAAGAAAAGATTTTTTTAAGGGTAGACCATGTTTCCTTTTACTCAGGGTAAAGGGAGGAGGGGAACTTGATTTCTGACAAGCTGCTCACATATTTGGAGTGAAGTCATTTGTTATTTTAGGCCTGGATTCCTAAGCACATTTTCTCAAGGTGTTTATATGCAGCTCGTCTCCATATTCTTCTCACTCTAGGAAGCAGGTCAGAACATGCTAAAAAACAGGGCTTTGGTGAATTATTTTCCTGCCAGTTAGTGAGGTAGCAGGAAGTAAAGATACAGCTTTACCAGCAGGTAGGGTGACATTTTCCAGCACCCCTGAGTAATCTTAGAAGACTAAGATTGAGGATTGCCTTTCCTGAGCGTAATTCATTCCCTTTCCAGCATCAATGCCTCCTGACATTTCTTACCACATCCTGGCTTCTTTGCAGGCATAGCCCTTGACTCAATGGCTCTGATCTCGTTCATTTCCATCCCTGGGAGCCAATCGCACGCCTGAGCGTCTGAACCCCTATGATTTTTCCTTTGATGAATTTTGTCTCTTTCATGGGTCACCATTTGAGTCAGAGTTTGAGTCAGAGTTTCAGTCAAGTGGAGGACAGAGCTTAAAGATAGGCAACAACTGCTTGCAAAGAAGTGTTACAAGAAAGCTCCGCCATCTCTCTGGGCTTCCCAGATCATGAGACTCACTGAATGTTCACAGAGAGCACCATCTCCCAGTGAAATTCTGATTAAGTAAATCTCCTTTTAGGTCCTCCCAAGAATCCTGCACATCAATCCTTCCTCTTAATGCCTTCATTGTCACATCATGTTTCAGGGCCACCGTGGAAGGGTGCTCACTTGTTCCTCCTGCCCTTCTCCATAGGGGTTTCATGAGTGTGTACTGACAGGTAATAGTAACTGTATTATGTTTAATACAGCAGATATAAAGCATATGGAGATGACTGGGGAAAGGGAAGATAGAGTTGGTAGGAGTCACTTTGCTATTTATTTTTAAGGGCCAGTATCAATAAACTTCACGGTAAGCCCAACTCTGGCTTATCTTAGTGCAGTCAGCCAAGTTTTTGCAGGAAATAATCAACGTGGCACCCAATGAGACCTCTGAGCTCAGTGATGGTTTGTTCAGACCCACTGTCTGGACAAAGAAAAGATTTTTTTAAGGGTAGACCATGTTTCCTTTTACTCAGGGTAAAGGGAGGAGGGGAACTTGATTTCTGACAAGCTGCTCACATATTTGGAGTGAAGTCATTTGTTATTTTAGGCCTGGATTCCTAAGCACATTTTCTCAAGGTGTTTATATGCAGCTCGTCTCCATATTCTTCTCACTCTAGGAAGCAGGTCAGAACATGCTAAAAAACAGGGCTTTGGTGAATTATTTTCCTGCCAGTTAGTGAGGTAGCAGGAAGTAAAGATACAGCTTTACCAGCAGGTAGGGTGACATTTTCCAGCACCCCTGAGTAATCTTAGAAGACTAAGATTGAGGATTGCCTTTCCTGAGCGTAATTCATTCCCTTTCCAGCATCAATGCCTCCTGACATTTCTTACCACATCCTGGCTTCTTTGCAGGCATAGCCCTTGACTCAATGGCTCTGATCTCGTTCATTTCCATCCCTGGGAGCCAATCGCACGCCTGAGCGTCTGAACCCCTATGATTTTTCCTTTGATGAATTTTGTCTCTTTCATGGGTCACCATTTGAGTCAGAGTTTGAGTCAGAGTTTCAGTCAAGTGGAGGACAGAGCTTAAAGATAGGCAACAACTGCTTGCAAAGAAGTGTTACAAGAAAGCTCCGCCATCTCTCTGGGCTTCCCAGATCATGAGACTCACTGAATGTTCACAGAGAGCACCATCTCCCAGTGAAATTCTGATTAAGTAAATCTCCTTTTAGGTCTGAGAATCTGTTTTGAAAAGGAGTTCCATGTGATTTTCCCCAGGTGATTTCCAGGTGGTTTTCTTTGTGAGGATTTTGGGAAAGTGGTAATTGCTAAACACATGCAGAGAATTCCTGTCTCAGTAGCAAGCTGATGAATATCTTGGAGCACTGAGTGAATGAATGAATGACTGAATGTTTTATTCAAAGTCCAAGAACACAAACTAGACTGGATAAAATGGTCCCAATGATACAAGTTCATGTGTAGGGAGCAATAGTGGGAGAAAAGAAGAATATATTAGATGAAAACAGTTCTGGAAAACTCAAGGCAGTGTCAGGGATTGGGGGTGGGAGTGGGAGAAACTCAAGGAAACTTAGGCCCCATGACGGTTATCTCTGACTTTCACAAGGGCTGGTTTTAATCACTCCCTTGTACCTTTTGCTGGTGTCATTTGTCAAACCTTCGCATAAAAGTTGCAAGGTGAGGTTATTCAGCGGGTACTGTCATCCATCTCCCATTATTGACCAGAGAGGGAGGTGGGGTACCATTCCTCTGTATCCTGCCTGCCTACCTGCTTTTGTTCCATCTCAAAACCCTGGCCCCACGTTGGAATGGAGCACAGCCCCCATGCCTTTCCTACAAAACCCTTAGTGGCTCGCTGCATGTGCCTTTTGGGTGTGCTCTCCTGCTGTCTGCTTTGGAGACTTCCTCTTCTGGGGATTTACTGATTTGAAACAAATCCCTTGGCTTTGGCCCTGAATCCTGTAATTTTAAACTGTGTGATGAGCAGAGTTGTTCATCAAACATTAGCGACAACGTGGTAGGAGGAGCTTTCCTCTTGCTGTGACTCCACTCCCGGTGTGCTCCCTGCTCTCTGCCGTCTCGCTGAGCTCTCCAGTGGTTGATAGAATTAGCACAGGTACACGGGGAGATGGCAACAAGAGTTTTCTCACATATGTGATTTAGCTCCCTTTCAGTTGGAAAATAGAATTAAACACAGGTCCAGGCAGTGTTCCAGGGCAAAACTCCCATTTGAGATATTCACAGAGAGCACCATCTCCCAGTGAAATTCTGATTAAGTAAATCTCCTTTTAGGTCTGAGAATCTGTTTTGAAAAGGAGTTCCATGTGATTTTCCCCAGGTGATTTCCAGGTGGTTTTCTTTGTGAGGATTTTGGGAAAGTGGTAATTGCTAAACACATGCAGAGAATTCCTGTCTCAGTAGCAAGCTGATGAATATCTTGGAGCACTGAGTGAATGAATGAATGACTGAATGTTTTATTCAAAGTCCAAGAACACAAACTAGACTGGATAAAATGGTCCCAATGATACAAGTTCATGTGTAGGGAGCAATAGTGGGAGAAAAGAAGAATATATTAGATGAAAACAGTTCTGGAAAACTCAAGGCAGTGTCAGGGATTGGGGGTGGGAGTGGGAGAAACTCAAGGAAACTTAGGCCCCATGACGGTTATCTCTGACTTTCACAAGGGCTGGTTTTAACACCCCCTTGTACCTTTTGCTGGTGTCATTTGTCAAACCTTCGCATAAAAGTTGCAAGGTGAGGTTATTCAGCGGGTACTGTCATCCATCTCCCATTATTGACCAGAGAGGGAGGTGGGGTACCATTCCTCTGTATCCTGCCTGCCTACCTGCTTTTGTTCCATCTCAAAACCCTGGCCCCACGTTGGAATGGAGCACAGCCCCCATGCCTTTCCTACAAAACCCTTAGTGGCTCGCTGCATGTGCCTTTTGGGTGTGCTCTCCTGCTGTCTGCTTTGGAGACTTCCTCTTCTGGGGATTTACTGATTTGAAACAAATCCCTTGGCTTTGGCCCTGAATCCTGTAATTTTAAACTGTGTGATGAGCAGAGTTGTTCATCAAACATTAGCGACAACGTGGTAGGAGGAGCTTTCCTCTTGCTGTGACTCCACTCCCGGTGTGCTCCCTGCTCTCTGCCGTCTCGCTGAGCTCTCCAGTGGTTGATAGAATTAGCACAGGTACACGGGGAGATGGCAACAAGAGTTTTCTCACATATGTGATTTAGCTCCCTTTCAGTCTAAAGACAGCCGAAAATGCTGGCAAGTGAATTTAGAAAGCACTTAGCACGCTCCAGGCAGTGTTCCACATGTGGTACGTACATTCATGTATTAATTCTCACAACAGCTCTATGAAGTTGGCACTATCATCAAGCCCATTGTGCAGATCTGGTCCACGGTCACAGGAAAACAGAGTCGGGGCCTGGTTTTCTTGTAGTCACATTAAAAATTTCTAGTAGTCACATTAAAAAATAATGAAAGGTACAGTTGATTTTAACAATATATTTTGTTGCATCCAACACAATCAAAATATCATTTCAACAAATCTTTGAAATTTGGAGTTTTTCTTATACTTAGAGCATGTCTTGTTTTGCACTAGTGACCCTCCAGGTATCTAGTGACCACAAGGGACTCATGCTTTCACGTGGGAAAGTATAGGTCAAGTAGTTCAATCAACTGGCCTAATTGTGGACCTCTTGCTTTTTATTAATAGCTGATGAGCTTTAGAAAAGTCAGTTAATCTCCTTAAGACTCATTTTCCCATTGGTAAAATAGGGGTAATAGTAAGGATCAAGTGATTTCATGTACAAAATTATATTAAACCTGGGCAAAAACACTTGGTAGACATTGACAATGCAAGGACTGTTAGAGCCCAGCTCCCACTTTGGCTAGCTTCCTTCCTTCCCAATCTTAACAGGCTAAAGCTAATACTGAATTTTTAAAAAATATTAGACTTCTTATTTCAGTCCATAACTTTTGATTATTGCATATCTGTATAGCATCTATCTACATAACATCTTCATTTTAATCTAGTAAATCGCAAGTGGAGGCATTAGTGGGTAGAAGCCAGGGTTGCTAATCCCTTGGCTTTGGCCCTGAATCCTGTAATTTTAAACTGTGTGATGAGCAGAGTTGTTCATCAAACATTAGCGACAACGTGGTAGGAGGAGCTTTCCTCTTGCTGTGACTCCACTCCCGGTGTGCTCCCTGCTCTCTGCCGTCTCGCTGAGCTCTCCAGTGGTTGATAGAATTAGCACAGGTACACGGGGAGATGGCAACAAGAGTTTTCTCACATATGTGATTTAGCTCCCTTTCAGTCTAAAGACAGCCGAAAATGCTGGCAAGTGAATTTAGAAAGCACTTAGCACGCTCCAGGCAGTGTTCCACATGTGGTACGTACATTCATGTATTAATTCTCACAACAGCTCTATGAAGTTGGCACTATCATCAAGCCCATTGTGCAGATCTGGTCCACGGTCACAGGAAAACAGAGTCGGGGCCTGGTTTTCTTGTAGTCACATTAAAAATTTCTAGTAGTCACATTAAAAAATAATGAAAGGTACAGTTGATTTTAACAATATATTTTGTTGCATCCAACACAATCAAAATATCATTTCAACAAATCTTTGAAATTTGGAGTTTTTCTTATACTTAGAGCATGTCTTGTTTTGCACTAGTGACCCTCCAGGTATCTAGTGACCACAAGGGACTCATGCTTTCACGTGGGAAAGTATAGGTCAAGTAGTTCAATCAACTGGCCTAATTGTGGACCTCTTGCTTTTTATTAATAGCTGATGAGCCTTAGAAAAGTCAGTTAATCTCCTTAAGACTCATTTTTCCCATTGGTAAAATAGGGGTAATAGTAAGGATCAAGTGATTTCATGTACAAAATTATATTAAACCTGGGCAAAAACACTTGGTAGACATTGACAATGCAAGGACTGTTAGAGCCCAGCTCCCACTTTGGCTAGCTTCCTTCCTTCCCAATCTTAACAGGCTAAAGCTAATACTGAATTTTTAAAAAATATTAGACTTCTTATTTCAGTCCATAACTTTTGATTATTGCATATCTGTATAGCATCTATCTACATAACATCTTCATTTTAATCTAGTAAATCTCAAGTGGAGGCATTAGTGGGTAGAAGCCAGGGTTGCTGCCAGACATCCTACATGCACAAGACACCCCTCTCTACTTCATAACAAATTTGAACCCCAATTTTAAGTGTCATGGATGAAATTCACCCTTTTAACCAGACTATCCTGTGTATTTGTGTATATGTGTGCTTAGTCACTCAGTTGTGTCCAGTTTTTTGTGTCCTCATGGATTGTAGTCCACCAGGCTCCTCTGTCCCTGAAATTCTCCAGGCAAAAATACTGGAGTGAGTAACCATTCCCTTCTCCATGAGATCTTCCCAACCTAGGGAATGAACCAGGGTCTCCTGCATTGAAGGGAGATTTTTTTTACATCTGAGCCACCAGGAAAGCCCACTTGCATATATATGATTTTATTATTCTTTGATCTCTTTTCAAACAATTCGGAATATGAAATTATAAATAAATGCTAATGCATGGCACCGGCCTTGATACTTAGGATAGTTTCACTTATTTGTATAAGTTGATTCTGTACCCAAAATTCCAGAAATAAGCTACCTTGGGCTTTCCATGGAGAGGCAGTATGATTTCTGCAGTCAGATATACAAAGCCATGAGCATTCACAGTCCTGTGACCCATGACCAGTCAGCAAAGACTGCACCATCCTGGGGTTGATGGGCTCCTGACAAGAGTTTGGCTTCCACTGGACCTGCTCTCTTGCCAAAACTGAATGTCATGCGAAAACTGACAGCTGCCCTCCTGCCTCCCCCCAACCCCCGCCAACAAGACTGAAGCAGAAGGAGCAGGAGCCCCACAGTGCCAGCTCTCAGGCAGGTGGTCTCCTGAGAAGTCCCCTCCCCACCCCCTGCCAACCCTTTTCTCCCATTACGTTATGACAAATGTACTCAGTTTACTCTGAGCTCCTGGACACGACTTAAGAAAGATGGTTCGTACAAAATTATATTAAACCTGGGCAAAACACTTGGTAGACATTGACAATGCAAGGACTGTTAGAGCCCAGCTCCCACTTTGGCTAGCTTCCTTCCTTCCCAATCTTAACAGGCTAAAGCTAATACTGAATTTTTAAAAAATATTAGACTTCTTATTTCAGTCCATAACTTTTGATTATTGCATATCTGTATAGCATCTATCTACATAACATCTTCATTTTAATCTAGTAAATCTCAAGTGGAGGCATTAGTGGGTAGAAGCCAGGGTTGCTGCCAGACATCCTACATGCACAAGACCCCCCTTTCTACTTCATAACCAATTTGAACCCCAATTTTAAGTGTCATGGATGAAATTCACCCTTTTAACCAGACTATCCTGTGTATTTGTGTATATGTGTGCTTAGTCACTCAGTTGTGTCCAGTTTTTTGTGTCCTCATGGATTGTAGTCCACCAGGCTCCTCTGTCCCTGAAATTCTCCAGGCAAAAATACTGGAGTGAGTAACCATTCCCTTCTCCATGAGATCTTCCCAACCTAGGGAATGAACCAGGGTCTCCTGCATTGAAGGGAGATTTTTTTTACATCTGAGCCACCAGGAAAGCCCACTTGCATATATATGATTTTATTATTCTTTGATCTCTTTTCAAACAATTCAGAATATGAAATTATAAATAAATGCTAATGCATGGCACCGGCCTTGATACTTAGGATAGTTTCACTTATTTGTATAAGTTGATTCTGTACCCAAAATTCCAGAAATAAGCTACCTTGGGCTTTCCATGGAGAGGCAGTATGATT
Organism: Tragulus kanchil; assembly: GCA_022376925.1. NCBI lineage: Eukaryota > Metazoa > Chordata > Mammalia > Artiodactyla > Tragulidae > Tragulus > Tragulus kanchil. Next base: position 108,333,734 of record JAIOJX010000029.1, on the reverse strand, counting down.
TCTGCAGTCAGATATACAAAGCCATGAGCATTCACAGTCCTGTGACCCATGACCAGTCAGCAAAGACTGCACCATCCTGGGGTTGATGGGCTCCTGACAAGAGTTTGGCTTCCACTGGACCTGCTCTCTTGCCAAAACTGAATGTCATGCGAAAACTGACAGCTGCCCTCCTGCCTCCCCCCAACCCCCGCCAACAAGACTGAAGCAGAAGGAGCAGGAGCCCCACAGTGCCAGCTCTCAGGCAGGTGGTCTCCTGAGAAGTCCCCTCCCCACCCCCTGCCAACCCTTTTCTCCCATTACGTTATGACAAATGTACTCAGTTTACTCTGAGCTCCTGGACACGACTTAAGAAAGATGGTTCTGCCACACTATCTTCAAGATAGTTTCAAGTTTATTCACAGTGGGTTCTTAGGGACTTACAGGCTTGCTTTCTTCCATCCCTGTTCCCTCTGGAAGTCTTCCTGGGGGATTAGTTTTAGTTTCTATACTTATTTTCTGTACTTGTGTGCTTTCTCTTGTATCATTGTGCTAGTTTCCCTTGAGGTCTTCCATTTAGCCTTTTGAGTTTTCTGGGTTCACCTTAGAAGTGGCATCATACCAAAAACTCCCTTGTTGGGAGCTCTGGCCACTGAAACCAGCAATCTCCTTTGTTCCTGATTATACAGAAATATCATTTGTGAATCTTATTGCTGCAAAAATTCTGCTCAGATGCGTCCTTGATTTCTGCCTTCCAAGGAGTGACTATTTTGTCTGTCTGTGTTTGTGGTTTCCTGGCTAGCTGTGGATGGCATCTGTCATTCCTGTGACCAGAAAGCATCCCTTGTGCTGCCCTCGACACATGAAGGTGGACTCAGAGCTGGGGAGAAACACGCCATGCAGCTCCTTCAGCTTTTTACATCATGCCTGGAAGTCTGGGCTGATGGAGCAGAGATGCTCTGACTGGAAATGCCGGCTGCCACTAATCTTGGTGACCTAGCTGACTCCCCAGACCAAAAGACCATTCTCACCAAAATAGTGCAAACTGGCAGCAGAATCCCTTTACTCTCCATTAAAACTCAAAGGAAGTATGAACGCCCAAGGGGTCATGTTCCAGCTTTAGGACTATGTCTGGTGAACAGATGGATGAAAGCCAAGTGGCTGACTCTGTGCTCTTGCCAGTGCTGGGGAGCTATTCCTCTCCTGCATGACTTCCTTTCACCAAATGATCAGCTTCCTTCTGGCCGCCTGGAAAACGCCGAGTCAAACACCTGTCTATGTCGATATGCTGAGCACTGGGCCTGCCTCCACCGATCCATCTGTAGTGCAGGACACAGCACTCCCCAGCTGCTTTCCTGGGCACGGGGTGGAAGCAGACGCTTTGATGAAAGCAACGCTGCTGCACTTAAACCACTGCCGAGTCCATACTCTCCACATTGTGCGGAGGGGCAGGCTCACAATGTGGGGCTTGCCAAGATTTGCTCAGTTTGGGGCAGCAGATAGGGGGTTAGGGAAAGAGGCTGTAAGAGCGCAGCAGGAACCCAGGGAGCCTGGACCCAAGCCGGCTACCTGGGCGCTGGGGCTCAGTCAGTCCTTCTCCAGGAGCAGACGGTGGCTTGGCTAAGCCAGCATTCTGATTCTAGAAAAATGAGGGCATCCTGTTGGAAGCAGCCATGGAGACCGTCATTTTATATGGAGCGATTCTCTCTTTTGTCTTAGTAGAGCACAATGTATGGAGAATGTCCAAGAAAACAGAAAAGAGGAAGGATGTCTTTGCCTCTGCCTTTAGGTGTATGTGTGTGTGGCATTTGGCTTTATCTTTTATTGACTGGCTGGTATTGTCTGCGCTCCTTTCATTTTATTGTTACCACCCTCATTCTGATAGCAATGGTTATAAAATTCTATTAACTGTGCGATACATGGCAAGGAGTGTGCTCTTTCCCACCACATGAGTGCCCTATATCCCCCAAAGCAGGATGCAATCTGAGAGAATATCAGGTTATTTTGGAGGGTGGGGCCGGAAAAAGTACCGGAGACAGGTGGTTCTTGGAGCTGTTTATGAATGAGTGGTATACAAACCATCATGACCACTTTTTTTTTCCTGCCCTAACCCTTGTATTTAGGTAAAAATAACAACTGGACTCAAACATTCTACTGAGCATTCAGTACATGTCACTGGGAAAGATTGAGGGCAGGAGGAGAAGAGGGCAACAGAAGATGAGATGGATGGTATCACTGACTCAATGGACTTAAGTTTGAGCAAACTCCACGAGACAGTGAAGGACAGGGAAGCCTGACGTGCTGCAGTTCACAGGGTCCCAAAGAGTTGGACAGACTTAATGACTGAACAACAACTGTTCTAAGTATTCTACTCTAGTGAGCTAAATCAAATCCTGTTAACCCAATAAGGGAGAGATAACAGTTTTACAGATGAAGAATCTGAAGCATGGAGAGGTTCAGTAACTTTCTAAAGACTATGTTGTTAGCAAATGCCGGAGGCAGGGTGAGTCAGGCTGTGTCCTAACATGCAAAAAGGCTGTAGTTGCACAGGGCTAGAGCACAATTATGGATTACATTCATTTACCTCCTAGACTGTTTAGAAACTCATTTGTTTTTAAACATTTTATGACCTGGCAATTTTAAAAGGCCTGTTTCCAACATTAAAAACTCTTTTTTTCTCCCCATATGACCTGCATCATTTTCCCAGAGGTCTTACTCAGACCTCATGGAGATGGAAGCTTTGAGTCACCACTTTTTGAGTCCTCACAAACTTCTAGCCTCTTTGTGATGTCCAGTTCTGCTATTTACTTCTAACTGCTCAGAACTCTGAGAGAAAAATACTTTGGTGGCTTGTGATGTGAAGGGAATGTGGCCCCTGAAGAGTGTGGAAAATCCCAGCAGGGGCTGAGCGGGGAAACGTGAAGGTCTCCCTTCCCCTGTTGCCCCCTTCCTCCTGGAGTCACCTGTCTCCTGATATGTCCCAGGCCTCTGTTTGCTTTGGTATCATTTGAGAGCAATTATCCTCAGTCTGCGAAGTGCCAGTTTGACCCAGGACCCAAATCCAAGTCTGTAGTCACCACACTTGACAAAGAGATTTATCATGCCTGAAAAGACAAGTCCATCTGCTGGACCTTCAATTTGTATTTCTCTGGGAGTTGTACCATCTCAGAAGGCCACGTTACAGTGTAAAAAGACCAAAGTCTTCCACGACCACTGCTATTTATTCTGGCTTCACCATAGTCAAGAAATCATTATTGACAAATAGAAGAGCAATAGAAGAATGAAGGTAGTGGGAATGCAATCGTTGCAGTGAATTAATCTTTCACAAGTGTTAGCTCACTCTCAAGCTGGAGGACCAGGGGCCAGGCTGGATGGAGCCTTGGTAGGTATGTGCCATAGAAAAAAAACCCTGATTTTTACTATATGATAAAGTATATGAGAGCATGCTAAGTTGCTTCAGTTCATGTCCCTTTGTGATATTATGGACTGTAGCCCACCAGGCTCCTCTGTTCATGGGATTCTTTAAGCAAGAATGCTGGAGTGGGTTGCCATTCCCTTCTCCAGGGGATTCACCCAACCCATGTATTGAAGCTGGGTCTCCCACAATGCGAGTAGATTCTTACTGCTTGCGTCACCAGGGAAGCCCATTATTAAAGGACACTATCTCCTATATTTTAGTTAATTCCATTCCAAAGGCAGAGCTCCGTTGGTGGCTCAGTGATAAAGAATCTACCTGAAGTGCAGGAGCTGCAGGAGACCTAGGTTCAGTCCCTGGGTCTGAAAGATCCCTTGGAGGAGGCCATGGCAACCCATCCCAGCATTCTTGCCTGGAGAATTCCACAGACAGAGGAGTCTGGCAGGCTACAGTATTCCATGGGGTCACAAAGAGTTGGACAAGACTGAAGTGACTTAGCATGCACATATGCATGTACTCCAAAGGCCAGACAGCAGAAAGGCACAGAATATGTAACAATCTACAATTGTGTGACCTTGAAAACATCACCTAAAGCCTCTGGCTCAGTTTTCTCCCTCATGACATGAGGGGGTGGGGCCAGATAATCCATCATCCCCTACTTAGTTATAATAGTAATGGTTATCATTTCAAGGTGTATGGGTGGGGTTACGTTTCCATTTGCCTTTGGAATTCTTAAGAAAGCTAAAGTCTCTTCAAACCATGAAACATTTAAAAAGCAAGCAAGTTCATCATTTTCACTGCATCCTGTATGTAGATTGATATATAAATATACTGTTAGCAGCTGGAACAGAATGTAAAAAAAATTTTTGAGTCATTTCAAAACCTACGCCATGTGCTGAGTGGAGATTTCCAAAGACCTCTACGATCACTAACTTCAGCACTCACCTCTAATATATTCTGACTTAAAGTGTGCAACCTTGTTTAAAATGCACTGCTAAAGCATATATTTTCATGTATTGCTATGTCTGAATGCATGATAACCAGGTTGAAAATCAAATTATCTGTGTTAGGGTGAATATTATGGTGTGAATACTGCCTGCTGGGCTGTGAATGAATCTTGTAAACACAATCAAATGCATCTTTCCCTTTCTCTTGCCTTCAGCACCCCCACCCCACCCCACTCAGAAAGGCAATTCTTCCCCTCCCTTCTCATTGTCACAGCAGTTCATGTTTATCGTGGGTGACATCTTCAGCTCCAACGCAGTGTGAGCTCTGCCATGTTGGAACTGTTCTCTGAACTTTAGCCTTGAGATGAAAACTGAGTCAGGAATACAGAAAAGCAAAGAAATGAATGTCCTCCTTTTCCTAGAGGTATATGACATGCTTGGTTTAACTATAAGTGTCTACTGAGAAATTTCAGATCTCCCAAACTGTTTTATCAGGGGCGAAAAGCAGATGTGTCGAAGAAGCCATTTTTGTGCCATTGCTACTTTACGAAATTGTCCACACAAGAGGGAAGAGGTATCCCCATGTGACATTGGGAGCAGACCCCGAAGGGCCCAGGGCTTTCCAGGAGGGGATGAGTGAGTTCCGGCTGCCATAGGTTTTGAGTCCCGTCTTCATTGCTGTCTAAACACTCTGCAGCTATGATCCTCATTTATGGAGTGCACAGCTTGAGACACAGACAAGGGATTAAGTGAGGATTTGATTTGATGGAGGGAGAGCCATGGTTCCAAAGCCATACAAGGCAAGGTTGCAGTAAGATCTGAGTCCATGCGGGGCTCATGCGGGGCTGCACTCGATCTTTCCTCCTACTGGCAACATCCTTGCCTCTTGCTGCCAAATCTCCAAAGTTCACCACTGCAACTTCCAGAAAGGGACAATAAACTCTGTGAATTATGGGGTTACCCTGACCAATCCTTTACGTAACAAAGCAGTTAGTTGCTCCCTTAGCAAAGTAGTGAGGGTGATAGTCTTAGAGATGAATTTCCCTCTCCTTCCCTTACCTGCTGAGTGGAGATTTCCAAAGACCTCTGATCACTAACTTCAGCACTCACCTCTAATATATTCTGACTTAAAGTGTGCAACCTTGTTTAAAATGCACTGCTAAAGCATATATTTTCATGTATTGCTATGTCTGAATGCATGATAACCAGGTTGAAAATCAAATTATCTGTGTTAGGGTGAATATTATGGTGTGAATACTGCCTGCTGGGCTGTGAATGAATCTTGTAAACACAATCAAATGCATCTTTCCCTTTCTCTTGCCTTCAGCACCCCCACCCCACCCCACTCAGAAAGGCAATTCTTCCCCTCCCTTCTCATTGTCACAGCAGTTCATGTTTATCGTGGGTGACATCTTCAGCTCCAACGCAGTGTGAGCTCTGCCATGTTGGAACTGTTCTCTGAACTTTAGCCTTGAGATGAAAACTGAGTCAGGAATACAGAAAAGCAAAGAAATGAATGTCCTCCTTTTCCTAGAGGTATATGACATGCTTGGTTTAACTATAAGTGTCTACTGAGAAATTTCAGATCTCCCAAACTGTTTTATCAGGGGCGAAAAGCAGATGTGTCGAAGAAGCCATTTTTGTGCCATTGCTACTTTACGAAATTGTCCACACAAGAGGGAAGAGGTATCCCCATGTGACATTGGGAGCAGACCCCGAAGGGCCCAGGGCTTTCCAGGAGGGGATGAGTGAGTTCCGGCTGCCATAGGTTTTGAGTCCCGTCTTCATTGCTGTCTAAACACTCTGCAGCTATGATCCTCATTTATGGAGTGCACAGCTTGAGACACAGACAAGGGATTAAGTGAGGATTTGATTTGATGGAGGGAGAGCCATGGTTCCAAAGCCATACAAGGCAAGGTTGCAGTAAGATCTGAGTCCATGCGGGGCTCATGCGGGGCTGCACTCGATCTTTCCTCCTACTGGCAACATCCTTGCCTCTTGCTGCCAAATCTCCAAAGTTCACCACTGCAACTTCCAGAAAGGGACAATAAACTCTGTGAATTATGGGGTTACCCTGACCAATCCTTTACGTAACAAAGCAGTTAGTTGCTCCCTTAGCAAAGTAGTGAGGGTGATAGTCTTAGAGATGAATTTCTCTCCTTCCCAGACCTGTTCTTTCCTTTTTTTTGGTACCTGTCCTTACCTGACCCCAGCACTTGAGGCCCCATAAACAGGTTTCCCTGACCCCCTGATTGCCCGCAGAGTACCCATGCTGAGCAGGACCCCTTAACTTGGTTCCCTTCATTGCTTCCCTGAACCCCTTAACTTGGTTCTCTTCCACATTCAGGTCTCCTTGCCTGTGGAACTCTGAAGTGTGAGTCCTGATGAGGTCTCCTAGCTCAAATCCCAGATGGGTTTCCTGTTTGTTTGTTTGTTTGTTTTTTAGTTAAATTAATTAATTTATTTTAATTAAAGGATAATTACATTGCAATATTATGATGGTTTTTGCCATGCATCAGCATCAATCAGCCACGAGTATACATGTGTACCCTCATCCTGAACCCCATCCCTATTTCCTCCCTACTCTATGCCTTTGGGTTGTCCCACAGCACTGGCTTTGGGTGCCTTGCCTCATGCCTTGACCTTGCACTGGTCATCTGTTTTACATATGGTAAAGTACATGTTTTAATATTCTTCTCTCACATTATCAAAAGGTTTCCTATTTTATCTGAGATCTTCAGTGCTATGATCCAAAGGTAGGAGTCACAGTGACATTGTAGACATTGTGGCAGTGATATAAACAGTGATACAAACAGCCTAGGATCCTGTTAGCTCTGGAAACTGCTTACAGGCAGCTACCTCACCGCAGTCAGCCTGACTGTTCCCAGGATGTACCTCTGTTGATTGTCTCTGAGGGTGGGATACTTGGAGGTTCTTCTGAGAATAGCAAGGATCTTGCTTCATCTTTCAGGAAGGTACATCCTTCTCCAGCTCCTTCTTTGCATGTGTTGAAAAGTAAGACTGAAATAAGCATCCGATTGAGTCTTAAGGAAAACATCACCCAAAAATCTTTATGCCAAATACGGGAAAAAGAAGGGGTCTTCATGGTTGATTCTGCTGCTCTGTTACCAGCAGCCTATACAGTGTGTCAATGGCCATTCTTTTAATAACTAGCTGGCAGAACTGCCTCCACTTTTCCTGTGGATTTCTCTTCTAGGTATGGATTGATGTTCATGAAAAACAGCTCAGGAAAAAAAAAAAAAAAACCATTTTGGAGGAATTCAAAGCAAGGGACATCATTAGGGGAGGAAATTTCTGATTCCATTGTTGCTATTAGTCCATGCTTGGTCTAAGAGAAGCAGAGGTAAGTAAGGCATAAGTGAAACATGGTCTCTGCCCCTCAGAGCCTAAAATCAAAAGTTAGGAAAGTATTGGTTTGTCTAAAAATTTCATTCAAATTTTTCTATACAATGTAATAGAAAAACTGGAATGAACTAGGCCAACTCTAAGTTGTGTGTAGCAGCAGATCAAGTACAAGTTAGCAAGCAGTGCCCACTGTGGTCATTTGCAATTTTGCCTCTTGGTGCAGCCTCATGACCCAGTACATAGTAGGCACTCAAAAAACATTCATGGTATAAACTTTTGTGGGAATGAAATCCATGCCTAGGCCTGGACAAAGGGAGAAGGCTATGAACACAGCAATTCAGGATACTGAAATGTGACTCCATCTCCATCTACTTATGGAGTAGTCTGTTAAAATGTACACTGACTTCTCTCAATTCCTAAACTGTTTTCCTGATAGCAATTTTTATATAAACACATTTTTGCCTCAGAAAATTGGCTGGAGCATTAGATTACCTATAAAGGCTAAAACCATTGTGGGAAACAGCAAAAAGAGACCGCATCTAAAGTAAAAATAGGAATGGAGGAATGACATAGAACTAGACATAGAGAACTGGCTGTTGGATACCAAATTAGAGTGTCTTTGGAAAATGTTTGGGAAGATAAGGTTGTTGTTTGATTTGGGTATTTTTGTGACTTGACCCAGCTTTTAGGAGAAGGAAGGTTTTTACTTTCTTAAAATATATTGAGACATTTCTTAAATGAATCCCAAAATCCTAAAAATATTCTTGAATTGGGTACAAATTTTAATACACATTTTGTAATATACAAGTAATAGTAATCACATCCGTGTTTCATTGGGAAGATCTATTCTGCTTTTTAAATTTCAAGGAAAAATTAATAATTTAGATCTATGTTTTATTCATTTTCACCATCCTAGAAGAAAATGAAAGAATAAGCAAATATATGAATTATATCAGGGAATATTTGTAATCTAACTCTAATCAGAAATTAAGATGTAATTGTAAATGAACACTGTCATTGTCTCATGAATGACTTTTCAAACTAAGATGTTCATGGTTTATATACAAGAAAGCCTAGAAGAGGAGAAAGCTGACATCTCTCCCATGATTCACTGGTCTCCTTAACCACTCAAGTGATGCTGCCCCCAAGCTGAAACAGTGCAAAGCATTGAATTCAATGCTGCTTAAAAATTTTTAATTTATTTTTATTTTACTTTTATCGAGTTTTACTGTTTAGTGCCATACATGAACCCGAATAAACCATAGGTTTGTAATAGAAAAACTGGAATGAACTAGGCCAACTCTAAGTTGTGTGTAGCAGCAGATCAAGTACAAGTTAGCAAGCAGTGCCCACTGTGGTCATTTGCAATTTTGCCTCTTGGTGCAGCCTCATGACCCAGTACATAGTAGGCACTCAAAAAACATTCATGGTATAAACTTTTGTGGGAATGAAATCCATGCCTAGGCCTGGACAAAGGGAGAAGGCTATGAACACAGCAATTCAGGATACTGAAATGTGACTCCATCTCCATCTACTTATGGAGTAGTCTGTTAAAATGTACACTGACTTCTCTCAATTCCTAAACTGTTTTCCTGATAGCAATTTTTATATAAACACATTTTTGCCTCAGAAAATTGGCTGGAGCATTAGATTACCTATAAAGGCTAAAACCATTGTGGGAAACAGCAAAAAGAGACCGCATCTAAAGTAAAAATAGGAATGGAGGAATGACATAGAACTAGACATAGAGAACTGGCTGTTGGATACCAAATTAGAGTGTCTTTGGAAAATGTTTGGGAAGATAAGGTTGTTGTTTGATTTGGGTATTTTTGTGACTTGACCCAGCTTTTAGGAGAAGGAAGGTTTTTACTTTCTTAAAATATATTGAGACATTTCTTAAATGAATCCCAAAATCCTAAAAATATTCTTGAATTGGGTACAAATTTTAATACACATTTTGTAATATACAAGTAATAGTAATCACATCCGTGTTTCATTGGGAAGATCTATTCTGCTTTTTAAATTTCAAGGAAAAATTAATAATTTAGATCTATGTTTTATTCATTTTCACCATCCTAGAAGAAAATGAAAGAATAAGCAAATATATGAATTATATCAGGGAATATTTGTAATCTAACTCTAATCAGAAATTAAGATGTAATTGTAAATGAACACTGTCATTGTCTCATGAATGACTTTTCAAACTAAGATGTTCATGGTTTATATACAAGAAAGCCTAGAAGAGGAGAAAGCTGACATCTCTCCCATGATTCACTGGTCTCCTTAACCACTCAAGTGATGCTGCCCCCAAGCTGAAACAGTGCAAAGCATTGAATTCAATGCTGCTTAAAAATTTTTAATTTATTTTTATTTTACTTTTATCGAGTTTTACTGTTTAGTGCCATACATGAACCCGAATAAACCATAGGTAAACACATGATACCCCCTACTTGAACTTTCCTCTCATCTCCCCCCCATCCCACCCCTAGGTTGTTACAGAGCTCCTGTGTAAGTTGCCGTAGTCTTATAACAGATTCACATTGGTTGCCTATTTTACATATGGCAATGTTGCTTAACTTTTATACACATAGGTTCCTCTTTCTCTTGCCCAGGTTCTGTCTTAAAAAGCAGCTAAACATGATGTCATTGCAGGAGCATCTACAACTTAGGGCAGGGAGAGAGACTCTAGGGGATCATTACCTAGTAGCCTAATCTGTCCTCTCTTCTGTGACTTTCTATAGTATCCTCCCAATTGTTCTCCCTGCCTCCAGCCCTTCCTGTTTGCAAACCCATCTTATTCTGTCCCTCTGCAAACTATCTTCTTGTGGCTTATAGAAGGAATTACAAATGTTTTAGCCCAGGAGTTCATGCCTGGCACCATCCTACATTAGCCTGCTTCTAAAGACAAACATCTTTGCCCATTGCTTAAATACATTCACATTTAAAAACTTTCAAGGTTTTCCTATACCATCTCCACTCCCTGAAATTGAATCTCCAGTTCTATCCATTTCTTCGTCTTTCAGTAAGATGAAATATCTACTGAACAAATAGATGGATGGATTTCATCCTTGTGTTTCTTTTAATTCCAACACTTCCATAAATCTTTTACTGCACTAACATATGTTGTGTTTTTCCAGCCATGCTTCGAACCCTAAATCACATTTTTTTCTATTATTTGTTGTTTAGTCAAGTCATGTCCAACTTTTTTGCTACCCCATGGACTGAAGTCTGCCAGACTCCTCTGTTCATAGGATTTTTCCAGGCTAGAGTACTAGAGTAGGTTGACATTTCCTTTTCCAGGGGATTTTCCTCACACGGGAATCAAACCTGTGTCTCCTGCATCGGCAGGCAGATTCTTTATCACTGAGTCATCTGGAAAGCCCTTGCCTATTATTTGGCACTCAGTAAATGCTGACTTATGTTAATTATTAATTAGCTAATTCATTAATTAAATAAATGAGCATTTATTGGATGCCTGTTATATAGTAGTCTCTGCACTAGGCACTGGAGACAGTGACAAATGAACTTCCTGTCGACTATAAGGAGCTTTCAATCCAATATGGAAACAGACAAAAAAATAGCCAATCACTGCTATGAGATAACACATAAGAAATGGTGTACGAGTTCATCAGGAAACTCCAGGTGAGGGTGATGCAGTTAAGTCCGAGGGACTCAAGAATTATTCCTAAGAAATGAAAGTGTTTGGTTTGAGGGCAGTTTATTTGGTGGATCTTTTCTCTTCACATGTACTTGGATAGGGACTTTTGTTTTTCTCCTGCTTAGTAATAATCTTCATTCTTTGAATTTTTTTTTTTTTTTTTGGCCATTTCTATTGATCTTTCATCTATTTATCTTTATTCTTTGGCCTGAGTGGGCCTCCCATCACAGTGGCCTCTCTAGCTACAGAGCACTGGCTCTGGGCACATGTACTCCAGAACTCTGGCTCGATAATTGGACACATCGGTCAAGCTGCTCCGTGGCACGTGGGATCTTCCCAGGCCAGGGATCGAACTGGTGCCCTGTGCACTGCAAGGTGGTGTCCTTACCCACTGGACCACCAGGGAAGCCCCATTCTTTGAACTTTGGGCCTCTTATCATGTTTTAAAAGATTTCAGACCCTTATCTCAATTTATTCTTTTAAAATATATTTGACATAATTGGTCAGGCAGGGAAGACCAGGGTATCCAAAAGCAGTAGTTATTCTATTTTATGGCTAAGATGTCTTTAAGGGAAGTTTTCCTAATCCTTACTAGAAACTTCAAAATCCACTGGGCAATTTGAGGAGCTGGAATTATATAGGAGGGACTGGGATTTTCTGGTTTTTCTTTTTAAGCTTTTTAAAATTTATGGTTGAACTGAATCTTTGTGGCTGTGCTTTCTCTAGTTGTGGCAAATGGAGGCTATTCTTTGTTGTAGTATGCAGGCTTCTCACTGCAATGACCTCTCTGGTTGTGGTTGGGCTTCAGTAGTTGAAGTACATGGGCTCAGTAGTTGTGGAACACAGGCTCTAGAACACAGACCTAGCAGTCATGGCACGTGAGGTTAATTGCCCTGTGGTATCTCCCCAGATCAGGGATTGAATCCATTTCCCCTGCATGTGCAGGCAGATTCTTTACCACTTGACCACCAGGTAAGTCCTCTGGTCTGTCTTTAATGATGCTGAGCTGGAGCAACTCTCCCTTCCATAATGGCTGATCAAGGATATGTTTTTGGAAGAACGAGAACCAATCACCAGGCGCAGGTGAAAACCAGTGGGAGAATCCAACTTCAAGGAACATCTGGGGATATGGGGGTGGATAAATGATGAAAGAAAGAGGCATATTTTTTCAAGTACATTCTAAGAAAATTCCATGGTAGAGATGTTCTCATCTATAGAGAAAACTGAGGTCATCCCAGGAGTAAGGAAAGAGGAGACATTTTTACTGACAAAAAAGACACTAATATCAAAGACTTGTATGGTTAAAAATGAAAGTAAAATTATAATAAGTTTTAATGTGATCTCTCCTGCCAAAAGAGCTTCACCCTCTAAATGCCAGGTGACTCCTCCCTTACCTCTGCCAGCAGAGCTTTACTTTAGGAAAGTGCTATTTAAATACATTAGAAATATGTTCCTGGATTGTAAAAGAAAGACAAGACCAGTTTTAAGTTGCAACATATTGAAAGTGTGTAATCCAAGCACTTTTCTTGGGCTCTCAGTATCTAATCCTTGAAGCCACTTGGTGAAACTCAAAGATTATGTGGTAATTTGACTAATTTAAGAGCTGCCAAAAGGAAAAAAAAAAATAGCCCACCCTTTTTCTAAAGTGAAAAAAATATCCATGAGTCATAAGTCTAAAAGCTCCAGTCTTTAAGGTGCAAATGTAGAAGCACAGAGCAGAAATTACCCAAACTCCTTTGAAATAAAAATAAACCTGATATGCTGAAGGCACAAAGTTTTGTAACCATCACTCACTTATGGAAGGTCCCTAGATACTCATGAATCTGGGATGGTTGAGACCAGAGTTTTCCATTTTGAGTGGGACAGAGAGTCATGAGAATACTGGATACCTCTTCTTTCTTCACATTGCTGTTGATTTGCTTTTACCCAAGAGGCTATTACAAAGCTTTTGGCTCTTAAAATATGAGACTTATTCCTCCTAGTAGGCAAAGCTTTTGGCTCTGAATCCATTTCCCCTGCATGTGCAGGCAGATTCTTTACCACTTGACCACCAGGGAAGTCCTCGGGTCTGTCTTTAATGATGCTGAGCTGGAGCAACTCTCCCTTCCATAATGGCTGATCAAGGATATGTTTTTGGAAGAACGAGAACCAATCACCAGGCGCAGGTGAAAACCAGTGGGAGAATCCAACTTCAAGGAACATCTGGGGATATGGGGGTGGATAAATGATGAAAGAAAGAGGCATATTTTTTCAAGTACATTCTAAGAAAATTCCATGGTAGAGATGTTCTCATCTATAGAGAAAACTGAGGTCATCCCAGGAGTAAGGAAAGAGGAGACATTTTTACTGACAAAAAAGACACTAATATCAAAGACTTGTATGGTTAAAAATGAAAGTAAAATTATAATAAGTTTTAATGTGATCTCTCCTGCCAAAAGAGCTTCACCCTCTAAATGCCAGGTGACTCCCCCCTTACCTCTGCCAGCAGAGCTTTACTTTAGGAAAGTGCTATTTAAATACATTAGAAATATGTTCCTGGATTGTAAAAGAAAGACAAGACCAGTTTTAAGTTGCAACATATTGAAAGTGTGTAATCCAAGCACTTTTCTTGGGCTCTCAGTATCTAATCCTTGAAGCCACTTGGTGAAACTCAAAGATTATGTGGTAATTTGACTAATTTAAGAGCTGCCAAAAGGAAAAAAAAAAATAGCCCACCCTTTTTCTAAAGTGAAAAAAATATCCATGAGTCATAAGTCTAAAAGCTCCAGTCTTTAAGGTGCAAATGTAGAAGCACAGAGCAGAAATTACCCAAACTCCTTTGAAATAAAAATAAACCTGATATGCTGAAGGCACAAAGTTTTGTAACCATCACTCACTTATGGAAGGTCCCTAGATACTCATGAATCTGGGATGGTTGAGACCAGAGTTTTCCATTTTGAGTGGGACAGAGAGTCATGAGAATACTGGATACCTCTTCTTTCTTCACATTGCTGTTGATTTGCTTTTACCCAAGAGGCTATTAAAAACACACACAAAGCTTTTGGCTCTTAAAATATGAGACTTATTCCTCCTAGTAGCTTTGTTTTCTTGCAAAATATGTTCTGGCCTTAGGTTGCAAAGGAGTGAGACCTCCTGCCAAGATATGTGCATGCATGTTAAGATGATTGCATTAGCTGATTCATGGTAGTTTATTACTGTTTTGTAAAATGTGCCATTTTATCCATGTTTCAAGGAGGAAGATGGGTTAGGGCACATTTTTGGGGATTAAGAGCTCGGATTTTGAGATTAGGCAGGTCTGGGTTTGTGTCTGGCCGATCTAATCACTAACTTCATGAATTTAGTCAAGGTGGGTTTTTTTTTTTTTTTTTTTTTTTTTTAACCTGTACAGGAATTGATTTCTTCATCCATAAAATTATGATAACAAAATATACTACATGGAGATGGTGGAGGACAGGGAAGCCTGGTGTGCTGCAGTCCATTTTAAGATTAGGATAATTTCTTCTATATATAATCTCTAAAAAGATTATATTATAATAGGTCCTTGTAATTTTGCTCTCGGATCACATCTTTCTAATATTAAGAGATAGCATCTATATACTTTTGTATATGCATGTATGCTCTGTTGCTGAGTCATGTTTGACTCTTTGTGACCCCACAGACTTCAGTCAGCTAGGTTCTTCTGTCCATGGGATTTCCCAGGCAAGAATACCAGAGTAGGTTTCCGTTTCCTCCTCCAGGAGATCTTTCTGACCTAGGGATCTAAACTGTGTCTCCTATAGCTCATGCATTGGCAGGCAGAACTATCTGGGAAGACTATACCTTTATATAAAAGTACCACTGAGCTATCTGGGAAGGTTATACTTTTATATAAAACTGGCTAGATGTGTCCATTGCAAAGATAATAAAGCAATGCTCAAAGAGGATAATAGGTTCTATGATAGTCAGATCAGTCACTTCTTCCAGTTGTATTAGTCATACCTGGACAAATTATAAGCTGGAATCAAGATTGCTGGGAGAAATATCAACAACCTTATATGCAGATGATACCACTCTTATGGCAGAAAATGAAGAGGAAATAAAGAATCTCTTGATGAGGGTGAAAGAGGAGAGTTAAAAAGTTGGCTTAAAACTGAAAATTACAAAAAACAAAAGAAAAAACTAAGTTCATGACATCTGGTTCATGACTTCATGGCAAATAGAAGGGGAAAGTGTAAAAGAAGTGACAGATTTCCTCTTCTTGGTCTCTAAAATCACTGAGGATGGTGACTGCAGCCATGAAGTGAGAAAATGATTGCTTCTTGGTAGGAAAGCTATGACAAATCTAGATAGTGTGTGTTAAAAAGCAAAGACATCACTTTGATGACAACGGTTTATATAGTCAAGGCTATGGTCTTTTTAGTAGTCATGTACGGATTTGAGAACTGGACCACAAAGAAGGCTGAACACCACAGAATTGATGATTTTGAACTGTGGTGCTGGAGAAGACTCTTAAGAGTCCCTTGGACAGCAAGGAGATCAAACCAGTCAATCTTAAAGAAAATCAACCCTGAATATTCATTGGAAGGACTGATACTGAAGTATTTTGGGACCATTTCTGGTCCCAAAATTTTGACCAACTGATGTGAATAGCCAACCTACTGGAAAAGACTGATTCTGGGAAAGATTGAAGGTAGAAGGAGAATAGGGTGACAGTTCATGAGATAGTTGGATGGCATCATTGACTGAATGGACATAAACTTGGGCAAACTCCTGGAGAAGGTGAAGGACAAGGACAGGTCTGCTACAGTCCATGGGGTCACAAAGAATTGAACACAACTTGGTGACTGAACAAAAACATTTACTCATTCCTGAGGCCCAGAGAGTTGTCCAGCTTGAAACCCCAGTTTAGAAAGATCAAACGAATAAATCAAGGATAGAACTAAGCCAGGAACTAAGTGACCAGAGATAAGAAAATGATCATGACAAGAGAAAGGAAATGTGCGAAATTCACAAACAAGGATGCCACACACCCTTAGATTTATTATTGGTGGTCCATTAGCTTTCTTAATGACCCAGTATTGGTTATACTATATGATACTTAAGTAACAAATGATGCCCAAATTTCAGTGGTTTGGAACAATGGAAGTCATTTCCTGCTTATACTTATCTTGGTTCCATGTTAATATACTCTGTTTTGTCTTTACTCCAGGACCCAGACTAACAGAGAAACTTCTATTTGGGACATTTCTGGTCATTAAGCAGGAGGAAAAAGAGAACCTGGAGATCACATACTGGCCCTAAAATTTAAGCATGTCAGTGACACTTTCCACAGTTTTCACTGGTTGGAATAGGCTACATGGCCAAGCCTTATCCATACAGACTGAAATATGATTCTCCTGAAGGCAGGGGGCCATGGATATTTGGAAACAATATTTATGCTGCCATAGTTCTTTTCCCAAAGAATTCATCACTGCTCAGAAATAGGTTGAATGATGTAAACCTGAAAAATGGAGGCATACTCATGTGTGTCTGTCCACAGGTGGAGTATTCAGAAGGCAGTTTCTCGATCTGATCACCCTTATTTTCCTCCTGCTGAGTGGGTGGGAAATCTGTAGCTCTGTAATCTTTCCCACAGCCTCCTGTTAACTTGGGGAGAAAAGACACTGTCTGTTTTCCCCAATGAAGTGAAAATGACAGCTGTAAATGGAAATACCATTTCTGGTCCCAAAATTTTGACCAACTGATGTGAATAGCCAACCTACTGGAAAAGACTGATTCTGGGAAAGATTGGAATGAAGGAGAAGAATGGGTGACAGTTCATGAGATAGTTGGATGGCATCATTGACTGAATGGACATAAACTTGGGCAAACTCCTGGAGAAGGTGAAGGACAAGGACAGGTCTGCTACAGTCCATGGGGTCACAAAGAATTGAACACAACTTGGTGACTGAACAAAAACATTTACTCATTCCTGAGGCCCAGAGAGTTGTCCAGCTTGAAACCCCAGTTTAGAAAGATCAAACGAATAAATCAAGGATAGAACTAAGCCAGGAACTAAGTGACCAGAGATAAGAAAATGATCATGACAAGAGAAAGGAAATGTGCGAAATTCACAAACAAGGATGCCACACACCCTTAGATTTATTATTGGTGGTCCATTAGCTTTCTTAATGACCCAGTATTGGTTATACTATATGATACTTAAGTAACAAATGATGCCCAAATTTCAGTGGTTTGGAACAATGGAAGTCATTTCCTGCTTATACTTATCTTGGTTCCATGTTAATATACTCTGTTTTGTCTTTACTCCAGGACCCAGACTAACAGAGAAACTTCTATTTGGGACATTTCTGGTCATTAAGCAGGAGGAAAAAGAGAACCTGGAGATCACATACTGGCCCTAAAATTTAAGCATGTCAGTGACACTTTCCACAGTTTTCACTGGTTGGAATAGGCTACATGGCCAAGCCTTATCCATACAGACTGAAATATGATTCTCCTGAAGGCAGGGGGCCATGGATATTTGGAAACAATATTTATGCTGCCATAGTTCTTTTCCCAAAGAATTCATCACTGCTCAGAAATAGGTTGAATGATGTAAACCTGAAAAATGGAGGCATACTCATGTGTGTCTGTCCACAGGTGGAGTATTCAGAAGGCAGTTTCTCGATCTGATCACCCTTATTTTCCTCCTGCTGAGTGGGTGGGAAATCTGTAGCTCTGTAATCTTTCCCACAGCCTCCTGTTAACTTGGGGAGAAAAGACACTGTCTGTTTTCCCCAATGAAGTGAAAATGACAGCTGTAAATGGAAATACCATGTTTTCTCCCGTAGTTTCCCTGTCAGTGCATCTATGAATATGTGGCCACCTTGCTAACTAGCCACTTGTAGGGACTTTTAGAAATGCATGTGTCTTGCCTTATTATGGCCAGATCATTCCCCTGGAGCTGAGCACGCATATGTGCCACTGATGGGCTGCTATCTGTCTAGTTAGTTTTCCTTTGTGGGCTTCTTTCCTTCCAGTCCCCATTGCTCATGACATGTGTGTTGTTGAGATGGTGTCAGAGTGAAGAATGTCTCCTTGACTGAGAGAAAAACAGGCAAATGTGGCATGGAATGTGTCTGCATAAATGTCCTATGTTGCCTTCATCTCTTGCATTCCAGGAAAACAGCTCATTTAGAAGTTCTGTTCACTGGGCATGAAAATGCAGGTTTGTCTTTCACCCTTTGTGTCATAAAATAGCAATGGCTTCTGAGTATCTGGTAAGCTGCGACTCTGAAAAAGTTCCCAAGTAACCTCCCACAACAAACTTGGAACTCTAGGAGTTGATGATGTCAAATGCTAAGTGGTCCCTTATTTAGGCAGCCAGAAGACATTTAGATTTGAAGTTATCATCTATAATCTACTAAATATATGATTTTATGATATGATTAGGCAGTCTCTTCCCTGCCATGGTCTAAAAATAAGATAGTGCAATGGAAACTGAATTCATTGGATGTATAAACAGCCTTCACTCTGAGACAATACTTTCTCTGGGTCAGATTTCTTGTGATTGGCAGGAGGCTGTGACAGCTCATATTCTATGTTCCTAAGAGGAACCTGGGTAGAAATGGTCAATTAGAACTGCCACTCAGCCTCTTCTAGAGTTGGCTGTTAGTGGACTGCCACTTGGGCTCTGAACTAGCTGTTAAGATGGAGAAATCCTGCTCCCCATTGTCATTGGGTTAAGTGGGGGTGATTTCAGGAAAATCTTAATTGCATGCCCACATACCTAGCATTACAATCCAGCAAAAATGAGGCCACTCATGCTGTGGAATAGAATTAGCTATCCTCCACTGGAGGTACAGGAGAATTCTGAGCAGAATATTTCTTCCGATTTTTGTCACAACCACTAAGACAGGTCTGCCTCTCACCCCACTGACGTAGCTTTCTCTTCCCTGCACAAAAATCTTTCCTCACTCCCAGTACACATAGACATGTTCTCTCAGAGGATGTAGTGACACAGCCATGCATGTGGCGTGCCTCTCCCTTTTCTGCTTTCAACACCCTGATTTCAAGGAGAATAAGGTCAGTCTAGGGAGCAGCTGGCTGGAGCTAGCTCTGTTCTGATTTCTTCCTTGAGTTGTGAGGGATGTTGCCAAGTCATTCACTGCACCCTACATGCCTTGTGATGTTGCAAAAGCAAAAAGAAGGAGAGTTTGGTCTAATGTGGGAAACTTGACAAATAGGTGGGAAAGACAAACACACTTTTTGTCAATGCCATTGAGAAGAAAATGCCATTGTGCTGAAGGTGAACTAGAGAGAATGCTGAGGCTGGACTCCAAATTGAGTTAAGAGGAATAAGGAAACACCTAGACATGCAGGACATGCAGGACTTGCAGTGAGCTTGGGCAGGGGGCAGGGGGACAGGTGAGCAGCCAGTCTTGAGGTAGATCATGAGGATGTGGGGTATATTGGAACACTTCTTCCATGGAGCCCCCCTTTCTGTGAGTCCAAGTTCATTCTGCAACTTTCTAGCACTCAGCTGAAAATAGGGCAGCAAGGAACCACCCTCCAGGGCTATTGGCTGACACATGCCTTATGTCTTCTTTTCCAGGTACTGCTGAAGCTGTCTCTGGGTCCAAGCAGGAATCGACCCTTATCCCTCCGGTTGTTCATGCAATAGGGAGATCCTCCAGCAAATCCACCACCCTCTTCCATGTGGCTCAGTTTGGGGAGTCACTTGTGACAACTCATTTAAGACAGGATCTTCTTTGGGATAATTCCATCAGAACATAGATGCTCTGTCCTCTCAGATACACATGACTCCACTGGGGACTTTGGTGCTCACTTCAATAACCAGCACTCCCAGTGTTGTGTGATTAAAAAGGCTAAAGTTCAGAAGTCAGAGGCCAGTTTGCTGTTTTGGAGGAATTTGGATGACTAGATCACATGCAACAGCAAAAGGTGGGTGAGGGTGCATACTAAATGTTGAAGTCACAGCCAGACTTTTGAGCTCAGGGAGAGTAGGGCTGCTCAGAGCACAAAATCTTTCCTCACTCCCAGTACACATAGACATGTTCTCTCAGAGGATGTAGTGACACAGCCATGCATGTGGCGTGCCTCTCCCTTTTCTGCTTTCAACACCCTGATTTCAAGGAGAATAAGGTCAGTCTAGGGAGCAGCTGGCTGGAGCTAGCTCTGTTCTGATTTCTTCCTTGAGTTGTGAGGGATGTTGCCAAGTCATTCACTGCACCCTACATGCCTTGTGATGTTGCAAAAGCAAAAAGAAGGAGAGTTTGGTCTAATGTGGGAAACTTGACAAATAGGTGGGAAAGACAAACACACTTTTTGTCAATGCCATTGAGAAGAAAATGCCATTGTGCTGAAGGTGAACTAGAGAGAATGCTGAGGCTGGACTCCAAATTGAGTTAAGAGGAATAAGGAAACACCTAGACATGCAGGACATGCAGGACTTGCAGTGAGCTTGGGCAGGGGGCAGGGGGACAGGTGAGCAGCCAGTCTTGAGGTAGATCATGAGGATGTGGGGTATATTGGAACACTTCTTCCATGGAGCCCCCCTTTCTGTGAGTCCAAGTTCATTCTGCAACTTTCTAGCACTCAGCTGAAAATAGGGCAGCAAGGAACCACCCTCCAGGGCTATTGGCTGACACATGCCTTATGTCTTCTTTTCCAGGTACTGCTGAAGCTGTCTCTGGGTCCAAGCAGGAATCGACCCTTATCCCTCCGGTTGTTCATGCAATAGGGAGATCCTCCAGCAAATCCACCACCCTCTTCCATGTGGCTCAGTTTGGGGAGTCACTTGTGACAACTCATTTAAGACAGGATCTTCTTTGGGATAATTCCATCAGAACATAGATGCTCTGTCCTCTCAGATACACATGACTCCACTGGGGACTTTGGTGCTCACTTCAATAACCAGCACTCCCAGTGTTGTGTGATTAAAAAGGCTAAAGTTCAGAAGTCAGAGGCCAGTTTGCTGTTTTGGAGGAATTTGGATGACTAGATCACATGCAACAGCAAAAGGTGGGTGAGGGTGCATACTAAATGTTGAAGTCACAGCCAGACTTTTGAGCTCAGGGAGAGTAGGGCTGCTCAGAGAGGTCCCTAGGAAGAACTGGGACTTGGATTGTGAGGAGAGGACTAGACTGAGGACGGAAGTCAGGAGAGCATTCTAGGTCAGGTAGAGGCAGCTGGAGCATCTTGGGTAAGCTGGGAGTGACACAAGTCTGTGGGAACAGAAATGAAAGAGTTGGAATGGATGTGGTGACATATGAGAGTCGAATGCCCAGGGATAGGGATTTCTATCTCATCATGATAAAAGACTCAGGTTTTGGATTAAAGACTCATACTTTTGTAACGCTGTTTGATTGGCTACTAAGTGCTTGGGACTATGTCAGCCTTGGTGTGTGTGTGTGTGTGTGTGTGTGTGTGTGTGTGTGTGTATGTATTTCATATATATATATATATATAAAAGAAATCTAAGGACAATGCCAGAGCATAGTAGCTCCTCAATACCTAGGTTTGGGTATAATTAGATTATCTTTGGAATGATGGAGAATTTTCTTTTCTTTTCTTTTTTTGGTAGTGGAGAAAAGATTACCAAAGTATGTTGGAGCAAGAATTGTCTCTTACTGTTGTTTGGGATGAGTTAGAAATGGCGGGGTGTATGGAACTATAGGCACCTGCATTTATCTGCTTCTAGAGAAGTTGAATTTAGTTTTCCCAAACCATCTTGAAACAAAAATGCTCAAAATAAAATCCATCCCCTTTCCTTGAAAGCTTGATCTCCCTCCACAGCTTTTTACACTTGCTGATACAATGACATCCCACTCAGTTACCTAGATTCTAAGTATCAGTTGAGAGAGAGACAGAGACTTGAAAAGTGAAATATACGGAATATATTTTCTATTTATAAGAAATAAATAAATAAGAAATAAATATCAAGTAAGTCGCATTGTTACTAAAGAGGAAACCAGAGTCATTTACAGAAGAAGGATTAATGTATTATACCAAACACACATCAGCCCATTTAGAAAATAGGACAGAATAAAGTTGGGAACGGATCTTAAGAGTTTCCTAATACATTATGAAACTCATGGAAGACAGTAAAACAGGTATTTTCTCACGACACCTACCTTCTCAAAGGTCAAGAAGAATTAGTGGTAGCTCAAAGGCTAAGCTGCAGTTGACTTAAATGCACTTCTGGGACAAGGTCCCAGATGAGAATGCCAGCTTTGTTTCACTTAGAGAGGAAAGGATTAAGAATCCTAATTTAGAACATTCTTGTGTGTGAAGGGGTTCATGAGCTAACAAGGAGAAGCTGCTTTCTGTCTGGAGATGACACAAGGAAGAGCTTAAGATATGAAGAAGATATTTGTGATAGGGTAGATCACAAGAAGCTGAAATGTGACATTTCTAAAAAATTTCGTGAGTTCTATTTTGGAACTCTCTTTGCCTTCTCTGCTGTCCCAACTGTCTACCAGGTCAGCTTCCTCTTATAATTTCTTAGCTTCTGAAATGTCCTTTTGGATGTAAGAAGCTTTGATCTATTACGTTTGTGAGGGAACATTCCATGGTAATTCTTTGTCCTTTGCACTGCTACCCACTCCTATATGCTAAGTGTGTTTTGAGTTGCTTCAGTGTAACTGGCAATGTAAACACTGGAAAGTTGAGAGGAGGCTCGTTTATTCATCTGTGCTTTCTTAGTAGCAGCTAGTAAAAGCTGTGGGGGGTTAGCATTGAAGAAAGCAGACACAGGCCTGGCCTCATGGTACTTGCACTTTAGTGGACATGGAAGACAGATAGATACACATCTGAGTGTGCTGTATAGTGACAGATAATGGTCAGTGCCAAGAATAGAAAGAAGGTGAGGGATCGATGATGGCTGCAATTCTCCGTATTTGATGTGGGTGGTCTGGGAAAGTTTCTCTGAAGAGCTGGCATTTGGCAGACATCTGAATGAGGTGAGAGGAGTGTCCAGGTAGACCTCTTGGTATAGAGCCTTCCAGTCAGAGAGAGTGTTCAGTGTCTGAGTAGAAGTGTCCTGGGCTGTTTAAGAAATAGCTGTAGGCTTTGGGGCTGAATCTTGAAGAATAATCAGAGCCACAATGTATTATACCAAACACACATCAGCCCATTTAGAAAATAGGACAGAATAAAGTTGGGAACGGATCTTAAGAGTTTCCTAATACATTATGAAACTCATGGAAGACAGTAAAACAGGTATTTTCTCACGACACCTACCTTCTCAAAGGTCAAGAAGAATTAGTGGTAGCTCAAAGGCTAAGCTGCAGTTGACTTAAATGCACTTCTGGGACAAGGTCCCAGATGAGAATGCCAGCTTTGTTTCACTTAGAGAGGAAAGGATTAAGAATCCTAATTTAGAACATTCTTGTGTGTGAAGGGGTTCATGAGCTAACAAGGAGAAGCTGCTTTCTGTCTGGAGATGACACAAGGAAGAGCTTAAGATATGAAGAAGATATTTGTGATAGGGTAGATCACAAGAAGCTGAAATGTGACATTTCTAAAAAATTTCGTGAGTTCTATTTTGGAACTCTCTTTGCCTTCTCTGCTGTCCCAACTGTCTACCAGGTCAGCTTCCTCTTATAATTTCTTAGCTTCTGAAATGTCCTTTTGGATGTAAGAAGCTTTGATCTATTACGTTTGTGAGGGAACATTCCATGGTAATTCTTTGTCCTTTGCACTGCTACCCACTCCTATATGCTAAGTGTGTTTTGAGTTGCTTCAGTGTAACTGGCAATGTAAACACTGGAAAGTTGAGAGGAGGCTCGTTTATTCATCTGTGCTTTCTTAGTAGCAGCTAGTAAAAGCTGTGGGGGGTTAGCATTGAAGAAAGCAGACACAGGCCTGGCCTCATGGTACTTGCACTTTAGTGGACATGGAAGACAGATAGATACACATCTGAGTGTGCTGTATAGTGACAGATAATGGTCAGTGCCAAGAATAGAAAGAAGGTGAGGGATCGATGATGGCTGCAATTCTCCGTATTTGATGTGGGTGGTCTGGGAAAGTTTCTCTGAAGAGCTGGCATTTGGCAGACATCTGAATGAGGTGAGAGGAGTGTCCAGGTAGACCTCTTGGTATAGAGCCTTCCAGTCAGAGAGAGTGTTCAGTGTCTGAGTAGAAGTGTCCTGGGCTGTTTAAGAAATAGCTGTAGGCTTTGGGGCTGAATCTGAAGAATAATAGGCATGGGAGATGAGGGTAAGTTCAGAGCCACATTAGACTTCATGTACCTTGTCGAGTGTTTCTGATTTGGTTCTAAATATAATAGGCAATTGTTGGATAATTTTGAATAGAGGAATGCTATGACTTGAATATGTGGAGAATAAGATAGGACAGGGTGGAAGCAGGAAGCACAAGAAAACTAATGAAGCCCACATGTTTGAAGAAACCACAGCCTAACAAGAAAAGAAACATGCCCACAGGTGTTCAGAGTACAGTGCTCCTAGAAAGACTCAGGGTGTCAAAGGATGATGGCTACCCCACAGAAGTAGAAATGAATTTGGCAAGGGGATCCAAGGAGGATCCCAGAGAGAAACCACATCCGAAATGCATCGTGAAGATGAGAATTTTGCAGATGGAAGGACACAGAACAAGCACTGCTGATTGGAGAAGCAGTGAATGGGGCTGGATGTATGTGTCTCAAGTGATTGTGGTGATTAGCAAGAAAGGTGGTTAGAAAACCTAAATCATGGTAGACTCTGGAAAGTCTCAGTTTTCTGTGACTTTATTGGATAGGCAATAGATTATGACCCAATAGAATTGTGAGTAGTGCTTCTCAGTGGTAAAAAATCTACCTGGCAATGCAGGAAATGCAAGAAACATGGGTTCGATCCCTAGGTCAGGAAGATTGCCTGGAAAGGAAATGGCAAACCATTGCAGCAGTCTTGTCTGGAAAATTCCATGGACAGAGGAACCTGGCTACAGTCCCTGGAGTTACAAAGAGCCAGACATGACTGAGCACACACATACACATGCACACAGAATTGTGAATAGAGAATAAATGATGACATTGGTAAAAGGTGACGCTTCCTACATACTATAGAACAAAGAATTTGGAACATACATAGGTATATTCAAATCTCTGCTAGAATAGGTACTACTTGTATGATCATAGCTAAGTTTTTAATATCTCTTAGACTTTATTTTCTTGTTTATAAAATGAGAAAAGTAGTCTGTACTTCAGAAGAGTTGTGAAAATTAGATTTTTAAAAGTGCTTGGCACAAAGTCAGGCCCATATAAGGTATTAATTACTTAAAGAGTTAGTTTTATTACTATAGAGTTGGAGTGGAGAGAAATGGGAAGCATGTATACTGCTGAGGAGACTGTCACATTAATGTAGGGGACCCACTCCAAGGGCTCTAACTGATAGTAGAAAGAGATGGAGATAAAAAGGAAATTCAAGAGAAATTTATAGACTGTGACTGACAGAGTTGGATGGTCATGAGAGTTGAGATATTGGGAAATAAAATATCTCCAAAATGTATACTTATACTCAAGGAGATTGTTGTGTGATGTGATCATTACTAGGACCTGAGAGAATGAAAGATAAAAGAATCTCCAAGGATTTTTTCAACTCGCTAGCAGAATGTTGCTTTACTCTTCTATTCAGACTACTCATAATGGAAGAAGAGATAGCTTCCCCCTTCTCCCCAAGAAAACCCAAGAACTACTAACAAGAGGAAATGTGCATGAAGTTGGAAAGAAATATACATGTATCCACCTCAATGTCTTAGGTTGGGCTTTTCCACCGGACAAAGGTGAAATCTCATGTATTTTATTTATTTGTGTTTTAAATAAGAGGGCTACCCTGGTGCAATTGATGAGCAGATATTTTGTGAATTGTCTTTGATGCTGGGGCTGAAATTGGGGTTGATCATATTGACGTTGGTCGTTTTTAAGAGGATAGACAACTGTCTATACTTAGGCAGTCTCCCAGGAGGCACAGAT
This sequence comes from Tragulus kanchil, assembly GCA_022376925.1. Lineage (NCBI taxonomy): Eukaryota > Metazoa > Chordata > Mammalia > Artiodactyla > Tragulidae > Tragulus > Tragulus kanchil. Next base: position 108,307,419 of record JAIOJX010000029.1, on the reverse strand, counting down.
AGACTTAGATAAGCTCCTGTCTGCCTCCCCACTGCTGTGATTCTATGACACAGCACTGAGGTCCAGTACTGCCATGTTATGAAGCAAATGATCACAGATGGAGCTTTGTGCAGTTGGCGCCACCTCTGAATGTGGCTCTCAATTCTGTTCCAGAGCAGGTGGAAATTGCCATATGCAAGTGGCATTTCTTTTTACTCAGGAATTGCCCTGTAAATAGGAGCAGCTCATGTAATCTTGAGTTCTCTGAATTGGCATCAGTAGAGATACTTAGACAGGGGAGATGGAAAAGCAGCAGCCCAGAGAAAGGTATCTGTTCTGCCCATTTCCCTGGGTTAATGCAAACTGAGCACTTACCCTGCAGAGTTGCACCACACACATAATTTTGCCCTGGATAATTTCTTTGATATCAAAGAATCAAGTTTATACAAGCCTAAGCCACATTGCAAACAACAGTACTTCCTGGAGTGAGTATGAATAATTAGCTGTGAGAGTCATGACCGTTTGGCCCCAACCCATATTGACATTTTATGACTTCTTACAGAAATCCGCATTGTGTTCATAACATAAAAAGCTATCCCTTTAATGAACATCTTATCTGGGAAGCCCAGCCACAATATATTTCTTGAACCTCATAATGATCACGTTTACTTTATGCTTTGGTGCTCTTAAGCTAAAAAGGTGGAGGGGAGGGAGGGGAATGAATGGAGAAAAATGTTAATTTAAATTCTGTGGTTAATACCAAAGCAAAAACTCCATGGTGTTGCCACATTAGAGTGGACTTCGAAGCAAATACATGGAATTATTTCTCATAAATATTCGGCAACGTCTCTGTATTTTCCTTGAAGTGGCAGCAAATCCAGGAATGGAAGGTCATGCGTTCCACCACTGCTTATGAGTATTGTTATGCTTGGGCATAAATTACAGAAGCCACAATTTCAACCACAGTGGAAAAGACTATAAAGATTTCTGCCCCTCATTAACTACTGCGCAGCCACTAGGTTTATGAATGGAGTTAAAAGTTCTGAATAGGGACAAAATTGTGGTCAATACTCTCAAAAGCACTATGAAGACATTTTTTCACAGTAGTGGTGCCCAGAAAGGGAGTGGGGCAGGGGAGGGAAAGAGAGAGAGAGAGAGAGAGAAAGAGAAGGAATAAAAATTCTGTAGGTCTGCCTGGGGCTGGCAGTGGCTACCCGCCAGTCATGGCAAACAGAAGTGCACTTTCTGGGCTAAGCAAATAAACTTAATTGCAAGTTTGTAAGGCCACAAAGTATAAACCAAGAGTTTTGTGCCAAGGTCTGAAATGTCTCCATTGAAAGTTCATGGAAACAAGAGATATCTTTTTAAAAATCACAATTGAACTGGTTGAAACTTGTAACTGCCCAAAACAGAGCCCCAGGGGCCAGTGGTTAAAATATGATTTTTATAAACAAACCTGACATTGCAAACTTAACGTAAAATCTTATGCATATAGTATTACCATGTGTGCAACTTGTTTAAATAAGAGCTGAAAGAAAAGGGAAGTAAAATTGACCTGTAACCTTTTGTTTAACATTTTCAACTGTCTATGTTTTGAAATAGAGTGGTGTACCCTTAGCCCTCCAAGATTAAGAGTATGTTGGCATTTTCCTCTGAATTGTGCTATGTATAGTTTTAGAAAATTCAGTTCTAAGTATATGCTATAAACATAAAATACTCTGGTTGCAAAATTTTACCTTGCTGTAGAATTCCTTGGGGTGTCACCAAATTCATTACACTGAATTGAAATTAGAGGAACAGTATAAGCAATAGACTAAAGTCCTTGCTTGCCCTCATACTTACAGACTGAAGATAGAGGTAGTTTCTTTTCCCTCTAAAAATTTATTAGCCAATATTCCCCTCGCTCCAATTCAATCTCCTTTGGTATTTGAAGAGAAACCACAAAACACGAGTTGTTAATATTATTTTAAGCCTCACCCTCTTGCTTCCTTGTATCTTTGGTTAGATCTGCTTTTAATCTGCCACTTTGCGAGTTTAATTAAAATCACAACAGTTCAATCCTATGAGTTTGGATAACACTGGATCTCAACAGAGATTTCAAGAATGAAGACGGAGACATAAAATCTCTCTTAGAGTTGGATGGTTGGTTTGCCAGTCATTTAGATGGAAAAAACTGTTTCTTAAACACATAAATATTTAATATGATTACGACTCATTTGCTCTTAGTTCTATTATTCCAAAAGATTGTGTGCTGCTCCTGAGAGTGTTGTTCTGAACCACCTGGTTCTGATTTGAGTTTGGATCATCTTCCTCGTGTGTGAGGTCAGTGTGTGTGTGTTCTTAGAGTGACCAAAAATGCTGTTGTCTCACTTCATCCCTTTTGAAAATCCACATTGGTAGTTTGCCAGCCTTTACACTCTTCATTCTGAAGTTCAGGGAAACAAGAGATATCTTTTTAAAAATCACAATTGAACTGGTTGAAACTTGTAACTGCCCAAAACAGAGCCCCAGGGGCCAGTGGTTAAAATATGATTTTTATAAACAAACCTGACATTGCAAACTTAACGTAAAATCTTATGCATATAGTATTACCATGTGTGCAACTTGTTTAAATAAGAGCTGAAAGAAAAGGGAAGTAAAATTGACCTGTAACCTTTTGTTTAACATTTTCAACTGTCTATGTTTTGAAATAGAGTGGTGTACCCTTAGCCCTCCAAGATTAAGAGTATGTTGGCATTTTCCTCTGAATTGTGCTATGTATAGTTTTAGAAAATTCAGTTCTAAGTATATGCTATAAACATAAAATACTCTGGTTGCAAAATTTTACCTTGCTGTAGAATTCCTTGGGGTGTCACCAAATTCATTACACTGAATTGAAATTAGAGGAACAGTATAAGCAATAGACTAAAGTCCTTGCTTGCCCTCATACTTACAGACTGAAGATAGAGGTAGTTTCTTTTCCCTCTAAAAATTTATTAGCCAATATTCCCCTCGCTCCAATTCAATCTCCTTTGGTATTTGAAGAGAAACCACAAAACACGAGTTGTTAATATTATTTTAAGCCTCACCCTCTTGCTTCCTTGTATCTTTGGTTAGATCTGCTTTTAATCTGCCACTTTGCGAGTTTAATTAAAATCACAACAGTTCAATCCTATGAGTTTGGATAACACTGGATCTCAACAGAGATTTCAAGAATGAAGACGGAGACATAAAATCTCTCTTAGAGTTGGATGGTTGGTTTGCCAGTCATTTAGATGGAAAAAACTGTTTCTTAAACACATAAATATTTAATATGATTACGACTCATTTGCTCTTAGTTCTATTATTCCAAAAGATTGTGTGCTGCTCCTGAGAGTGTTGTTCTGAACCACCTGGTTCTGATTTGAGTTTGGATCATCTTCCTCGTGTGTGAGGTCAGTGTGTGTGTGTTCTTAGAGTGACCAAAAATGCTGTTGTCTCACTTCATCCCTTTTGAAAATCCACATTGGTAGTTTGCCAGCCTTTACACTCTTCATTCTGAAGCTTGCAAACATTCTTGAGTCTTTTAGATAAGCAAGAGGATTTTGTTGTTGCTAATTTGCATGCAGCTTTCATTACTGAGACAGTGGAAGTAAAATTAACTTTATGTGCCTGAAGGGTCAAGGATGGATAAGGATGGCCTGGCACAATTTGAGCTTTGGAAGAGATTTACCAGATGGGAAGAGTTTGAAGAGGTTTGGTCATTATCTTGGATGTGGTACATGTAGTACTTTCTGCATGATTTCTCTGAAGTGATTAACCATTGTATTGCTTTTTTTTTTTTCCACAGTGCTTTCTGTGATCTTCTTAGAGGCGTGTGTAGTACGCTTAGTTCTACTCTATTAATTATATGGGATATCCTCAAATCTTTCTCTATTGTTTTGCTATTAAGGATTAACGAAACATTTTCCTCGGCTGGCTATTCATTTGTGAGTCTGTGTCCTTCCCCTTCTCAGAGACTCTGCTTCACGCCCAGAGAGGAATATTTTTGGACTCTATAACTTTATACCTTAAAAAATATTAAGAAAAAACCCTCTAATTAAAAATACAACATGATTTCAACCACAAAGGGGATGTTAAATTCCATTTTGACACCTACTGGAATGAAAGGGATGTCAAAATAGAATTTGACATCATGAGATTCACTTCCACCCACATAAGTCTGATATTGGGAGGTGAACTAAGGACAGAGAGCCATTTTAGTACTAAATATTGTGGGGTTTTGTGGGCATCAATCAAACTCTAAATGTTAGAAGAACATATTTTCAGATTAAATTGCCGTGGATAAATATTCAACTCTGGTTCGGTTTACACTCAGATATTTTGTTTTCATTCTTCCAAGTTCCTAGTAGTTATAGAGATGCTGGCAAAAGGAAAAAAGGCTTCATGTGAATGTATCCTATTCAGAAGGATCCCTGAATGATCACTGCCAAGGTTTTAAAATTTGTTGTCCTGAAAAATTCAGGCTTGTATTTTGGTCAAGGTTGGGACAAAAATTATTCACTTTTCCCTCTATACCAAGTGAAATCATGCCTGGATAGTAATTTACTTGCATTAGAACTTGTCCTACTTACACCCAATCTTCTCATTGGATAGTTTAGCACATCTATAAATTCACTTTGATGAGTTCAAACAGAATTTCATATGTGTGGGAGAATAAAATATCATCGCCTGATTGTTGCCTATCTGACCTTGAATGTAAAATGGGTCTTGAGCCATAATTTTTGGCCTCTCATTTGTGCAACATAATGAAGAGTCAGAAAGGATTTATTTTTAAAGACATTTCCCAAGTACCATTTAGAACCACTTTAAATTATTTCCTATTTTCTGTGCGTACTTCCTCGCAAACACTGCCAATACTTGGGGAGAATATTTTTCTGCTTTCCAGGGCCAACAGGAAATTGGATCTAGCACAGGTATCCATGATGATAACTCATATTGGATTCAGATGTAAATGTTTTTGGAAAACAATAGTGGTCAGGTTAAATTTGTAGAGTCCGTGTTACTTTCACTCAGGCCAGTTGATGAAGCTCAACTTGATTGAAAAATAGTCTGTATGTCATATGGGTACTGCTTCTTATATAAGAGGGGAATGTATGTTTCTATAGGATCTATCTCTGGGTGACTTGCTATTTTCTCTTTTTGTCCTAAAGTGCCAATAGCAGTATTTAAGCTTGGACACTTGCTAACATTTTGACCTTTGATATTAAGGACCCATAAAACTTTGAAATAAAAAATTAATCTGTCTTATTGTCATAGCTTAGGCTGATATTCCTTATTTTACTTTTTCTTTCTTTTTTCTCCTTTAAACAGTATATCAGGATTAGAAAATACATGTATCTCTTTTTCAGCTGAAGAATAACAAAGAAAATTTACCTTTATTAATCAGGGTTATATTTAGTTTTAAAATTTTATGGCACATATTCTTTATCACTTGTTTATATGTTTTTTCTGATTGCAAAACCATTTTTTTTCTGTTTTGATGTGGACAAAATAAGACAGTCCAGGAAAAAGGAAAAAACAAAGATAACTGTCTTATTCATTTTTATTTCTATCATTCAGAGGAATTTTTAAAACTATTTGGTGTATATGCTCTAGTCCTGTTACAAAAGAATATTTATTTTTCCAAAAATGATGTCAAATTGCCAAGGTCTTAGGTAACATTTTATTCTTGATACAATAATTCTCTATATTTTCACTGATGTTTTCTTATGCAGCATAGATTATAATTGAAGTATGATATTTTATGACATGGTAACATCATTATTTTTTTAGCTAATTACATATTTCTCTTCACTTAGGCCATTTTCAATGTCCTGCTGGTTATTGATATTATCATTTTTATTTTAAATGTTATCAATTTTGTGTGATTAAAACAATCATTGAAATTTATTAGCAACAACTATTAGCTACTTTCATTTTTCAGTTTTCGATTCAAGTTATTTGCCTATTTATCTTTGCTTATAATTTGCAGCAATCACAAACATATGCTTTTCATATATTTGTGATAAAAAGATCCTTTAGAAAATTGACTTTTCAAAAGAGATTTTTTCAAATTTTGTTTATTTTCTTTTTAGGACTTTTGTCATAGATATAAGTGTACAATGTTTTCAACCACCATAAAATTATGTATATTTTAACCTATAATTATTTTTAGTGACTTTATGGTTGTTTTCTTTTAATTTAAAATGCAATTATTTCTAATTTATTTGTGGTATGCTATGAAATTTATCTCTTTTAAATGTTAGGAAGTTATAGTTATTAAGGAATCCATCCTTTCTACACTTGCAAGAAAGTTATTAGTTGTTCCTTACTTTCACACTTCTAAATCCTATACTTTTTTCTTTCTTGTATTATTACAATAGAACTTTCAGAATAGAAATAAATAATTACCAAAATATTAGACTATCTTGTTTCTGAATTTAATGGAAATGATTCCAATATTTCACAATATCATGTTATTGGGTATGGGTGCACTATGATATACTTTTCAACATTTAAGAAATCACATTAACATCCTATCTAGCTATTTTTTTAAAATCAAGAATGAATGTTAACTATTATTAAGTTCTTCCACAATGCTTATCAAATGATAGGTTTTTTTTAACACTTCGATTTTCCTATTGCACTCATTTTCTAGAAACAAAGGTAGTTTGCTCATAATTTGTACTTTTTTAGCATAACATTGGATTCAGTTTGGTAAAGGTTGTGTGTGTACGTTTTATTCACAATACTCAGTTTTACAGTCAGAGATACAAGGACTTTGGAAAATAAACGAAAGAGATTCACACATATTTGATGGTCAGAAATTAAATGACGTAGAAGTAAAATTCTTAAAGTTTTTGAAAGCCTTATTTGTTGATGGTCTTTTTGTATGATCTTTAGAGAGTAGAATGCACTGAATGGAATGCATTTGATCTTTTATGTACAGTTCAGTTAATTTTGTCAAATGTATGCACTCGTGTAACTCACACCCAAATCCAGACCTAAAATATTTCTACCATCCCAGGAGGTTTTGTCATGTGACTTTCCAGATTTCTCCACCTCACAGAGGCGTGTCCTTTGATTTTCATCACCTGCTTATTCTTGTACTTTACATAAATTAAATCATACATTTGAAATTCATGTTGTTACATATATTCATGATTCATTTTTTTTGCATTGCCAAGTCATAGTTCATTGTTCCAATTTGTTTATCTAGTTTCTTCTGGATAAAATATTTGTTCTTTCCAGTTGTAGATCTTTATAAGTAAAGTTGCTTTAAACATTCTTCTGCAAGTTTTCCTATAGCAATCTATAAATACCTAATAGTAGATATTGGGGAGTCATAGGACAAGTAATCAGTTTAACTTTATCAGAAACTACCATTTTTCCAGAGGATTTAGCTTTTACATTACTGCCAACATTGTACATGAATTCCATTTGATCCTCATCCTCATTAATATTTGATATTGTCAATCTCTTAAATTTTACCATTTAAGTTTTGTGTGAGAGAGTATGTTGTTGTGATTTCAATTTGCATTTTCTAAATGACTAATGATATTAAGCATCATTTTATGTGCATTTGTCTATCTTTTTTTGTAAAATATTTATTTATATATTTTGGCCATTTTTAAATTGAGTGTTTTTTTCTGTTAGGTCGTAGGAGCTATTTACATATCGTGGATACAAATCTTTTGTCAAACATGTATACTAAAAATATTTATTCCATGTCTTCAGTTTGTTTGCTCACTTGATTAACATTTTGATGGAATAAGTTTTAAATAGAATATTAAAAAATGTATCTTGCTTTGTATATATTTAATCATATCTTTTGTATTTTTATATATAGATTACTCTTGTTCATTATTAATTGATATGTAGTAATTTCAGTTTTGGTTTTCTCTTTGAACTGATTTGTTTAGAAATAATATTTTAGGAGTTAATTTATATTTTATTTATAGATTGTAGCTTTATTCCTTTTCTATTTTGTTATTTCTAATTTTTTAAGCTTTCCATGTCAGACATTGTGATGCACACTTCAGGTTCTCTTTAAGAAATGAAAAAATACATTTATTCTTGCTGAGACTGTAGCAGGTAAACAGCCCTTCAGCTATCACAGTCCGTGAGGCTCTTTGGTGGCTCAGTGGTTAAAAAAATCTGCCTGCCAAGCAGGAGGTATGTGTTCAATTTCTGGGTTGAAAAGATCCCAATCCTCTGGAACAGGAAATAGCAACCCACTCCAGTATTCTTTTTTCTTTTTTTTTTCTTTTCTTTCTTTATTTGGGGGGGACGGGGGTGGAGTAGGGAGGGAGGAGGTGGGCAGGCCACTTCTATTGGTCTTTCATTTATCTATTTTCATCCATCTTTGTTCTTTTGGCCTGTGTGGGCCTCCCATCTCTGTGGCCTCTGTTGTCACAGAGCACTGGCTCTGGGCGCATGCGCTCCAGAGCTCCGGCTCGGTAACTGGACACATTGGTCCAGCCGCTCCGCGGCACGTGGGATCTTCCCAGGCCAGGGATCGGACTGGCGCCCCTTGCACTGCAAGGCAGTGTCCTTACCCACTGGATCACCAGGGAAGCCCCCACTCCAGTATTCTTGCCTGGAAAATCACGTGGACAGAGGAGCCTGGTGGACAACAGTCTATGGAGTCCCAAAAGAGTTGTACATGACTTAGCAACTAAACAACAACAACATCACAATCCTTGGAGACTGTTGCCATGGAAAAGCTGTCTCACCTAATGCCATATTCCCTTCCTTGGGGAACCAAATTGAAAGGCTGGTATGTTTTCCATCTCGCAGCTCTGTTACTCCTTCATCCAATCCTTCCTCCTTTCCTTCCTCTCCATAGATGTTGAACCTCCTAAATGATAAAATCCATCTTTGAATGTGCCCCTCTGGGAGCTATATCTGCTGAGATTAGCATGTGTGTCTATGTGTGTATGTATATGCATGTAGTCAATTAAATGATTGAATTTGAAAATTTTACAGGCATATTGCAAGAACAAAAGCAAATCAAACAATAGCTAAAAAGCAAGTTTTTTCATGTTTTGGGGGCTTTATTCCTTTTCTATTTTGTTATTTCTAATTTTTTAAGCTTTCCATGTCAGACATTGTGATGCACACTTCAGGTTCTCTTTAAGAAATGAAAAAATACATTTATTCTTGCTGAGACTGTAGCAGGTAAACAGCCCTTCAGCTATCACAGTCCGTGAGGCTCTTTGGTGGCTCAGTGGTTAAAAAAATCTGCCTGCCAAGCAGGAGGTATGTGTTCAATTTCTGGGTTGAAAAGATCCCAATCCTCTGGAACAGGAAATAGCAACCCACTCCAGTATTCTTTTTTCTTTTTTTTTTCTTTTCTTTCTTTATTTGGGGGGGACGGGGGTGGAGTAGGGAGGGAGGAGGTGGGCAGGCCACTTCTATTGGTCTTTCATTTATCTATTTTCATCCATCTTTGTTCTTTTGGCCTGTGTGGGCCTCCCATCTCTGTGGCCTCTGTTGTCACAGAGCACTGGCTCTGGGCGCATGCGCTCCAGAGCTCCGGCTCGGTAACTGGACACATTGGTCCAGCCGCTCCGCGGCACGTGGGATCTTCCCAGGCCAGGGATCGAACTGGCGCCCCTTGCACTGCAAGGTGGCGTCCTTACCCACTGGATCACCAGGAAGCCCCACTCCAGTATTCTTGCCTGGAAAATCACGTGGACAGAGGAGCCTGGTGGACAACAGTCTATGGAGTCCCAAAAGAGTTGTACATGACTTAGCAACTAAACAACAACAACATCACAATCCTTGGAGACTGTTGCCATGGAAAAGCTGTCTCACCTAATGCCATATTCCCTTCCTTGGGGAACCAAATTGAAAGGCTGGTATGTTTTCCATCTCGCAGCTCTGTTACTCCTTCATCCAATCCTTCCTCCTTTCCTTCCTCTCCATAGATGTTGAACCTCCTAAATGATAAAATCCATCTTTGAATGTGCCCCTCTGGGAGCTATATCTGCTGAGATTAGCATGTGTGTCTATGTGTGTATGTATATGCATGTAGTCAATTAAATGATTGAATTTGAAAATTTTACAGGCATATTGCAAGAACAAAAGCAAATCAAACAATAGCAATGATAAAAACACAAGCAAAGTGTATTTGTATTCTTTCACTGAATGACACAAAGCCTGATATAGTTATTAAACCAATTATCTATATTATAATAACTTTTATATATTCATGTTTTACTACTTGATTTATCAAAGAATATTGTTTTAATTCTCTTCGATTGACTTTAAACAATTTATTTGTGAATATTTGTTTTATATTTTAAATGTCATATTTTTATATAATTTAATTACCTATATGGAAAATTATAGCAATGCATAGTAACCCTGTATTTATGTGAGTTAGCTATCACTTCTTCTGTATTTTTGCCTTAATATTTTATAAGATGTTGCTATTGCAACACTTTCATTTCTTTTTATTTATATAATTTGCTTTGTTCAGCTTTTTACTGTTAACTTATTTGTATTTTTTAGATATGTTCTTATTAATTTAAGCAGTTAAATTTTTTCTTCAAATTAAGTGCTTTTAAAAAGGGAATATTTAGGGCTTCCCTGGTGGTCCTGTGGGTAAGGACACCGCCTTGCAGTGCAAGGGGCTCCGGTTTGATCCCTGGCCTGGGAAGACCCCACATGCTGCGGTGTGGCTGGATCGATGTGTCCAATTACCGAGCCGGAGCTCTGGAGCGCATGCGCCCAGAGCCAGTGCTCTGCGACAACAGAGGCCACCGTGATGGGAGGCCCACTCGGGCCAAAGAACAAAGATGGATGAAAAATAGATAAATGAAAGACCAAGTGGCCCGCCCGGCCCCTCACTCCCCAATCTGCCCTTCCAATAAATAAATAAATAAATAGATAAATAAGGGAATATTTAACACTTTTATACTTGCTAAGACTATTACGTTTGGCCTTTTGTCACTTTCTATAATTCTTTTAATAATGCTTTTTAGTATGTTATTATTTTCTGAAACTAAAGACATAGACCATACTTTTCTATATTAATTCTAGTGTATTAGGAAGAGTGCATTTTGTTTTAATTTAGCTATTGATTACTTTGAAATTTTTCAAAAGCATTCTTTAATATATTTTGATTTAATTTTAGAGTAAAAATTATAGTTTTAAATCTCTTTCTATATAAGAGAGGACATTAAGCTAGCTTTATTTTTTTCTCATGTCTCCTCAATTTTAGGATTTTAGTTTCTGTTCATATAATCTGGAATTTTCACATATTTTTTCTGAAAAATAGCTTAAGTTCTTAAATTTGTCCACTGTTTCACACATTGTCTCTTCTCTTCTTTATAATCTTGTATCTTTTCATCTCCAAATTGTTTTATTCTTATTATAATTTTGTAATCTCCTTATGCTGTTATTATATTTTTATCATTGTGCTGCTTTTTTACTTTATTCTATTTCATATGACTTTCCTTCTGTTATATAGAATTCATATCTTCTTATACTTGAACATAAAATTTACTGAAATGACCAGAGATGTTTTCTCTTTGATATTCCAGGGCAATTTTTTCTTCTGTATTTTTGCCTTAATATTTTATAAGATGTTGCTATTGCAACACTTTCATTTCTTTTTATTTATATAATTTGCTTTGTTCAGCTTTTTACTGTTAACTTTTTTGTATTTTTAGATATGTTCTTATTAATTTAAGCAGTTAAATTTTTTCTTCAAATTAAGTGCTTTTAAAAAGGGAATATTTAGGGCTTCCCTGGTGGTCCTGTGGGTAAGGACACCGCCTTGCAGTGCAAGGGGCTCCGGTTTGATCCCTGGCCTGGGAAGACCCCACATGCTGCGGTGTGGCTGGATCGATGTGTCCAATTACCGAGCCGGAGCTCTGGAGCGCATGCGCCCAGAGCCAGTGCTCTGCGACAACAGAGGCCACCGTGATGGGAGGCCCACTCGGGCCAAAGAACAAAGATGGATGAAAAATAGATAAATGAAAGACCAAGTGGCCCGCCCGTCCCCTCCCTCCCCAATCTGCCCCTTCCAATAAATAAATAAATAAATAGATAAATAAGGGAATATTTAACACTTTTATACTTGCTAAGACTATTACGTTTGGCCTTTTGTCACTTTCTATAATTCTTTTAATAATGCTTTTTAGTATGTTATTATTTTCTGAAACTAAAGACATAGACCATACTTTTCTATATTAATTCTAGTGTATTAGGAAGAGTGCATTTTGTTTTAATTTAGCTATTGATTACTTTGAAATTTTTCAAAAGCATTCTTTAATATATTTTGATTTAATTTTAGAGTAAAATTATAGTTTTAAATCTCTTTCTATATAAGAGAGGACATTAAGCTAGCTTTATTTTTTTCTCATGTCTCCTCAATTTTAGGATTTTAGTTTCTGTTCATATAATCTGGAATTTTCACATATTTTTTCTGAAAAATAGCTTAAGTTCTTAAATTTGTCCACTGTTTCACACATTGTCTCTTCTCTTCTTTATAATCTTGTATCTTTTCATCTCCAAATTGTTTTATTCTTATTATAATTTTGTAATCTCCTTATGCTGTTATTATATTTTTATCATTGTGCTGCTTTTTTACTTTATTCTATTTCATATGACTTTCCTTCTGTTATATAGAATTCATATCTTCTTATACTTGAACATAAAAATTTACTGAAATGACCAGAGATGTTTTCTCTCTTTTGATATTCCAGGGCAATTTTTTCTAATTCTGAAAGGCTAGTGATTTGTCTTTCAAGTTTCTGTGTCCTCAAGAAACTACTATAGTGCTTCAGATATACTTTTGATTATGAGTTCCATAATTTTGATTCCTTGAATTACAACCTCCCACTAAGACTCAAGATGAACTCTTACCTGGTGCCTTCAACTCTAACTTTTGTGTTTTGATTCCAACTGGAATCTCATATGGTAATTAAATATAGTGTCTGACTTTTTGTGTCTCTGTGGACTGTTACCTGCCAAGCTCCTCTGTCTGTGGAATTCTCCGGGCAAGGATACTCTGGAGTGGGTTGCCATTCGCTTCTCCAGGGGATCATACTAAGCCAGGGATTGAACCAAAGTGTCCTGCACTGCAAGCAGATTTTTTACTGTCTGAGCCCTCAGCAAGCCCTCAGATTTATTTTACTGTTCAAAAATCTTCCATGACTTTTAATGTCTGTAAAGTCCAAAGTATTTGACCTTCATTAAAGACTCTCATCTTCTCTACCTCTATTATCAAACTTGCTACCGTAACTCTCCACTCAAATCACACATTACTCACATCTGCTCATTTACTCAGCTGTTTCCCTCATCACCACTGTACCCCTTACCTCTCCATTGTTTTTTCCTTACCTCTCTATATTCTTAGCCAGTTTGCAGAGCACCCTTTCAATTCTTCCTCTTATATTAAGGGTTTCTTGATCATTCCTTACTAAAGTGACCTACTCGTCACCTGAATTCCTACAACAGTTACGTAGCTGTTCAAATGGGTGCTTACTTTTTATCACCTTTACTTATGGTTTCTCTTGGTAGGTGTTAGTGCCTGGTCCCCTCAGCTAGAGAATGTGCACTAAAGGTCAAGGTCACAACACAATTGTTGCTATTGTGTCATTTGATTAAAAGTTCTCTGATTCCTTTGTCTTTATTGGCTCCGTAGTAAATATTGGCTGATTGATAAACTTGAAACTCACCTGTGATCCTTGAGTATACTTATTTCTGATCCTGGTAACCTATTGCTTAAATCTTAGAAAAGTACAAAAAAAAAAAAAAAACAAAAAAAAAACCACACCATCAAAATCAGTCCATAAACTAAACACACCTTATGAGAGGGATTTGGAGTGTGTAATGAATTTAATGCTCCAACAACACAAAAAAATTAATTCTGTTTCGTGTTTAACATTGTGATTCTTCACTAGAGCATTGGCACATTCCCTTTTATGATTCAAATCTCTTGTGGTTTCACTGTTCCTTAGCACAGATTACTTGAATTTGTCATAGTCTCTTAACTGAGTTTGGAGAACCAGAACTTAGATTGTGGTTCCCATACCTTGATCACTTACTAGGTCCAGAGGCTTTTAAGGCTAAGTCAGACAGATTCTCCGGGCAAGGATTCTGGAGTGGGTTGCCATTCGCTTCTCCAGGGGATCATACTAAGCCAGGGATTGAACCAAAGTGTCCTGCACTGCAAGCAGATTTTTTACTGTCTGAGCCCTCAGCAAGCCCTCAGATTTATTTTACTGTTCAAAAATCTTCCATGACTTTTAATGTCTGTAAAGTCCAAAGTATTTGACCTTCATTAAAGACTCTCATCTTCTCTACCTCTATTATCAAACTTGCTACCGTAACTCTCCACTCAAATCACACATTACTCACATCTGCTCATTTACTCAGCTGTTTCCCTCATCACCACTGTACCCCTTACCTCTCCATTGTTTTTTCCTTACCTCTCTATATTCTTAGCCAGTTTGCAGAGCACCCTTTCAATTCTTCCTCTTATATTAAGGGTTTCTTGATCATTCCTTACTAAAGTGACCTACTCGTCACCTGAATTCCTACAACAGTTACGTAGCTGTTCAAATGGGTGCTTACTTTTTATCACCTTTACTTATGGTTTCTCTTGGTAGGTGTTAGTGCCTGGTCCCCTCAGCTAGAGAATGTGCACTAAAGGTCAAGGTCACAACACAATTGTTGCTATTGTGTCATTTGATTAAAAGTTCTCTGATTCCTTTGTCTTTATTGGCTCCGTAGTAAATATTGGCTGATTGATAAACTTGAAACTCACCTGTGATCCTTGAGTATACTTATTTCTGATCCTGGTAACCTATTGCTTAAATCTTAGAAAAGTACAAAAAAAAAAAAAAACAAAAAAAAAACCACACCATCAAAATCAGTCCATAAACTAAACACACCTTATGAGAGGGATTTGGAGTGTGTAATGAATTTAATGCTCCAACAACACAAAAAAATTAATTCTGTTTCGTGTTTAACATTGTGATTCTTCACTAGAGCATTGGCACATTCCCTTTTATGATTCAAATCTCTTGTGGTTTCACTGTTCCTTAGCACAGATTACTTGAATTTGTCATAGTCTCTTAACTGAGTTTGGAGAACCAGAACTTAGATTGTGGTTCCCATACCTTGATCACTTACTAGGTCCAGAGGCTTTTAAGGCTAAGTCAGACAGAGTAATGATTTACATGACTGTATTTCTTGACAAGGCAAATGACGTCTACAGAAAGATGAAAAAAAGTTAAAAAATTTTTTTTAATGAGTTGCTCCCAATGGAAATGGTGATTTTCCATGGCATTGGGTTTTATGTCACACAATGACCTTTGCACTTTTAAACTCATTGCCACAATGTGATGACTCTTTGTGAAATGTTTTAACAGTTTCTTGGCATGTGATACACCCCTGCACTTGTCTGGGTGAACTTGAAAATCGTGTACTTAAAAGAAATATTGCACTGTGAGAAAAGGGGAACCTACAGGGGTGCTGTGTGATGGCCTGGAGTGGTGGGATGGGGTGGGACATACATATGACTAATCTGGAATCATAGATATCTGTAAACAACAAAACTCTGTAAAGTGAAAAAGTAAAATAAAAATTAAAAAAAAAAAAAACCCAAAACTACAAGGAGATACCAACTCACAGTGGTCAGAATGGCTAGTATCAAAAAATCCACAAACAAGTGCTGAAGAGGGTGTGGAGAGAAGGGAACCCTTCTGCACTGTTGGTGAGAATGTATTTTGGTACACTCACTATGGAGAACTATATGGAGGATCCTTAAAAAATGAAACATAGAGCTACCATATGACCCTGCAATCCCACTCCTGGGCATATGTCCAGAGGAAAACATGACCCAAAGAGGTACATGCATCCCAGCATTCATTGCAGCACTGTTACAGTGGCCAAAACATGGAAACTCCCTAAATATCCATCAATAGAAGAATGGATCAAAATGTGGTATATATATACAATGGAACGTTAACCATTATAACGAATTAAAACGAATGAAAGAAGGTCATTTGCAGCAATATGTCTGGACTTAACAGTGTCATACTGAGTGAAGTAAGTCAGACAGAGAAGGAGAAATATCATATGGCATTCCTTTTATGCGGATTCTAAAAAAAAGAAATGATGCAAATGAACTTATTTACAAAACAGAGACTCACAGACTAAGAAAATGAACTCATGGTTGCAGGGTGGAGGAGATGGTTAGGAACTTTGAAAAAATCATGTACATATTGCACGTCTGAAATGGATAACCAACAAAAATCTATTTTTGCCCATGGAACTCTGCTCAATGTTATATACTATCCTGGATGAGAGTGAGGGATTGGAGAAGAATGGATACATGTAGATGTATGGCTAAGCCCCTTCGCTGTTCACCTGAAACCGTCACAAAATTGTTAATTTCTTATGCCCCAATACAAATGTTTTTGGTTTTAGAAAGATTAAAATAAAAAAAGAAAAATATTTGTAAACACTTCAACATTTAACATCAATTGGTGCATACTGAATAATTATTTAAAGCACCTAAATTTTGTAAATCCAATCCCAAATCTTTCTGGGGAGATCGTTAACTCAGTCTCTTTGGGAGTCATAATAAGGAACAAGAAGATACTTTCAAATAGACAAGTGGATTTTCCCAGGGAGCCTTTAGTCTCATTAACTTTTTGTCTCTTAATGAGCACAAAAAAGCCCTTGAGTCGTTCCCCATTTTTTGAATGGGGTATTTTATAAAATAAAATAAAAGTTCAAGGATTGAAATCCTTTTCATTCCCTTTAAATATGAATAAACTGAATTATATATTATTATAATAAGCTGTATTATAACACTGAACACTTGTCCCCATTCTGTCTATTTACATGCAGTTAAGCAAGAAATGTGTGTTATATATTTTTAAATTAGGATACAGCAGCAATGAATGATCTGCAAGTGCTGGCTCCAATATCTTGCAAGATTTTTGTGGGGGAAAGAGATATTTATGCCATCTCCTTAAATGGGGCTTCCCCTAGTGGCACAGACAGTAAAGAATCGGCCTGCAATGGGGGAGACCAGGGTTTGATCCCTGGGTCTGGAAGATCTGTTGGAGTAAGCGAATGGATACTCACTCTGGTATTCTTGTTTGGAGAATTCCATGGACAGAGAAGCCTGGAGGGCTGCAGTCCATGGGGTCGCAAAGACTCAGCTCTGCACATGGGTCAGTAGTCAGACCCATGAGTAGCAGAGAGTCAGATGCGACTTACAAACACTTTCACTTTTCAAGGATTAAGGAAGCAACCTCGAAGGAATCATTAAATAAATGCTGAATAAGAAGTTCACACCTGGACCATTATTGACCATATGTTTGCCATTCCTACTATCATATTTCTGGAATCTAAAAATAATTTAAATATTTTATAAAACAAAATTACTAAGCCTTGTCAGTTTTTAACTCAACCATCATAGGATTTCCTGAGAGATAGTATGGTGTAATAAAATCAGACTGGGATTCGGTTCTGGCTGCTGTTTGCTAGCTATGTCATTTTAGACGAGCCCCAATACAAATGTTTTTGGTTTTAAAAATTAAAATAAAAAGAAATATTTGTAAACACTTCAACATTTAACATCAATTGGTGCATACTGAATAATTATTTAAAGCACCTAAATTTTGTAAATCCAATCCCAAATCTTTCTGGGGAGATCGTTAACTCAGTCTCTTTGGGAGTCATAATAAGGAACAAGAAGATACTTTCAAATAGACAAGTGGATTTTCCCAGGGAGCCTTTAGTCTCATTAACTTTTTGTCTCTTAATGAGCACAAAAAAGCCCTTGAGTCGTTCCCCATTTTTTGAATGGGGTATTTTATAAAATAAAATAAAAGTTCAAGGATTGAAATCCTTTTCATTCCCTTTAAATATGAATAAACTGAATTATATATTATTATAATAAGCTGTATTATAACACTGAACACTTGTCCCCATTCTGTCTATTTACATGCAGTTAAGCAAGAAATGTGTGTTATATATTTTTAAATTAGGATACAGCAGCAATGAATGATCTGCAAGTGCTGGCTCCAATATCTTGCAAGATTTTTGTGGGGGAAAGAGATATTTATGCCATCTCCTTAAATGGGGCTTCCCCTAGTGGCACAGACAGTAAAGAATCGGCCTGCAATGGGGGAGACCAGGGTTTGATCCCTGGGTCTGGAAGATCTGTTGGAGTAAGCGAATGGATACTCACTCTGGTATTCTTGTTTGGAGAATTCCATGGACAGAGAAGCCTGGAGGGCTGCAGTCCATGGGGTCGCAAAGACTCAGCTCTGCACATGGGTCAGTAGTCAGACCCATGAGTAGCAGAGAGTCAGATGCGACTTACAAACACTTTCACTTTTTCAAGGATTAAGGAAGCAACCTCGAAGGAATCATTAAATAAATGCTGAATAAGAAGTTCACACCTGGACCATTATTGACCATATGTTTGCCATTCCTACTATCATATTTCTGGAATCTAAAAATAATTTAAATATTTTATAAAACAAAATTACTAAGCCTTGTCAGTTTTTAACTCAACCATCATAGGATTTCCTGAGAGATAGTATGGTGTAATAAAATCAGACTGGGATTCGGTTCTGGCTGCTGTTTGCTAGCTATGTCATTTTAGACGAGTCACTTGTTTTCTCTGAATCATCTAGTTTTCACACAGACTGGGTGTGAGGATCAAGTGAAATAATGCATGTGTAAGGAATAAATTTCTCTTCTTGTTGGCTGGGAAGAAGAGCTGTATGTACACTACTGGCTATTTCAGAATAAAGTTGCATAATGCATCCTTGTGCTGCTGGATGATGATGAAAAGAAATGAAGCAGCTCTAGAAAATAGGAGTCCAAGGAAATAGAACTGGGCTCAGCGTGATAAATATTTTGCAACAAAATGAAATAATCGACAAAGAATTAATTTCAAAAATATACAAGCAGTTCAGACAACTCAACACCGAAAAAACAAACAATCCAATCAAAAAATGGGGAAAAAACTTAAACAGACACCTCTCCAAAGAAGACTTACATATGACCAAAAAACACATGAAAAGATGCTCAACTTCACTTTTTATTAGAAAAATGCAAAATCAGAAAACTACAATGAGGTATCACCTCACACCAGTCAGAATGGCCATCGTCAAAAAATCTGCAGATAATAAATGCTGGAGAGGGTGCGGAGAAAAGGGAACACTCTTACATTGCTGGTGGGAATGCAAATTGATACAACCACTATGGAAGACAGTATGGAGATTTCACAAAAAGCTAAAATTAGAAGCACCATATGACCCAGCAATCCCACTATTAGGCTCATACCCTGATGAAATCAAAATTGGAAGAGATACCTGTACCCCAATATTCATTGCAGAACTCTACACAATAGTTAGAACAAAGACTCAGCTCTGCACATGGGTCAGTAGTCAGACCCATGAGTAGCAGAGAGTCAGATGCGACTTACAAACACTTTCACTTTTCAAGGATTAAGGAAGCAACCTCGAAGGAATCATTAAATAAATGCTGAATAAGAACTTCACACCTGGACCATTATTGACCATATGTTTGCCATTCCTACTATCATATTTCTGGAATCTAAAAATAATTTAAATATTTTATAAAACAAAATTACTAAGCCTTGTCAGTTTTTAACTCAACCATCATAGGATTTCCTGAGAGATAGTATGGTGTAATAAAATCAGACTGGGATTCGGTTCTGGCTGCTGTTTGCTAGCTATGTCATTTTAGACGAGTCACTTGTTTTCTCTGAATCATCTAGTTTTCACACAGACTGGGTGTGAGGATCAAGTGAAATAATGCATGTGTAAGGAATAAATTTCTCTTCTTGTTGGCTGGGAAGAAGAGCTGTATGTACACTACTGGCTATTTCAGAATAAAGTTGCATAATGCATCCTTGTGCTGCTGGATGATGATGAAAAGAAATGAAGCAGCTCTAGAAAATAGGAGTCCAAGGAAATAGAACTGGGCTCAGCGTGATAAATATTTTGCAACAAAATGAAATAATCGACAAAGAATTAATTTCAAAAATATACAAGCAGTTCAGACAACTCAACACCGAAAAAACAAACAATCCAATCAAAAAATGGGGAAAAAACTTAAACAGACACCTCTCCAAAGAAGACTTACATATGACCAAAAAACACATGAAAAGATGCTCAACTTCACTTTTTATTAGAAAAATGCAAAATCAGAAAACTACAATGAGGTATCACCTCACACCAGTCAGAATGGCCATCGTCAAAAAATCTGCAGATAATAAATGCTGGAGAGGGTGCGGAGAAAAGGGAACACTCTTACATTGCTGGTGGGAATGCAAATTGATACAACCACTATGGAAGACAGTATGGAGATTTCACAAAAAGCTAAAATTAGAAGCACCATATGACCCAGCAATCCCACTATTAGGCTCATACCCTGATGAAATCAAAATTGGAAGAGATACCTGTACCCCAATATTCATTGCAGAACTCTACACAATAGTTAGAACATGGAAGCAATCTTGATGTCCACTGAAAAACGAATGGATAAAGAAGCTCTGGTACATATATATAATGAAGTACTTCTCAGCTGCAAAAAAAAAAAAAAATGCAGAAGATTCAGTTCTAATGAGAGGGATGAATCTCAAACCTATCATAAAAAGTGAAGTAAGTCAAAAAGAGAAGGATATGTATAGTATACTAACACATATGTATAGAATCTAGTAAGATCATACTGATAAATACACAGAGCATTGATGGAAAAACAGTCATAGAGAACAAACTTATGGACATTGGGGAGAGGGAAGAGTGGGAGAGACATGAAAAGAGTAATAGAGTTACTCTGAAGCACATTCAGAGAAGAGTTCATGGAAATAGTGGCTTTCTGGATAACAGCATTTCTAACAGTGCTAAAATGCTTGCCACCTAAAGACCGACCATTAGAAAGACTGACTTCCCTGAAACTGATCTCCAGGAGGATTTTGTGTGACCCCAAATTTCCGTTGATTAGATACCGAGAAGAAGTGAAATGAGCAGAAAGTATGTATTCCTATTTTAAAGTGTAGCTGAGAAACTAGGAATAAGAAATGAAGACTTGTTTCAACTAACTGCTTTAGAGTTGAGGAAACCAAGCAGATAATCTTGTCTAATTCTCAATTTTATAGAGAATGAAATGGAAGTTCCCAGAGAGATTGACTTGCCTGCTTGGTGAGTTTGTGTTCTGCTTGGTTCAGTGTAGACCTGTTGCTCTAGCTTAATTTTTTGTAGCACTTTCATTTCATACTCAAAAGTATCCCATGGGAACAATAAATTACATGGCCGCCATCAGTGCTGGCCTCAGAATAGCAGGGCAAAGATTGTTCTCCAAATCTTGATTCCTAGTCTGCTGTCCCTGTAGTTACCTTCTACTGTCTTTCCTTGAGTGAGTTGGATCACATTATATTTTTCAAAGAAGAATCCAATTATTTTGCTCAGGTGAATCCAGAGACATTCAGAGATGTGTGTTTAGAACTTTAAAAGGGGGCTTCCCCTGGTGGTCCAGTGGGTAAGGACACCGCCTTGCAGTGCAAGGGGTGCCGGTTTGAGCCCTGGCCTGGGAAGATCCCACGTGCCGCGGAGCGGCTGGACTGATGTGTCCAACTACCGAGCCGGAGCTCTGGAGCGCATGCGCCCAGAGCCGGTGCTCTGCAATGACAGATGCCCCCGCGATGGGAGGCCCACAGGAGCCAAAGAACAAAGACAAATGAAAATAGAGAAATGAAAGACCAATAGAAGTGGCCCGCCCGCTCCCTTCCCTCCCCAACCCAACCCCCGCCCAAAGTAAATAAATAAATAATTAAAAAAAAAAAAAAAAAAAAAAAGAACTTTAAAAGGACCAGGAAAGGTATTATGAACGCTAAGAGAGTCGGAGTTAGAAATTCACTAGAGAAGAATTTATGGCAAGTTTAGTCAAATATCACAATGGGTATCCATTCAGTCAGGAAATAGTTAAGTCCCTATGTGTCTAGTAAACTATGTGAGAGCTCACCCTCAGTGTTTAAAGCAACCTTTTCCCATTTTTTTTTTTTTTTGTCAAGAAAACAATACTAAGCACTTTTTAAATGCAGGGCACTATGAAAGAATCAAAGAAGTGGCAATAGATGAGAGAATGTCAACAGCTTTAAGAGGTATAATCAGCGCTCTCTAACCTGCAAATTTTCATTTACTCAGGTAGTGTTATGTTAATGTAGTGGTCAACCTTTGCAGTGTGACTACCACTTGTACCCTTGACAGTTCAAGATGACATGGTGACCAGGTGTCAGTGATCTGGAAGCTATTTTAAGTATTTGGTATGGTGGCAGCTGGGAGGAGGGTAGTAAGAAGAGAAGGGAAAGAATTTCCCAGCACCCCTCAAACCACACCATCTAATTTGTTTCCTACATGAGCCCAGACCACAAGGTCAAGCGGCACAGCCCATGTACTGAACAAAGAGCCTTGTGTGCTCCCTCCATGGGCTGAGGTGCCAGTGACTTATCCTTGAGAGGTCAGAAGCACGTCAGAAAACCTCCCACCGCTGAAGTTGAATAAAAGGGCTGTAAAACATGAGAACACAAAACATAATACCTTAATGGTTTTGGCCCTGCCCTGGTTTGCAAAGACCTATCTTCTTACTTGGTCAATGATCTAACAACAGATGTACTGTTGGCAATATGGGAGTATAATCTGAACATCTAAATAACATTGCTTGGAGAAATTCAGAATGGGGGCCAAATATTAATATATTTGAGAATCAGCACTCCAAAAGTTCACTTCCTCCCCTTGTCTACTGTCTTTGGGGTAGTGTAGTCATTAGCAGCTAATGGCCTGGAAGAAGCAGGAGATAGGGTGGAGGTAAGGTCACACATGATGGTCTGTGGCAGTTAACAAGGATGCTTTCTTAAGTTGCTTCCTCTGTCACTTGGCATGATATATTTTATGAGTTTGAGTCAAATCCATTCAAATAGAGATTCCCAACCTGGCACCATGCAAACTCCCCAGAGCTAGAAACCTGTAGGAATCATCTCTCAATTTCCAGAACCTTACTGTCTAGTATAAGTGGTTCTTCTTCCTTTAAAAAGTACCTTCTATCAAAGATATCTTGGAAAATTTTATCCCACAAATACTATGAAAAACTTTGGGTTCTTATCAGTTGAACCAAGAGTTAATTTGTATATCAAAGATACAAATTGAAATAATTAATATATGATACCATAAAACTCCATTTACTTGTGATATTTGAAATTCTTTTAAAAAGTTAATATTGTGTGTATGTGCACACACTTTTTACATCTTCAGATACAAATAGAGATACTAGAAGCCTGGAAAAATCCTGAATTAAATGGGAATCCTTGTTAGTAACCTCCTGTTCCAGCAATCATGTGAAATGTAAGTCTCTCATTGGCATCCACTCTTACTTATAAATAAAAATATTTATCATTGATCATGCATATAACTGAAAGGATGAACATCAAAGGTTCCTCCTTTCTTGTCTATATGTAGATAAATTCAGGTATAGTCCTATAAATTATGGAAGAAAACAATAATGAAATAGCTTGCCATCTTAGAAATCTGGAAAACAGATGAGCTCCCTGGACTTATCCTTGAGAGGTCAGAAGCACGTCAGAAAACCTCCCACCGCTGAAGTTGAATAAAAGGGCTGTAAAACATGAGAACACAAAACATAATACCTTAATGGTTTTGGCCCTGCCCTGGTTTGCAAAGACCTATCTTCTTACTTGGTCAATGATCTAACAACAGATGTACTGTTGGCAATATGGGAGTATAATCTGAACATCTAAATAACATTGCTTGGAGAAATTCAGAATGGGGGCCAAATATTAATATATTTGAGAATCAGCACTCCAAAAGTTCACTTCCTCCCCTTGTCTACTGTCTTTGGGGTAGTGTAGTCATTAGCAGCTAATGGCCTGGAAGAAGCAGGAGATAGGGTGGAG
Organism: Tragulus kanchil; assembly: GCA_022376925.1. Lineage (NCBI taxonomy): Eukaryota > Metazoa > Chordata > Mammalia > Artiodactyla > Tragulidae > Tragulus > Tragulus kanchil. The sequence continues at coordinate 108,283,457 of JAIOJX010000029.1, read as the reverse complement.
GTAAGGTCACACATGATGGTCTGTGGCAGTTAACAAGGATGCTTTCTTAAGTTGCTTCCTCTGTCACTTGGCATGATATATTTTATGAGTTTGAGTCAAATCCATTCAAATAGAGATTCCCAACCTGGCACCATGCAAACTCCCCAGAGCTAGAAACCTGTAGGAATCATCTCTCAATTTCCAGAACCTTACTGTCTAGTATAAGTGGTTCTTCTTCCTTTAAAAAGTACCTTCTATCAAAGATATCTTGGAAAATTTTATCCCACAAATACTATGAAAAACTTTGGGTTCTTATCAGTTGAACCAAGAGTTAATTTGTATATCAAAGATACAAATTGAAATAATTAATATATGATACCATAAAACTCCATTTACTTGTGATATTTGAAATTCTTTTAAAAAGTTAATATTGTGTGTATGTGCACACACTTTTTACATCTTCAGATACAAATAGAGATACTAGAAGCCTGGAAAAATCCTGAATTAAATGGGAATCCTTGTTAGTAACCTCCTGTTCCAGCAATCATGTGAAATGTAAGTCTCTCATTGGCATCCACTCTTACTTATAAATAAAAATATTTATCATTGATCATGCATATAACTGAAAGGATGAACATCAAAGGTTCCTCCTTTCTTGTCTATATGTAGATAAATTCAGGTATAGTCCTATAAATTATGGAAGAAAACAATAATGAAATAGCTTGCCATCTTAGAAATCTGGAAAACAGATGAGCTCCCTGGACTGAAAAAAACATGCAAGTATGTAGTCATATGCCTTTCCATCGGAATTGTTCATAAAAAACAAAAAATAAAACAATATAAAACCTAGCACACTGATACAAAACTTTATAAAGTGCAACATGAGCTAATATATAGGGAAAGAAACAAGATTAATGGTTGCCTGAGGAGGGATTGGAGGTGGGACGTGTAGACGGGAAGGATTTTGCAAGGACACATGAAAGTCTTAAAGGATGATGGATATATTTATTATTTTGATTGTGGGGATGATTTCATGGGTGTGGGTGTATTTTGTGCCTTATCACATTATGGCCTTCAAATGTGTGGCTCATTGTATCAATGATATCTTTAAGAAATAAAACTAGCACATAAGAAATTCTTACAATTTCAAGGCATTTTTAGTGTGGCTCTATAATTCCCATTAAGGATTTAATGTCTAGTAGAATGACTGGAGTTACAGGTATAGCTATGAAAGAAAGGCACGTGTCATAATTATCTCAGTTGCTAAAGCTTCAAGTCTCAGTACAGGTCTTGGGTCATAATAAGGTGCATGGTATATTTTGACTGAATAGACAAACAGAAGCAATATAATCCCAAAGTATGCAGAAAAGAAAGATATACTGGTTAGGATAGCATAGTATATCAATTATATTTGGCTGTTAGTAACAGAATCCCAGTTCTAGAGGATAAATCAAAGAAGTATTTATTCTTTCTTGCAATAGTGGTTGAGAGATAGGCAATCCCCAGGGCTTGTTTGGTGGCTCTTCAATAGCACTAGAACTGAAGATTCTATTTTTCTGCTTCACAACACACAGCTTTCATCTTCAAGGACAATAATTTTCCCAGATGGCAGAGGAAATTCTAGCCATTATTACTGAATTCTAGAAACAAGAAGGGAGATGATAGTTCTTCTTTGCTTAAAATTTTCCTTGTGTCTTTCTCTGAAGACTCATCCAACACTTTTGTATATTTCATCAGTCATTTTGAATATCAAGGGGGGCTACAGAGAGTAGGCTGTATGTCAGATGCTAATGTCTGAAGGTAAAATCAGGTTTTGAATCACAATGAAGAAGGAGAGAATGAACACTGGGTGGCAACCAGGTGTCCCGATCATATTGGGCCTCAGTGTTTCTTTTTATGATTATCATTCCTCTTATTCTTGGGACCAAAGTTGTGTAGTAATTAGGGTTTATGGAGTGCACTTCTAGATGTGGTCTTTTAACCACTTAGGTCTTCTATTTCACAATAAACATTTGGCAGAAATCAAGCAGATAGAAAAGGAAATGACTACACCTAGGGGAAACTAAACACTGAATAGAACAACACTGAAACCAACAATTCTCCACCATAGGTCAAAGGGCATTATAATAAAAAGATTCTCCACATTCGTTTATTTTTGTCATATTGCATATTTCTTAAGACAAATGGGTTATTGCCTAGGGCTAAGAAATCTTTTGCTAATAGGGATTTTTTTGTCACAATAATGTTTGCTGTGATGAAATTTGACCTATATTATATTTCTTTATGTCTGTTGTCTAATTTCCCTCAGGGCTGTAGTTTTCAAAATTTTTTTTAGATTGAGAAATACTTTGTTGGAACAAAACCTTGCAGAAGCATACAAATAAAGCAGATAAAACTGATGTGGCTCTAGGTTAAGGATTATGAGTAGAAATAACTTACAAGCCCCATAAGCTCACCCAGCTTTCCATCTCCACCCTCAATTTTAAAGCACACATAACATGTTAAGGATATGGTTTAAGACGTAGTCAATGATTTTAGTAAGATTTAAAACTATCCAGTCAAGAATAAGTAAAAGACCTGGAAAATGTTCTCTTCCATCAGCTCTATGAGATGACCATTTAAATCTTCCAATTTGTATATGAGTTAAGAATTTGAGAATGAGTAACAACTGCTGTTCTTAAATTGTTTCTTGACTTGTAAGTTAATCACAGTTGAGATTCTACTGTTGTAAAATCTTATTATGGCATGGAAATATAATTCTTCACTACACTATTAGAATCCACAAACATCCATTCGAATGGGGGAGCAATTGCTATGCTTATCACTCATTTAAGAGAGTTTTTCAGAAAATGGATGGTTCTGCTGTTGCTTTGTGTTTTGCGTATCATATCTATATTAAGCACTATGGAATTCATTAAAAAGCCTAAATTTCTTTCATTAACAGGAAACATTTTTAGAGAAAAATACACATATTTGGAAATAAGGTCATCAGAGAAACCACCATTTTTATTATTGTGAAGTAACTTTTAAGAAAAAAAGCTTTGGGCACAGGAAGTTTTAGGGGTCAATCTGGCTTTTTGTAAAAAACCAAAGAAGGGCTTTTAGTTTTAACAAAAAAGGAAAGAGCAAAGTTGCTGCTTATAAAACTGTTTTATATTCAAGCCAATTATCAAATTTGCCTTATGAGATGCATTTATTATTATTTTTGATTAGTCGCTCAGCTGTGTCTGACTCTTTGCAACTCCAAGAACTGTAGCCTGGCAGAATCCTTTGTCCATGGGATTCTCCAGGCAAGAATATTGGAGTGGGTTGCCATTTCCTTCTCCAGGGAATCCTCCAGACCCAGGCATTGAACTCACCTCTCCTGCACTGGCAGGCAGATTCTTTACCACTGAGCTTCCAGGATATGCGTGCATTTACATTACTGTCCAAACTGGTGGTACTTAAAAGGGGAAGTGTTGCCTTCTCAGAAAGCATGTTAGAAATGTGTGTGGGTGGATTTGGATTGAGAAAGTGTTTGACATGTGCTATTGGCAGCAGCTGGGTGAGGATCAGGGGTGCTCTCATGCCCTGCAATGTGCTGGAGAGTCCTGCAGAATAAGCACTTGCCCATGACCTGCAGTACTTCTGAACATGTCACTAGACCCCTACTCTCTTATACATATTAAGTATAAAGTATATTTGCATGGTTTTAACACACACTGACACTAAAATCAGTGAAGGATTTCATTGTATCATATTTTGTTCAAAGCTTTATCAAGACTTGTTCATCATTTCAGAAAGTTGTGTCTTTGGCAGCAAAATCATTTATGATACATGCACCACCAGGAGCTCCATGTGTAGCATTCTTAGTGATGAATCAATGAATAGGTATAAGCACCTTCAGTGTACTTGTCTCTCAGTTTTATCAACTGAACTATAGAGAATTTTCTTACAAACTATTATACATTTATTTCTCCCTTACATTTAGTCAAGGATGCAAATAGCTCATATAGATTTCATTTCTGGATAGGAAAAGTGGTTATAAAAAGTAGATGTTGGTTCTAATAAAATTGAGGACTATTAGCCCAGGGCTTCTCAGCCTTGGCATCATGGATATTTTGGATCAGATTATTATTTGTTCTGAGGCTCTATCCTGTGTACTGTAGGATCCTTAGCAGCATTCTTGGTTTCCACTCACTGAGTGCTAGGAGCATTCTCCTGACATACACCCAAATTTCTCAAGACGGTGCCAAATACTTCCCAGAGGACAGAAGCCATCCCTAGCTGTGAAATAGTGAAATACTGCATCAGCGTAAGCTATAAAAGTTTTATAATTGATCTTATTATTATTTTTGATTAGTCGCTCAGTGCATTATGCTCAGAATCCTTTGTCCATGAGATTCTCCAGGCAAGAATATTGGAGTGGGTTGCCATTTCCTTCTCCAGGGAATCCTCCAGACCCAGGCATTGAACTCACCTCTCCTGCACTGGCAGGCAGATTCTTTACCACTGAGCTTCCAGGATATGCGTGCATTTACATTACTGTCCAAACTGGTGGTACTTAAAAGGGGAAGTGTTGCCTTCTCAGAAAGCATGTTAGAAATGTGTGTGGGTGGATTTGGATTGAGAAAGTGTTTGACATGTGCTATTGGCAGCAGCTGGGTGAGGATCAGGGGTGCTCTCATGCCCTGCAATGTGCTGGAGAGTCCTGCAGAATAAGCACTTGCCCATGACCTGCAGTACTTCTGAACATGTCACTAGACCCCTACTCTCTTATACATATTAAGTATAAAGTATATTTGCATGGTTTTAACACACACTGACACTAAAATCAGTGAAGGATTTCATTGTATCATATTTTGTTCAAAGCTTTATCAAGACTTGTTCATCATTTCAGAAAGTTGTGTCTTTGGCAGCAAAATCATTTATGATACATGCACCACCAGGAGCTCCATGTGTAGCATTCTTAGTGATGAATCAATGAATAGGTATAAGCACCTTCAGTGTACTTGTCTCTCAGTTTTATCAACTGAACTATAGAGAATTTTCTTACAAACTATTATACATTTATTTCTCCCTTACATTTAGTCAAGGATGCAAATAGCTCATATAGATTTCATTTCTGGATAGGAAAAGTGGTTATAAAAAGTAGATGTTGGTTCTAATAAAATTGAGGACTATTAGCCCAGGGCTTCTCAGCCTTGGCATCATGGATATTTTGGATCAGATTATTATTTGTTCTGAGGCTCTATCCTGTGTACTGTAGGATCCTTAGCAGCATTCTTGGTTTCCACTCACTGAGTGCTAGGAGCATTCTCCTGACATACACCCAAATTTCTCAAGACGGTGCCAAATACTTCCCAGAGGACAGAAGCCATCCCTAGCTGTGAAATAGTGAACTACTGCATCAGCGTAAGCTATAAAAGTTTTATAATTGTCACACATTCTCCCTTTTCTAGCTCACTATTGTTTATTTTTATTGAATTTTTCCTAACGGTTATCTTGCATTTTTTTAAATATATATTTTTTTTTGATTGATGACATATAGTTGATTTGGGCTTCCCAGGTGGTGCTAGTGGTAAAGAACCTGCCTGCCGATGTAGGAGATATGAGAGACAGGGGTTTGATTCCTGGGTTGGGAGGATCCCCTGGAAAAGGGCATGGTAACTCCCTGCAGTATTCTTGCCTGGAGAATTCTATGGAGAAGCCTGGTGGGCTATAGTCTATAGGGTCGCAAAGAGTTGAACACGACTGAAGAGACTTGGCACATAGCTGATTGACAACGCTGCATTCGTTTCTGATGTACAACAGAGTGATTCAAAAATATATCTAATATGTATTCTTTTTTGAATTCCTTTCCAAGTTTACTACAAGATATCTGAATATGGTTCCTGCACTATATAGTAAGATCTTATTGTTTATCTGTTTTATATATAGTAATTTGCTTCTACTAATTCCAAACTCTTAGTTTATCCCTCCCCACCTTTCCTTCCTTTTTCTCTTTGGTAGTCATAAGCTTGTTTCTTTATGTCTGTGAGTCTCTTTCTGTTTCGTGGGATGGTTAGATAGCATCACCGATGCAGTGGGCATGACTTTGGGCAAACTTTGAGAGATAATGAAGGACAGGGAAGCCCAGTGTGATTTAGTCTATGAGGTCACAAGGAGTCTGACCCAACTTAGCAACTGAACAACAACAATTAATACATAATTTCATTTGTATTATTTTTAGATTCCACATGTAAGTGATATCATATGAAATTTGTCTTTGTGTGATTTACTTCACTTAGTATGGTAATCTCTAGGTCCAACCATGTTGTTGCCCAAGGCAATATTAATTCTTAAAATGGCTGAGTAGTATTCCATTGCATGCATATATGCCACATCTTCTCTATGTGTTCATCTATGCATGGTCACATAGGTTGCTTTCATGTCTTGGCTATTGTGAATAGTACTACGGTGAACTGAGAGTGCATGTACCATTACTTATTGATGAATAGCTTCCTTATGTTCTTTAAAACAGTTGTGTATGGTTTTTCAGTGCAGATCATGTCCCAGTTTCCTTCAGCAATTTGTCATGAGTATGATAGCTATTGCTTCTTTTTAAGCTTTTGGATTTTTGCTTCTGTTTTAGGAGGAAGGAAACTGAATTTGGAAAGGCTGTGTTTTATCTCAGTGTTGCCATAGTCTATTTGTGTGATCTTGGGCAAATCATTTCACCCTCTGTGTCTCAACTTCATCTATAAAATGAAGGATTGGGCTAGAAAATCAGTTTCCTTCATCTTTCAAACCCTTTGATTAATTTTTCTCTGACTCATCTCTTTTAAAAACCTGTTTAACTGTTGGCACTTCTGCATGTGATTTGGCAGAAGACATCCCAAACATGCTGAGAAAGAATGAGTTTAAAAACAGTGATAGTTGTGAAAATATTATCACTGAGAATTTAAAAATAGTCCAACAGAACTTATAAAATAGATTAATTGCAGCTTAACAAAATCTAAATTTTTAAAAAATCTTTTTACATATCCTTGCTCTGAAGGAGAACAGAAAGACTCAGTAGGATATTAACAAACACATATACTTAGACCTTCTGAGGAAGCAAGGAGTCAGTAATTTGACCCACGATCTAGACTAACGAGGACAAAAAACCTTTGAGTCTTTTGAAGACTCAAAATGACACATATCTATATTGATGACACTTTCTCTAAAAGACCAAGCTATATGGATGGCAAGTGTAAAAGTCACCAAATCATATACTCTTTCTCCCAAATGAATAAATACTTGGATATTTGGAGAAAGAGGGAACATAACAATTAATTGGCTGAGTTTTCACCTTTTTTTTTTTGCTATTGGCTTGGACAGGAGAAGGATTGAATTCACTTTATAGTGTTGGTAACAAACACCTCTACATGTGAGTTCTCAGTTATGAATATTCCCTATTTCTCTTCTCTTGTTATGTTAAAAAGGCTCCAACAGCATTCTAGTAGCCAATAGTGATGTTAGCCCAGAACTGAATGCCAAATTGAAAAGACATAACAATCCCATTGAAAGGGAAGGAAATTTACTGAACACCCACATACTTATTGATGAATAGCTTCCTTATGTTCTTTAAAACAGTTGTGTATGGTTTTTCAGTGCAGATCATGTCCCAGTTTCCTTCAGCAATTTGTCATGAGTATGATAGCTATTGCTTCTTTTTAAGCTTTTGGATTTTTGCTTCTGTTTTAGGAGGAAGGAAACTGAATTTGGAAAGGCTGTGTTTTATCTCAGTGTTGCCATAGTCTATTTGTGTGATCTTGGGCAAATCATTTCACCCCTCTGTGTCTCAACTTCATCTATAAAATGAAGGATTGGGCTAGAAAATCAGTTTCCTTCATCTTTCAAACCCTTTGATTAATTTTTCTCTGACTCATCTCTTTTAAAAACCTGTTTAACTGTTGGCACTTCTGCATGTGATTTGGCAGAAGACATCCCAAACATGCTGAGAAAGAATGAGTTTAAAAACAGTGATAGTTGTGAAAAATATTATCACTGAGAATTTAAAAATAGTCCAACAGAACTTATAAAAATAGATTAATTGCAGCTTAACAAAATCTAAATTTTTAAAAAATCTTTTTACATATCCTTGCTCTGAAGGAGAACAGAAAGACTCAGTAGGATATTAACAAACACATATACTTAGACCTTCTGAGGAAGCAAGGAGTCAGTAATTTGACCCACGATCTAGACTAACGAGGACAAAAAACCTTTGAGTCTTTTGAAGACTCAAAATGACACATATCTATATTGATGACACTTTCTCTAAAAGACCAAGCTATATGGATGGCAAGTGTAAAAGTCACCAAATCATATACTCTTTCTCCCAAATGAATAAATACTTGGATATTTGGAGAAAGAGGGAACATAACAATTAATTGGCTGAGTTTTCACCTTTTTTTTTTTGCTATTGGCTTGGACAGGAGAAGGATTGAATTCACTTTATAGTGTTGGTAACAAACACCTCTACATGTGAGTTCTCAGTTATGAATATTCCCTATTTCTCTTCTCTTGTTATGTTAAAAAGGCTCCAACAGCATTCTAGTAGCCAATAGTGATGTTAGCCCAGAACTGAATGCCAAATTGAAAAGACATAACAATCCCATTGAAAGGGAAGGAAATTTACTGAACACCCACAATTTGCTAGACACACATGACTTCTGATTCTCAGAATGACCTATGACACAAGCATTGCAATTCCTATTTACTTATGAAGAAACCAAGTCTTCGAGATGACCTCTCCAAGATCACTTACTTACAAAAGGGAGTCTGAGTCCTTCTGATTCAAATATCCCCACTCTTTTCACTGAACTGCAAAGATAGCCTTATGTTAGCTGAAGGTGGTTACCAAGGTTAGTATGACTGGGTTTCCCAAATGCCACCTCCAGTTGAGGCATAGTTAAAGGGAAACTCTGTAAAGTTTGTGTAGCTTGTGCTGGATTCTCCTCTGCATTCTCCTTTTTTCTTCAGTCTTGAAGGTCCACTAGGCTGCCCTCTGGATGCCCATGGGCTTCAACAGCACCCCATTGGTCAGGGAATCATCTCAGCATTCTTGCAGCATCCTCCTCCTGTCAAATATTACCATCCCAAACCTATTTCCTTAGACTCTGCTGTCTGCCAGATGGTGTTATATGAGGCTGTGGCTTTGCAGACACTACCTGCTACTGGATTAATTGTCTAGCCTTCCAGGAATCTTAATCAAGATACAAACCTATCTATGATCTTTCAAGAGAGTTTAGAGTGTTGCTGCCAATGTCAGTTTACAGTGTTGTTGCCAATGTCAGGATCTTGGTGACTAAGCAGACTGAGAACCTCTCTGCCAGGGGTCATCAACATTTTTATGGAGATCAAAGCCCTAAACTCAAATGGTAAAACACTCAGGCATTTAAAGCCAGTGCATTTTAGTAGGGGTAATAAAGGGACAACTGTGCCTTTTTTCTGGGGTCTCTTAAAATAAATCCGGCACAAGACCAAAGTCTTCTTTATGATGGATCAAATTTTGATTAAGGCAGTAAATGCCCAAGGAGCCTATGTCTAAGTTGGCTTAACTGAAAAAAAAAATAGTATTTCAATGAGCAAGAATTCCAACATGACATAAATAGCAGTTCACTATTGGCTTGGACAGGAGAAGGATTTTTTTGGAAAAGTTCTCAGTTATGAATATTCCCTATTTCTCTTCTCTTGTTATGTTAAAAAGGCTCCAACAGCATTCTAGTAGCCAATAGTGATGTTAGCCCAGAACTGAATGCCAAATTGAAAAGACATAACAATCCCATTGAAAGGGAAGGAAATTTACTGAACACCCACAATTTGCTAGACACACATGACTTCTGATTCTCAGAATGACCTATGACACAAGCATTGCAATTCCTATTTACTTATGAAGAAACCAAGTCTTCGAGATGACCTCTCCAAGATCACTTACTTACAAAAGGGAGTCTGAGTCCTTCTGATTCAAATATCCCCACTCTTTTCACTGAACTGCAAAGATAGCCTTATGTTAGCTGAAGGTGGTTACCAAGGTTAGTATGACTGGGTTTCCCAAATGCCACCTCCAGTTGAGGCATAGTTAAAGGGAAACTCTGTAAAGTTTGTGTAGCTTGTGCTGGATTCTCCTCTGCATTCTCCTTTTTTCTTCAGTCTTGAAGGTCCACTAGGCTGCCCTCTGGATGCCCATGGGCTTCAACAGCACCCCATTGGTCAGGGAATCATCTCAGCATTCTTGCAGCATCCTCCTCCTGTCAAATATTACCATCCCAAACCTATTTCCTTAGACTCTGCTGTCTGCCAGATGGTGTTATATGAGGCTGTGGCTTTGCAGACACTACCTGCTACTGGATTAATTGTCTAGCCTTCCAGGAATCTTAATCAAGATACAAACCTATCTATGATCTTTCAAGAGAGTTTAGAGTGTTGCTGCCAATGTCAGTTTACAGTGTTGTTGCCAATGTCAGGATCTTGGTGACTAAGCAGACTGAGAACCTCTCTGCCAGGGGTCATCAACATTTTTATGGAGATCAAAGCCCTAAACTCAAATGGTAAAACACTCAGGCATTTAAAGCCAGTGCATTTTAGTAGGGGTAATAAAGGGACAACTGTGCCTTTTTTCTGGGGTCTCTTAAAATAAATCCGGCACAAGACCAAAGTCTTCTTTATGATGGATCAAATTTTGATTAAGGCAGTAAATGCCCAAGGAGCCTATGTCTAAGTTGGCTTAACTGAAAAAAAAAATAGTATTTCAATGAGCAAGAATTCCAACATGACATAAATAGCAGTATCACAAGGAAGGCATAGTCTCTGATTCTGCATAACAGAGGTGTCAGTTATTCCACTGGGCACAATGAGCTTCTTTTCATTAGGCAAGGATTTAATACTGACTGAGCACTTGTGTCCAAGGTTGTAAGCTGGGATGAAGATAAAGGATCTTGTCAATGTCTAAAGGGCTTAAAATAAATTAATATATTTTATTTTTTTGTTGTTGTTCAGTCACTAATTGTGTCTGAATCTTGGAGACCCCATGAACTGTAGCCTACCAGGTTCCTCTATCGATGGGATTTCCCAAGCAAGAATCCTGGAGTGGGTTGCCATTTACTTCTCCAGGAGATCTTCCCAGATCATAAAGTCATGTAAAGTAATGCAAGGTTTGCAGCAAGACCTGTAATCAATATATATATATCATGTTCATTTAGCTGTGCTTATTTTTCAACAGATATTAATATTTATATGAGGGATGAATAGTATAAGCCCCTTGCTAGATACTGGGAGATACAATTGAGCTTCAGGTACAATCTAACCTGAAAGAACCAATTGTGTGATCAGGGACACAAGTACAAGTAGGATGATTCCACTCCAGTATGATCACTGTGGAGAAATCAGTCATCTGGACAAGATTTGACATGACAGCACGTAGATGGGGCAAGAAACCCTTGTCTTCAGGTAATAAGGAAAACACTCTGGGAGAGGCAGTGCCCAACCTGCAACCTAGATGAAGAGGAGTGAGCCGAAATGTGAGTAAGCTGGTGCAAGAAGGATGGAGGGAACAGCACATACAAGGCTCGGAGACGACAGAGAGGCTGACAAAGTATGAAACAGTTAATGATTTGGAATGGAAGGAATTTAGGCATGAACATAATGAAGGACACAGGTAAACAGGTAAAGAAAGACTGTTCCTGAAGATACTTGAAATCATACCATGGAGCAATAAAGGGACAACTGTGCCTTTTTCTGGGGTCTCTTAAAATAAATCCGCACAAGACCAAAGTCTTCTTTATGATGGATCAAATTTTGATTAAGGCAGTAAATGCCCAAGGAGCCTATGTCTAAGTTGGCTTAACTGAAAAAAAAAATAGTATTTCAATGAGCAAGAATTCCAACATGACATAAATAGCAGTATCACAAGGAAGGCATAGTCTCTGATTCTGCATAACAGAGGTGTCAGTTATTCCACTGGGCACAATGAGCTTCTTTTCATTAGGCAAGGATTTAATACTGACTGAGCACTTGTGTCCAAGGTTGTAAGCTGGGATGAAGATAAAGGATCTTGTCAATGTCTAAAGGGCTTAAAATAAATTAATATATTTTATTTTTTTGTTGTTGTTCAGTCACTAATTGTGTCTGAATCTTGGAGACCCCATGAACTGTAGCCTACCAGGTTCCTCTATCGATGGGATTTCCCAAGCAAGAATCCTGGAGTGGGTTGCCATTTACTTCTCCAGGAGATCTTCCCAGATCATAAAGTCATGTAAAGTAATGCAAGGTTTGCAGCAAGACCTGTAATCAATATATATATATCATGTTCATTTAGCTGTGCTTATTTTTCAACAGATATTAATATTTATATGAGGGATGAATAGTATAAGCCCCTTGCTAGATACTGGGAGATACAATTGAGCTTCAGGTACAATCTAACCTGAAAGAACCAATTGTGTGATCAGGGACACAAGTACAAGTAGGATGATTCCACTCCAGTATGATCACTGTGGAGAAATCAGTCATCTGGACAAGATTTGACATGACAGCACGTAGATGGGGCAAGAAACCCTTGTCTTCAGGTAATAAGGAAAACACTCTGGGAGAGGCAGTGCCCAACCTGCAACCTAGATGAAGAGGAGTGAGCCGAAATGTGAGTAAGCTGGTGCAAGAAGGATGGAGGGAACAGCACATACAAGGCTCGGAGACGACAGAGAGGCTGACAAAGTATGAAACAGTTAATGATTTGGAATGGAAGGAATTTAGGCATGAACATAATGAAGGACACAGGTAAACAGGTAAAGAAAGACTGTTCCTGAAGATACTTGAAATCATACCATGGAGCTAGATACTGTCTTGGGGGCAATAGGGCCCCAATGAATACTTTCAATCATGGTAACCAGTTCAGGGATCAGAATATAAGACACATGAGAAAACTGGGTAACTTTGCTTTTCTGGAAAATACAGAAACTCAACATAAATGCCTGAAGCCAACAACCGAATTATTTTGAAGTTTCTGATTCATCTGTGATGGTGAATGAGGCATAAAGTATTCATATGTGTTCTTTCTTCTCTCCACAGTGGCAAAATTCCTTAGAAAAATCAATAAAAGGCATTGTTGAATAGGAAGTTACTAAAAGTCATAAAAGACTTGAGTTAGAATAGACATTTTGCAGCTGTTTTTGACTGAAACCAGAAAGTGGAAATGAGGCAGCTGACATATCTCTCCTTATAACTTTTATTAAGCATTCAACCTTCCTTCACCCTCAGCAGCCCTGTCTAACTCTAGGCACTTTTTTAAAATGTGAAGATGATTTTTAAAATGATTTAAAGTTAATAAAATATGCAACTTGACCTGGTTAATCTGAATCAGTTTACAAACTCCATTTATATTTAGATAAAAAAAAAAAAAAACTTAGATTAACAAACTCTTGGCAAATTCCCTGCCTCTTCTGCTAGTGATTTCTTTGCTAGTTACATTTCCGGCTCCCCAGATGCGGATGAATAAGCCTGGATAAACCAGGCCTGGCTGTAATTAATTAAGTACTTTTTTTTTTTGCAATAAGAAAAAGTGTGTCATAGTGTACAGATATCCTTAAGGTGACATTTGCTCTGATCTGCCAATTTTGAGACTGTGCCCTTGGTCCTTGAATCCAATAAAAATACTTGGCCAAAGGCACTTTCTACCTTTCTGATGATTACAGATTTTCCATTTGTGAAAGTGATAGTGCTGCTGGCTAGACAAATTGAAAGGTGGAGGTGGGCTATGCAGAGGAGGTCAAAAGGACCTCAGTCAATCCAAGTTTGCAGACTCCAGCTTTAATATTCGTTTGGGTCTTACGAAACCAAGCTCTGGAGAACAAGTTGGGTAAAGTGTATAGATGGTGATTCTGATGGCCAGTTGTACTCTGCATTATACTTAGGGAACTTGAGCATTCATGGATTTTGGTATCCACAGGGGTCCTGGTGCCAATCCACCACAGATGCTAAGGAATGAGTATATTCTAGAAAGAACTGTCATCCTAGATTTGAGGACAATCAGACATCCGTTTTTTAGACCTTCAGTTCCATGGAAAATACAGAAACTCAACATAAATGCCTGAAGCCAACAACCGAATTATTTTGAAGTTTCTGATTCATCTGTGATGGTGAATGAGGCATAAAGTATTCATATGTGTTCTTTCTTCTCTCCACAGTGGCAAAATTCCTTAGAAAAATCAATAAAAGGCATTGTTGAATAGGAAGTTACTAAAAGTCATAAAAGACTTGAGTTAGAATAGACATTTTGCAGCTGTTTTTGACTGAAACCAGAAAGTGGAAATGAGGCAGCTGACATATCTCTCCTTATAACTTTTATTAAGCATTCAACCTTCCTTCACCCTCAGCAGCCCTGTCTAACTCTAGGCACTTTTTTAAAATGTGAAGATGATTTTTAAAATGATTTAAAGTTAATAAAATATGCAACTTGACCTGGTTAATCTGAATCAGTTTACAAACTCCATTTATATTTAGATAAAAAAAAAAAAAAACTTAGATTAACAAACTCTTGGCAAATTCCCTGCCTCTTCTGCTAGTGATTTCTTTGCTAGTTACATTTCCGGCTCCCCAGATGCGGATGAATAAGCCTGGATAAACCAGGCCTGGCTGTAATTAATTAAGTACTTTTTTTTTTTGCAATAAGAAAAAGTGTGTCATAGTGTACAGATATCCTTAAGGTGACATTTGCTCTGATCTGCCAATTTTGAGACTGTGCCCTTGGTCCTTGAATCCAATAAAAATACTTGGCCAAAGGCACTTTCTACCTTTCTGATGATTACAGATTTTCCATTTGTGAAAGTGATAGTGCTGCTGGCTAGACAAATTGAAAGGTGGAGGTGGGCTATGCAGAGGAGGTCAAAAGGACCTCAGTCAATCCAAGTTTGCAGACTCCAGCTTTAATATTCGTTTGGGTCTTACGAAACCAAGCTCTGGAGAACAAGTTGGGTAAAGTGTATAGATGGTGATTCTGATGGCCAGTTGTACTCTGCATTATACTTAGGGAACTTGAGCATTCATGGATTTTGGTATCCACAGGGGTC
This sequence comes from Tragulus kanchil, assembly GCA_022376925.1. Classification (NCBI taxonomy): domain Eukaryota; kingdom Metazoa; phylum Chordata; class Mammalia; order Artiodactyla; family Tragulidae; genus Tragulus; species Tragulus kanchil. Next base: position 108,268,416 of record JAIOJX010000029.1, on the reverse strand, counting down.
CTGGTGCCAATCCACCACAGATGCTAAGGAATGAGTATATTCTAGAAAGAACTGTCATCCTAGATTTGAGGACAATCAGACATCCGTCTCATCTCTTCCCTAACGTTCATCCTTCCAACTTTGTTCCATGACTCATCTTTTCCAGAAACCTTTCTTGATGAATCTTCTTCTATCTCAATCATTTTCAAGGGGCTATTATACTTCAAGTGATACAGTATTTCTCCTTAGCTGGCTTTAATTCCCTTCTTATATTTTTTCTTTCCTTGTCTGCAATGGCCTCCACCTACCTCTTCTGCCTTTCTCTTGGCACCATGTTCAATGCTGTAAATGCAGTATGTGCTTAATACTTTGAGAAGGACATTATGAAAGAACTTAATGCTCAGGAGGAAAATATGTAATGCCAGCACCCAAGTACCTTGCAAGCAGATTTTCCCTGTATAATCACATTTATTACTCTCATAAAATATAACACTGTCCTTATTACTTTCGGCAGTAAAAGAAAGCCTCTAATGTACATCTCTCCTACCAAACCTCACACACTTAACTATTAAGGGAGTTCTAAATAGGAGGAGGGGAGGGTGGGAAAGGCATGGAAAAGGCTAGATTCTTCCAGTGGGAGTCAAATAACTTGAAGTGTGGAAGTTTGATTGTGAAATTAAAGTGATCTGGGAAAACATAAACCTTTATATCTTAAGTGTGACCCACTGGCACCTCCAGTGTTTTGAAATGGAGTTCTCCTTTCAAAGTCTTCCCCCTAATTTTTCTTTGAGGAAAAGTAGTGTGAAACTTACTTTCAAAACTTTTAAGTGTAAAAACAAACAAGCATTCAGTCAATGAAGTCCCTGATGCCTTGCTACACCACAATACATTTTTGAGTCATAAATCACAGCTCTGACAGGTCTATGATGATGCATTGTGTTAATACATCATAATGACAATGTTGATGATGTATTAGTGCAATATATCCTGAAAGCCTATCACTTAGAATTCTGTGTTTATGGATAGCAGAGGAAAGATTTGAGGTGGGATGAAATTGAGAAAAAGGGAGGCACAAGGGAGGGTTCAGGATGATGAACATCTTTTTCTGACAGTCCAACAACCAGAAAGGGAAATCAAAAGTTTCTACCTCCCAGGCATGAATGCCTTCCCTCTCCCAGTGGGTGTATCATGGATGCAGCTCCTGGAAATGAAGATGCTACCAAGCCAGGAGTCACATGGTTAGCTATTTGCCAGACCAGATTTGATGCAGATCTTCTGGGTCTAAACTTCATAGTCTTTCCAGACTTTGAAGTAAATGGAATATACTCTATGTACAAGAAGGAGGAGTGAATTCATTGGTCAAAATATTTATGTCATATGTGTACATGCATGTTTGGTAAAAGTTTGTGATCTTTAGCAGTCAGTGGTCTTTTCTCCCTTGGCTTCTGGTAGATGATGGAGTTCAATGAACAGCCTAATCAATAGTAATGCGACCATCTTGCATTGTTGGGTATTCACCACTGCACCACACTGGGTCCCAGCACTTGCTGCACCAGGCCATCAGACCAGATCAAGCCCTAATTGCCTATTAGTTTCTGCTTCAAACCAATTCATGAGAGCTATTTCTCTCTTTTCAGCAGAACATCTGTGGTGACTTGACAGTGACGAAAGCAGTTAGTGCTTCAGTTCAGCTCACCATACTGCCTATAATATGTCAATCACATAGAAGTGTGCCATCCTCATAGTGAGATCAATTGGGAAAGATGCATGATCCTCATGAGGGAGAACTCCTATTACATCATATCTATTGAATCTTCAACTGTCATTTTCAGTCAACCTATGATTGGCTTTGACACTTTTTAAATCATCTCAGTTCAAGTTTAAGATGTTCCTCAAAGAAACTTAATAAAACAAACAAATGAAAAGAAAGAAAAAAAGTAGGTCAAGTAAAAAGATAAAAACCATTTAGAAATGCAATGAAAGCAGGAGAACAGAGGAGAAAATTCAATGGAATGGATATATCTTTGGTTAGGAGATCGGCCAAGACCTATTTTATATCACTGAGAGGAAAATTAAGACTTTAAATTAGATTATAAAATAGCTGGAGTAATGATCAAATAAATCCATATTTAAGGATGGATTATTAACATATTTACATTTAGATTATAATGATATAAAACTAGAAACCAACTACATAAAGAAAGCTTAAAAAATCACAAATATGTGGAGACTATTACAGCATACTATTGAAAAGCATTGGGTCAAAGAAGAAATTCAAGAAGAAATTTTTTAAAAACCAGGTAGTTACAGGCAAAAGGATGCTCCTGGAAATGAAGATGCTACCAAGCCAGGAGTCACATGGTTAGCTATTTGCCAGACCAGATTTGATGCAGATCTTCTGGGTCTAAACTTCATAGTCTTTCCAGACTTTGAAGTAAATGGAATATACTCTATGTACAAGAAGGAGGAGTGAATTCATTGGTCAAAATATTTATGTCATATGTGTACATGCATGTTTGGTAAAAGTTTGTGATCTTTAGCAGTCAGTGGTCTTTTCTCCCTTGGCTTCTGGTAGATGATGGAGTTCAATGAACAGCCTAATCAATAGTAATGCGACCATCTTGCATTGTTGGGTATTCACCACTGCACCACACTGGGTCCCAGCACTTGCTGCACCAGGCCATCAGACCAGATCAAGCCCTAATTGCCTATTAGTTTCTGCTTCAAACCAATTCATGAGAGCTATTTCTCTCTTTTCAGCAGAACATCTGTGGTGACTTGACAGTGACGAAAGCAGTTAGTGCTTCAGTTCAGCTCACCATACTGCCTATAATATGTCAATCACATAGAAGTGTGCCATCCTCATAGTGAGATCAATTGGGAAAGATGCATGATCCTCATGAGGGAGAACTCCTATTACATCATATCTATTGAATCTTCAACTGTCATTTTCAGTCAACCTATGATTGGCTTTGACACTTTTTAAATCATCTCAGTTCAAGTTTAAGATGTTCCTCAAAGAAACTTAATAAAACAAACAAATGAAAAGAAAGAAAAAAAGTAGGTCAAGTAAAAAGATAAAAACCATTTAGAAATGCAATGAAAGCAGGAGAACAGAGGAGAAAATTCAATGGAATGGATATATCTTTGGTTAGGAGATCGGCCAAGACCTATTTTTATATCACTGAGAGGAAAATTAAGACTTTAAATTAGATTATAAAATAGCTGGAGTAATGATCAAATAAATCCATATTTAAGGATGGATTATTAACATATTTACATTTAGATTATAATGATATAAAACTAGAAACCAACTACATAAAGAAAGCTTAAAAAATCACAAATATGTGGAGACTATTACAGCATACTATTGAAAAGCATTGGGTCAAAGAAGAAATTCAAGAAGAAATTTTTTAAAAACCAGGTAGTTACAGGCAAAAGGATGCTACTGGATCACTTTCTAATCCTATATACAAAACTGAACTGAAAATGAATTGAAGACTTAAATATAGGAATTGAAACCACAAGAATCCTAGGAGTATACAGTCAGTATATTATTTGACAGAAATCATAGCTATAGCTTGCTGGATAGGTCACCTCAGGCAAGGGAAACAAGCAAAAATAAACAAGTAGGACTACATCAGACTGAAAAGTTTCTGCACAGCAAAGAAAACTCTTAATAAAACAAAAGGACAGCCTAGCAAATAGGAGAAGATCAGTCATATATCCAGAAAGAGTTTAATGTCTATATGTCTATATATATATGAAAAAAAATGTATGCATGAACTCATACAACTCAACAACAAAGAACAAACAACTCAATTAAAAAATGAGAAGATATGGGGCTTCCCTGGTGGTCCAGTGGGTAAGGGCACCACCTTTCAATGCAAGGGGCGCCGGTTCGATCCCTGACCTGGGAAAATCCCACGTGCCGCGGAGTGCCTGGACTAATGTGTCCAATTACCGAGCCGGAGCTCTGGAGTGCGTGCGCCCAGAGCCGGTGCGACAACAGAGGCCACCACGATGGGAGGCCCACACAGGCCAAAGAACAAAGATGGATGAAACTAGACAAATGAAAGACCAGTGGAAGTGGCCCACCCACCCACCTCCCTCCCCACCTCCGCTTAAATAAATAAATGTTTAAAAAAAAAAATGAGAAGATATGAATAGACATTTTTCCAAAGGAGAAATGGAGATAGCCAATAGTCACATGAAAAGATATACATTACTAATTATTTGGAAAATACAAATCAAAACCATGATAAGATGTAGGCTTGGGACCATTGCAATGACTGTTATCAAAAAGATAAGAAATGATACATTTTGGTGAGGATGTGGAAAAAAGGGAACCATCATGCAATGCATCGTGGTAAGAATGAAAATTGTTATAGTCACTGTGGAAAATAGTACTGAGTTTCCACAAAAAACACGAAGATTAAAACCAACACATGGTTCTGTTATTCCACTACTGAGTATTGAATTATTTGAATAAACAATCGTATATAGTATACTTTATATGTGAAATGTTACTCAGCCATAACAAAGAACGGCATCTTGCCATTTGTTACTTGATAAACCTTGAGGGTATTATGCTAAGTGAAATAAGTCAGAGGAGCAAGAAAAATATCATATGATTTCACTCATATGTGTAATAAAAAAAATAAATGAACAAACTCAACCAAACAAAAACAAACATAGATACCGAGAATAGTATAGTGGTTGCTAGAGAGAAAGGGAGTTTAGGGGAAGGTTTAACTGTGTGGTAACAGATGGAAACTAAATTATGGTGAACACACTATAGTGTATACAGAAATCAAAATATAATGTGGCACACATTAAGCATGTATAATGATATAAATCAGTGCTACCTCAGTCTAAAAAAAATTTAATTGCAAATGAGTTCACTGAAGCATACAGATAAATACATTGTTAAAACTAGCTTTTGTATTCCAACAAATTCTGGAATCAGATTTTTCCGGATTAACGGAAGTGCCAACATACCATAAGAAAGGGTTTGATGTATATGAAAACCGGGCAAGAAAGAAGGCAATTATCTCATGACATTTCTGACACTAGAATGACATGTTTTGTGAGTATGTATTTTGCTGTACATCGAGGTTACTTTTTCCTGACTTGCATGTTCTCCGTTTCCCCACTGGCTTGCTATATAGAGGTGAATAGAAACTGTCTACATTCTCCATAGTGTGTTTTCAATGTGTGGACCTTTGTATATATCTATTACTGAGGCTGATATTTCTGTTTGCCCAAAAAATAGATTTCTGACGTCTTGGTTTATTCACTCTCTTCACTTCTAAGTGTGTGTGTGTGTGTGTGTGTGTGTGTGTGTGTGTTTTAAAGATTTTATTTATTTATTTTGGGGAAGGGGCGGGTTGGGGGGGGAGGGGGCGGGCAGGCCACTTCTATTGGTCTTTCATTTATATTTATTTTTCATTCATCTTTGTTCTTTGGCCCATGTGGGCCTCCTATTGCAGTGGCCTCTGTTTTTGCAGAGCGCCGGCTCTGGGCACATGCGCTCCAGAGCTCCGGCTCAATAATTGGACACATCGGTCCAGCTGCTCCGCGGCACGTGGGATCTTCCCAGGCCAGGGATCGAACCAGCGCCCCTTGCACTGCAAGTCGATGTCCTTACCCACTGGACCACCAGGGAAACCCCCTAAGTGTGCTTTTGAAAAGATTCAATAAAATTTAATATTAGATGGTTTTAAGGAGATAACCAATTATCAAGACCAGGTCGTGTACTTAAAAATACTTCCAGATATTTCCTCTCCAGCCAGTTTCTGCCAGTGGGTGAGAGAAGGGAGTTTAGGGAAGGTTTAACTGTGTGGTAACAGATGGAAAAAAGTGTAAAACAGAAATCAAAATATAATGTGGCACACATTAAGCATGTATAATGATATAAATCAGTGCTACCTCAGTCTAAAAAAAATTTAATTGCAAATGAGTTCACTGAAGCATACAGATAAATACATTGTTAAAACTAGCTTTTGTATTCCAACAAATTCTGGAATCAGATTTTTCCGGATTAACGGAAGTGCCAACATACCATAAGAAAGGGTTTGATGTATATGAAAACCGGGCAAGAAAGAAGGCAATTATCTCATGACATTTCTGACACTAGAATGACATGTTTTGTGAGTATGTATTTTGCTGTACATCGAGGTTACTTTTTCCTGACTTGCATGTTCTCCGTTTCCCCACTGGCTTGCTATATAGAGGTGAATAGAAACTGTCTACATTCTCCATAGTGTGTTTTCAATGTGTGGACCTTTGTATATATCTATTACTGAGGCTGATATTTCTGTTTGCCCAAAAAATAGATTTCTGACGTCTTGGTTTATTCACTCTCTTCACTTCTAAGTGTGTGTGTGTGTGTGTGTGTGTGTGTGTGTGTGTTTTAAAGATTTTATTTATTTATTTTGGGGAAGGGGCGGGTTGGGGGGGGAGGGGGCGGGCAGGCCACTTCTATTGGTCTTTCATTTATATTTATTTTTCATTCATCTTTGTTCTTTGGCCCATGTGGGCCTCCTATTGCAGTGGCCTCTGTTTTTGCAGAGCGCCGGCTCTGGGCACATGCGCTCCAGAGCTCCGGCTCAATAATTGGACACATCGGTCCAGCCGCTCCGCGGCACGTGGGATCTTCCCAGGCCAGGGATCGAACCAGCGCCCCTTGCACTGCAAGTCGATGTCCTTACCCACTGGACCACCAGGGAAACCCCCTAAGTGTGCTTTTGAAAAGATTCAATAAAATTTAATATTAGATGGTTTTAAGGAGATAACCAATTATCAAGACCAGGTCGTGTACTTAAAAATACTTCCAGATATTTCCTCTCCAGCCAGTTTCTGCCAGTGGGTGTGACAGCCCAGGGCAAGAGGGGGTTTATTACCTCCCACTTAGTGCTAGGGAATCATTAGGTAAATGACTAACCTTGCTCAGTGCCTGTCTCAGATCTTGGAGCCTGCTGGAGTGAGTGTCCGGAGAGGGACATTAACTACCAGAGCTCAACAGCCATGGCTCACACCTGCCTGTGCAGTCTCTATCCACCAGCAACACTGATGACTAGTTCTGTCCAAAGAATTTTAAGGTTGCTGCAGAGACTGATGACAAAAACCCAAGGGTCTCGTGGCAAAGTTCCAGACCTTTGAAGATCTTCAGCTCTCAGACCAGTGGGATCATGGTAATGTTTGTTGCTCTTGGCCTTGAAGCCAATCTGTCGCACACCCAAATTGAGCATCTGGAGAAAGTACAGTTTCCAAGAAGTGTTCCCAGAGGCCATATCTATCTCTCCATTACCAGAATAAAAATATCCCAGCTACTCCAAAGTACCCAGCTAATGAAAAGCTATCTTATTTGGCTCAGCTGGATGATCACAATGATCTATAGGTCAACTCTCCTCTGCTTTCTTACATGTCCCATCAAATCAAGGGCACAAGATACTTAAACATATGTTTAAAAAATTCTCCTTGTTGTCATTCCCAAGGATCCATAAATCAGTTTTGCTCTTATAAATCTGTAAGTCTCTAATGTGTGAGATCTTGGAGGGCGGTGGTAACATGGACGTATGGGGAAAGCTCCCTTTTTCTGCTCCAGGTCCATCAGTCCCTTAGGGCCTCAGCTTACTTATCTGTAAAACCAAGGTTTAGATGAGAATGAAGGTATTTTAAGCAGTATCTTTTAAAACAATTTTAAAATTTATTTTATTATTTTTTTTAACTTTTATTTTACTTTTAACTTTTACAGAGTTTTGTTTAAGCAGTATCTTATGCTTAAAGGCCACAATGCTATAGCATTTAACAGCACAGTAAAAAACTGTATACTTACAATTGTTACACTTCTAGAAAACAACACTGAAGCCTATAGACTTTTTCAGCAACTAGTGAGGGTAAACTTGCAGTCTCTAGTGACATAACATGTCTTCCCCTACCCAGCCATCGGAAACACATCCCAAGACAACACTTAGTAGTCCCTCTCAAGCCAAATCTCCACAAATCATGTTTATTAAAGATTTGATTCATCAATTTGAAATTACTGTAGGATCATTCGGGTCTACTCTCATGTCTAGTAACATGGTTGCAGCCCGTCTCTGCTCAGTATTCCATGGAATTCTTCATCAAAGTGCCAAAAGCTTAGTCACATTTTCTGCTTGGGGGAATTCAATCTGCCAATGTATTTGACTGCTACTAGATTTCTATGTTTCTGTTTTATGTCCTAAGAATTGAGATGAACTGGGAAGTTCTTTTTCTGGGCCTTTAAAAAAATATTTTATTGAAATATAGTTGATTTAGAATGTTATGTTATGTTAGTTTCTGGGGTACAGCAAAGTAACTCAATTGTGTACATATATATACATATATATATATATACATATGTACATATGTATATATATATACATATTCCTTTGCTATGCTTTTCCATTATAATTTATCACGATACTAAATATAGTTCCCTGTGCTTTCCAGTAGGAAATTGTTATCTATTCATTCTGTATATAATAGCTTACATCTGCTAATCTCAGATTTCCAGTTCACCCCTCCACACCCACTTTTGGCATCCACAAGTCTGTTTTCTATGTCTGTGAGCCTGTTTCTGTATCATGCATAAGAGAATTTATGTCATACTTTAGATTCCACATATAAGTGGTATCATATATTTCTCTTTGAATTACTTCATTTAGTATGAGATGTAATCTCTGGGTTCATCCATGTTGCTGCAAATGGCATTATTTCATTCTTTCATATGACTGGGTAGTATTTCATTGTGTGTGTGTGTGTGTGTGTGTGTGTACACATCTTTATCCATTTATCTATCAATGGACATTAGGTTGTTTCCATATCTTGATTATTGTAATTAGTACTCCTATAAACATGGGGTGTAAATATCTCTTTTAACTGGAGTTTTGTCTCTTGGGCTATTGCTGAAATAGTTCTTCAGTGTATTTCTGTAATGGGGAGGGAAAAAGTGTTTCTTAAAACCCAAACTTCATCCTTCACAGGGCATATTCCTGACATAGAACCCCTATTGCCTTGCCAACAGGCTCAATGAGGTGGTTGCAGAGACTTTGGAAGTGAGAAATGCAAAGGAAATAAGAATGTAGGATTTCTGGGGCACTCTAAAGGGTCAAGGGGAAAGAGTTAGCTGGATAGGAACTGACTGAGCGAAGAGGTCAGGGGAATGTCCCTGTAGTGGGGGGTGTTCTGAGACTTTTAAAGTCAGGGACTGTACCCACTTGTGGTTTGTGTTCCTAAGATAGAAACAGCTTCTGCCCATTCACACTCCATATCCCATTTTGAATGGAGTTTCTGGGGATATTAGCACAACAATCATAGGAGATGGAAGGAGCAGCTGAGTTTCTCACTTAGCTCTTCTCAAATAGAGCAGGCCTAGATCTCTAGGATAACCTGTCCACTGAACATATCTAGGAAAAGCAGGAATTTCAATTCAGAGGTAACCTCTGAGAATCTGCAGAAAACCTGGGGACGTTTTGACTCCTACAAAGTATGGAATGCAAAGTTTGAGACAGTCTTATCTGGATCATAAAGGACCTGGAGACAGCAGCTGACATATGGGTTCTATTATGGGGGAGGATTTTTGTTACGTTGGCATCAGGAATTAAGCTACTCTCTTTGTATTGGATTTTATCCATCTGTGGTAGTATTTTGTGGAATAAGATAAACCCTGGGACATATTCAAATGTGGGTGATAACAAATGATTTCATGACTCAGTTTTGCTCATCGTGTTCTTCCTTCTAATGAAATTTTGACTTTAAAATGTAAATCTCCTCCCTTGTCACTCCCTCCAAACACACACACAAAAAACCCTCCAAACTCTTCATCACCACTTTCATTTCTATCCCAACTTGAAATTCAGATGACACAGTTGACTGCCCCCTGTGCGAGTTGAAACATGATTTTCCTCCTCTGCGTCACTCCCCATTTTGAACCATCTTCCCATTCTGATTTCTTTGTAGCAGCCCTTGGCTATTTTCCTGGACAGCTCCTCCCCTCCAAAGAGAGGCTTTGCTTCCTCTTACATCTCCGGTGAACCACAGTGACCTTTGAGGCTGATGCAGATGCTCTGGGAGACCAGTTCATCAAGTTCTGCAGACAGTAAGGGCTGGGGTGAGCCATCAGCTCCTCAAAACTATGGTCTAGAACTGCCCTGGACCAGATTGCTGCTGGTGACCTGGAGGTGAAAGGCTCTGTACTCCATTACTAGTCTCCTGAGTAATCTACCTAATTCAGTATCCTTTCATTTAATTGAAACATTATTTTCTCTCTGTTAGCCAGGGCACTCAAGCTGGTATAGCAGTGTTAATCTTTCAGCTGATTTCCATCTTTGCAGAATTACCTTTCTAGCAATTAGACCCACTGGTATAAATTTCTTTGCTCCTTTCTGGAGTTCAATGTTCAAATGCAAATCTCCAAGCTCAATGTGTTTCCCTCCAGGCTGACCCAGGGCAGATATTAATTAACTGGGGTGTCGTGAAAAGGTTGAGCTTGAAAAAAGCCTAGTAGGAGAATGTTTCTCTTGGGATGCTATCACAGACTAAAGAGGGTGAGACCTGGATGAAGAAGAACCGCTTTTAAAGTCAAGTGGAATGATTCCACTATTAGCGAATCGGGGAGCAAAACAATGCTGATTCTGGAAATGCATTAGAACTTAACATGTAACCAAATTGTCTACCTACTTTGTGGAAGTCTGAATAGAGCTCATTTGTATGCATTCTCTAAGACGGGTCACCAGCCATCTCAGCTCGCCAGGAACTGAGGGATCCTGGAACCAGGAGCTTTCTAAACTGAAACAGTAAAAGTTCTAGACAAATAAGAACAGGTTACTCACACTATTAAGGTCCAATTTCTGTGGAAGATATATAACTTAGTTGACTTCTCATACTTTCTGTTAACAATAAACAGTTTATGCCCACAATCTTACATGCTGAAATGGATCCTTTTATGAAATCTGGCACTCGCACCTGCAATATTTGAGGAATTAACACTAGATTTTCAAGATAAGTAGGACTGCTGATGGTCAAATACAATGACCTTCTCTTAGACCTTGCTTCTCTCTAGCTGTGGTTTCCTTTGAATGCCTGCCTTTTCAAATTCTGTTTTCATTGGACTTTTGGGACACTTAATTTTTTTTATGATTCACTTCTTTCTAGCCATTTCTCTTTATCCATTGCTTCAATTTTAGCTTCATCCCTGGTTCTCGCTCTGCAATGACTCCTATAGATGCTGTGCTGGTTATCTACCTGCCCCATTTTATATTCTGTCCTGTGCTGCCAGGGCTGAGGGTCCACAAATTTTCATTTCCCTGGACTTGCTCACAAGCTAGCATGCTGTTAATCTGGGCAGTAGAGGCACCAGGAGGAGGTCAGAAAGCAGGAGAGAGGTACATGTTCCTTCTCCTGGTTCCCCCAGTTGTGGCTGGTTACCATGGCAGCAGTAGAATGCAGTGATTCTTGTCTCCAGAAGTCCCAGCAGGGGAAGCTACCCTCCTAGAGATGCAGTCCTGGTCACTGCTGCGTCCAGAAGTGTGATAACCTTTTCAGAAACACAGAAGCTGGTGAGGCTTGAAGCCAGGGAAGCTTCCAATTATTACGCATACATATTAGACTCAAATTCAGACTTGAGTCTAAAGCCACTTGCAGGATTTGTGTGAATGTAATGTAGTCTCTACTATCTTAACGATCCTCTTATAGACCTTGGCCTTCCTCCCTCTTCCCAATTATCAGAAAAACTTCTAGTTATGGAGCTGTCATTCTTCTAGTAATTGATACTTGCCTTTCCCATGCTTCCAAAATTTAACTAGTCACCACATCTTGTTTTTTTATTTAAAACTCAAGATATTTTGAACCACAAAGAACACTGAGTCAAAGAACTGATGCTTTTGAATTGTGATACTGGTGAATACTCTTGAGAGTCCCTTAGATAGCGAGGAGATTGACCCAGTCAATCCTAAAGAAAATCAATCCTGAATATTCATTGGAAGGACTGATGCTGAAGCTGAAGCTCTAATATTTTGGCTACTTGATGCAACAAGCAGAAACAGTGGAAAAGAGTTTGATTCTTGGAAAGATTGAGAGCAGGAGGAGAAGGGGGCAATAGAAGATGAGATGGTTGGAAAGAGTCATCGACTCATTGGACATGAGTTTGAGCAAACTACGGGGCCATAGTGAAGGAAAGACTGCAGCCTGGTGTACTGCTGTCCATGGAGTCTCAGAAAGTCAGATACTGAACAATGGCAAGGTATTTCACATGTTTTACTTTCTCTCCTTTGCCCAGTTTTGACCTCTATAACCTCATGTCTGACTAATGACAATATATTTCTTATTTATTAATAAATACAATTAATACCTTCTCTTTTTTTACATGATTTTGCACCAGATAGTTTGTGTACATGATTTCTAAGCATCATGATGACTTTTAGATATACGCCTCTTTCTTCTGCAGATGAGCTCAGAGAGGTGAGTCAACTTTCCAAAGGTCACACAGGCATTAAATAAAAGTGCCTGTATCTGAGCCTATATCATTTTAACTCCAGAAGCTATGCTTTTTACTTTAGTTATTTCTTTTCTCGTTTCTTCAGCTTCAAATTAATCTGTATGTAATCAGTCTAGATAATTATTCTGAACTTCCTTTTAAAAAATACCTAATCAAGACCTTCCCTGGTGGTCCAGTGGGTAGAGAGTCTCTCTTGCAGTGCAAAGGGCGCCAGTTTGATCCCTGGCCTGGGAGGATCCCATGTGCTGTGGAGCGGCTGGACCGGTGTGTCCAATTACGAGCCAGCGCTCTGGAGCACATGCTCTCAGAGCCAGTCCTCTGCAACGAGAGAGGCCACTGCAATGGGAGGCCCACACAGGCCAAAGAACAAAGATGGATGAAAATAAATACATGAAAGGCCAATAAAAGAGGTCAAAAATTTAAAAAAAAATAAAGAAAAAGAGAGAAAAACCCAATCAATAGTTAAAATCCAGTCAATTCTTACTGAATGAATTGGACATTCTACTCATCTAATTAAAACACCTTTTAAAAATGTCAACAGCTTTTTTTGGGGTATAAGTGACAAAATAAACTGCATATATTTGAAGCATAAATATAATGATTTTTGACATATATACACCTGTGAAATCATTATCATAATCAGGATAATGAACATGTCTGTCACTTCCAAAAGTTTCCTTGTGCGCCTTCCTAATTTCTCATTCTCACCCCTCTCCAGCCCTTCCCCCATCCTGTCCCCAATCAATTCCCAGAAAACCACTGATATGTTCCTGTCACTATAGATCAGTTTGTATTTTCTAGAATTTTATGTGAATGGAATCATACAGTGTTCACTTTTTTTTTCTCTAGCTTCTCTCACTCAACCTAATTATATTCAGACTCATCCATGTTGTTGCATGGATCATTATTCTTTATTGCTCAGTACTATTTTTCAATTTGTTGATTCCTTCACCTGATGATAGACACGTATGTTTCCAGTTTTTCAGTTATTACAATTACAGCTGCTCATGTAGAAGTCTTTGTCTAGTCACATGCTTTCATTTATCTTGATCCATGCCTAGAAATGGCAAGGCTGAGTCAGGTGAAAGGGGTATGCTTAACCTTTAAGAAACTGAAAATTGTTTTCTAAAGTGATCATGCAGTTTACATTTCTACCAGGTGATTTTTTCCCTTTAGTGTATGTAATCAGTCTAGATAATTATTCTGAACTTCCTTTTAAAAATACCTAATCAAGACCTTCCCTGGTGGTCCAGTGGGTGAGAGTCTCTTGCAGTGCAAAGGGCGCCAGTTTGATCCCTGGCCTGGGAGGATCCCATGTGCTGTGGAGCGGCTGGACCGGTGTGTCCAATTACGAGCCAGCGCTCTGGAGCACATGCTCTCAGAGCCAGTCCTCTGCAACGAGAGAGGCCACTGCAATGGGAGGCCCACACAGGCCAAAGAACAAAGATGGATGAAAATAAATACATGAAAGGCCAATAAAAGAGGTCAAAAATTTAAAAAAAAATAAAGAAAAAGAGAGAAAAACCCAATCAATAGTTAAAATCCAGTCAATTCTTACTGAATGAATTGGACATTCTACTCATCTAATTAAAACACCTTTTAAAAATGTCAACAGCTTTTTTTGGGGTATAAGTGACAAAATAAACTGCATATATTTGAAGCATAAATATAATGATTTTTGACATATATACACCTGTGAAATCATTATCATAATCAGGATAATGAACATGTCTGTCACTTCCAAAAGTTTCCTTGTGCGCCTTCCTAATTTCTCATTCTCACCCCTCTCCAGCCCTTCCCCCATCCTGTCCCCAATCAATTCCCAGAAAACCACTGATATGTTCCTGTCACTATAGATCAGTTTGTATTTTCTAGAATTTTATGTGAATGGAATCATACAGTGTTCACTTTTTTTTTCTCTAGCTTCTCTCACTCAACCTAATTATATTCAGACTCATCCATGTTGTTGCATGGATCATTATTCTTTATTGCTCAGTACTATTTTTCAATTTGTTGATTCCTTCACCTGATGATAGACACGTATGTTTCCAGTTTTTCAGTTATTACAATTACAGCTGCTCATGTAGAAGTCTTTGTCTAGTCACATGCTTTCATTTATCTTGATCCATGCCTAGAAATGGCAAGGCTGAGTCAGGTGAAAGGGGTATGCTTAACCTTTTAAGAAACTGAAAAATTGTTTTCTAAAGTGATCATGCAGTTTACATTTCTACCAGCAGTGTATGAGAATTCCAGTTGCTTCACATATTCACCAACATTTGGCAAGATCTGGCCTTTTAATATAATCCATCTTAAAAGGTAAGATGATTTGGGCCTCGAATTTGCATTTCTCTAATGACTAATGATGCTGAGCAATTTCAGGTTTTGTCATCCAAATTTTCATTGGTAAAATGTCTGTTTAATCTGTTGCTCATTTTTATTGAGTATTTGCATTTTTTAATTGTAGAATTTGAGAGTTCTTTTTATACTGTGACTACAAGTTCTTTATCATATATGTGATTTACAAATAATTTATTCCTAGCCTGTGTCATATCTTTTCATTTACAATATCTTCCAAAGAGCAGAATTTCTTATTATAATGAATCCCAATTCATTGAATTCTTGCTTAATGAATTAGATTTTGGTGTTATATCTAGGAAACCCTGGCAAACCAAGATCACAAAGGTATTTTCCTGTTTTTTTGTTTTTTTTTTTCTTTAGAAGTTTTAGGTTTTACATTTAGGTCTCATCCATTTTAAGTTAATATTTATTTACAGTAAATTATATTGATCAAAGATTTTAAAATGGATATATAATTGTTCTGACACCATTTGTTGAAAATGTTATCCTTTCTCTATTGAGTTGCCTTTGTAGAAAGATTGATTTTATATGCACAAATATATTTCTTGTTTCTCAATTATTTTCCAATAATCTATTTGCATATGTTGATGTCAATGCCACAATCACTGTAGCTTTCAAATAAATCTTGAAATTAGGTACTGTCAGTGCATCAGCTTTGTCTTTGCCAGGTTGTCTGGGTTATTTTAATTACTTTGCATTTCTATATGATTTTGAGACTCCATTAACCAATTTTTATAAAACTCTGCTGGCATTTGATTTGGATTGTACTGAAAGTATAGGTTGGTTTGGGGAGAATTTTCACCTTGATAATATTCTGTCTTTCAGTTTATGAACTTGGTATATCTTTCCATTTACTTGTTTGGTTGCTAAGTCATGTTTGACTCTTTGTGACCCCATGGACTGTAGCCCACAAGGCTACTCTGTTCATGGAAATCTCCAGACGAGAATACGGAAGTGAGTAGCCATTTTTTTTTCTCCAAGTGATCTTCCTGACCCAGGAATGGAACACACATCTCCTGCCTTGGCAAGTGGATTCTTTACCTCTGAGTTACCAGGGAAGTCCATTATATATGCATGTATTCCCATAAATGTTACTCAGAATCCTTTTTCCAGTTTCTAGCTTTTGAATTTCAAAAGCCTAGGTCTCATGATCATGTGAAGAATTCATAAGCACATAATATAGATTGTGCAGAAAAGTTCACTGCTTCCTCACCCATCATGCCTTTTCCTAATTTGCTGAAGAAGCAAAGAAATAGGACACAAAATAGGAAACCAGTACTGCAAGCTTTCTGGCATGGGTCAATACTTCAAGCTTCCAATCCCATATCTAGGAGCTTCCTGTCACCAGGAAATGGCCAATATTCTATTTTGTAAATTAATCATTTAATTATTTTATCATTTTATGCCATTGTTACTTGTTAGTTGATCTTATTTTTACTTTTATTGTTTATCATTTTATTGGTCAAGTGTAACTTTTGCCTTTATTTTTATTCAATGCCACCTAGTATTCCATTATTTACCTTAAATTGAGAAAAAAACTTTTCATTTAAGAGAATTTTTGTCATGTTTGCAATTCCCAGATGGCTCATTAGTAAATAGTCTGCCCTGCCAATGACAGAGACACAGGAGACACAGACTCTATCCCTGCATTAGGAATATCCCCTGGAGAAGGAAATGGCAACCCACTCCAGTACTGTTGCTTAGACCCCATGGAAAGAGGATCTTGGCATGCTACAGTCCATTGGGTCACAAACGTCAGACATAACTGAGCAACTGAGCATCCAGGCATTGCCACATGTGTCCAGTCTTGAATATAATGGTTTTGTTATTTGTGCTTATTGTTAAAGTTAAAACTGATTGTTAAAGTGCAAGCAAGAATCATTGATTGGAAGGTAAGCATCTGTGAGAACTTCCTGTAGATTCCAGGATGGCTGGAAGACTTTTGCCCCTCTAGTTCTCTTAAATTAACTCTTCAAACCCACCCAGTATTCCTCGGGGCTGCCATACTTCAAGAGGCACCATTCAAAATTATGTTCTATGTAAATGCAGGCAGAATCTGCTCCAGGGATTCTCTTCACTCACAATAGTGCAAAGACAGTACACTGTGTTCTAAAGTTTTCAGAATGAATAAGGCAATAATTTCACTGGCCAATCTCCTTTTCCAAAGACCACATCCATTCTGTGTTCAGTCATTGCACAGCTGAAACATCAAAATGATACTGTCTATTCACATATCATCCAACTCATTTGTAAGGATATGAATTATTTAAATTGATGATCTCTGTTTGTTATAACCACTGAGAATCAGGTAAATATACAGTTGCATATTAAAGGTAGAAATTGCTTAGGAAGGTTTCAGCCAAATGGGGCTATTCAATAATCCTTTTATTACTTAAACATTTTATGTAAACATAAACATGCATTTTGTTTATAATTTCTACAAATAAAATATTATTTTTATTTTAAAAGTGGATAAAATGAAGAATAACAAGAAAAAATACAGAACTAAGGGTGAAATTTAAATAGCATATGTCACTTAAGTTTCATTTTGATTACTCAAATTACCTTCAAGTAAGCATCTGTCTATAGATACTTCTTCTAGGAAGGATTTTAGGAAATTTCTATAAGACAGAAATAAATGTCTATCTATCTGCCTTGTCTCCTCTCAACATAGAATAAATTCCAAGAAGACATGGAAATTGTCTGTTTTTGTTCTCCATGCCCATAACTATGTCTGGTACATAGATAGTACAAAATGAATGCATGTTAAATTTTTTTAAAGTGATAAAAAGGAGTTAAATATAGTGAACTATTAAGTTGCCAAATAACTTGATGAGTACAGTGAGAGACACTAGGTATCCTTTCTTGGATAAACTCAATCAGGGCTTCCTTAGTGGCTCAGTGATAGAGAATCCACCTGCCAATGCAGGAGGGGAGAGTTCGATCTCTGATTCAAGAAGATCCCCTGGAGAAGGAAATGACAACCCACTCAAGTATTCTTGTCTAGGAAATCCTATGGACAGAGGAACCTTGTGGGCTACAGTCAATGGAGTCCCAAAAGAGTCAGGCACAACCTAGTGACTAAGCAACAACAATAATAACTATGCATCTATCTTTCAATATTTAAAGAATAGAATGTGATACAAAATGATACAATATGTAATATATATATAAATACATTTTATAAACATATAAATAAATATTTGTGTGTGAATATAAACATTTATTTAAATATACTTAGCAGTAAATTCTCTAGAGAAAAAATGGAAACAGAGTATGTATGGGGGAAGAATTTTTAATCAGATGGTCAGGAAGGGCTTGCTGAAAGGCAACATTTGAGCAGTGACTTAAAAGAAGGACCAGTAAGTAGAGACTCTCAGAGAGAATTATGTTTGGTGTATTCAGGATACTTAATTCACACCAAGGAAGAATCAATGACTTGCTATAGGCTTAAAAAGAAATTGCTTAAGTTAAAGGGTATTCAATAATCCTTTTATTACTTAAACATTTTATGTAAACATAAACATGCATTTTGTTTATAATTTCTACAAATAAAATATTATTTTTATTTTAAAAGTGGATAAAATGAAGAATAACAAGAAAAAATACAGAACTAAGGGTGAAATTTAAATAGCATATGTCACTTAAGTTTCATTTTGATTACTCAAATTACCTTCAAGTAAGCATCTGTCTATAGATACTTCTTCTAGGAAGGATTTTAGGAAATTTCTATAAGACAGAAATAAATGTCTATCTATCTGCCTTGTCTCCTCTCAACATAGAATAAATTCCAAGAAGACATGGAAATTGTCTGTTTTTGTTCTCCATGCCCATAACTATGTCTGGTACATAGATAGTACAAAATGAATGCATGTTAAATTTTTTTAAAGTGATAAAAAGGAGTTAAATATAGTGAACTATTAAGTTGCCAAATAACTTGATGAGTACAGTGAGAGACACTAGGTATCCTTTCTTGGATAAACTCAATCAGGGCTTCCTTAGTGGCTCAGTGATAGAGAATCCACCTGCCAATGCAGGAGGGGAGAGTTCGATCTCTGATTCAAGAAGATCCCCTGGAGAAGGAAATGACAACCCACTCAAGTATTCTTGTCTAGGAAATCCTATGGACAGAGGAACCTTGTGGGCTACAGTCAATGGAGTCCCAAAAGAGTCAGGCACAACCTAGTGACTAAGCAACAACAATAATAACTATGCATCTATCTTTCAATATTTAAAGAATAGAATGTGATACAAAATGATACAATATGTAATATATATATAAATACATTTTATAAACATATAAATAAATATTTGTGTGTGAATATAAACATTTATTTAAATATACTTAGCAGTAAATTCTCTAGAGAAAAAATGGAAACAGAGTATGTATGGGGGAAGAATTTTTAATCAGATGGTCAGGAAGGGCTTGCTGAAAGGCAACATTTGAGCAGTGACTTAAAAGAAGGACCAGTAAGTAGAGACTCTCAGAGAGAATTATGTTTGGTGTATTCAGGATACTTAATTCACACCAAGGAAGAATCACATGACTTGCTATAGGCAGAATAGATAATAGAAGGACAAGTATAGAAATTAGAGCACTATTCAGGAGACTTTGAGAAGATGGAAGGCATGAGATGATCCTATCTTGGACCAGGAGGATAGTGGTAGAGAATATGTATGTTTCAGTCTGAAGATCCCCCCTTTTGTACATTTTAATGCCTCTGAAATATATATGTCTTCTAATTAATGGCATCTGATCATCATGACAGGTCAGGAGGCATAGAGATGTAGCTGCTGTTTATTTGCACTTGAACAAACATGGTTTAGTGCTCTTATACTTTATTTGGCAGATTCTATTTTAAATCTGCAGGAAGATGAACGTTGCATCACTACTACTATTAGGGCCATCATGGATGATGGATTGTGGAAGCACATGCATTTATATGACTGAGTCAAAGCAATTAAGAAAATGGCTTCTGAAGTTGATGATATTTTTGGTAACTTTAACCAAATTATTTCACATATATTTTCTTTTAATCATGTCTTAACCAATGTATTCCATATTCATTTTCCTATCTCCATGTGAATAAGAATTATAAATGGTAAAAGTCTGCCTAAGTTTGGAGATCTTTAAGTATAAAATAAAAATTCTAAGATTGCCAGAATTTTTTCTTTCTTATGGATAAACACTATAATCGTGTACCTCAAAATTGATGGCATCACATCTTAGATTCTATATAATGCCTGTATTTTGAGGGTAGAGTTCATGAGAAGAATGAGAGGAAAATAGGAATCTAGGATGATTTTTGTCTGGATCAAGATGGTGACATAGGAAAACCCTGAGTTCACCTCCTCCCATGGAGACACCAAAACTGCAATTACATATAGAGCAACTATCTCTGGGAATGACCTAAAAACTAGAAAAACAGATTTTATAAAACTGAGGATATTGAAAAAAAGGAGATATTGAGAAGGGTAGAAGGGTTGGAGAGACGTGATCTAGTCAGAACTCACACCCCCAGTGTGTTGACTTATGAGTCAGAGGCATATCGCAACCAGCGAGGAATAAAGGGTCTAAGCCCCATATTAGGTTCCCAAACCTGGGGGATCTGCTCTGGGAAGACAAGCTCCCAATAATCTGGGTGTGAAAATGGATGGGGGGGGTTTGACTCTCCAATCACACCAAGGAAGAATCACATGACTTGCTATAGGCAGAATAGATAATAGAAGGACAAGTATAGAAATTAGAGCACTATTCAGGAGACTTTGAGAAGATGGAAGGCATGAGATGATCCTATCTTGGACCAGGAGGATAGTGGTAGAGAATATGTATGTTTCAGTCTGAAGATCCCCTTTTGTACATTTTAATGCCTCTGAAATATATATGTCTTCTAATTAATGGCATCTGATCATCATGACAGGTCAGGAGGCATAGAGATGTAGCTGCTGTTTATTTGCACTTGAACAAACATGGTTTAGTGCTCTTATACTTTATTTGGCAGATTCTATTTTAAATCTGCAGGAAGATGAACGTTGCATCACTACTACTATTAGGGCCATCATGGATGATGGATTGTGGAAGCACATGCATTTATATGACTGAGTCAAAGCAATTAAGAAAATGGCTTCTGAAGTTGATGATATTTTTGGTAACTTTAACCAAATTATTTCACATATATTTTCTTTTAATCATGTCTTAACCAATGTATTCCATATTCATTTTCCTATCTCCATGTGAATAAGAATTATAAATGGTAAAAGTCTGCCTAAGTTTGGAGATCTTTAAGTATAAAATAAAAATTCTAAGATTGCCAGAATTTTTTCTTTCTTATGGATAAACACTATAATCGTGTACCTCAAAATTGATGGCATCACATCTTAGATTCTATATAATGCCTGTATTTTGAGGGTAGAGTTCATGAGAAGAATGAGAGGAAAATAGGAATCTAGGATGATTTTTGTCTGGATCAAGATGGTGACATAGGAAAACCCTGAGTTCACCTCCTCCCATGGAGACACCAAAACTGCAATTACATATAGAGCAACTATCTCTGGGAATGACCTAAAAACTAGAAAAACAGATTTTATAAAACTGAGGATATTGAAAAAAAGGAGATATTGAGAAGGGTAGAAGGGTTGGAGAGACGTGATCTAGTCAGAACTCACACCCCCAGTGTGTTGACTTATGAGTCAGAGGCATATCGCAACCAGCGAGGAATAAAGGGTCTAAGCCCCATATTAGGTTCCCAAACCTGGGGGATCTGCTCTGGGAAGACAAGCTCCCAATAATATCTGGGTGTGAAAATGGATGGGAGAACCAGAGGGCTGTGGGAAACTGAGATTCCTCTCTTAAAGGACTCATACACAAATTCACTTGGTCTGAGTTTCAGCACAGAGGTAGTGTTCATCAGAAGATGAATGAATAGGACTTCCCAGGTGCTTCGGTGGTTACGAATCTGCCTGAAAATGCAGAGGGAATGGGTTCTATCCCTGGTCCTGGAAGATTTAACATGCCAAGGGACAACTAAATCCATGTACCACAACTACTGAGCCTGAACTCGAGATCCCACTTGCTGCAACTGTTGAACCTGTGTGCTGCAATGACTGAAGCCCATGTGCCTAACACCCATGCTCTGCAAATAGAGAAGCCACCAAAGCAACCACAATGAATAGGCTACATATCACAATAAGAGAGTAGCCCAGGCTCGCCGAAGCTAGACAAAGCCAGCACAGAGCAATGAAGATCCAGTACAGCCAGTAAATGAATAAATAAATAACACATTGTTCCTTACGTGCAATGCAAAGGAACCCCTTACAAAAGGTGAACGGATAAGGGATATGTGGCCCATCTACCTACCTATCTATATACAATGAAATAGTATTCAGCCACAAAATTATTGAAAATTGCAACTTGCCACAACATGTACATTGGCCTAGAGAGTATTACGTTAAGTGAAATAATTCAGGAAGAGAAAGACAAACACTGTATGACTTCACTTATGTGGATTTCACTTATGTGGAATCTAAGAAACATATGAACAAGAAAAACAAAACAGAAATAGATTCATAGATACAGAGAATAATCTGGTGATCACCAGGGGAGGGATGCTGAACAACAATAGGTGAATGGAATCAAGAGGTACATGCTACCTGTTATGAAATAAGCAAATCACAAGGATGTAGGGAATACAGCCAATATTATTGTTATTACTTGGTGTGGCGACAGAAGGTAATGTGGCTTACAGTGGTGATGATTTTTTAATGTATCTAAATGTTGATTTTCTAAGCTGTTACCCCTGAAACTAATATAATATCATGTATCAACTATACCTTAATAATAATAATACTAATGAAGGATGATTCCAAAGAGTTTTGAACAACCAGCAAAATACACTCCCATGGATAGAGAAGGGGAGAAGTGGTGGGTGAGGTGGAGGGAGAAGGAGCTCTGGAACATTCTATGTCTGAGATGGTCATTGAGCAACTGTATTAATTTTCAAGGCTCTATAAAAAATACCCAGTACTGGGTAGTTTTAAAACAACAGCAATTTATTTTCTCACACATATGGAGTCTAGAAATCTGAATCAAGGTATTGGCATATTCTCTGTGATGGCCCTAAGAAGGAATCTTTTATTTCCTCTCTGAGCTTCTGGTGTTTTCTGGCAATCTTTGGTGTTCCTTGTCTTGATATATCATTCCAGTCACATGATTATCTTCTCCCTGTGTGTCTTTACATAATTCTCTCAGTGTGTGTCTGTTTATGTGTCTAAATTTCCATTCTCTTCCAGAGGAACCAGTCACATTGGGTCAGAGTACACCATAATGACCTCATTTTAACTTGATGACAGACACTGATTTCACTAATAGATCAGCCAAAAAATTTACACATTTTTAGCAATGCAAAGGAACCCCTTACAAAAGGTGAACGGATAAGGGATATGTGGCCCATCTACCTACCTATCTATATACAATGAAATAGTATTCAGCCACAAAATTATTGAAAATTGCAACTTGCCACAACATGTACATTGGCCTAGAGAGTATTACGTTAAGTGAAATAATTCAGGAAGAGAAAGACAAACACTGTATGACTTCACTTATGTGGATTTCACTTATGTGGAATCTAAGAAACATATGAACAAGAAAAACAAAACAGAAATAGATTCATAGATACAGAGAATAATCTGGTGATCACCAGGGGAGGGATGCTGAACAACAATAGGTGAATGGAATCAAGAGGTACATGCTACCTGTTATGAAATAAGCAAATCACAAGGATGTAGGGAATACAGCCAATATTATTGTTATTACTTGGTGTGGCGACAGAAGGTAATGTGGCTTACAGTGGTGATGATTTTTTAATGTATCTAAATGTTGATTTTCTAAGCTGTTACCCCTGAAACTAATATAATATCATGTATCAACTATACCTTAATAATAATAATACTAATGAAGGATGATTCCAAAGAGTTTTGAACAACCAGCAAAATACACTCCCATGGATAGAGAAGGGGAGAAGTGGTGGGTGAGGTGGAGGGAGAAGGAGCTCTGGAACATTCTATGTCTGAGATGGTCATTGAGCAACTGTATTAATTTTCAAGGCTCTATAAAAAATACCCAGTACTGGGTAGTTTTAAAACAACAGCAATTTATTTTCTCACACATATGGAGTCTAGAAATCTGAATCAAGGTATTGGCATATTCTCTGTGATGGCCCTAAGAAGGAATCTTTTATTTCCTCTCTGAGCTTCTGGTGTTTTCTGGCAATCTTTGGTGTTCCTTGTCTTGATATATCATTCCAGTCACATGATTATCTTCTCCCTGTGTGTCTTTACATAATTCTCTCAGTGTGTGTCTGTTTATGTGTCTAAATTTCCATTCTCTTCCAGAGGGAACCAGTCACATTGGGTCAGAGTACACCATAATGACCTCATTTTAACTTGATGACCACTGAAAAGACTTTTTACAAAATGAAGTTTCATCTAGAGGTACAGGGATTTAGTACTTCAGCACATCATTTTAGGAGGATGAGTCAACCCATAACAGCTTCCAAGTAAAAATGTCCAGTAAACAGTTAGATGTCAAAGAGATAGGCTAAAGTTAGGAGAGAGGTTTGGTCTAGTAAAAAATGTGGGAGACATCAGCATTATAAACAATATAAATAAGATGGGAGTGAGATCATCAGAAAGTGAGTATAAACAAAATAAAATTTGGAGTCATTTAGAAGTTGGGAACAGCGGAAGAAATGTCAACATTTCATACTGGGAAGATGTGTTCTAGGTCCTCATGTAGGTGGAACACATAATATAAACATAATGCGTCTGTCAGCCCCAGTGCAACCTTGAATCTTTTTTCAAAATTCTTGTTTCACAAGAGAATAATGAGTAGATATTTCTAATTCAGTTTGTTTAAATAAAAATCACTTTAAAAAAACATTCAGAAAGCTCGTGCTGAATTTAAGTAGCACACCTCATCAAAGCTTATTTAATAATAAAAAAATAATAGTCATGGGCTCTGCATAATGATAAAGAGCTGAAACCTAAAACATTAGACTTTCAGTTATCACTTATGAACATATTTTGGGTCATATGTAGCACAACACATTTTCCAAAAGCAAAATTTTCTAGTGGTGATGGAATTCAGAGTTGAATGAGGCTTTCTAGACCGTTCCATTGACAGATAAGCAAAGAGAAGCCTGGAGCCATGAAGCAACTATCCCAACCAAGATGGTGCATCTGAAAGGTTGTGGATTGAGGCTGAGTCATTTCACTTGTACTGGGTAGTTTTAAAACAACAGCAATTTATTTTCTCACACATATGGAGTCTAGAAATCTGAATCAAGGTATTGGCATATTCTCTGTGATGGCCCTAAGAAGGAATCTTTTATTTCCTCTCTGAGCTTCTGGTGTTTTCTGGCAATCTTTGGTGTTCCTTGTCTTGATATATCATTCCAGTCACATGATTATCTTCTCCCTGTGTGTCTTTACATAATTCTCTCAGTGTGTGTCTGTTTATGTGTCTAAATTTCCATTCTCTTCCAGAGGGAACCAGTCACATTGGGTCAGAGTACACCATAATGACCTCATTTTAACTTGATGACCACTGAAAAGACTTTTTACAAAATGAAGTTTCATCTAGAGGTACAGGGATTTAGTACTTCAGCACATCATTTTAGGAGGATGAGTCAACCCATAACAGCTTCCAAGTAAAAATGTCCAGTAAACAGTTAGATGTCAAAGAGATAGGCTAAAGTTAGGAGAGAGGTTTGGTCTAGTAAAAAATGTGGGAGACATCAGCATTATAAACAATATAAATAAGATGGGAGTGAGATCATCAGAAAGTGAGTATAAACAAAATAAAATTTGGAGTCATTTAGAAGTTGGGAACAGCGGAAGAAATGTCAACATTTCATACTGGGAAGATGTGTTCTAGGTCCTCATGTAGGTGGAACACATAATATAAACATAATGCGTCTGTCAGCCCCAGTGCAACCTTGAATCTTTTTTCAAAATTCTTGTTTCACAAGAGAATAATGAGTAGATATTTCTAATTCAGTTTGTTTAAATAAAAATCACTTTAAAAAAACATTCAGAAAGCTCGTGCTGAATTTAAGTAGCACACCTCATCAAAGCTTATTTAATAATAAAAAAATAATAGTCATGGGCTCTGCATAATGATAAAGAGCTGAAACCTAAAACATTAGACTTTCAGTTATCACTTATGAACATATTTTGGGTCATATGTAGCACAACACATTTTCCAAAAGCAAAATTTTCTAGTGGTGATGGAATTCAGAGTTGAATGAGGCTTTCTAGACCGTTCCATTGACAGATAAGCAAAGAGAAGCCTGGAGCCATGAAGCAACTATCCCAACCAAGATGGTGCATCTGAAAGGTTGTGGATTGAGGCTACCAGAGTCATTTCACTTCAAGTTCAGCTGCCTTGCTACACAATTTAAAAAAATAAATGGAATTTGTGAGAAAAGCATAGCTTAAACACGAGTCAAAATCTTATTCTAACAAAAACTAAAAATGTATAAACATTGCAATCCCATTACCTGTATACCATTGATCTTGGAGGTTGTGTTGGTCAGTAGCTTCTATTTCAATTTTGTCAGAACAATAATAAGATAGTAAAGTTGCATCCTCCACTTATAGCAACTTTATGTGAGAGCAAAGAAGAAATTGAAAAGACTTCTATAAGACTGATGCTGAGTTGTTTTCATAGTCTTGATAATGAATAAGTTAATCTTAGTAGGTTAATTGAGCATACAAATATCCCTCAAAATACGATCATCCCCCTCTCCTAATGAACAACTCTTAAACTATTATATATCAATATTTTCCTCTCTCTACTTGAAATCAGCTTAAATTTCTAGCATCCCTATAATGAATGTTAACAGAATCCTCTCTCTTTCTGTCAGTATTGCTCAATTAGAAAGTTGATCAATCAATAAGGAGAGAGTATCATGGAAACATACACACATATGTGAATTAGATAGACAATGGGAGTTTGCTGCATGACTCAGGGAACTCAAACTGGACTCTGTGACAACTTAGAGGGGAATGGGGTGGGAGGGAGACTTCAGAGGGAGGAGACATATGTATAACTATGGCTGATTCATGTTGATGTATGGCAGAAACCAACACAACACTATAATTATCTTTCAATTAAAAATAAGTGAATTTTAAAAATAAGTGAAAAGAAGTTGTAATTTTAGGATTGAACCTAGGATTATGCTTTAGCCCAGGGATGGTTTGGTTGTATGGTGTTTCTGATCTTTTGATTTCTTGAAGCTCAGACATCTCATCTGATACTCAAATTGATTTTATCAAGGTCATGTGTAAAAATAAATGACTTAGTTATGATAAATAAAATCTCAACACAAAACCTGGTATGCAGTAAATAACAATAAATTATTTTTTTAATATATAATTCTTGTCTAGGCATTTTTCTTCCCTACCCTAACTTACTTTATAGTATATCCAGATTGTTTTATTCACTATGTTGTTATAGACAGGATCAACAAACAAAAATGTATTTTATAATGCTATGTTCCTTTTTATTTGACAATTATAAGCATTTACCATCCTTCAAACACCATTTTGGGTGATTTCTATTTGTATCACTTGCTTTCAATTAAAGTGGCAGAATAAGCCACTCTTGTTTATGTATCAGCATGTATCTACTCAAGACAAATACTGTTTCCTTTGTACTAAGTAAAAGAAGCTGTTGTCCTTATGAAATATAAATCTGATTTCGTTTCATACCTTCCCTTTAGCCTGACTCTACACAGATACCATCTTCAGGTTGTAATCAATTCATAAAAAATAATTTTGAAAAAATAATGCATTCCATTGTGATTTCTCACCTACTTCTAACTTATTTAACTAGTTAAAGAAATATCTGCTTAAAAGCTTCCTTGAAGGAAAATGTCAGCTTTTTCTTCAAACAGCAGCCTCAGCAACTAGTCTACTTACGACTAACCCATCCTTGAGGTTTAGACAGTAGCTTAACTTAAGAAATACCTTCTAAGTTTGGTCAGAAACATAAACAAGGTGAAATAAACCTGCCCGTTCCACTTGAGGCAGTTTAGTCAAAATACAAAAAGGAAATGGAAATGACTTCCAAAAGTGAACACTTCTGCAAGGTGTTCATGCCTGAGTTCCTTTTGCCTAAAGTTCTGCTTTAAAAAGAACCAGCTGTGGGGTGACTGAAAGCCTGTAGTCCAGCACCTTCAGCCTGCACACTTGGGGACTGAAGTGAGAATATCCTTGTTGGCTAAACATCTGATGGCTCAGGAAACCTGTCTAGTGAATGCTTCGTCACCAAAGAAATACTCGCTTCACATCAAGTCTAGCACCTTCACACTTACAACTCATTCAACAAGCACCAGCTGTAAATAAGTTAATACTCAGGAGTAGGGATATGTGGCATCCTCACTAGCACCTACCGTAAGAATTATAAATTGCTCCATTTGGGATGGAGTGAGACACTTTAACAAAAGTTCAGAACAGTGGCATATCTGGTACTGAAGCTACTGCATGCTAATTGTTTCACTGAGATAATTCGGAGATGATTACACTCCACCAACCAGCAAGTAACCTTGCTCAAGCTGTACTTAATCCAGTGTAGCTTGCTATTTCTAAAAGGTCAGGAAATCTCTTTCCTCACCTCTAACTGCTCACCTTTCTTGGGTGCACCACAGGGATGCATAATTCCAACAGAGTGGAAATTCAGTCAGTAAATGAAGTCTAGGCATAAATATTCATAGCCAAAACTTTTCCAAAAAAGAGTCCAAAAATGAGACTAAGTAAATCACAGCCCCCTATAGAGATTACTAAGATATGCTCTGACAGTTTACATGGATTCACTTAAAATTTTACACTGCAATTTAAGAACTCTTCATGATGACCAGTGCATCTCTATGCCAGTATTTGAGTGCTTCACTCATGTCATGTTCATTGGAGAAGAATGAACGTGTGCTTGGAGCCTTTCAGGCTCTTCTTGTTTCTTGTGATGTATCTTTCCTTCTCTATAACTTTCGTCCTTGAAAAAATTCAAAGATTTATTTATGTTCCAACATAGTCAAACATGCCTCAATTTATATACAATTAACTTGATAGCTTTTTCCTTCTCTTATAATGGTCAAAATTTTCATGTTTTTTCTTAAAATACAAACTGGTTCCACTTGAGGCAGTTTAGTCAAAATACAAAAAGGAAATGGAAATGACTTCCAAAAGTGAACACTTCTGCAAGGTGTTCATGCCTGAGTTCCTTTGCCTAAAGTTCTGCTTTAAAAAGAACCAGCTGTGGGGTGACTGAAAGCCTGTAGTCCAGCACCTTCAGCCTGCACACTTGGGGACTGAAGTGAGAATATCCTTGTTGGCTAAACATCTGATGGCTCAGGAAACCTGTCTAGTGAATGCTTCGTCACCAAAGAAATACTCGCTTCACATCAAGTCTAGCACCTTCACACTTACAACTCATTCAACAAGCACCAGCTGTAAATAAGTTAATACTCAGGAGTAGGGATATGTGGCATCCTCACTAGCACCTACCGTAAGAATTATAAATTGCTCCATTTGGGATGGAGTGAGACACTTTAACAAAAGTTCAGAACAGTGGCATATCTGGTACTGAAGCTACTGCATGCTAATTGTTTCACTGAGATAATTCGGAGATGATTACACTCCACCAACCAGCAAGTAACCTTGCTCAAGCTGTACTTAATCCAGTGTAGCTTGCTATTTCTAAAAGGTCAGGAAATCTCTTTCCTCACCTCTAACTGCTCACCTTTCTTGGGTGCACCACAGGGATGCATAATTCCAACAGAGTGGAAATTCAGTCAGTAAATGAAGTCTAGGCATAAATATTCATAGCCAAAACTTTTCCAAAAAAGAGTCCAAAAATGAGACTAAGTAAATCACAGCCCCCTATAGAGATTACTAAGATATGCTCTGACAGTTTACATGGATTCACTTAAAATTTTACACTGCAATTTAAGAACTCTTCATGATGACCAGTGCATCTCTATGCCAGTATTTGAGTGCTTCACTCATGTCATGTTCATTGGAGAAGAATGAACGTGTGCTTGGAGCCTTTCAGGCTCTTCTTGTTTCTTGTGATGTATCTTTCCTTCTCTATAACTTTCGTCCTTGAAAAAATTCAAAGATTTATTTATGTTCCAACATAGTCAAACATGCCTCAATTTATATACAATTAACTTGATAGCTTAGGATTTGTCCTGTACTCTGAAGTCTGCTATTGAATTCATTCATGGTCAAAATTTTCATGTATTCTAAAAGTTATAAATTCTATAAAGTCAATAACACTGCCCCCATCCAAATATGTGTGTCTATATGAAGACATTTGGTATTTTAAATTATAAATGGCACCATTAATTAGTAATAACAATAACTTACCTTTTTATCACAAATACCAAACTTAGTTTCTGTCTCATTTAACCCAATGAAGCTCTGAAAAGATTACTATTCCTTTAAGAATTAACACACAGAAATATTATGTGACAATTGCAGAAGCAATAAGCAAAGGAAGAGTTTTACAGTTTTGTACTTTATCTTCTTAAGTTTTAAGAAAACTACTAAAAATTTCTCTTGTATGGGTAAGTCATCCACCAAGAACCACCTCAAGATGAATGAGAACTTTAGTGCATTTTAGTTTCCAGTCACCAACAGTGTCAGCAGCCACACCTTGTGACTTGATACCTTGGGATTTTGTCCAATGGCTGTCAAGACCTGCACTTGGCTGTTGCAGTTAATTTCAGGATAAGGCAGAATATATTAACTCTATGCAAAGCACTTAAAGTATTTAAATGCAAGGAACATTTTTTTGTTTGTTTTGCCTTAATTTTTGTTTCCTTATTTCATTGTTTTACCATTAGCAGATGTGAGAAACCCCATTCATCCAATGAATTTAAAGATGGACCTAAGAAGTAAAACCCCAACTACCAGACAGAGATCTGATATGATCTGCCTGGTAGCACGTTTTTGGATAGCCCTTCTTTTTTATTTTAAGCCCAGATTAGCTGGGAAGGAGACATATGACTCTCGCATGCCCCAAACCCAATGTTGGTGGAAGTCAAGAATGTCACCACATTGCTTACAGCTTATCCAGGTCAATTTCAAGGTAGTTAGACGATCTGTTTCCTGTCATATTTTGCATAGCACACACTTATAATCCTTGGATAAAAAACAAGTAGTTAGCTTTTGGAAGTTCTATAGGTAGTATTCAACCTACTTGCCATGCAAATTGCTTTTAAATGGTTTTGGTGAGACACGAATATACTCTTACAAATTCAAATCCAAACTCCAAATTTTCTTTCCTGTTTCCTATTTTCCAGGGATTTCCAAGAATGGCCATTTCAAAGTTCAGTTGTGAAATGAAATCTTGTTATTGCCAGCCAGGGATGTGAAATCATAACTAAGGGGAGTTAGAAAATGTATAATTTTTTTTATGGCTTCCACTATAATTTCATGAGATTTCTTTTTCTCTTTCTTTCTTTCCTTCCTAATATACACACTTACTAATAAGCTTTCTGGAACCATAATTACAGCACAAAAGATTCCGAAAACACAAATCAAAGACTAACGCTAGTTTTCAATAGGAATGTCTTCCCAATCTCTTTTCCTCAGTCTTCTCATTTCATAAAAGAGGTGATGTCATAATTTATGATGTTAAGCTGACTGGTGAAATGTCATTACACAAGTGATGTTTTGATCGATGATGGTAGACTGGTTAGCAGGAAAGTGTCAAATATCACTTTTGTGACATAAACTGGCAGTTACGATTATATAATATCAATTATTCTTTGGAAAACTGCATTAGATCAGTTAGAGCTGAACCAATTTAGTTTGAGAAGGTTCATATTTTTTTTCTAGCTGTTCATCCATTTCTAATTATTAGGGGTAAAATACACTTTGGATGTAGTTTAGATTTTCATAATGTCCTCTCTGGAAGTGTAATGGGTGTCTTACATGCCTCTTGTGTTGCACAAAGAGGTGCAAGAAAATCTGTATTGACCTTCCAGAAAGGAAATGTACCTTGAATTCTCCTCCTTAATTGAAACTCTTGGAATTATTTTAATTGTTAGTTGAGACTTAACTGAAATATGACAATGTAAAAGAATATATTTTAAAGAGTCTCAGTTTACTTTATTTTCTGTAAACTGCTCGCATGCCCCAAACCCAATGTTTGTGGAAGTCAAGAATGTCACCACATTGCTTACAGCTTATCCAGGTCAATTTCAAGGTAGTTAGACGATCTGTTTCCTGTCATATTTTGCATAGCACACACTTATAATCCTTGGATAAAAAACAAGTAGTTAGCTTTTGGAAGTTCTATAGGTAGTATTCAACCTACTTGCCATGCAAATTGCTTTTAAATGGTTTTGGTGAGACACGAATATACTCTTACAAATTCAAATCCAAACTCCAAATTTTCTTTCCTGTTTCCTATTTTCCAGGGATTTCCAAGAATGGCCATTTCAAAGTTCAGTTGTGAAATGAAATCTTGTTATTGCCAGCCAGGGATGTGAAATCATAACTAAGGGGAGTTAGAAAATGTATAATTTTTTTTATGGCTTCCACTATAATTTCATGAGATTTCTTTTTCTCTTTCTTTCTTTCCTTCCTAATATACACACTTACTAATAAGCTTTCTGGAACCATAATTACAGCACAAAAGATTCCGAAAACACAAATCAAAGACTAACGCTAGTTTTCAATAGGAATGTCTTCCCAATCTCTTTTCCTCAGTCTTCTCATTTCATAAAAGAGGTGATGTCATAATTTATGATGTTAAGCTGACTGGTGAAATGTCATTACACAAGTGATGTTTTGATCGATGATGGTAGACTGGTTAGCAGGAAAGTGTCAAATATCACTTTTGTGACATAAACTGGCAGTTACGATTATATAATATCAATTATTCTTTGGAAAACTGCATTAGATCAGTTAGAGCTGAACCAATTTAGTTTGAGAAGGTTCATATTTTTTTTCTAGCTGTTCATCCATTTCTAATTATTAGGGGTAAAATACACTTTGGATGTAGTTTAGATTTTCATAATGTCCTCTCTGGAAGTGTAATGGGTGTCTTACATGCCTCTTGTGTTGCACAAAGAGGTGCAAGAAAATCTGTATTGACCTTCCAGAAAGGAAATGTACCTTGAATTCTCCTCCTTAATTGAAACTCTTGGAATTATTTTAATTGTTAGTTGAGACTTAACTGAAATATGACAATGTAAAAGAATATATTTTAAAGAGTCTCAGTTTACTTTATTTTCTGTGACTGTCCGCTGCTAAGTTACATTCAATTTAACACAAAACTTTTATGAATACTTAACTCTCTCCTTTCCTTTACAAATTAAAGTGAAAATAAGGAACAAAAGAAGTGAAGAAACATTTTTACTGTCTGTTACTACAGATATCATTTTGAATATGTGATGGATTCATCAGAAAGAAATGGTGACACAAAGTTCAAAGTCTTAATTATAAAAACTATTAAGAATAAATATCATGATAACAACAGCTATCATTTATTGTAATTACCATATACAGGCACTAGTTTAATTCTTTGCACACATTGTTCTATCTGTTCCTTATGAATTTGATATGATTAATATCATTTTGCAAATGAGAAAAGTAAGGTTTGCAGAGACTTTAGAATGCAACAGAAAATGAACAATTTGTAAATGTTAAGTATTTCCAGGAATATGGAGCAATTTGGTATAAGACATACATGGGGAAATGCATCGACAGTGAGTCATGGTTTGCAGCCTCTGCCATCATTGCACCCAAAGACAGACTTGGAAGTTGAGTCCTGGGGTGATAGCTAAATCTAACAGAATGAAGAGCAAGTGAGAGGTGGGTAAAAGGCATATATCTATGTGTGTGCACAAAGATGTTGTGGGCACTATGTTCAGGGAGTGGAAACTAGAATGAGGAAGTATAGAATGGCACTGAGTCAGGACCAGTATTAGACATCTTTAACACAGATAAAATGTAGCCTGAATAACTGGTAGATACTAATTCAAAAGCAGATCTTCCCACTAAGATATAGCCCAGGGTGTGCCATGCTGAGCTAACCATTAACCACCCACTCGTAGAATTTTCAGCAGACTCAACTTTTGGGTGAGAAGCCAGGGTGTCCATGGGAGGACTTGGATCCACAGGTGGTAACATGCATATAGCAAGTGGTACAGTTATATTTCAATAATTGCACAGTAGATACAGTCCTGCCCATTTAAAACTCAGCATCTTTAAAGGACACAGACTTATAAGAGATTGCTGGCCCATAACTCTTGTTCCCAATTCTATTCCCATTTGCTCCATAACCAACTACCTTCCTCCTCCAACTGTTCAAAATAGTCCCACAAAGACACTGAGCTGATAGCTCTCTTCAAACATTTCCATTCTGCAGACCTGGTTTCCTTTCTGCAGATAGGATTTTGGTGAAAAGGTGATTGGGTTTACCAGAGGAGCGGAGTGAATCCATGGGAATCAGAGAGGAATGTAAAGTCCTGAGCCAATATCAGACATTCTAGAACTTGGGTGATAAGGTTCTCATGTTCCCTTTCAGGCTCCATCAAACCACACCCAAAAGAAATCAATCAATAAGTGTGTCATATGAGAAAGGATCACATTTTTGTTCTTGGCAACATTTTACATCTTCATGTTAAGTCCTCATGGCAAGTTAAATTTTCTTTTTTTTTTTTAAATTTTATTTATTTATTTTGGGTGGGGGTCGGGTTGGGAGCGAGGGGGACGGGCGGGCCACTTCTATTGGTCTTTCATTTCTCTATTTTCATCCGTCTTTGTTCTTTGGCTCCTGTGGGCCTCCCATCGCAGTGGCGTCTATCGTTGCAGAGCGCTGGCTCTGGGCGCATGCGCTCCAGAGCTCCGGCTCGGTAACTGGACACATGGGTCTAGCCGCTCTGCAGCACGTGGGATCCTCCCAGGCCAGGGATCGAACCGGCGCCCCTTGCACTGCAAGGCGGTGTCCTTACCCACTGGACCACCAGGGGAAGCCTGCAAGTTGTATTTTCTTCCATCTCAGGTTCTTCCCCTTTGTTTTCATCTGTTCCTTCCTTGGTTTCACCTTGGTTTCTACCTGGAATCTCACCGAATAATAAGCCAAAATATTTGAATTGTAAGATAAGGAAAAGATATAAATGGTTCCTGCAGCTTTGAAGTTTTCATTATGGATCTAACTTGAAGGAGAAAGATGGCACCACGAAAGTAACTTGATGGCATCTGAGGAGGCAGGGCAACAAACATTCACTCAGTGCTTTGTGAATTTGCAAACACTTTTATATACAATCAATTCTCCCAAATTTGCAAGATCATGAGTATCAATCTTAAACAGAAAAACAAACAAACAACATCAAAGCTCAAAGGAGTTTAGCCAAAGAGCTAGTAGGTTTCTGGATACTCCTCCCACCATCTTTCCCATGTAACATGGGGATTTGTAACCTCTTCTAGTTATGGTTATTAGGAAATAACCTTATTCCTGCCACCACTCAAAAATCAATCAGGCTTGATCTTTCTTTGATTCAAATATTAATCAGCACTGTCTTCTCTCTCCCTCTTCACCCAATTGTATTCATTCAACAAATGCCAATTGATCACCTATTGTGTACCTAACATGAGTGACAGGATTGTTTACCAAATTCTGCAATCCTGAAGCTTACATTTTCATACTGTCTTGCCTAAAGAAATTTGTAAATAAAATAATTTTGAACTCCTTGTCTTATGACTTTTCTTTGCATTAGAAACAAATCACTAGGTCGAGATCAAAAATGAGGAGAGAAAATTATACAAAGATGTGGATGTCGCGATGTGAAAGTTTGGGAAAGCTATTTTAAAGGCATTGTACCACAGAAACTGAGGTATCTCAGGAGTCAAAATATCCCTCCTCCGATGAGACCATGTTATGGCACTTAGTGAAAGCTACAAGCAAAACATTCCAGTCAAAGATGGAAATTGTGTCTCATAGCTTCAACATTACTTCTTAATTTTCATTAGGAAACAAGCTATTATGTACTTGAGGTGTTAGCCCTCTAAGGGTTGATGGTGTCCCCACAAGAATTTTCCATATATAAACCTTTATATTCATTAACCACTAAGCACCATTTCAGACTTTCCAGGTAGCGCAGTGGTAAAGAATCTGCCTGCCTGCCTGCCAAAGCAGGAGACACAAGAGATGTGGATTTTATCCCTGGGTTGGAAATATCCCCTGGAGTAAGAAATGACAACCCACTCCAGTATTCTTGCCTGGAAAATTGCATGCACAGAGAAGCCTGGTGAACTACAGTCCATGAAATCTCAAAAAGTCAGACTTGACTGAGTATGCACACAAGCACCATAGCACCATTTCTGATCATCTAAGCCACATCTATATCCTAGGTCAGCCATTATTGCCAACAGTATTTCTGTGCAGGCTCTAGCCAGTTTCCAGTAGGTGCAGCTCTCCTTCAGACCAGTGCTATATCCTAGGTTCAAGCCATTAAAGGTTAAAATGGGGATCTCCTCCACCATCTTTCCCATGTAACATGGGGATTTGTAACCTCTTCTAGTTATGGTTATTAGGAAATAACCTTATTCCTGCCACCACTCAAAAATCAATCAGGCTTGATCTTTCTTTGATTCAAATATTAATCAGCACTGTCTTCTCTCTCCTCTTCACCCAATTGTATTCATTCAACAAATGCCAATTGATCACCTATTGTGTACCTAACATGAGTGACAGGATTGTTTACCAAATTCTGCAATCCTGAAGCTTACATTTTCATACTGTCTTGCCTAAAGAAATTTGTAAATAAAATAATTTTGAACTCCTTGTCTTATGACTTTTCTTTGCATTAGAAACAAATCACTAGGTCGAGATCAAAAATGAGGAGAGAAAATTATACAAAGATGTGGATGTCGCGATGTGAAAGTTTGGGAAAGCTATTTTAAAGGCATTGTACCACAGAAACTGAGGTATCTCAGGAGTCAAAATATCCCTCCTCCGATGAGACCATGTTATGGCACTTAGTGAAAGCTACAAGCAAAACATTCCAGTCAAAGATGGAAATTGTGTCTCATAGCTTCAACATTACTTCTTAATTTTCATTAGGAAACAAGCTATTATGTACTTGAGGTGTTAGCCCTCTAAGGGTTGATGGTGTCCCCACAAGAATTTTCCATATATAAACCTTTATATTCATTAACCACTAAGCACCATTTCAGACTTTCCAGGTAGCGCAGTGGTAAAGAATCTGCCTGCCTGCCTGCCAAAGCAGGAGACACAAGAGATGTGGATTTTATCCCTGGGTTGGAAATATCCCCTGGAGTAAGAAATGACAACCCACTCCAGTATTCTTGCCTGGAAAATTGCATGCACAGAGAAGCCTGGTGAACTACAGTCCATGAAATCTCAAAAAGTCAGACTTGACTGAGTATGCACACAAGCACCATAGCACCATTTCTGATCATCTAAGCCACATCTATATCCTAGGTCAGCCATTATTGCCAACAGTATTTCTGTGCAGGCTCTAGCCAGTTTCCAGTAGGTGCAGCTCTCCTTCAGACCAGTGCTATGCGCCTCTTTCTTCTGGCAGACATGAGGCTGCTTTTATTGGTACCATTACATGGGATATTTTAGGAACTCACTTTATGCCTGAGACCATGCAACCTAGAAGTGAGACGAAGTAAATCAGGGTTGGGAGAAATGAGGACTGGAAGTCCATGGGGAAATGCTTCTTCCTTTGTCCCCTCTCTTACCCCAGGAAGATTTGGAGATACACTCCATTTTTCTTCACAGATGACCTCATAGGACAAGCAACCTGTCACTGTAGTGATGTCCTGTTTCGGGATCTTTCTCTTCCCCTGTTTCACTCTGATTCCCTGGGATCATGTTCCCAAATAAACTCTTCACATGTGACCTTTTTCTTAGGTTTTGCTTTTTGTGGAATTCAAGCTAAGACTACCTTCAAGCTTTAATGTCTCAAAAAGGAACTAAATCAATAAATAACTAATGAAAAAATTTCAGTGCTATACATAAAACATACACATTGCAGTAAGCCTGGTTAAGAAGGAATTTCACAAAATGTGCAGTTTTACCAGATGTTTTCCATTCTGAGCAATGAAACATTCACTCTCATAATTAAAAACCTGGACCATGAGCTTCTCTATTATGATACTTATCTGTTTCAGGACTCACTCTGTAACAAAATAATGTGATATTTTTCTGTTAGCATTGATACACACGTACTTGTTTGAAGGCACTAGCAATATCTCTTGGTGCAAGTGGACCTCAGCAGCAGAAGAGTTAGCAGACATGGAAGTCTTCAGTCCTCTGCTCATCCTGCAGAACAGTGTGGTTAGGTGGTACCACAAGATGTACTGTGAGGCTATTCCTCCCTTGAAGGAACCTCAGGCCTACTGGTACCCTTCTTATAAAACAATTGTGAGAGCAGATATGAGAAGAAATAAGTACATTGGGTTTGCTTTGTTTGAAGAAATCTCAGTTTATAAAACCAAAATTGTTAAGGGTATTGTGAGGAAATACAGATTCTCAGTATCTGGAAATCTTATGGTTTCTGGTCACTTGGGAAGGAATTCAGGGTAGATCTTCTTGAATCCATAGAAAGTTGTATACCTGATACCAAAGAAAGAAGCCATCAGTCCCAGCAAGGTCATTGTCAGACAAGCCAGAGAGAGCTCAAGTGTCATCCATTAGAAAATCCTACTCATTGCTTCACAAAATATAACAAATTCACAGTTCATAGATGACAATCTTTCAGTCCCTCACCATTTAGGAGTAGTGATAGCTTTTCTATCAGCGTGGCCAAAGGAGTGTTTCTAAACAATGTTTTGTTTTCTCCTTTATCCACCAAACATGGCCACTATCATGCATTTGTGCCTCTGGCTTGGGTAAAGTCTGTTTCTGGTTTCAGAACGTTATTGTTAACTGTTAGTCTTGAGTGGGCACTTGACAAAAGAAGAGTCATTAGCTCAGAATGTTCACCAAGTAATTTTCATGGAAGACTCTTCTTCCATCTATTACACTCTGTGTAATGCTGGTCATGGATGGCTCCAGGTGGCTGCAGCTCTCTAGCTCTCTCAACTGTACTGCTGTGTCTGTCATCTCCATTGCTGGATGGAGACTCTGCTCCAGACTTTTGGAAGAGGCTTTGAGTGTATTAGAGACATGAAAAACGAGGATATTAACACCTATTTTTCCAGAAAGCATATTTTTGAAAATAAATTCCTTTTTGCACTATGCCAGATACTTATCTGTTTCAACTCACTTGCAAATAATGTGATATTTTTCTGTTAGCATTGATACACACGTACTTGTTTGAAGGCACTAGCAATATCTCTTGGTGCAAGTGGACCTCAGCAGCAGAAGAGTTAGCAGACATGGAAGTCTTCAGTCCTCTGCTCATCCTGCAGAACAGTGTGGTTAGGTGGTACCACAAGATGTACTGTGAGGCTATTCCTCCCTTGAAGGAACCTCAGGCCTACTGGTACCCTTCTTATAAAACAATTGTGAGAGCAGATATGAGAAGAAATAAGTACATTGGGTTTGCTTTGTTTGAAGAAATCTCAGTTTATAAAACCAAAATTGTTAAGGGTATTGTGAGGAAATACAGATTCTCAGTATCTGGAAATCTTATGGTTTCTGGTCACTTGGGAAGGAATTCAGGGTAGATCTTCTTGAATCCATAGAAAGTTGTATACCTGATACCAAAGAAAGAAGCCATCAGTCCCAGCAAGGTCATTGTCAGACAAGCCAGAGAGAGCTCAAGTGTCATCCATTAGAAAATCCTACTCATTGCTTCACAAAATATAACAAATTCACAGTTCATAGATGACAATCTTTCAGTCCCTCACCATTTAGGAGTAGTGATAGCTTTTCTATCAGCGTGGCCAAAGGAGTGTTTCTAAACAATGTTTTGTTTTCTCCTTTATCCACCAAACATGGCCACTATCATGCATTTGTGCCTCTGGCTTGGGTAAAGTCTGTTTCTGGTTTCAGAACGTTATTGTTAACTGTTAGTCTTGAGTGGGCACTTGACAAAAGAAGAGTCATTAGCTCAGAATGTTCACCAAGTAATTTTCATGGAAGACTCTTCTTCCATCTATTACACTCTGTGTAATGCTGGTCATGGATGGCTCCAGGTGGCTGCAGCTCTCTAGCTCTCTCAACTGTACTGCTGTGTCTGTCATCTCCATTGCTGGATGGAGACTCTGCTCCAGACTTTTGGAAGAGGCTTTGAGTGTATTAGAGACATGAAAAACGAGGATATTAACACCTATTTTTTTCCAGAAAGCATATTTTTTGCTTATATTTGGAATTGAAAATAAATTCCTTTTTTGCACTATGCCATATACCTCCTGTGAATAACATCATTAAATTTCTTGCCAGTCACTAGAGCGTAGGAGAAGAACCAAGGTGCTACCATTTAATTTTATTTTGTTGTCTTGTAGGTCTCATTAGGTACCACAATAGTATGTCATAATAGGGGAAGATACTTTAGTTCCTGAGAAACCTTAGTTCTTTGGGATGACAAAGCTGTAAAATAGCTTCCAATGATCCCCGCCTCCTGGAATTCACATGCATGTATATTCCTGACCTCTTGCATGTGGGCTGAGCCTAGTGACATGCTTCTAATGTGAATGAATCATAGACTTCTTTCCCTCTTGAGCCTTGAGATGACCACAGTCCTGGCTGACCCCTTCACTGCACCCAGTGAGAGACCCTGAAGCAGAGAAATCAGCTGACCCAGTCCAGATTCCCAGCCCACAGATAAATAAACAGTTTCAAGATAAAGGAATAGTTTTGGAGTCAATCATAACACGGTCAGATAGCAAATACAGCCCCCTTCAATTACAGAGCATAGGAGGATGTCTCTCTTCTGGTGAGCCATTGTAGCAGCATCCTTTGGTTGCAATACCCAGGAAATGTCTGTAATCTATGATCTCCTTTGAATGCAGGCAGCCATTTCCCACTCCTGGATCACTAAGCAACATTCAACCTGTCAGAAACTAGGGCATACAAATTCTATTACAGCCACTGTGTTTAACGCAGGAGCCTGGCTAATAAGCTCAGATATGTTTTTTACAGCCTAAGCTTGGCATCACATCTTTTTTGGACTAAAGGCACTTTCTATAGTTCTGATTGAAAATAACAGAGTTTTTTTCTTTCTCCTGATCAGTTATCTTTACTGAAAATGTATAGTGCTGTCGTTCCTGACAGGAAGGACATGTATTAGACACCATGGGCTTGCACTTGAATACCCAAGTGATGCATTACATGAATATAATTTACATAATGAGCCAGGGAAAAAGTGCATCTTAGAGTGTGCATGCTTGTCAATATTTAAAATGTTGAAATCTTGACAGAGAGCTGCCTCTTAGGGTAAAGAAAAGAATGAGACTTACCCTCCTTTCCTTCAAGCTCTGAGCTGTTGCTGTGTCCCAACTATTACGTGTGGATTGAGTTCACACCAAGAAATGAACCTGTTGTGTGTTCAAATGTTAATAAAACTAGTATATTAAAATTACCTGTCTCATTAGGTCACACCATAGTATGTCATAATAGGGGAAGATACTTTAGTTCCTGAGAAACCTTAGTTCTTTGGGATGACAAAGCTGTAAAATAGCTTCCAATGATCCCCGCCTCCTGGAATTCACATGCATGTATATTCCTGACCTCTTGCATGTGGGCTGAGCCTAGTGACATGCTTCTAATGTGAATGAATCATAGACTTCT
This sequence comes from Tragulus kanchil, assembly GCA_022376925.1. Classification (NCBI taxonomy): domain Eukaryota; kingdom Metazoa; phylum Chordata; class Mammalia; order Artiodactyla; family Tragulidae; genus Tragulus; species Tragulus kanchil. Next base: position 108,226,774 of record JAIOJX010000029.1, on the reverse strand, counting down.
TTCCCTCTTGAGCCTTGAGATGACCACAGTCCTGGCTGACCCCTTCACTGCACCCAGTGAGAGACCCTGAAGCAGAGAAATCAGCTGACCCAGTCCAGATTCCCAGCCCACAGATAAATAAACAGTTTCAAGATAAAGGAATAGTTTTGGAGTCAATCATAACACGGTCAGATAGCAAATACAGCCCCCTTCAATTACAGAGCATAGGAGGATGTCTCTCTTCTGGTGAGCCATTGTAGCAGCATCCTTTGGTTGCAATACCCAGGAAATGTCTGTAATCTATGATCTCCTTTGAATGCAGGCAGCCATTTCCCACTCCTGGATCACTAAGCAACATTCAACCTGTCAGAAACTAGGGCATACAAATTCTATTACAGCCACTGTGTTTAACGCAGGAGCCTGGCTAATAAGCTCAGATATGTTTTTTACAGCCTAAGCTTGGCATCACATCTTTTTTGGACTAAAGGCACTTTCTATAGTTCTGATTGAAAATAACAGAGTTTTTCTTTCTCCTGATCAGTTATCTTTACTGAAAATGTATAGTGCTGTCGTTCCTGACAGGAAGGACATGTATTAGACACCATGGGCTTGCACTTGAATACCCAAGTGATGCATTACATGAATATAATTTACATAATGAGCCAGGGAAAAAGTGCATCTTAGAGTGTGCATGCTTGTCAATATTTAAAATGTTGAAATCTTGACAGAGAGCTGCCTCTTAGGGTAAAGAAAAGAATGAGACTTACCCTCCTTTCCCTTCAAGCTCTGAGCTGTTGCTGTGTCCCAAATATTACGTGTGGATTGAGTTCACACCAAGAAATGAACCTGTTGTGTGTTCAAATGTTAATAAAACTAGTATATTAAAATTACCTGTCTCCTTCAGAGAAAATTTCCTCTAGCTTTGCAATGAATATGAAAAGATTAAATTCAAACATCAAGTGGATTTAATAGGTAAGTCTCTACTTATAAGTGAGCATTAATTAACATCAGATAAAAACTGTGATTCCATAAGGAATTATATATTACCTTGTCATTAGTGGCAGGATTATAATTATAAACCTTGTTGAACTGAATAATTAAGAAACTGTAACAAATGGCCAAGCTATAGGAAGGCCCTTGGATAATGAAAACAGCAGTATTTGGCAGAAGTTGTAGTAAATAACTCTTACACTTGGGTCAGATGCATTCCCCAAGGCAGCCTGCATGACTTCACAAAGACTGATTAGAGTTCAACAATTATACTTGAATTCCAGAAGTGCTTTAATGTTTTATTAGACCTGGACTTCCTGAGCTTAGGTGAAAAGAGCTCTAGAATTCCAGGGAGACTTTTTGGATTGTAGATAGTTTAGAACAAACTTGCTTCTGGACTTGAACTAAATGCATCACTTATTTCAACCACAAAGTAAAATATTTTTCGTGTTTGCTTTTTGTCCATATTTTGAGATTTAGGACTGTATCTACAAAGCATATCTTCTTAGTAGGAGGAAAAAGTCTACCAAAATGGCTCTTTGGCTCCTCAGAAACATCACCCAACTTCTTTCCCCCAAATCCACCTTGTTTTATTAATTCCACTTTTTTTTTTAAACCTTTATTTTACTTTTAACATTTACAGAGTTTTGTTGTTTACAGATATGTATGTTCTCAGATTAGTCATATGTATATCCCCCCCTTCCCACCCCTCCTGACCATCACACAGCACCCCTGAAGGATCCCCTTTTCTCACAGAGCAATGACTAGAGCTATTTTCTTCACTTATGATAGTACAGGCCTTGCTACTTCCTTTACGCCTCTCACCCACTGTTCCTTCCCCACAATGTCCGTATGTCCACTGTCCATGTCTGTCTTTCTGTCGCTTCACTGCATGTGCCATCATCACCATCCTACTAGATTCCATATATATGTGTTAATATACTGTATTTGTCCTTCTCTTTCTGACTGACTTCACTTTTTATGATACGTTCTAGATCCAGCCACCTCATTAGGGTTGATTCTTCTGCATTTCTCTTTACAGCTGTTTAGTATTCCATTGTATATATGTACCAGAGCTTTTGGATCCAATCGTTCGTCGATGGACATCTAGGTTTCTTCCATGTTCTAGCTATTGTATAGAGAGCTGCAATGAACATTAGGGTACAGGTGCTTCTTTCAGTTTTGATTTCATCAGGGTATAAGTCTAAGAGTGGGATTGCTGGGTCGTACGGTGCTTCTATTTTTAGTTTTTTAAGAAATCTCCAGACTGTCTTCCGTAGAGGCTGTATCAATTTACATTCCCACCAGCAATGCAGGAGTGTTCCCTTTTCTCTGCAGCCTCTCCAGCATTTATTGTCTGTTGATTTGTGAATGATGGCCATTCTGACGGGTGTGAGGTGATATCTCATTGTAGTTTTGATTTGCATTTCTCTAATTGTTACTGAAGTTGAACATCATTTCATGTGTTTTTGGGCCATCTGTATGTCATCATTGGAGAGGTGTCTGTTTAGGTCCTTTTTCCATTTTTTGATTGGGTTGTTCATTTTTCCAGTGCTGAGTTGTCTGAGTTGCTTGTAGATTTTGGAGATTAATTGTTCGTCTGTTGTTTCATTTGCTATGATTTTCTCCCACTCTGTGGGCTGTCTGTTCTGCTTTTTTGTAATTTCTTTAGCTGTACAAAAGCTGTTAAGTTTCATTAGGTCCCACATGTTCATTTGTCTTTTGAGTTCCACTATTCTAGTAGGTGGGTCAGAGAAGATCTTGCTTTGATTGATGTCCTTGAGGGTTTTGCCTATATTCTCCTCTAAGAGTTTGATGGTTTCTGGCCTTACATTTAAGTCTTTAATCCATTTTGAGTTGATCTTTGTGCATGGTGTCAGGGTATGTTCCAACTTCATTTTCTTGCATGTAGCTGTCCAATTTTCCCAGCACCATTTGTTGAAGAGGCTGTCTTTGTCCCATTTTATATGTTCACCTCCTTTGTCAAAAATAAGGTACCCATAGGTGCATGGCTTTATCTCTGAGTTCTCGATCTTGTTCCATTGGTCTATAGTTCTGTTTTTGTGCCAGTACCATACTGTCTTGATGACTGTTGCTTTGTAGTAGAGTCTGAAGTTGGGGAGGCTGATCCCCCCAGCTCCATTCTTCTTCCTGAGGATTGCTTTGGCTATTTGAGGTCTACTGTGTTTCCATATGAACTGTGTTATTCGTTGGTCTAGTTCTGTGAAGAATGTTATTGGAAGTTTGATAGGGATCACATTGAATCTATAGATGACATTTGGTAGTATGGTCATTTTCACAATATTGATTCTTCCGACCCAGGAACATGGAATATTTCTCCATCTGTTTAACTCTTCTTTAATTTCTTTCATGAGTGTCTTATAATTTTCTGTGTACAGTTCTTTTGTTTCTTTGGGTAGGTTTATTCCTAGATATTTGATTCTTTTGGTTGCGATGGTGAAGGGGATTGCCTCTTTGATTTCATTTTCTGATTTTTCATTGTTTGTGTATAGGAATGCCAGTGATTTCTGTATATTGATTTTGTATCCTGCGACGTTGCTGAATTCGCTGATTAACTCTAGTAATTTTGTAATAGTGTTTTTGGGATTTTCTATGTATAATATCATGTCGTCTGCAAAAAGAGAGAGCTTGACTTCTTCTTTTCCAATATGGATTCCTTTGATTTCTTTCTCTTCTCTTATTGCTGTTGCTAGAACTTCCAGGAATATGTTGAATAAGAGTGGTGAAAGTGGACACCCTTGTCTTGTTCCTGATCTTAGAGGAAATGCTTTCAGTTTTTCACCATTGAGGATAATGTTCGCTGTGGGCTTCTCATATATGGCTTTCACTATGTTAAGATAAGTTCTTTCTATGCCCATTTTTTGAAGAGTTTTTATCAAATGATGCTTATTTTAGTTTCCTTTTGAGTTCCACTATTCTAGTAGGTGGGTCAGAGAAGATCTTGCTTTGATTGATGTCCTTGAGGGTTTTGCCTATATTCTCCTCTAAGAGTTTGATGGTTTCTGGCCTTACATTTAAGTCTTTAATCCATTTTGAGTTGATCTTTGTGCATGGTGTCAGGGTATGTTCCAACTTCATTTTCTTGCATGTAGCTGTCCAATTTTCCCAGCACCATTTGTTGAAGAGGCTGTCTTTGTCCCATTTTATATGTTCACCTCCTTTGTCAAAAATAAGGTACCCATAGGTGCATGGCTTTATCTCTGAGTTCTCGATCTTGTTCCATTGGTCTATAGTTCTGTTTTTGTGCCAGTACCATACTGTCTTGATGACTGTTGCTTTGTAGTAGAGTCTGAAGTTGGGGAGGCTGATCCCTCCAGCTCCATTCTTCTTCCTGAGGATTGTTTTGGCTATTTGAGGTCTACTGTGTTTCCATATGAACTGTGTTATTCGTTGGTCTAGTTCTGTGAAGAATGTTATTGGAAGTTTGATAGGGATCACATTGAATCTATAGATGACATTTGGTAGTATGGTCATTTTCACAATATTGATTCTTCCGACCCAGGAACATGGAATATTTCTCCATCTGTTTAACTCTTCTTTAATTTCTTTCATGAGTGTCTTATAATTTTCTGTGTACAGTTCTTTTGTTTCTTTGGGTAGGTTTATTCCTAGATATTTGATTCTTTTGGTTGCGATGGTGAAGGGGATTGCCTCTTTGATTTCATTTTCTGATTTTTCATTGTTTGTGTATAGGAATGCCAGTGATTTCTGTATATTGATTTTGTATCCTGCGACGTTGCTGAATTCGCTGATTAACTCTAGTAATTTTGTAATAGTGTTTTTGGGATTTTCTATGTATAATATCATGTCGTCTGCAAAAAGAGAGAGCTTGACTTCTTCTTTTCCAATATGGATTCCTTTGATTTCTTTCTCTTCTCTTATTGCTGTTGCTAGAACTTCCAGGAATATGTTGAATAAGAGTGGTGAAAGTGGACACCCTTGTCTTGTTCCTGATCTTAGAGGAAATGCTTTCAGTTTTTCACCATTGAGGATAATGTTCGCTGTGGGCTTCTCATATATGGCTTTCACTATGTTAAGATAAGTTCTTTCTATGCCCATTTTTTGAAGAGTTTTTATCATAAATGGATGCTGTACTTTGTCAAAGGCTTTTTCTGCATCTATTGAGATGATCATGTGATTTTTGTCTCTCAATTTGTTGATATGGTGTATCACATTGATTGATTTGCGGATGTTGAAGAATCCTTGCATGCCTGGGATGAACCCATCTTGATCGTGATGAATGAGCTTTTTGATGTGTTGCTGAGTTCTGTTTGCTAGGATTTTGTTGAGGATTTTGGCATCTAGATTCATCAGTGAAATTGGCCTATAATTTTCTTTTTTCGTGATGTCTTTGCCTGGCTTTGGTATTAGGGTGATGGTAGCCTCGTAAAGTGTTCCTTCCTGGGCAATTTTTTGGAAGAGTTTTAGAAGCACAGGCATTAGCTCTTCTTTAAATGTTTGGTAGAATTCACTTGTGAAACCATCTGGCCCTGGGCTTTTATTTTTGGGTAGATTTTTGATCACAAGGTCAATTTCTGAGCTTGTGATTGGCTTGTTCATAGTTTCTATTTCTTCCTGGTTGAGTCTTGGGAGATTAATCTTCTCTAAGAAACTGTCCATTTCTTCCAGGTTGTCCAGTTTGTTGCCATAGAGTTGTTCATAATAGTCTCTTAGAATCCTTTGGATTTCTGCATTATCTGTTATAATCTCTCCTTTTTCATTTTTGATTTTGTTGATCTGGTTCTTCTCTCTCTTTTTCTTGATGAGTCTGGCCGGTGGTGTGTCGATTTTATTGACTTTTTCGAAGAATCAGCTTTTTGTTTTATTTATCTTTACTATTGTTTCTTTTGTTTCTTTTTCATTTATTTCTGCTCTGATCTTTATGATTTCCCTTCTTCTTCTGGTTTTGGGGTGTTTTTGTTCTTCTTTCTCCAGTTGTTTTAAGCATAATGTAAGGTCGTCTTTTTGAGATTTTCCTAGTTTCTTGAGGTGGGATTGAATTGCTATAAACTTCCCTCTTAGAACTGCTTTTGCAGTATCCCATAGGTTTTGCACTGTCATGTGTTCATTGTCATTTTCTTCTAGGAATTTTTTTATTTCACCTTTGATTTCCTCAATGATCAGTTGGTTTTTTAGGTATGTATTGTTTAATCTCCATGTGTTTGTGTTTTTAGCCGTTTTTTTCCTGTAGTTGATCTCTGGTCTCACTGCATTGTGGTCCGAGAAGAGTTTTTATCATAAATGGATGCTGTACTTTGTCAAAGGCTTTTTCTGCATCTATTGAGATGATCATGTGATTTTTGTCTCTCAATTTGTTGATATGGTGTATCACATTGATTGATTTGCGGATGTTGAAGAATCCTTGCATGCCTGGGATGAACCCATCTTGATCGTGATGAATGAGCTTTTTGATGTGTTGCTGAGTTCTGTTTGCTAGGATTTTGTTGAGGATTTTGGCATCTAGATTCATCAGTGAAATTGGCCTATAATTTTCTTTTTTCGTGATGTCTTTGCCTGGCTTTGGTATTAGGGTGATGGTAGCCTCGTAAAGTGTTCCTTCCTGGGCAATTTTTTGGAAGAGTTTTAGAAGCACAGGCATTAGCTCTTCTTTAAATGTTTGGTAGAATTCACTTGTGAAACCATCTGGCCCTGGGCTTTTATTTTTGGGTAGATTTTTGATCACAAGGTCAATTTCTGAGCTTGTGATTGGCTTGTTCATAGTTTCTATTTCTTCCTGGTTGAGTCTTGGGAGATTAATCTTCTCTAAGAAACTGTCCATTTCTTCCAGGTTGTCCAGTTTGTTGCCATAGAGTTGTTCATAATAGTCTCTTAGAATCCTTTGGATTTCTGCATTATCTGTTATAATCTCTCCTTTTTCATTTTTGATTTTGTTGATCTGGTTCTTCTCTCTCTTTTTCTTGATGAGTCTGGCCGGTGGTGTGTCGATTTTATTGACTTTTTCGAAGAATCAGCTTTTTGTTTTATTTATCTTTACTATTGTTTCTTTTGTTTCTTTTTCATTTATTTCTGCTCTGATCTTTATGATTTCCCTTCTTCTTCTGGTTTTGGGGTGTTTTTGTTCTTCTTTCTCCAGTTGTTTTAAGCATAATGTAAGGTCGTCTTTTTGAGATTTTCCTAGTTTCTTGAGGTGGGATTGAATTGCTATAAACTTCCCTCTTAGAACTGCTTTTGCAGTATCCCATAGGTTTTGCACTGTCATGTGTTCATTGTCATTTTCTTCTAGGAATTTTTTTATTTCACCTTTGATTTCCTCAATGATCAGTTGGTTTTTTAGGTATGTATTGTTTAATCTCCATGTGTTTGTGTTTTTAGCCGTTTTTTTCCTGTAGTTGATCTCTGGTCTCACTGCATTGTGGTCCGAGAAGATGGTTGATATAATTTCAGTTTTCTTGAATTGACTGAGGATTGATTTGTGGCCCAAGATGTGGTCTATCCTGGAGAATGTTCCATGAGCACTTGAGAAGAAAGTGTATTCTTCTGCTTTTGGATGAAAAGTCCTAAAGATATCAATGAGGTCCGTTTCTTCTAGTGTGGCATTTAAGGCTTGTGTTTCTTTATTAATTTTCTGTTTGGATGATCTGTCCATTGGTGTGAGAGGAGCGTTAAAGTCTCCTACTATGACTGTGCTGCTGTCAATGTCTTCTTTTATGTCTGAAAGTGTTTGTCTTATGTATTGGGGTGCTCCTGCATTGGGAGCATAGATATTTATGATTTTTATGTCTTCTTCTTGGATGGATCCCTTAATCATGATGTAGTGACCTGACTTGTCTCTTAGAATCTTCTTTACTTTAAAATCTATTTTGTCTGATATGAGGATTGCTACTCCAGCTTTCTTTTGATTTCCATTTGCATGGAATATCTTTTTCCAGCCTCTCAAAGATAATACATTTATTGATGCTTATTGAAAAAAAACAAGGCAAGGGGGATAGAGATGATGGTTTAGTTTATGGACTTGCAGATGACAGATTCATGGGTGGATAATTATCTTCAAACTTATCAAATGTTAAACATGTTACAGCTTTTTCATATGTCAATTACCAATAGAAGAAGGACGAGCTGGTTGGATGGCATCACCGACTCAATGGACATAAGTTTGAGCAAACTCCAGGAGATAGCAAAGGTTGGGGAGCCTGCTGTGCTGCAGTTCACGGGGTCGCAAAGATTTGGACACAACTTAGCAAATGAGCAACAACAGCAAAGAACAAAAAAGACAATAGAGTTTATAAAATAGAGTTTTTGTACTTTTTTCATTTCTTGGTAAACAAAGTGTTTGAAGGACATTTTTGATGTTTTAAATACCTGCTATTACCTTGATTCACTTACTAAGTATTACTAAGTGCCTATAGGTGTAGGGGCTCATCTAGGGTTTATATCATCTGCTTCCCAGCCTTGCCTCAGTACCTGAAAAAAAGAAACCCAGAGGAATGCAAAAAGAATAAGAAATTCTGATATATTGTGGCATTTATTTGCCCTATAACCTACTGATCCTGGCGAATTTCCTAGGATGGGAAGGCAGAAGCCACCCATTGACCTGAGTGAAATCTATCAGTCCTGCTCAAGTGTTAGCCAGCAAGTAATTGCCTTACACACTAACGACTGAAATGCCAAAAGAATCAAAAGCCCTTTCTTTCTGGAATGAAAATTGGTCACCTGTGCTTTCTGGAAGATGTGTCCATTACCAGTCTCGGGGGTTAGAATGCAATTGCAGGATCATGGCCTCAATAAATGGGGCTTGCTCCAGCCCAGCCAAATTCTCTATTTACCTTCACTTCCAGTCTCTTCCCACCTCAGGTCCTAGCACTGTAAGCTCACTTTACTTAAAATGTTCTGTTTTCAGATTTTCACCTGGCTAGTCACTTTCCTTTAAAGACCCAATCAAATGTCGCCCTTTGTAATGGTTCATTCAAACTTTTTAGTTACTTTTGGTTTTGGGGTGGCTGTATTTCTTTCATTTCAAACCCCAGATCCACTAGTGTATTTATTAGTGTATTTAGCTGCTGTGTATACTTGGACAACTAACATTGAATCTCTTTGTATGTTCCCAAGTATGATATGAATGTATTTGTGTTACCCTTTATTATTCCAAAAAGTAATTAAGGCAACCAAGTCTATTTATATTATTTGGGTGTTCTCCATTTGTAGCACTTTGATATTTCTCTCTTAGTTGATTCAGTTGTCCTAATTTGGTTCTAGGAACAATCTAACTTCTGTGTAGTCTTTTTGCCACATTTTATTATTAGGCAAAAATTGCTTGTTTCTCCTCTTGGTAAACTGATGATAAGAATTTATATATTAGTCAGAAAATGTTATCTCGATGGGATAAATAAACTGAGAGACTAAGACCAAAGTTTAGATAATCTTAAACAAAATAACTGTAACTTAAAATAAAGGGAGTTAAGAGGTTAAAACCTGGCCAGTATTTCCCAGACTAGATGATCTGTGTTGCTGTATTATCTAAACTATTGCTCAGCATTTCACTTTATCTTAGCAGTATAGTTACTTGGGGATTTATTAGAAAAGGGAACATTTGATCAGCTTCACTTGAGAATCTGCTGTATAGCTACTCTTAGAAATGAGCAATTTCTAAATTGCTTTTTAATGGAAAATAATTTTTTGGTCATTGATTGGTGGCATTGTTTGCTGTCACTTTTAGAATGCCAAAAGAATCAAAAGCCCTTTCTTTCTGGAATGAAAATTGGTCACCTGTGCTTTCTGGAAGATGTGTCCATTACCAGTCTCGGGGGTTAGAATGCAATTGCAGGATCATGGCCTCAATAAATGGGGCTTGCTCCAGCCCAGCCAAATTCTCTATTTACCTTCACTTCCAGTCTCTTCCCACCTCAGGTCCTAGCACTGTAAGCTCACTTTACTTAAAATGTTCTGTTTTCAGATTTTCACCTGGCTAGTCACTTTCCTTTAAAGACCCAATCAAATGTCGCCCTTTGTAATGGTTCATTCAAACTTTTTAGTTACTTTTGGTTTTGGGGTGGCTGTATTTCTTTCATTTCAAACCCCAGATCCACTAGTGTATTTATTAGTGTATTTAGCTGCTGTGTATACTTGGACAACTAACATTGAATCTCTTTGTATGTTCCCAAGTATGATATGAATGTATTTGTGTTACCCTTTATTATTCCAAAAAGTAATTAAGGCAACCAAGTCTATTTATATTATTTGGGTGTTCTCCATTTGTAGCACTTTGATATTTCTCTCTTAGTTGATTCAGTTGTCCTAATTTGGTTCTAGGAACAATCTAACTTCTGTGTAGTCTTTTTGCCACATTTTATTATTAGGCAAAAATTGCTTGTTTCTCCTCTTGGTAAACTGATGATAAGAATTTATATATTAGTCAGAAAATGTTATCTCGATGGGATAAATAAACTGAGAGACTAAGACCAAAGTTTAGATAATCTTAAACAAAATAACTGTAACTTAAAATAAAGGGAGTTAAGAGGTTAAAACCTGGCCAGTATTTCCCAGACTAGATGATCTGTGTTGCTGTATTATCTAAACTATTGCTCAGCATTTCACTTTATCTTAGCAGTATAGTTACTTGGGGATTTATTAGAAAAGGGAACATTTGATCAGCTTCACTTGAGAATCTGCTGTATAGCTACTCTTAGAAATGAGCAATTTCTAAATTGCTTTTTAATGGAAAATAATTTTTTGGTCATTGATTGGTGGCATTGTTTGCTGTCATTTGCTGCTGATGTTGAGAACATTGCTTTTAGTTATGCTCTGATATGTAAACAAGACAAATTTGAAAAACTATGTTTTTCTCTATCAGCTGTTGCAACACAGCTCAGCCACAGAAAACATTTGCCATTGCCTCATAATATGACTGTTAAAACCAGTTTTCATTGTTGATTCTGTCTTGTTTTTACTGATTTTTGAGGCAGTTGTGAAAACCTTTTAAAACAAGAAGGGAAAGATGAGTTGTACCATGCCCCTTTTTTATGTAGTTTGACTCTTATGAAAGGAAATAGCTAATAATTAAATATCTGTAATGTTAAAAAGTAATTAGTTGATTAGATTTGTAATATAATACAGGGGGAGCTGTGATAATAGATCACTTAATTGAAGACTCTTGAGATGTGTGATTTGGAAGAAGTTTCATGAGACGTGAGCTATAATGGTCTTAAAATAGGAAAAGCATACCCACAAGTAGGGAGGAAGAGATTTGAAACACAGCCTCTGCAGATCAGGTAATGAAGGATGCTCTTCCATCTGACTTGCTTGGCTAATTTAATTCTGCTTTATCCATCAGCATGTTTTGTTTAGCAAGTGCAATGAAAGAGTAGCAGAATCAGCAGAGACATAGTTCTAAGAAATGGAGTCAGAAATGAGTTATTTCTCTCTCTCTCTCTACCTCTTCCTCTCTCATCTGTCTTTTCTTATGGCCCAAAGTTATTGATTTCCAGACAGCTTGTGTCAATCATTGAAGTCTACAGTTGATTCTTCTGTGGAGGGCTAGACCAATGGACAGGTCTTTTTCCATTGTTTAATCATCATCAACACACCATCATCAACAAGTACTTTATCTTTTAAAGAATCCTACTAAAGTGTCCTCACTAATATGGGGAATGAAGGAAGATAAAGTCAAATCCTTTCAAATAGTGACGTGGATGTCTGTGGTAGGGAGTTTGAGGGTGGAGGAAATGTAATGCAAATACCGAATGCTCAATGGTTACAGTTACTTTTCTCTTGTCATTTAATTAAGGTGCTTATAGACAAATTTTATTCATTTAATTTTTGGTCATTGATTGGTGGCATTGTTTGCTGTCATTTGCTGCTGATGTTGAGAACATTGCTTTTAGTTATGCTCTGATATGTAAACAAGACAAATTTGAAAAACTATGTTTTTCTCTATCAGCTGTTGCAACACAGCTCAGCCACAGAAAACATTTGCCATTGCCTCATAATATGACTGTTAAAACCAGTTTTCATTGTTGATTCTGTCTTGTTTTTACTGATTTTTGAGGCAGTTGTGAAAACCTTTTAAAACAAGAAGGGAAAGATGAGTTGTACCATGCCCCTTTTTTATGTAGTTTGACTCTTATGAAAGGAAATAGCTAATAATTAAATATCTGTAATGTTAAAAAGTAATTAGTTGATTAGATTTGTAATATAATACAGGGGGAGCTGTGATAATAGATCACTTAATTGAAGACTCTTGAGATGTGTGATTTGGAAGAAGTTTCATGAGACGTGAGCTATAATGGTCTTAAAATAGGAAAAGCATACCCACAAGTAGGGAGGAAGAGATTTGAAACACAGCCTCTGCAGATCAGGTAATGAAGGATGCTCTTCCATCTGACTTGCTTGGCTAATTTAATTCTGCTTTATCCATCAGCATGTTTTGTTTAGCAAGTGCAATGAAAGAGTAGCAGAATCAGCAGAGACATAGTTCTAAGAAATGGAGTCAGAAATGAGTTATTTCTCTCTCTCTCTCTACCTCTTCCTCTCTCATCTGTCTTTTCTTATGGCCCAAAGTTATTGATTTCCAGACAGCTTGTGTCAATCATTGAAGTCTACAGTTGATTCTTCTGTGGAGGGCTAGACCAATGGACAGGTCTTTTTCCATTGTTTAATCATCATCAACACACCATCATCAACAAGTACTTTATCTTTTAAAGAATCCTACTAAAGTGTCCTCACTAATATGGGGAATGAAGGAAGATAAAGTCAAATCCTTTCAAATAGTGACGTGGATGTCTGTGGTAGGGAGTTTGAGGGTGGAGGAAATGTAATGCAAATACCGAATGCTCAATGGTTACAGTTACTTTTTCTCTTTTGTCATTTAATTAAGGTGCTTATAGACAAATTTTATTCATATGTTGTGAGAGGAGGACCATAAAGAAAGCTGAGTGCTGAAGAATTGATGCTTTTGAACTATGGTGTTATAGAAGACTCTTGAAAGTCCCTTGGACTGCAAAGAGGTCAACCAGTCAATCCTCAAGGAAATCAACCCTGAATATTCATCGGAAGAACTGATACTGAAAGCTGAAGTTTCAATCCTTTGGCCACCTGATGTGAAGAGCTGACTCACTGGAAAAAAACCCTGATGCTGAGAAAAATTGAAGGCAGAAGGAGAAGGGAAAAACAGAGGATGAGATGGTTTGATGATATCACTGACTCAATAGACATGAGTCTGAACAAACTCAGGGCATAATGAAGGACAGGGAAGACTGGTAGACTGTAGTCCATGGGCATGCAAAGAATCAGACATGACTGAGTGATTAAAAAACAGCATACTAAAGAAATCCTCCACTATATTATCCTAAATTGGTTTGAAAGTGAAATTATTAGCCACTCAGTTATATCCACCTCTCTGCAACTCCATGGACCGCAGCACACCAGGCTCCTATGTCCATGGGATTTTCCAGGCAAGAATACTGAAGTTGGTTGCTATGCTCTCCTTCAGGGGATCTTCCCCACTTGGGGATCGAATCTCCATCTCTTATGTCTCCTGTGTTGGTAGACAGGTTCTTTACCACCAGTGACACCTGGGAATCCCCAAAGATGCCCTTAATCTTAACCACAGAAATCTTAATTTTATCACTCCTTGATGGAACCAGGCTATGGCATTATTAAACACCTCACAGATTTTTTTTTTTTTTTTTGGATGGAGTCAGGTTGTTTGATTGATTGATTGATTGATTCTTTTCCCCTTCTTTCCATCATGGCAATCGTTGAACACCTTTAAAGGACTAGGTAGCCTCAGCCATGTTCAAGTTCAAATATGGGTATTATGCAACAGGGAGACCACCTACCACCCCAAATTCTGTTAGTGATGACCTCTCACTTGTCATGGACAGGAGATTAGAAGACTGAAGAACATTTCCTTTTAAGAAGCTTGGCTTCTCTATGTTGGCAGGATGCCCCAGAGAGAACTAGCCTCCCAGTGTGCACTCCAAGGAATGCAATATGGACCTTGACATTAATCAGGCTGAGTCTTTTCCTCATCTCTGCAAAAGGACAGCCTCACCATAAAGTGAAGAGACAGTGCTGTTTTATCCTGGCTGGTTTCCTCTCCCTATGTTGTTGGGGAACATGGGGCCCTGAACTGGGAACATTTATAATAATATTTAGCAAAAGAGCCATGGTCAGATTTCTGGACCGAAAAGCAGTAGGAGGTTGGAAGTCACTATTTTATTCTTATCTAGGAAATGAAGCTTTTTCTTTTTTCCCTAGCTCTCTTGTCTCTCATGAGTTTTATGTCAGGAAATGTGAGGTTGCTGATTGCCTGTTGCTGAAATTAAGTTCAGGCCTCCCCCCACCCCACCTCTTCCTCTTTCTGGTTTCCCTCCCTGAAACTTGGGTTCATGACAGCTTGTTGTTGGGCAGGGCATTAGCCTTTTGTAATTTATTGCTTTTAGATTAAATCTGGGGAAACTCAATATTGCAGTTGAATGATTAGAGCAATACCCCTTGGAGTAATAAATTTTCTTTGGTGCTGTGCATCTCCAGATCATGTTTCCCTTCTAATTACATTTACATAAATGATACTCTGTAAAATTAAATTAACATTCAAACGGTTACACTGGCAGAGAGAGACAAAAATTAGTTACCAAGTTGCATCTCCTTAAAAAAAAATCTAGTTCTTTTCATAATATGAATCACCACCCTCTCTCAAGTGTCAGCAATCAACAAAATCTTGGTTCCAGAACTGCACAAGGATGTTTGTCACCAGTTAATGGAGATATTTTGTTTCTTTCTTGGAGATTTAGACCGTAAAGCCTCATTAGACAGTGACTATGGTGACTTCTCAAACTTGGCCACTAATGAATTGCTAATCTTACTTCCAGCTTCTTGTCTTGAAAATTCTGCAGTTATCATGGAAAATGTCCAAGGGGAATATGCACACAAGATTTTGTTCCAGTTCATGCCTTCTTTGCCACCCACCTTCACTCTTCTGTGAGTCTTGGGTCTAGGAGTCAACAGAAGGCTAGTCACAGGTCACAGGTGACATCCAAAATCTCCCTGCCTTTCTATGATCTCTTATACAACCTCAGTGGGTTTCCATTTTTAAGAGTATAGGTCTCTTTAGAAGTTGTACTATTTGAAGGGCTTGAATCAGAATCTTTAGAAAATCTACCACTTCCTTGTTTTATTTAAAATGTGACCTCAGCTATATTTGCATGAATGATGTTATGACAACATAATCATTTCATCTATATTTTTTTGGTAAAACCCATCAGTTCCATTTGTAAGCCTGATGATTGAATGTAAAGTGTGATTTAATTTATGCAATAAAAATGCATATATCTCTAGAAAGATTTTTTAACCAAAGTATTACCAGTAGCATCCTTAGTGTGACTTTTTCCCTATTTATTATGGTCTCTATCATTTGAATTTTTTAGAATCAACATCTATCATTTTTATACTTAGCAGGTAAAGAATCTGCCTGCAATGCAGGAGACAAAGATATGAGTTCAATCCCTGGGTCAGGAAGATCCCCTGGAGGAGGAAATGGAAACCCACGCCAGTATTTGTGCCTAAAGAATCTCATAGATAGAGGAGCCTGGCAAAATATAGTCAAAAGGATCACAAAGAGTTGGGCACAACTGAGCTATTAAACACACATGAAATGCTGCTAAAAGTGTCTTATCTGGTTTTAGAGGCTCAAGTGAAGAAAGAACTAAGTGAGTGTCAGCAGCTTATGTCTTGACTACTTTTATTCTCCCTGCTAAATACCAGGATCCATGATTCTTCACCACCCAAATTTAGCAGCACCTTGGATTCAATGAGATCCATGGATCACAATTACATGTATTGAAATCTCTGATAAAATGTCTCTGTCAGGAGCCCACTTCCCAAATAACCTTTCTGGGTTATGTTTATGATGACATTGCAGAAGAAAACCAATACTTCTTTAAAAATAAGCCAGTAGCTTGCATATCCTTCTCTGGATACATTTCTATTTGCCCTCTACTCTGCATGACCTTGACCTCTGATACATTCCTCTTTCCTGAACTTGCATTCACTGGTGCTTCAACTATGCACTTAACATATATGTATTGAGAACCCACCAGATTACATACCAGACTATTTTAACTGTCACTGAAGATAAGATGGAAAGAAAAAGCTAGCATAGCTATTGTTTTCATAGAGATTATAGCCTGCATGGAAAGATAGACATTACTAAATAATCAAATTGATAAACATTTAATTACAAACTGACATTAGTGTGCTGAAGAAGCAGCACAGTTCTGGGAAAACATAAATGTAAAGAAATTCACTTGATGAAGAGGACGAGTGAAGATGGAGATTTGGGAAGCATTTCTTGGGAATTGAAACCTGGACTGAGATGTCAAAGATGGGTATGGGTGAAGCAAGAGTCAAGAGAAGTGGTTGAAGGAGGGAGGAAGAGACCATATCAGCCTGAGGGAACACATGAGAGCCAGAGCCCTGCACCAGGAATACATGGTCAGGTCACCCAAGGTGGCTTTTCTCTTATTTTCTGTAACCTCCTACTCAATCAGTCCCTACTATACTCATGTGACTATCCAGTCCTTTTAACTATAAGGTTTATTAGTGCCTGGTAACTGATAAGCCCCTATGTCAATTCCCCCTATAAATGGCAGCTTCCTTCTCTCCCCAGTAATGATGACTACCACCTTGTGCTGTGTGTCAACTTCTGTGTATGGTGAGGCCTACTCCTGGACCTTTATGTAAGATCCCCTGTCCAATGAGTTATTGATTTCTCTGTCTCTGTCTCTGGGATCTTTCTTCAGTCTTGAGGTTGGAGAATTACAAAGCTTGCAGTCATGCAAGGTGCAGCCCAACAAAGGGGGAGTCTAGTTTGTTTGATACCAGGGAGAGGTCACTGTGGTTGAATTACAGCAGGCTTTGGAGAAAGATGGGTAATGAGATTAGCAAGGCAGGTTATATTAGATAAAGTAAGACCCTTGATGTATGCTAATTATTTTTGTTTCCTTCTCAGGGCAATGGAAAACAATGGAAATGTCATAACCAGCGAGTGATGTGCACATATTTCATTTTGCAAAGATGACTCTGAGAATAGTGTGGGGAAAAAGATTGTAGAATAGTTAGAACAGCAGTGGGTAACCAGCTAGAAGGCAGCTATTACAGTAGTTCAGTCTTCCTAGACCGGAGTTGAGGTCACAGAGTTATGAAAATGGATGCAATCAAGGGATAATTCAGAAGTAAATTTACATCATTTGGTAATAATTGTGCCATGGGGAAGGCAGTGACCAGAATTCTTCTTGGGTTTCTCACTCTATAATTTGATAATTAATGGGTGAAGGACCAACGAAAGAACACAAGAGAGCAAGTGCAAAGCCTTCATTAATTTTTTTACAATATTACTTCTGGATTTTTTAATGTTTTGGTTTTTGGCCATGAGGCATGTGAGATCTTGGCTCCCCAACCAGGGATCGAACTTATACCCTTTGCAATGAAAGGCAAAGCCTTAACCACTGGATGACCAGGGAAGTTCTAAGAGCATGTTTTTTGGGGGGAAGGGGTGGGCTGGGGAGGGAGGGGCAGGTGGGCCATTTCTATTGGTCTTTCATTTATCTATTTTCTGTAACCTCCTACTCAATCAGTCCCTACTATACTCATGTGACTATCCAGTCCTTTTAACTATAAGGTTTATTAGTGCCTGGTAACTGATAAGCCCCTATGTCAATTCCCCCTATAAATGGCAGCTTCCTTCTCTCCCCAGTAATGATGACTACCACCTTGTGCTGTGTGTCAACTTCTGTGTATGGTGAGGCCTACTCCTGGACCTTTATGTAAGATCCCCTGTCCAATGAGTTATTGATTTCTCTGTCTCTGTCTCTGGGATCTTTCTTCAGTCTTGAGGTTGGAGAATTACAAAGCTTGCAGTCATGCAAGGTGCAGCCCAACAAAGGGGGAGTCTAGTTTGTTTGATACCAGGGAGAGGTCACTGTGGTTGAATTACAGCAGGCTTTGGAGAAAGATGGGTAATGAGATTAGCAAGGCAGGTTATATTAGATAAAGTAAGACCCTTGATGTATGCTAATTATTTTTGTTTCCTTCTCAGGGCAATGGAAAACAATGGAAATGTCATAACCAGCGAGTGATGTGCACATATTTCATTTTGCAAAGATGACTCTGAGAATAGTGTGGGAAATAGATTGTAGAATAGTTAGAACAGCAGTGGGTAACCAGCTAGAAGGCAGCTATTACAGTAGTTCAGTCTTCCTAGACCGGAGTTGAGGTCACAGAGTTATGAAAATGGATGCAATCAAGGGATAATTCAGAAGTAAATTTACATCATTTGGTAATAATTGTGCCATGGGGAAGGCAGTGACCAGAATTCTTCTTGGGTTTCTCACTCTATAATTTGATAATTAATGGGTGAAGGACCAACGAAAGAACACAAGAGAGCAAGTGCAAAGCCTTCATTAATTTTTTTACAATATTACTTCTGGATTTTTTAATGTTTTGGTTTTTGGCCATGAGGCATGTGAGATCTTGGCTCCCCAACCAGGGATCGAACTTATACCCTTTGCAATGAAAGGCAAAGCCTTAACCACTGGATGACCAGGGAAGTTCTAAGAGCATGTTTTTTGGGGGGAAGGGGTGGGTTGGGGAGGGAGGGGGGCAGGTGGGCCATTTCTATTGGTCTTTCATTTATCTATTTTCATCCATCTTTGTTCTTTGGCCCATGTGGGCCTCCCATCTCAGTGGCCTCTATTGTTTCAGAACACTGGCTCTGGGCACATGCGCTCCAGAGCTCTGGCTCGGTAATTGGACACATTGGTCCAGCTGCTCTGCGGCACGTGGGATCTTCCCAGGCCAGGGATTGAACCGGCGCCTCTTGCACTGCAAGGTGATGTCCTCACCCACTGGACCACCAGGGAAGCCCTGGGAGCATGTTTAGAGAGATGATACTAGTCTTGGGAACATTGAAATAGACCAGGAGGAAGAGTTGAGCAGGCAGATACATGAACTTAGATCTCAGAGAAGGTCAGGGTAGGGTACCAAAAAGATGGTAGCTAAATTTATGAGCATGTATGGGGTTATACGAGCAAGCTCTAGAATGAATTTGACTGATCATGTCCTAGCTTCTTTGCACCTCAGCCCTGGTGGTCCTCCCAAGTGGTGATCTGGTTCTTCAGCATTCTCTTATACTCCTTTGACCCTGCCAGTGACAATGACTCATTGCATTTTGATTTTGAAGTCTCAGCTTCCTCTTTCAGTGTCACCTGCCACAATCCCATTGTCTTGGATCTTAAGGAGACCTATGACACTATTAAAGATGATGAACTGAAACTTGAAAATGAACTTGAAACCTAGATCTTAGTTCTGCCATCTCGGCTTCATCTGGAATAAAAAGACTTCCTCCTCCTAATCGATTCACTCATTATTTCTGTATGTATCAAGAGTTGATTTATAGTATATCCAAATGCATGTACTAATGAACCATGTCACAATGGAGCTCTATTACACTGTGTAAATGGCTATAATTCATTTGTACCTCTTACACAGCACTTATATTATACCATAAATTATGGTTATTTTCATGCCTGTCTTGTTTTCCTTATACGAATTCAAACTCCTTGAAGACAGGGTTATTGCTTTATAGAGTTTTAGTCCTTGTACTATACCCAACAAATTGCATCTCTCGCAAGTGTGTATGAACACATACACACAAAACAGTGACCAGGAACTGTGATCTACTGCAGAAAAACAGTTGCAGTTATGCAAGTGTGCTGCTGTTTAGTCACTAAATTATGTCTGACTCTTTCTGACCCCATGGACCGTGGCCTATCAGGCTCTATCCATGAGATTTCCCAGGGAAGAATACAGTAGTGGTTTCCCATTTCCTTCTCCAGGGGATCTTCCCAACCCAGGGACTGAACCTGCATCTCCTGGCTGGCAAGCAGATTCTTTACCATTGAGCCATCTGGGAAGCCATATAGGTGTGAAGCAGCCAGGAATAGGGATGGGAAACAAAGAAAGGACAATATCTAGTATGACATAAGGCCCAATGTGTATTTGTCAACTTACTGAATTTTAAGAAGAACTGATGGATGAAGAAGCAAAATATCAAAGTGGAGAATTAGAGTAAACCCACAGTTCACCAAAAATATCAAGCTCTTGTACCCCATCCATGGCCCACCTCCTGCTATGTTATCCTTTGCTCTCTTTGGCACACTCTCTCCATTTTCCAAGATCCAGCCTAATAGTCACCCCCCCTGTGAAGTCTTTTCCCCACTGGTTAAAACTGGAGGCGTCTTACTCTGTGGCCTTATTGATGGCACAGATGACTCCAGATGGGTCACATTCATTATCTTTACATGTATGCATCTAGCTCTCCATCATCAGCCAAGCTCCTTGTGGAACCACCCAGTGTCAGTTTTCAAACCAGAAGAGGCATGTAACCATATGACTGGGTGTCAGGATAGAGGGCTAGATAAGGTTCTACACTCACCATTGGGCATAATTTCCAGAGCTCTTATAATGCTACCCCACAACCAAGATATATCAGCATGACCACTTACCTCCCTGAATTCCTTTGCAAAGAAAAGATAAGAGTCTTACTCTAGAGTTAAAATTTAGGCTGAATCTAACTAAAACTGGGCAATGAGTTAGGAAACATGAATTGTATCCTTCTTTTATATCTCAAATCTCTGTGGCATAGGATAAATCATTGAAACAACAGTACAGTTTCAGTGTTATTTTCTGTATAATAGGCCAGTTAGGCAATGCACATGCCTATCAAATTAGGCAGTGCACATGAAAGCAGATTATCCACTGTGACTGTACAAACACAATGGGCTGTGACATCAGTGTTAGTTGCTGTTACTGATGTGAGCAAAGTCCATGGCGGTGGCCTTCCCTCTGCCATTTAGTCCATACTTGATTATGAGTTCTTAGCACACACCTAGGTTTGTGTTCTAGAAGGGAGGGGAAGTTTTAGGACAATGTGATCTGCATTCTCAGATTGTTTGCAATACAGATCAGGAGACAAGGCTGATGCAAATCAACTACAAGTGAAATCTGTACAAATGCAGAATCACACAAGAATAGACCATTTGTGTCACTGCAGTCCTTGGAATGAGAAGGGATGAGTGTATGTTGTGATGTTTATGTCAGGAGAAGTCTCTCCTCCTTTCCTCTTCAAAGATATCTCTGGGTGTTCCATGATCTAGTCAGTTGGCACTTGCATCAAGATCTACTAGACAGTGGCTCCATTTTCTGTCATTTATCCCTTTCTTGTACCCCATCCCTGGCCCACCTCCTGCTATGTTATCCTTTGCTCTCTTTGGCACACTCTCCATTTTCCAAGATCCAGCCTAATAGTCACCCCCCCTGTGAAGTCTTTTCCCCACTGGTTAAAACTGGAGGCGTCTTACTCTGTGGCCTTATTGATGGCACAGATGACTCCAGATGGGTCACATTCATTATCTTTACATGTATGCATCTAGCTCTCCATCATCAGCCAAGCTCCTTGTGGAACCACCCAGTGTCAGTTTTCAAACCAGAAGAGGCATGTAACCATATGACTGGGTGTCAGGATAGAGGGCTAGATAAGGTTCTACACTCACCATTGGGCATAATTTCCAGAGCTCTTATAATGCTACCCCACAACCAAGATATATCAGCATGACCACTTACCTCCCTGAATTCCTTTGCAAAGAAAAGATAAGAGTCTTACTCTAGAGTTAAAATTTAGGCTGAATCTAACTAAAACTGGGCAATGAGTTAGGAAACATGAATTGTATCCTTCTTTTATATCTCAAATCTCTGTGGCATAGGATAAATCATTGAAACAACAGTACAGTTTCAGTGTTATTTTCTGTATAATAGGCCAGTTAGGCAATGCACATGCCTATCAAATTAGGCAGTGCACATGAAAGCAGATTATCCACTGTGACTGTACAAACACAATGGGCTGTGACATCAGTGTTAGTTGCTGTTACTGATGTGAGCAAAGTCCATGGCGGTGGCCTTCCCTCTGCCATTTAGTCCATACTTGATTATGAGTTCTTAGCACACACCTAGGTTTGTGTTCTAGAAGGGAGGGGAAGTTTTAGGACAATGTGATCTGCATTCTCAGATTGTTTGCAATACAGATCAGGAGACAAGGCTGATGCAAATCAACTACAAGTGAAATCTGTACAAATGCAGAATCACACAAGAATAGACCATTTGTGTCACTGCAGTCCTTGGAATGAGAAGGGATGAGTGTATGTTGTGATGTTTATGTCAGGAGAAGTCTCTCCTCCTTTCCTCTTCAAAGATATCTCTGGGTGTTCCATGATCTAGTCAGTTGGCACTTGCATCAAGATCTACTAGACAGTGGCTCCATTTTCTGTCATTTATCCCCTTTCTTCAGGGCAACTCAGCTCAAAGTACCCCACACAGCTGAAGTCCTTGGCTCAGGCCCTCTGCAAGCTGCAAAGAACCACCAGCTCCTCAGCCCTGGTGCTCCCACGTAGGAGGCTGAGTGCAGCTCTCAGAGCCTGAACTAGCCTGCTGGCCTCTCACTGCCTCCATCTGGGCCTGCTGTCAGTGGATGGATGCCCATGGCACTGGCTCACCCACCTGAGGTGAACAAATGGGACCAAAGACCCTGAGTTCCTCAGGGAGAGCTAAGAAGGCCGGTCACTGGAACCCATCATTGCCTGTGATTTGCCTACCAGGGAAAGGTTAGAGAAATTTATGAGTGGGCACCATATGCCAACCCAACATCTGCTTTCTCATAAGGGGTGCGAATATAGGCCAGTGCTAACTAAGTGTATTAAAGGAGAGATTCAGGCACAAGAAAAGGACAGTTTAACTGTTTAGCTGGTGAAGACTCCAAAGAATTGTTAGGAGTTTGCAACATCCATTGCTTTTTAAAAAATTCTTAGATATTATTTTCTCAGAGCGGTTTTAGGTTTATAGAAAACTGGTGTGAAGATACAGATATTTCTTGTATATATCCTACCCATATACATACATAATCTTCCCCATTATCAACATCCCTCACCAGACTGTTTCAACTGATGGACCTACATTGTTTTTCACAATGTCCATATCACACAAAGTCCATGTTTTACTTAGGACTCACCTGAGTGCTATATATTCCATGAGTTTGCCATTAGATCGATTTCTTAGCACACACCTAGGTTTGTGTTCTAGAAGGAGAAGTTTTAGGACAATGTGATCTGCATTCTCAGATTGTTTGCAATACAGATCAGGAGACAAGGCTGATGCAAATCAACTACAAGTGAAATCTGTACAAATGCAGAATCACACAAGAATAGACCATTTGTGTCACTGCAGTCCTTGGAATGAGAAGGGATGAGTGTATGTTGTGATGTTTATGTCAGGAGAAGTCTCTCCTCCTTTCCTCTTCAAAGATATCTCTGGGTGTTCCATGATCTAGTCAGTTGGCACTTGCATCAAGATCTACTAGACAGTGGCTCCATTTTCTGTCATTTATCCCCTTTCTTCAGGGCAACTCAGCTCAAAGTACCCCACACAGCTGAAGTCCTTGGCTCAGGCCCTCTGCAAGCTGCAAAGAACCACCAGCTCCTCAGCCCTGGTGCTCCCACGTAGGAGGCTGAGTGCAGCTCTCAGAGCCTGAACTAGCCTGCTGGCCTCTCACTGCCTCCATCTGGGCCTGCTGTCAGTGGATGGATGCCCATGGCACTGGCTCACCCACCTGAGGTGAACAAATGGGACCAAAGACCCTGAGTTCCTCAGGGAGAGCTAAGAAGGCCGGTCACTGGAACCCATCATTGCCTGTGATTTGCCTACCAGGGAAAGGTTAGAGAAATTTATGAGTGGGCACCATATGCCAACCCAACATCTGCTTTCTCATAAGGGGTGCGAATATAGGCCAGTGCTAACTAAGTGTATTAAAGGAGAGATTCAGGCACAAGAAAAGGACAGTTTAACTGTTTAGCTGGTGAAGACTCCAAAGAATTGTTAGGAGTTTGCAACATCCATTGCTTTTTAAAAAATTCTTAGATATTATTTTCTCAGAGCGGTTTTAGGTTTATAGAAAAACTGATGTGAAGATACAGATATTTCTTGTATATATCCTACCCATATACATACATAATCTTCCCCATTATCAACATCCCTCACCAGACTGTTTCAACTGATGAACCTACATTGTTTTTCACAATGTCCATATCACACAAAGTCCATGTTTTACTTAGGACTCACCTGAGTGCTATATATTCCATGAGTTTGGACAGGTGTATAATGACATAGATCTACCATTATGGTATCATACAGAGTAGTTTCACTGCTCTAAGAAATCTGAGCTCTGTCTATTCACCTCCTCCTTCCTCCTTTGTTCATTTTTTCAAGAAAGAATCTCGTGTAGAACATCAAATACAAATATAGGTGACACTGCTGTCCTCCCTGCTGTGCTGGGAGACCCAGAGTCTTTCCCCCAGCCTCCTCCCGGGAGTCTTTGAGCTACTGTCATCAGCACTGGGATCTTAAAAGAAACATTTTTCAAAACTATGGTTCTAGTTGATTTAAAAAAAGGGAATTGATTTTATTTTTCTCTATTTTTCTGCATTTAACACTGGGGAAAGTCTTATCCCATTCTGACCTAAAACTATGTTTGGACAATACTCCTTAGAGATAAGGGTTTCACTGTCCTTAGTGAAGTTAGTAGGAAATTTATTGGAAATAAACAATGAATTAGCCTTCTTTTAACATGCTGAATGCTTGCTGAAAGTAGGGGAGAACAGTCTGGGAATTTTTTAAAATTACTTATTTATTTTAATTAATTTATTCCTTTAAATTGAAGGATAATTACTTTACAGAATTTTGTTTTCTGCCAATCTGATACTTTTCTTTAATCTTTCTGAATATATGAGGCATCAAAGCTTATGTTTATACTCTGCTATGGCTCAGAGTTAGGCTGTGACATCCAAGCTCTGATAGTGTCACATAGGCTGATGTGACAGTGGAGTTTCAGTAGTTTACCCCGATTTTGCAACCGTTTCAAAAAACAGTTTATGTTTAGCGGTAGATCCAAAGAATTGTTAGGAGTTTGCAACATCCATTGCTTTTTAAAAAATTCTTAGATATTATTTTCTCAGAGCGGTTTTAGGTTTATAGAAAAACTGATGTGAAGATACAGATATTTCTTGTATATATCCTACCCATATACATACATAATCTTCCCCATTATCAACATCCCTCACCAGACTGTTTCAACTGATGAACCTACATTGTTTTTCACAATGTCCATATCACACAAAGTCCATGTTTTACTTAGGACTCACCTGAGTGCTATATATTCCATGAGTTTGGACAGGTGTATAATGACATAGATCTACCATTATGGTATCATACAGAGTAGTTTCACTGCTCTAAGAAATCTGAGCTCTGTCTATTCACCTCCTCCTTCCTCCTTTGTTCATTTTTTCAAGAAAGAATCTCGTGTAGAACATCAAATACAAATATAGGTGACACTGCTGTCCTCCCTGCTGTGCTGGGAGACCCAGAGTCTTTCCCCCAGCCTCCTCCCGGGAGTCTTTGAGCTACTGTCATCAGCACTGGGATCTTAAAAGAAACATTTTTCAAAACTATGGTTCTAGTTGATTTAAAAAAAGGGAATTGATTTTATTTTTCTCTATTTTTCTGCATTTAACACTGGGGAAAGTCTTATCCCATTCTGACCTAAAACTATGTTTGGACAATACTCCTTAGAGATAAGGGTTTCACTGTCCTTAGTGAAGTTAGTAGGAAATTTATTGGAAATAAACAATGAATTAGCCTTCTTTTAACATGCTGAATGCTTGCTGAAAGTAGGGGAGAACAGTCTGGGAATTTTTTAAAATTACTTATTTATTTTAATTAATTTATTCCTTTAAATTGAAGGATAATTACTTTACAGAATTTTGTTTTCTGCCAATCTGATACTTTTCTTTAATCTTTCTGAATATATGAGGCATCAAAGCTTATGTTTATACTCTGCTATGGCTCAGAGTTAGGCTGTGACATCCAAGTCTTGACTGATAGTGTCACATAGGCTGATGTGACAGTGGAGTTTCAGTAGTAATGCCACCCTCAGATTTTGCAACCTTGATTTCAAAAGTGGTGATTATACCTTGAGCCTTGAGTCATTTTCTCAGTATGGTACAGGCCAGGATTCTTCAGAGCTGTGTCTTCCTCACTGCTCATAGCTGCAGGCAACACCATAGCCAGACATAGTGAATGACTACCATCAGCAGGGTCATCGATAAGCATGAGAGTGACAATGCCACCTCAAAATATTTTGTATACATTTTGAACTTCTTGGTATTTTGAAGAAGACACATTATATATGTGTGTGTGTGTGTGTGTGTGTGTGTATGCTTTAGGCACACTTACCCAAAAACAGAGGGTAAATCTTTTGGATAATCATAATAAAATAAAATGAGGTAGATTCCACTTAACTCATTAAAGATGTGACTGAGAAAGGAAAACATGCCCTAAGTGGATGTCTGATATGAAAAACCAAAAGGACACCCATAAAAGAAGAATGTATAGTAGACAGAGCATGGACTGTTGAATTGAAGGGAACAGTCCAAGTTCAAGTTTTCTCCAGCTGTACATTGGATGTATGGTGAACTTGAACAGGTACTTACCTTTCTGTGGCTCAAAATGCTCTTATAATAAAAGGAAACTCTTAATTCCTTTTCATATGGATAGTGCTTGAGAGATATAATGAATGGAAGGTCCATTTTTGTTCCTTCTCTTCATCTTACTCAAAACTGCACATGTTAGTTGTATGGCTCATGTTATGGAAGGCAGCTTGCTGCCATGGAAAGGCACTGGTTTCAGTGCAGGCATGCAAGTCTCTCTATTCCCATGAGTCTTGTTCCTCACTAGTAAATGAATGGTTTAGAGTAATAATTAAAGTCTTAATCAATACTCAAAGGTTTCTGGTCTCCCTTTAAGTGGAGGGAAAACAAGAATAGCCATTACATATACCCAACAACTTCAAAAATAGACAACTACTGGAGATACCAAGTTGTGCAAGGTGCTCTGTCATGCAGGACTGCTTTTGTAGGAAGATTCCAGATTTCTGACCTCTAATGTCCCCCTAGGGATGAAGATGCCCTCCACGGTATTAATACTCCAGGCATTCCAGGGTATAGAGGGCCACGAGAGTCTTTGTTGTCCTATTTCCTCTGCTCTACATACTCCGTCTCCACTTTTTTTTCCCTCCTGGCTTCTAGGAAGCAAGAGAAGGCTAACATTCTCCTGTGAAATAGTGTCATACTTCTTAAATGAAAGCTATAGAATACATGAATAGTTGATAATAGAACCTCCAGCCCTCACCTCAGATATTTGTTTCAAGCTTTATCTGTTGTTAGACTCTCCTTTTACATAAGTTTTAAATTATTAAAAAGAATTCCAAACAAAATATAACATGTTTAGTCAATTTGACACTTTAGATTTCTGATGTGCATCTCTTCATTGATTTAGAAATTCCAAAAATGAATTTTAAGGCTCAAGAGTTGCTGTGACATTCCCATTTATTTAAGACGATTAATATATTGGCTCCAAAATTAGAACTTATATTTGTACATTTAAAAAAAATCTCATGCCACTTTTATTACTCTGAATATGCTTTATAAAGAACATGACATATTATGTATGTCCAGCTGTACATATAGTGCTGTTTGCTCAAATATGGGTGGTTTAGAAATTCAATCAAAACAGTTTGGTGACCATTTCTTTGGATAAGCATGACATGTAAGTTTGAGCTGCGATTTTGGTCAAATATTTTGATGTTGATAAATTTATTGAGTATTAGGTACCTACTGTATGTCAGTCTCCATGATAAGCGCTGGCTGTTCATATGCTTTTGTTTAGAAATTGTATTTTTCATCCCAAAAGTATTTAATAGTAAGTCCACATGGCACATTGCTGGAAAAGACCAAACATATGGCTATATGATAGAGTATATCTATGTCAGACCAGCCTCTCCTTACTTGAGTAGCTTTGATCTTACCCCCACTATTCATTGCAAACACATGTACACTTGGCATACTGATAAATGTGAGATAATTAAACATAGAGTTATGTCTGAAAACAAATGCCAAAAGACTCTCTCGCAGAACCAGTAGGTGAAGTTTCATGCCTGACAGATCTGACACTTGTGATTGGCTAAAAGCTGTAAGAAGGAATATTAGAGGAGACCAATAAAGAATTAGCTAGGATCAGAAATAATGGACTAAATTTTGGAAGGAATATTGGGGAGGCTCAGGGCTCCAGATGTTTAGCTGCTTTCCAAAGATGATTCAATTTGTTATTTTGAACGTTTAGAGGTCATCAGTGAAGGTGTTTTACGTTTATGGTATCATAGGGCTTCCCTGAGATGGTTAAGAATAAGCCTGCAATGCAGGAGACCCTAATTCAATTTCTAGGTTGAGAAGATTCCCTGGAGATGGGAATGGCAACCTGCTCCAGTATTCTTGCCTGAAGAGTGCTATGGACAGAGGAACCTGGCAGGCTATAGACCACAGGGCCACAAAGAGTCGAATATGACTGAGCAACTAACACTTTCATTATTCAGACTCTGAGTTAATTGTATAATGCTTATATAAGGCAGAATGTGTGTATCTTTATCCTAGACAGCATCTGGAACGCTGCACTATGTACTTATATCTTTTTTTTTTTTTAATTAGGGTAGAATTGCTTTATAATGTGTTAGTTTCTTCTGTACAATGAAGTGAATCAGCTATATATATATACATATATCTCCTTCTTCTTGAATTTTCCTTCCACCTCCTCCACCCACATCATCCCTTTAGGTCATCGCATAGCACATTGCTGAGCTCCTTGTGCTTTATAGTAGGTTTCCTCTAGCTCTCTATTTTACACACAGAAGCGTATATATGTCAATCCTACCCTCCCACTTCATCTCACTCTCCTCTTCCCCTACTGTGTTCACATATCTGTTCTCTATGTCTGCATCTCTTTGATATACATCTGTCTTTGGGAATCTTGTATCCCACTAGAAACCTGTTCCTCAAAGACTGCTGATGAATATCAACAAGTTCAGTCTTAATATGAAATTTCAACCATTGTAAACCTTTACAAAAAATTGACGAAATTTGTAAGAAAGGTTAGGAAGGACAGAAGAAAGCCAATGACCAGCTTACTTGATTTTGAGAATACAAGTCATCACAGGTATAGTGATTAAGTCACCAGTGTGATTTAGACCAGCATCAAGTATTTTACAAGTAGTTATTGGAAATAGCAGAGATAATTGGGTCTGGATTATAACACTGTTCAGAGGAAGATGCAAGGCCAGTTACAAAGTTTAATTGGGGATCTCAGCACTGGCACTCCTATAGGACAAATCATTCAAGTGCAGGAAAAAAGAGAAAGCAAGCCTGGTAAGAAGTTGTTTACTGTCTCTTCCTTTTAATCAATCCAATAGAGCCAGGTCCAGGCATCCCAGTCTGTCAGGGGCCTTTCAAGTCTCAACCATCAGTGAGTTGTGAATTTCTGACTCTGGAACTTACCATTTTGCAAGCTTGTCTGTTGAACATGACTTTCTGTTGATGTTCAGTAATAACAGAGATGAAAAGGGCCCATTAAAAATAAGTGATGGGGCGTCCCCTGGTGGTCCAGTGGGTAAGGATACCGCCTTGCAGTGCAAGCGCCAGTTGGAACGCTGCACTATGTACTTATATCTTTTTTGTATTTTAATGGTGTGTATCTTTATCCTAGACAGCATCTGGAACGCTGCACTATGTACTTATATCTTTTTTTTTTTTTAATTAGGGTTGACTTGCTTTATAATGTGTTAGTTTCTTCTGTACAATGAAGTGAATCAGCTATATATATATACATATATCTCCTTCTTCTTGAATTTTCCTTCCACCTCCTCCACCCACATCATCCCTTTAGGTCATCGCATAGCACATTGCTGAGCTCCTTGTGCTTTATAGTAGGTTTCCTCTAGCTCTCTATTTTACACACAGAAGCGTATATATGTCAATCCTACCCTCCCACTTCATCTCACTCTCCTCTTCCCCTACTGTGTTCACATATCTGTTCTCTATGTCTGCATCTCTTTGATATACATCTGTCTTTGGGAATCTTGTATCCCACTAGAAACCTGTTCCTCAAAGACTGCTGATGAATATCAACAAGTTCAGTCTTAATATGAAATTTCAACCATTGTAAACCTTTACAAAAAATTGACGAAATTTGTAAGAAAGGTTAGGAAGGACAGAAGAAAGCCAATGACCAGCTTACTTGATTTTGAGAATACAAGTCATCACAGGTATAGTGATTAAGTCACCAGTGTGATTTAGACCAGCATCAAGTATTTTACAAGTAGTTATTGGAAATAGCAGAGATAATTGGGTCTGGATTATAACACTGTTCAGAGGAAGATGCAAGGCCAGTTACAAAGTTTAATTGGGGATCTCAGCACTGGCACTCCTATAGGACAAATCATTCAAGTGCAGGAAAAAAGAGAAAGCAAGCCTGGTAAGAAGTTGTTTACTGTCTCTTCCTTTTAATCAATCCAATAGAGCCAGGTCCAGGCATCCCAGTCTGTCAGGGGCCTTTCAAGTCTCAACCATCAGTGAGTTGTGAATTTCTGACTCTGGAACTTACCATTTTGCAAGCTTGTCTGTTGAACATGACTTTCTGTTGATGTTCAGTAATAACAGAGATGAAAAGGGCCCATTAAAAATAAGTGATGGGGCGTCCCCTGGTGGTCCAGTGGGTAAGGATACCGCCTTGCAGTGCAAGGGGCGCCAGTTCGATCCCTGGCCTGGGAAGATCCCGCGTGCCACAGAGCCTCTGGCCTGATGTGTTCAATCACCGAGGCGGAGTTCTGGGGCGCATACGCCCAGAACCGGCGCTCTGCAACGACAGACACCACCGCGATGGGAGGCCCACAGGAGCCAAGGAACAAAGGCTGATGAAAATAGAGAAATGAAAGACTTATAGAAGTGGCCCACCCGCTCCCCTCCCCCCCCAACCCGACCCCCGCCCAAAATAAATAAATAAATCTTTAAAAATAATAATAATAATAAGTGATGGCACTTCCCTGATGATCCAGTGGGTAAGACTTAACCTCCCAATGTATGGAGTGTGGGTTTAGTCGCTGGTCGAGCTAAGATTGCATACGCCTGTGGCCAAAACATAAAACAGAAACAGATTGTATCAAGTTAAATAAAGTTTAAAAAATGGTCCATATCAAAAAAAAAAAAAAATCTTGAATATAGAAACAAGTGATGGAACAATGTAGACTCCTCACTGGGAAACCTTTGG
This sequence comes from Tragulus kanchil, assembly GCA_022376925.1. Lineage (NCBI taxonomy): Eukaryota > Metazoa > Chordata > Mammalia > Artiodactyla > Tragulidae > Tragulus > Tragulus kanchil. The sequence goes on along the minus strand of JAIOJX010000029.1, from coordinate 108,195,517 downwards.
GGTTAGACCACACACACACACACAAAAGGCTTTATGTTTTTAATGAATTAATTTTAATTATAGGATAATTACTTTCCAATATTGTGATGATTTTTGCCATACATCAATACGAATCAGCCATAGGCATACATGTGCCTCCTTCCTCCTGAAACCCCCTCTCACCTCCCTTTCCACCTCATCCCTCCAGGTTGTTACAGAGCACCAGTTTTTGGAGCCCTGAGTCATACATCAATCCACCTATCCTATAGGACAAATCATTCAAGTGCAGGAAAAGAAAGCAAGCCTGGTAAGAAGTTGTTTACTGTCTCTTCCTTTTAATCAATCCAATAGAGCCAGGTCCAGGCATCCCAGTCTGTCAGGGGCCTTTCAAGTCTCAACCATCAGTGAGTTGTGAATTTCTGACTCTGGAACTTACCATTTTGCAAGCTTGTCTGTTGAACATGACTTTCTGTTGATGTTCAGTAATAACAGAGATGAAAAGGGCCCATTAAAAATAAGTGATGGGGCGTCCCCTGGTGGTCCAGTGGGTAAGGATACCGCCTTGCAGTGCAAGGGGCGCCAGTTCGATCCCTGGCCTGGGAAGATCCCGCGTGCCACAGAGCCTCTGGCCTGATGTGTTCAATCACCGAGGCGGAGTTCTGGGGCGCATACGCCCAGAACCGGCGCTCTGCAACGACAGACACCACCGCGATGGGAGGCCCACAGGAGCCAAGGAACAAAGGCTGATGAAAATAGAGAAATGAAAGACTTATAGAAGTGGCCCACCCGCTCCCCTCCCTCCCCAACCCGACCCCCGCCCAAAATAAATAAATAAATCTTTAAAAATAATAATAATAATAAGTGATGGCACTTCCCTGATGATCCAGTGGGTAAGACTTAACCTCCCAATGTATGGAGTGTGGGTTTAGTCGCTGGTCGAGCTAAGATTGCATACGCCTGTGGCCAAAACATAAAACAGAAACAGATTGTATCAAGTTAAATAAAGTTTAAAAAATGGTCCATATCAAAAAAAAAAAAAAATCTTGAATATAGAAACAAGTGATGGAACAATGTAGACTCCTCACTGGGAAACCTTTGGGGTTAGACCACACACACACACACAAAAGGCTTTATGTTTTTAATGAATTAATTTTAATTATAGGATAATTACTTTCCAATATTGTGATGATTTTTGCCATACATCAATACGAATCAGCCATAGGCATACATGTGCCTCCTTCCTCCTGAAACCCCCTCTCACCTCCCTTTCCACCTCATCCCTCCAGGTTGTTACAGAGCACCAGTTTTTGGAGCCCTGAGTCATACATCAAACTCCCACTGTCTTGCCTATTTTACATATGGTAATATGCATGTCTCAATGTTCTCTCAAATCATCCCACCCTCTCCTCCCACTGAGTCCAACCCACCCTCTTCTCCCACTGAGCTCTTTATATCTGTGTCTCTTTTTCTGCCCTTCACATAAGATTTTCAGCAGCATCTTTCTAGATTCTATACATATATACATATATATGCATATATATCTGTCAATATACAATATTTGTCTTTCTGACTTACTTCACTTTGTATAATAGGCTCTAGGTTCATCTACCTCAATAGAACTGACTCAAGTGTATTCCTTTTTTATAACTAGTAATATTTCATTGTGTATATGTACCATACTTTTTTATCCCTTTATCTGCCAGTGGCCATCTTTGCAAAAATGGGCTTTAGAAATTCAGAATAGAGCACTTATGGCAGAGCAGAACCTTACTTAAATATACAGATCCAAAAATAAAGTGAGGAGGAGTTAGTCTTGAACTTGAGATTAGAACTGGGCAGGAAGAAGTAGGACAGCAAGCCCAATGGTCTGACTGATGTACCATACCTCAACCCATCCAGAATTCCTCACAGGTCACAAGGAAATACCATGACTCCATAAGGCTTGGGCAGAAGGATCTGTCCAGGCAAACAGCCTTATCTTCGATCAGCATGTCTTTGAAATTTGGCGGGAGCTCTCAATTCTCACTGTATTAGGTGTCTCTAAAATCTCCAGGAAATAGCAATTTCAGCTATTTTCCAACTCATCTGCTTGCCAAAGCTATTGAGACATAACTGTCTGACTGCACTAATATTTGCAAGAAAGGCAAGGCCAGTCTGTGTGTAGCTTGTGATCAGAGAGAACAGTTATCCCAGTGCTCAGGCCATAACAGGAGTTCATTCATGACATCCATTTAACAAATATCTATTGAGCACCAACAGCATGTAGGCATGTTCTCAGAGCCTGGGATGAGTCTGTAAGTAAAAATATGGATGAATCAAACAATCAATCAATCAATCAATCCTTGCCCTTTGGAGCTTTCATTTGGTGAGGAGTCAAAAAAACTGACCATATAGTCACAGCATTTCAGAAGTCAGAATAAACAAGAATCAAGGTAATTCCTTGGCAATCCAGTGGCCTGCACTCTGCTTCCACTTCTAGGGGCCCAGATTCAATCCCTGGTTGGGATATTAAGATCTCCCAAGTGCATGACAAGACCAATTTTTTTTTTAAGAAAAAGAACAAAAATGATTCATAGATGAGAGTGAGCAACAGAATCCAGACCACTCCATTCAGTCCTCACAGTATGTCTCCTTAATGTGGCCATCATGATTCTATTCTATCATATCTTCTATGATATGGGGAAGAGCAGATGTAGATGGAGAAGTGGAATCAGGCAAATTGGGATTAAATTCTAGCTCTACCATCTACTATCTGCGTAACCTCTTTCAAAAATTTAAAATCTCTTTGCTTTAAACTCTTCATCTGTAAACTGTGAATGAGAGGGCCCATCTCACCTGTTTGTGGTACAGATGTAGTAAGAATGTATATACAAATTCCTGTACAGGAGTCCAACTAAAAAATTCAGTAAGTTATATTTTTCTTCTTTTATTTTTGACAAAGGTAGTTGTATATGATAATTATATAGACTTTTCTCATACTTTTGGGGCCAATAGGATAAGCCATGTTTTTATTTTTATTTTTTATTTTTGAAGTAAGCTGTTATAGAGAGCAATTAGGTGAATTCTTGGATCCTACGTAATTCAAATACCCTTTCATTCACAGCCTTCTGGAGAAATCGTGATTCATTCCATCTGGACTCTGCTTTCCATTTTGTTCACCCATTTGAGGTTTCTGCCATTGGCAGTCTTTCTATGCTTTTCTAGTCATTTTACAATATTTGCAAGAAAGGCAAGGCCAGTCTGTGTGTAGCTTGTGATCAGAGAGAACAGTTATCCCAGTGCTCAGGCCATAACAGGAGTTCATTCATGACATCCATTTAACAAATATCTATTGAGCACCAACAGCATGTAGGCATGTTCTCAGAGCCTGGGATGAGTCTGTAAGTAAAAATATGGATGAATCAAACAATCAATCAATCAATCAATCCTTGCCCTTTGGAGCTTTCATTTGGTGAGGAGTCAAAAACTGACCATATAGTCACAGCATTTCAGAAGTCAGAATAAACAAGAATCAAGGTAATTCCTTGGCAATCCAGTGGCCTGCACTCTGCTTCCACTTCTAGGGGCCCAGATTCAATCCCTGGTTGGGATATTAAGATCTCCCAAGTGCATGACAAGACCAATTTTTTTTTTAAGAAAAAGAACAAAAATGATTCATAGATGAGAGTGAGCAACAGAATCCAGACCACTCCATTCAGTCCTCACAGTATGTCTCCTTAATGTGGCCATCATGATTCTATTCTATCATATCTTCTATGATATGGGGAAGAGCAGATGTAGATGGAGAAGTGGAATCAGGCAAATTGGGATTAAATTCTAGCTCTACCATCTACTATCTGCGTAACCTCTTTCAAAAATTTAAAATCTCTTTGCTTTAAACTCTTCATCTGTAAACTGTGAATGAGAGGGCCCATCTCACCTGTTTGTGGTACAGATGTAGTAAGAATGTATATACAAATTCCTGTACAGGAGTCCAACTAAAAAATTCAGTAAGTTATATTTTTCTTCTTTTATTTTTGACAAAGGTAGTTGTATATGATAATTATATAGACTTTTCTCATACTTTTGGGGCCAATAGGATAAGCCATGTTTTTATTTTTATTTTTTATTTTTGAAGTAAGCTGTTATAGAGAGCAATTAGGTGAATTCTTGGATCCTACGTAATTCAAATACCCTTTCATTCACAGCCTTCTGGAGAAATCGTGATTCATTCCATCTGGACTCTGCTTTCCATTTTGTTCACCCATTTGAGGTTTCTGCCATTGGCAGTCTTTCTATGCTTTTCTAGTCATTTTAATCCTAGTGTTTCTCATTGCAATGGTTGAAATAAAACAATGGCAAAAGAAGTGTAAGGTTCTTGAATCTCTGTGGGCCAGAGGGAGTTCTGGGCTAGGACAACCTCTCTGGGTTAAAGGGGTTAAAACTTAAAGCTTGAGGTGAGTAAACAAGCAACTTCATGAAGCTGTCAGGGCCATCCAGGGAAGTAATGTCTCCAGGGTCCTGAGCATTTTGTTTGGCACATAGTAGATACCTGATTTTCCTTCCTCTGTTCCTGGCAATACCGTAAAACAAAACTCAGTTTTCTCTAGATTATATGACTAGATGAGACAACTTTGAATATACGTTATTCTATAGCAGGGTAGGCAAATCATGTCACTTCATATGGAAATGAGGAATTTAGGAGAGCTATGTTCTGGAGCAACTCTGGTATCCTGAGGCTAGAAAGACATATTTTTCTTAAGTGGCTGGAACTTGTCATTCAGCTAGATACATCCTATTTATGGGTGACTTTCTCTAAAGCCATGATTAATGTGGGCTTTTAAAAACTGTTTTTCTTTGTGTTATGTAAATAGGGTTTCTTTCTGGTATGACTGAATGCTGGTTTTAATTAAATTTAGGAAGGAAGGGGAGGGAGACTGGGGAGCCTGACCAAGTTGAAGAGCATCAGTGGAAATCACGTTTATGTTTGGAGCATGGCATTTGAAAATAGAATAAATAATACGAAAGAGAACACTTCTTCAAATGGGAAGATAATGAATATGCTTAATAGTATTCTCATTTTGGTCTCAGATAGGATTCTTGCTTTGAAAAGGAGAGTTTTCCTGTTTTAATTACTAACTCTTACGTATGTTACACATCCCATGCCATGAATTACCTTCCTTTTTGTTTTCATTTCCTCCAGAAAGAAAGTCACTAATTTAAGAAAGTGAATTTTTTCTATTCAATGAATAGTATGTTTATTTGTGTTACTTTGGCTACAATGTGATTTAAATTTGGATAGAGGGCAATCTGTACTGGACTAAAACTAATTATGATGCAGAGAGGAAACTATATTACTTTGGGTTAAAGATACCTTGCATCAACCTAGTCTTTTTTTTACAAGAAATACAAATTAGTGGTGTAGAAATGTTTGCTTAGAAAAAAATTATTATCAAGCACTGGAACACCCTACATTTATCTACAATAATTATGCCAATTAGAAACTAGTCTTATCTATTTCTGAGAAGCACATCCTTAGGAGCCCCTCGTCAGTAGGAAGATGATTGGATAATGGCTGAGACAAATTTAAATTATCGTGGGTGCTTGGGAGTCACAAAACAATGTTTCTCCAAATATATTTCTGTATCAATGCCTTTTCATGGTTTTGGCTTGACTGTTCCCTCTGCTAGTTCAATAAGTAAAAGTAGTCTGCATTCCTAAGTCATTCTTGAAAGTTCTGCCTCTCAACTTCTTATCGACAGTGCCTTCCTGGCAGTTTACATCCCTTGTAGATAGCTCTTCACCTTGAAAGTTACATGCCTCTCTGAACATATACGTTATTCTATAGCAGGGTAGGCAAATCATGTCACTTCATGGAAATGAGGAATTTAGGAGAGCTATGTTCTGGAGCAACTCTGGTATCCTGAGGCTAGAAAGACATATTTTTCTTAAGTGGCTGGAACTTGTCATTCAGCTAGATACATCCTATTTATGGGTGACTTTCTCTAAAGCCATGATTAATGTGGGCTTTTAAAAACTGTTTTTCTTTGTGTTATGTAAATAGGGTTTCTTTCTGGTATGACTGAATGCTGGTTTTAATTAAATTTAGGAAGGAAGGGGAGGGAGACTGGGGAGCCTGACCAAGTTGAAGAGCATCAGTGGAAATCACGTTTATGTTTGGAGCATGGCATTTGAAAATAGAATAAATAATACGAAAGAGAACACTTCTTCAAATGGGAAGATAATGAATATGCTTAATAGTATTCTCATTTTGGTCTCAGATAGGATTCTTGCTTTGAAAAGGAGAGTTTTCCTGTTTTAATTACTAACTCTTACGTATGTTACACATCCCATGCCATGAATTACCTTCCTTTTTGTTTTCATTTCCTCCAGAAAGAAAGTCACTAATTTAAGAAAGTGAATTTTTGCTATTCAATGAATAGTATGTTTATTTGTGTTACTTTGGCTACAATGTGATTTAAATTTGGATAGAGGGCAATCTGTACTGGACTAAAACTAATTATGATGCAGAGAGGAAACTATATTACTTTGGGTTAAAGATACCTTGCATCAACCTAGTCTTTTTTTTACAAGAAATACAAATTAGTGGTGTAGAAATGTTTGCTTAGAAAAAAATTATTATCAAGCACTGGAACACCCTACATTTATCTACAATAATTATGCCAATTAGAAACTAGTCTTATCTATTTCTGAGAAGCACATCCTTAGGAGCCCCTCGTCAGTAGGAAGATGATTGGATAATGGCTGAGACAAATTTAAATTATCGTGGGTGCTTGGGAGTCACAAAACAATGTTTCTCCAAATATATTTCTGTATCAATGTTTTTTCATGGTTTTGGCTTGACTGTTCCCTCTGCTAGTTCAATAAGTAAAAGTAGTCTGCATTCCTAAGTCATTCTTGAAAGTTCTGCCTCTCAACTTCTTATCGACAGTGCCTTCCTGGCAGTTTACATCCCTTGTAGATAGCTCTTCACCTGAGACAGTGAGCAAGCTCACTAAGTCTGATTGGCTCCATCTCTGAAATGATCAGGGTGAAACATGTGCATTGTTTAATAGAAAGGAAAACTCTAAATTTAAGGCAGTCATGCTTCTTGTGCAGAGGTCAAAGAGTGAGTAGATTATGGATTGAGGGGCTAGAGAAGGGAGGAAAAGATTTATGTGCTCCCTGGTATGAGAAACCAGCTTACAATTGGCCCCAAGAACTCAGAGGTTTGTGTTGTTGGACAAAATGGATTCAAAACTTTAGAGTAAACCCTCAAAGGTGCCTCTTATTAACTTTTCTGATCAATATATCCCTTGATTAATCTTATAAACTAAAGGAAAAAATACTGAAAAATGTTTCTTTTCTTGAAACAAAGAGCTGTTTGGCTAGCAGCCACTGGGTAAGTGCTTAAAGTTACTAATTCAATAACTTACAAATCTTTGTCAATTTGGGCAAGTTCCTTAACTTCCCTAAACCCAATCATTATAAAGAGGATATCATAGGAAGGAATTATTTTATACACACTCAGTGGACAAGGACTTGACACTATGCATCGGTTTGAAAAGGAGGAGCAGAGAAGGCAAATCATTTGAATTTCAAGAATGATCCCTCTGACATTCCACTCAATGAATTTCCCCAGGGTAAATGTGAAATGGAAGGTATGAACTTGTTCTTCCTTCACTGAGTCTTAATTTCCAAGGTCCTTCTATGAAGGGAGCATCTCAACAAACCTAGCGCTTACACTGTTAAAAGAAACAGGTTTTTTTTTTTTTTTTTTTTTTTTTGTACAATAAAATCCTAATGTGTAGGTTACTGCTTACTCTGGGACTCAGTTAAACACTGAAGGAGGTAAGACCAGTTGGTCACACTTATTGAGAGATGGTATTCTTGTCACTAATATAGTGCCTTTCTTCGTCAGGTATTTCCAGTGAGAATGTAGACTAGTTTTTTTTTTTTTTTTTTTTTCTTATAAGTTGACTTTAGGACTTAATTTCATTAAATATATATATATATATATATATATATATATATATATTTATTTATTTATTTATTTTTAATTAAAGGAAAATTGCTTTTGTTGTGCTTACTCTCTCAGTCTTGTCCTGCTCTTTGCACCCCAGGGGATTCCATGCCCCCCTCCAGCAGATCTTACCAACCCAGGGATGGAACCCCAGTCTCCTGCACTGCAGGCATATTCTTTACTATCTGACCCACCAAGGGAAGCCCATACATATATCCCCTCCCTCTGAAGCTTCCCTCCCATCTGCCACCCCAACCCACTCCTCTAGGTTGTCACAGAACCCTGTTTTGATTTCTCTGAGTCACACAGAGAATTCCCACCTTTTTATGTCTACTCTTAAAAGGTGGTTAGGTCCTAGAGGTAGAAAGTGGAAGAGTGGTGACTAGAGGTTGGAGGGAGATATAAATGGGGGTGATTGTTTAATAAGTAAAGGATTTGTTTGGGATGATGAAAGTTTTAGAAACAGATTGTGGTAATGGTTGCACAACATTATAAATGTGCTTAAGGCCTCTAACTTGTATACTTACAAATGATTAAAATGGTAACTTTTATGTCATATGTATTTTACTACAATAATGACAGAAAAGATCGTTTGGCAGTTTCCATGAGAAAATATGCACATCAAACAGCATAAAGTCATAAATGGTTAATATAAGTAACTATGATAATTAGAGGGATTTTTGGCTACTGTTCATACATCAGACCTACCTATCTGATTTTATGCCTTTTGACTCTATCTAATTAATTCACTGGCTGAGAGGGGATATGATGGTTCTCCTGACCCATGGGTACATTTCAGGGTATAAATCATGGAACTCCCCTCTGGATCCCATTAAATCCTTGCCCCTCCCCTTCCTACTGGTCAACTCTCCTTTGTTTCTGTGTGTGTCTAGTCCAATCCACATATGCTTTGGGGGTGTTTGCTTTCATTTCTGTCTCTGTGATCACCATCTAGACATGTATGTGTTTCTTTGAGTTTTCCCTTAATTCTCTTTGAAACCAGTTTGTGTTCTTCTTCCCATTCCCTCTATGCTAAGCCCCAGTCCTCAGTTCCTGGGACACTCATTGATGATCCACTCTCATGTTCTTTCCACCTTTATCAAGGGGATCAGGCAGTTCACATAACAGGAAACCAGGGAACTCAGGATTTACTTCCAAAAACTGTTCAAGGCTGATATTCTGCCTGGGGCACAGCTCTTGTGTGTGGTTGGGAAAAGTAAAAGAACAGAAACTGAGGGTCTGGTGTGGGCTGCCACCTGGAAAAAAGGCCGGCAGTTGGAGAAAATGGGGAAAGAGTCAAGGTCAGAATCAGAGAGTGGAACAAGGGTGGCAGAAGAGATTGAGAACACAGACAAATCAGGTGGAGGCCAGGGAGAGAAACAACATTCAGCATAGACAACTCTGATCTGAGACCCAGAGGCTAATTACTCATTGGATGTAGCCACTGGCTTAAAGCTCCAGATAAGTTTTCTCCTTGATTGGTCTTCCTCCCACTTGAAATACCTGCAGCTGAGTTTGGAACAGGACTTGACAGTGTGACATGTCTTAGTGATAGGGCAACTCAGCTGCCTTATTTTCAGATGAGGCATGGCCGAAGAAGGAAGATACAGTGCTCCAGCTCAGCACTGACTGTTCAGTGGTGAGGTCTGGCCTTGAACTTAAGTCTCACTATTTTCAATAATCTCATCATAGTTTTCAGCCCTCCATGGATGAGGGCCTTGATGGCGGAGTTGCAGAGAACCATACTGAATATAGCACCACATGCATTGCAGCAGATAATAAATGCTTCTTGATGGTAGTGGTGGTAAAGTTGATGATGATTATGGTCATAGAGAAAACCCATTTAGATGAAACTAAAGTGTCATGGGTGAGAGGGACATTTCAGGGTATAAATCATGGAACTCCCCTCTGGATCCCATTAAATCCTTGCCCCTCCCCTTCCTACTGGTCAACTCTCCTTTGTTTCTGTGTGTGTCTAGTCCAATCCACATATGCTTTGGGGGTGTTTGCTTTCATTTCTGTCTCTGTGATCACCATCTAGACATGTATGTGTTTCTTTGAGTTTTCCCTTAATTCTCTTTGAAACCAGTTTGTGTTCTTCTTCCCATTCCCTCTATGCTAAGCCCCAGTCCTCAGTTCCTGGGACACTCATTGATGATCCACTCTCATGTTCTTTCCACCTTTATCAAGGGGATCAGGCAGTTCACATAACAGGAAACCAGGGAACTCAGGATTTACTTCCAAAAACTGTTCAAGGCTGATATTCTGCCTGGGGCACAGCTCTTGTGTGTGGTTGGGAAAAGTAAAAGAACAGAAACTGAGGGTCTGGTGTGGGCTGCCACCTGGAAAAAAAAGGCCGGCAGTTGGAGAAAATGGGGAAAGAGTCAAGGTCAGAATCAGAGAGTGGAACAAGGGTGGCAGAAGAGATTGAGAACACAGACAAATCAGGTGGAGGCCAGGGAGAGAAACAACATTCAGCATAGACAACTCTGATCTGAGACCCAGAGGCTAATTACTCATTGGATGTAGCCACTGGCTTAAAGCTCCAGATAAGTTTTCTCCTTGATTGGTCTTCCTCCCACTTGAAATACCTGCAGCTGAGTTTGGAACAGGACTTGACAGTGTGACATGTCTTAGTGATAGGGCAACTCAGCTGCCTTATTTTCAGATGAGGCATGGCCCGAAGAAGGAAGATACAGTGCTCCAGCTCAGCACTGACTGTTCAGTGGTGAGGTCTGGCCTTGAACTTAAGTCTCACTATTTTCAATAATCTCATCATAGTTTTCAGCCCTCCATGGATGAGGGCCTTGATGGCGGAGTTGCAGAGAACCATACTGAATATAGCACCACATGCATTGCAGCAGATAATAAATGCTTCTTGATGGTAGTGGTGGTAAAGTTGATGATGATTATGGTCATAGAGAAAACTCCATTTAGATGAAACTAAATGATAGTGCATGGGTGAGAGGGAAAATTCCATGCTATTTAATGGCTGACAGGTAAGATGAATTTGGTAATGAAGCTCAGGAACTTATCAGGCCAGAAAACTGCATTCTCTCATTAGACAGCCCTTAATGACCCACTTATTGCTAATATAAGGGAAAAGATATACATATAAACACATGTTACTGAATGTTTGGCTGCAAGAAATGAAACCAGAACACCGGCTTGAGGGGTTAGCAACAGACGCTGCTTCTGTTCGAATGATCAAATTTGCTGCTTTCCAGATGGAAAATGACAACTGAAGTAAAAGGGTAAAGGATGATTTGACTATACTTATAAAAAAGACAGGGCAGAGTAATGTCAGGGAAGCAGGTGGAGCTGGCTTGCTCTAAGCATTGCTGTAGGGGACCAGAAGAGGAAAGAGATTTATTTGGAAGTCTCACTTATGCCTTCTTTGGGGGTATGTATCACTAAAAGTGTTCAACTCCTTACTCACATGACAGTCACCTCTCTGATGCACTTATTTATCTAAGATACGGCTAATAGCCATCAGGAAAGTCAACATGGAGGTCGTATCTATTCACAAAACCTTATGCATTTCACCCATAAGACTTCTTAGGTCACTGCTCAGAATTTATTGATCACCGACTCTTAGAGAGTTACTTAGAGAGCCAATAGCAAATGATAAGCAGCACAACTCAAAATGTGAAAAAGGCGTTTACTGTTAAAGACCCTTCTTTTATAACCAGAGCAAGTGATGTCTGGCAACCTGAAAGCAAGGGAAAAGGAAAAAAACCAAGAAATAACAACAACAACAATAAAAACAAAGATACTTAGTCTGAAACAGACCATGTGTTTATCATAGATATACCATATTTATTACATGGTCTATTTATAACAAATAGACCATGTAAATGATGTGTTACTTTTTAGGGTAAGGAGGCATCTACACATCACTATAGCCCTTCATGTAATTGTTGATTTATGTAATAACCAAAGAAGCTTTGTGCCAGTCATGTGTTTTGAAATTTTAGACAAGTAGATCAAACAAGTCCCAAGGAAGGCCTTTACTATCATAAGTGAAGGAAATAGCTATAGTCATTGCTCTGTGAGAAAAGGGGATCCTTCAGGGGTGTTGTGTGATGGTCGGGAGGGGTGGGAAGGGGGCGGATATGCATATGACTAATCTGGGATCATACATATCTGTAAACAACAAAACTCTGTAAAAGTTAAAAGTAAAATAAAGGTTTTTTTTAAAAAAAGAAAAAAAATAAGAGGGGGAAAATTTTTAAAAATTAAATAAAAGAAGATTTGTTTAATTTTATAAAAAGAAAACACATTCAATTAACTCCAATTTTAAAAGCTATTTTGGCCAAAAGGCAATGAGATTACAATAGAAAGTTTTCTTTGTATTAAGCATATATAGATATAATAAGTCACATATAAGCACCAAAAATAAATATATTATTTCACTTATATGTCTAACACAGTAATGAAGTTTCAGTCTAGGAAGGAAAGAAACATTTGGGAGATGGATATGATAGTGAGAATTCAGCAACAACATGAATATACTTAGTGCCACTGCATGGCACAGTTAAATATAGTTAAAATAATTTTTTTGATGCTATTTTCATAGAAAAGATAATACTCAGCAATGGTGGGGAAAAGTGGGGATTTTCCCCCCAAATAACTCTGGTAGTTGAAGCATTTATTTCAGTTGTCTGGAAAACTGTCTTCCTGGGAAACCTGTATTCCATGCTGCTGCCCCAGGGATGCTTTGGTGTTGTTGGGGTCTTAGGCAAAAGGTTGCCTATTGTCAATCTCAGTATTTTTATTTGTTAACTGGAAATTGCAATATTGCCACATAGTGATGCTCTATGGATGGATGGACTGATGGACACCTATCAATGTGTCTAATGCTTAGGTCAATGTCTAGAATATAGGAAACTGTTATCCGTAATAGAAACAAAAGCCCATTTTCCCATCCTGATTATGTATCCTGTGCCAATGTAAGAGATAGAGTTGTAGCTCAGGGAAACTTGTGACACCTGAAAATGCTGCTCCATGGAAATAAAGATGAAACAAAGAGGAAGTCTCACCCTCATAACCAAAGAAGCTTTGTGCCAGTCATGTGTTTTGAAATTTTAGACAAGTAGATCAAACAAGTCCCAAGGAAGGCCTGTACTATCATAAGTGAAGAAAATAGCTATAGTCATTGTTCTGTGAGAAAAGGGGATCCTTCAGTGGTGCTGTGTGATGGTCGGGAGGGGTGGGAAGATGGTGATATGCATATGACTAATCTGGGATCATACATATCTGTAAAAAACAAAAATCTGTAAAAGTTAAAAGTAAAATAAAGGTTAAAAAAAAGAGAAAAAAAATAAGAGGGGGAAAATTTTTAAAAATTAAATAAAAGAAGATTTGTTTAATTTTATAAAAAGAAAACACATTCAATTAACTCCAATTTTAAAAGCTATTTTGGCCAAAAGGCAATGAGATTACAATAGAAAGTTTTCTTTGTATTAAGCATATATAGATATAATAAGTCACATATAAGCACCAAAAATAAATATATTATTTCACTTATATGTCTAACACAGTAATGAAGTTTCAGTCTAGGAAGGAAAGAAACATTTGGGAGATGGATATGATAGTGAGAATTCAGCAACAACATGAATATACTTAGTGCCACTGCATGGCACAGTTAAATATAGTTAAAATAATTTTTTTGATGCTATTTTCATAGAAAAGATAATACTCAGCAATGGTGGGGAAAAGTGGGGATTTTCCCCCCAAATAACTCTGGTAGTTGAAGCATTTATTTCAGTTGTCTGGAAAACTGTCTTCCTGGGAAACCTGTATTCCATGCTGCTGCCCCAGGGATGCTTTGGTGTTGTTGGGGTCTTAGGCAAAAGGTTGCCTATTGTCAATCTCAGTATTTTTATTTGTTAACTGGAAATTGCAATATTGCCACATAGTGATGCTCTATGGATGGATGGACTGATGGACACCTATCAATGTGTCTAATGCTTAGGTCAATGTCTAGAATATAGGAAACTGTTATCCGTAATAGAAACAAAAGCCCATTTTCCCATCCTGATTATGTATCCTGTGCCAATGTAAGAGATAGAGTTGTAGCTCAGGGAAACTTGTGACACCTGAAAATGCTGCTCCATGGAAATAAAGATGAAACAAAGAGGAAGTCTCACCCTCATATCAAGACGTTGCCACCAGCACAGCCAGATGGGGTCTTCATCCCAATTCGTTAATGTCCTTCACCCTCAAAATAGTATATGAATTTATTTAACCAGCAGTTTACACGACAATTTTGTAGATAGTAACTCATTTGCCCTTCCAAATAAGTTTGTGAGAGTAATATTTATGAGCCCCATTTCACAGATGAAGAATGAGAGGATTTAATAGCTTGTCCATATTGAACCAGACCTTAAAAAAAAATGAACTTGAACTTGAGGCTTATGCTCCAAGTCTCTCTCTTTGTTTATATAGCCCCGTAGACTTGGATCAATGACTTACAATAGAGTCAATGACCTGGAGAAGGACTGGTCTGGGAATATGTGAACTTGTCATTCTTTTGAGAATACAAGAAATAGCATACAAAGGAATCCCTGACAGCTCAACGGTGAAGAATCAGCCTGCAAGCAGGAGACACGGGAGACTCCGGTTCAGTCTCTGAGTTCAGGAGATCCCCTTGTGAAGGAAATGGCAACTCACTCCAGATTCTTCCCTGGAGAATCCCATGGACAGAGAAACCTGGTGGGCTACAGTCCACAGAGTCACAAAGAGTTGGACACGACTGAGCACGCATGCATTCGTATGGAATTGGATGCAAACTTTACAGTAAGTCTGATAAAAAATTGGACCAAAGCTTTATTTTGTCCAAGAAACTATTTATAAATTTTTTTGGTATGAATAAATTATGAAAGAATGTTTTAAATTATTAAAAAGAAAGATATGTATTCAATCATTCTTTAACCTGTTTGGAACATCAATTTTTATATAAAAAATTCAACTACCAATTACAAGTCAGCCTGATTGGGGCCTAAAGAAGTCTGCAGAGATCTATCCTGAAAAGGGGTTTCAATATGTAGAATACCTTAACTTGGCGGATATGGAGTCTGATATAACAAAATGACTTTTATTTTTATATAATTTTAAAGGTAAGTTTCCATTTATAGTTATAAAATATTGGCCATATTCTCTATGTTGTACAATACACCCTTCAGCCTCTATTTCTAAAATGCCATTTTTGCTAAAATTAATACATCTTTTTCTTTTTATATGTTTTACAGTACTCAAATGCCCCTTCTCCCAATTAAAATGGCAAAATAATTTTTACTGAGCATCTATACAGAAACATAGGCACTTTAATAAATACATTTACATGTGATCTCATTTAATCCTAAAAATAGCCCTTATTAGGTCCATTTTATAGCATTCTCCTCATTCAGAAGAATGAATTTCCAGGAATTTCTACAGTAAATGTTCTCAAAAGCATTTGTGATAGTATGCAAAGGGTTAGAATCAGGTCAAAAACTTCCCAAAGATGTTTTGCTTGGCCTGCACTATTGTTTTTAAAAAAGTCAAGCCAATTTCCAGCTTGAAGAAAATCAGAAGCTCTGGCAACGTGAGCCCTTCATTTGGCATGGCAACAAGTGGCTAGTGTAAAGAAGTGACTGCCCTTGGGACAATCTGTTACATCAATTTGCCATCGTCACTGTCTGGTCTGCTTTGCTTGGTAATATTGCTTCCTAGGTCCCTAAGGGCGTCTGAGTGGGGACTTCTACAAGGTTGAGTATGGACTGTTAGTAAATCGAGGATTCTTCCCTGGAGAACCCGGACAGAGAAACCTGGTGGGCTACAGTCCACAGAGTCACAAAGAGTTGGACACGACTGAGCACGCATGCATTCGTATGGAATTGGATGCAAACTTTACAGTAAGTCTGATAAAAAATTGGACCAAAGCTTTATTTTGTCCAAGAAACTATTTATAAATTTTTTTGGTATGAATAAATTATGAAAGAATGTTTTAAATTATTAAAAAGAAAGATATGTATTCAATCATTCTTTAACCTGTTTGGAACATCAATTTTTATATAAAAAATTCAACTACCAATTACAAGTCAGCCTGATTGGGGCCTAAAGAAGTCTGCAGAGATCTATCCTGAAAAGGGGTTTCAATATGTAGAATACCTTAACTTGGCGGATATGGAGTCTGATATAACAAAATGACTTTTATTTTTATATAATTTTAAAGGTAAGTTTCCATTTATAGTTATAAAATATTGGCCATATTCTCTATGTTGTACAATACACCCTTCAGCCTCTATTTCTAAAATGCCATTTTTGCTAAAATTAATACATCTTTTTCTTTTTATATGTTTTACAGTACTCAAATGCCCCTTCTCCCAATTAAAATGGCAAAATAATTTTTACTGAGCATCTATACAGAAACATAGGCACTTTAATAAATACATTTACATGTGATCTCATTTAATCCTAAAAATAGCCCTTATTAGGTCCATTTTATAGCATTCTCCTCATTCAGAAGAATGAATTTCCAGGAATTTCTACAGTAAATGTTCTCAAAAGCATTTGTGATAGTATGCAAAGGGTTAGAATCAGGTCAAAAACTTCCCAAAGATGTTTTGCTTGGCCTGCACTATTGTTTTTAAAAAAGTCAAGCCAATTTCCAGCTTGAAGAAAATCAGAAGCTCTGGCAACGTGAGCCCTTCATTTGGCATGGCAACAAGTGGCTAGTGTAAAGAAGTGACTGCCCTTGGGACAATCTGTTACATCAATTTGCCATCGTCACTGTCTGGTCTGCTTTGCTTGGTAATATTGCTTCCTAGGTCCCTAAGGGCGTCTGAGTGGGGACTTCTACAAGGTTGAGTATGGACTGTTAGCTAGGAACTCGAGGATATTTATTTGTTGAGAAGGAAGAGACTGATGTCAGTTTTCAGATAAAGCAGAATTGAACAGTGAACAATTGTTTGGAGTATCTTGTATTGTCAATCTCATACTGTCCAGGATAGATCTCTATTTCCAAGTCAGGGGACCTCCTTGCTTCTGCTGTGTCTGCAGTATCACTAGAGTTGACATGAGAGTCCCTTTCACATTCCTCCATTCCTCCCTGCCTACCTTCAGCAAATATTTATAAAGCAGTTGGTGCGGGCTCAGCAGTGTGAGATACAGAAATGACTAATGAGTGCCTGCAATTAAGAAACATAACTAAAGGAGGATAAAGAATAGATGGAGATAGCCTCAATACATGAGAGTAAAAATAAGCTTTCTAATGGAAGAACAAACAGGTGCCTGAGTAGACAGGAAGGACTGATTAATTCTGACTTCTGGGGTCTAGGTGGATTTTCATAGTCAAAGTATTATTCAATTAAACCAAAAAGCTTTTTGTTTTTTTTGTTTTTTTTTTTTAAATTTATTTATTTATTTATTTATTTATTTTTGTACATGTATGTTCCCAGATCAATCAGATGCATATCCCTTGACCCTCCCCCCACCCAGGTTCCCCCCCACATCCCTCCAGACCATTGCTCCAAGTGGTTGTAGGTACTCCTATTCCCCTAGCACAATGACAATAGCTATCTCCAAAAAGCTTTTTGTAAGGCAGTAAAATATACACAACATGAAATTTACCAATGTAATCATCTTTTTTAAAAAAATCACTTATTTATTTGGTTGTGTCAGGTCTTAGTTGTGGAATGCGAGATCTTTCTTTCAGTCGTGGCCTGCGAACTCAGTTGCAGCATGTGGGATCTAATTCCCTGAACAGGCATTGAACCTAGGACACCTGCCTTTGGAGTACGGAGTCTTAGTCACTGGGCCACCATGAAAGTCCTGTATCAGAGTAATCACCTTCATACAATTCAGTGGCACTAAGTACATTCACAATATTATGCAATCATGACTCCTATCCATTGGTTGTTTCTACAATATATGTGCTTTTACTTTTCCTGCTTTAGAAAATAAGGCACGTAGTAATTGGTAGCTCCAATAAATAAAATTATTCTTTGACTCATCTTTACTTATGCTTTGAAAATGGACCGCATCTTCCTAAGGGAATGCATGGTGGTTAGATAGAGTAAAGCACAATACCCCAGGTCATTCCATGGCATCACCTGTGAAAGTAAAGAACCATATGGGCTTAAGGGTGTTGCTTAGAAAATAAGACCTGAGAGACACAAGCAAAGTACCCACTTCGTCCTGTGCTCTTCAGCAAGGGGTATCACTAGAGTTGACATGAGAGTCCCTTTCACATTCCTCCATTCCTCCCTGCCTACCTTCAGCAAATATTTATAAAGCAGTTGGTGCGGGCTCAGCAGTGTGAGATACAGAAATGACTAATGAGTGCCTGCAATTAAGAAACATAACTAAAGGAGGATAAAGAATAGATGGAGATAGCCTCAATACATGAGAGTAAAAATAAGCTTTCTAATGGAAGAACAAACAGGTGCCTGAGTAGACAGGAAGGACTGATTAATTCTGACTTCTGGGGTCTAGGTGGATTTTCATAGTCAAAGTATTATTCAATTAAACCAAAAAGCTTTTTGTTTTTTTTGTTTTTTTTTTTTAAATTTATTTATTTATTTATTTATTTATTTTTGTACATGTATGTTCCCAGATCAATCAGATGCATATCCCTTGACCCTCCCCCCACCTAGGTTCCCCCCCCCCCATCCCTCCAGACCATTGCTCCAAGTGGTTGTAGGTACTCCTATTCCCCTAGCACAATGACAATAGCTATCTCCAAAAAGCTTTTTGTAAGGCAGTAAAATATACACAACATGAAATTTACCAATGTAATCATCTTTTTTAAAAAAATCACTTATTTATTTGGTTGTGTCAGGTCTTAGTTGTGGAATGCGAGATCTTTCTTTCAGTCGTGGCCTGCGAACTCAGTTGCAGCATGTGGGATCTAATTCCCTGAACAGGCATTGAACCTAGGACACCTGCCTTTGGAGTACGGAGTCTTAGTCACTGGGCCACCATGAAAGTCCTGTATCAGAGTAATCACCTTCATACAATTCAGTGGCACTAAGTACATTCACAATATTATGCAATCATGACTCCTATCCATTGGTTGTTTCTACAATATATGTGCTTTTACTTTTCCTGCTTTAGAAAATAAGGCACGTAGTAATTGGTAGCTCCAATAAATAAAATTATTCTTTGACTCATCTTTACTTATGCTTTGAAAATGGACCGCATCTTCCTAAGGGAATGCATGGTGGTTAGATAGAGTAAAGCACAATACCCCAGGTCATTCCATGGCATCACCTGTGAAAGTAAAGAACCATATGGGCTTAAGGGTGTTGCTTAGAAAATAAGACCTGAGAGACACAAGCAAAGACCTCCAGTAATATGTAGGGGAGTACTGGATATTGGAGGTGGGACAGAGACAGGAGTCAAGCTGACTTATTCATGAACTTATTTGAAGCCAGTCACCGAGACTGTAGTAGCAATATTCCAGAGCAGGAGTTGGCAAGCTCTTTCTATAAAGGGCCGGATAGTAAATATTTTAGATTCTGTGGGCCTTGTGCTCTCTTCTGTGACAGCTACTCTACTGAAACACGAAGGCAGCCGCAAGCATCCCATAAATGAATGAATGTGATGATACTCAACAAAACTCTGGAGAACAAGTCACTGGTCCTTGATACAGTCAAGACTGAACTCCCTTCTTTTCTACCATTTCCTAGAGGATTCCATTGTCCCTTTGGCTTCTTAAACTCAATTTATTGGGGTTTACAATCCTCCAAGTCTTTTCAAATACATATCATGCAGTTCTCGCCTTACCCCAGTGAATGACTTTCTCCCTAGTTTTATTGATGAAAAAACTGGTACCCAAGTGTTATAAGGGTCTTGTGTAAGATTATGGAATTACAAAATGGAGACCCCAGGGTGAAACCAGGTGTTCTGACTGCATAAATGTTGTTTCTGTGATGTGGATTTTTCCAACTACACAGATATTATTAGAAAAATTGTTAATATTGTTTTGGATGACCTTTCTCATGGTGCTTACTGTTCACACAGTAAGTATATCATTTGCTCATTCATTCATTCATCCCTTTAACTAAAATTTTTTGAAATGTCTTTTATGTCAATAATAGAGTTAGACCTTAGTGTTACAAGGACAATCAAAAACTCATGGGTGGTTCTCTCAAGAAAGTAAGTAGAAGATAAACATTTTCTTTGACTCATCTTTACTTATGCTTTGAAAATGGACCGCATCTTCCTAAGGGAATGCATGGTGGTTAGATAGAGTAAAGCACAATACCCCAGGTCATTCCATGGCATCACCTGTGAAAGTAAAGAACCATATGGGCTTAAGGGTGTTGCTTAGAAAATAAGACCTGAGAGACACAAGCAAAGACCTCCAGTAATATGTAGGGGAGTACTGGATATTGGAGGTGGGACAGAGACAGGAGTCAAGCTGACTTATTCATGAACTTATTTGAAGCCAGTCACCGAGACTGTAGTAGCAATATTCCAGAGCAGGAGTTGGCAAGCTCTTTCTATAAAGGGCCGGATAGTAAATATTTTAGATTCTGTGGGCCTTGTGCTCTCTTCTGTGACAGCTACTCTACTGAAACACGAAGGCAGCCGCAAGCATCCCATAAATGAATGAATGTGATGATACTCAACAAAACTCTGGAGAACAAGTCACTGGTCCTTGATACAGTCAAGACTGAACTCCCTTCTTTTCTACCATTTCCTAGAGGATTCCATTGTCCCTTTGGCTTCTTAAACTCAATTTATTGGGGTTTACAATCCTCCAAGTCTTTTCAAATACATATCATGCAGTTCTCGCCTTACCCCAGTGAATGACTTTCTCCCTAGTTTTATTGATGAAAAAACTGGTACCCAAGTGTTATAAGGGTCTTGTGTAAGATTATGGAATTACAAAATGGAGACCCCAGGGTGAAACCAGGTGTTCTGACTGCATAAATGTTGTTTCTGTGATGTGGATTTTTCCAACTACACAGATATTATTAGAAAAATTGTTAATATTGTTTTGGATGACCTTTCTCATGGTGCTTACTGTTCACACAGTAAGTATATCATTTGCTCATTCATTCATTCATCCCTTTAACTAAAATTTTTTGAAATGTCTTTTATGTCAATAATAGAGTTAGACCTTAGTGTTACAAGGACAATCAAAAACTCATGGGTGGTTCTCTCAAGGAAGTAAGTAGAAGAGACTAACATCACTCAAATATGACAATATATTACATTTTATGACTGTAGCAGGATTAGGAAGGAGAGGTATGTCAAGTGTTCAAAAATCTATGGCAGGAATATTTTATCCCATCTGCGGAAGTCAAAGAAGACTTCCTCCAAATAAAGATAATTTATCAAAAATTCATCTTTGGCATCATTGGATAGATGCCAAAAAGCACTGAAGGTGAAGTTAGCTTGTGCAAGGGCCCTGTGGCAGGAGAGAGCATCCTATCAAGGGACTGAGAAAAAGCAAGAGTAGCAAGACCATACAGGACAAATTGTGGTGGAGAACCCAGACCTGAACAACATTAAAATTGTGATCATTATTTTGCATGAACTCTGTTCAAGTGCTTATTTACTGTTAAAAATAAAACACAGCCATCTAAGACTTAAATAGAGGACCACTATCTTCTGATTTTCATTTTTAAGATATTGTTGCATTGCAGTAGGGAGAGTTGAATGGTTATAAATAAGAATGGATATGAGACATCAAGTAGGAGTTATGACAATCATATGTGGAAGAGAGAGAAGTGAACAGTTGGAAGAGTTTGTT
This sequence comes from Tragulus kanchil, assembly GCA_022376925.1. Classification (NCBI taxonomy): domain Eukaryota; kingdom Metazoa; phylum Chordata; class Mammalia; order Artiodactyla; family Tragulidae; genus Tragulus; species Tragulus kanchil. The sequence continues at coordinate 108,173,786 of JAIOJX010000029.1, read as the reverse complement.
AGGGAATGAAGCCATAGTATCAGTGGTGAGCTGGGTAAAGGAGCTGAATTGGTGGAGGTAGACAGAATGTCCATGGTTTTCTAGAGATGGAGGCTGGTGGCTCACTCACTGAGCTAAGCAGTTGGATGCATTGTATGATTAATCTTTTATATTTTGATATTGACCAACTTTAGAGATATCACAGAAGTCATCAAACAGCATTTACAAATCTTGCCTGTTGCAAGGAATAATTAGAATGAAAATCTCTGAAGATTGCCTGGTAGTAAAATGTATTTACCCACATATTCAAAAGTGAATATGTTCAATTTCATTATTTGTTATGTGTGAAAACAATACTCACTATAAGTCAAAAAAAAAAAAAAAAAAGTCAGTAACTGATTAAGCCAAATCAATGGGAGTAGAAACCAAGGTTTTTCATCGTAGGCGACTTAGAATAGAGTGCCAAAAATTGTTTTTTGTCTGTGAATAAAACTGAATTTTCTTTGTTAAGTGACAATAAGTGTATTCTAATACTCGCTTAATATTCAGGAAAAAGCATGACCATCCACCCAAAGCATACTGCAAGTCCCTTTGTCTATTTAGGCTGAGAAGTGGAGCGAAAATTTTGAAATCTGCATTGCATGGAAGGGCTTGTTGCTTGTTTGTTTATTATGCCTCTTGCCTCTTTTTCACTTTACGCCTTCTCTTTGCCTGAAGCTACTACCATCAGGAATGAGACATTGCAGTTGCTATTTTCTGGAGAAATATGCAAAAATAAACGTGAGCTAAATGTGCATTTATGGAATGTTTAGAAGAGAGTCACTGCACTGTGCATCTGATTTTACTTTATCTCTTCATTACTTTCTCTCCCTATGTTTTTGTCTACAGCTTCTGGTGCTGCTGTAGGTAACTCTGCTGTATGTAATTGTATAAGCTTGTGCTTGCCAAGAGTCAATTAGATAACACACATACATGAACCATTACCACTCGGAGGCACAGATAGTATATTCAATTCTACCACAAACTATGATGCCTGAAAAAGTTCAATTTTATCATAAGTTGAAAAAAAAGTTGGTTTAAGTATCCTCTAGAATCACTATTCCAGAATGAGACATTTAGACCAATCACCCCGTTAGTGTCAATGCATCTGGCAGTGTAAGAGACTGGGAGGAGGCAACCCAGACTCACACGACAATGTATGACAGATAGCAAGTCCTCAGAAAAAACTGAGTGAACCAATGAATGAGAAAGAAATAATGGATGGTCCTTTTGAAGTTTTCCTGGGTCAGACAACTCATTTCATTTTCCTTTTTTGGTCATTCCATTTTACGACTCTACTTTTATAATTTCTTTTCTTTTCTTTCTTTCTTTCTTTCTTCTTTTTTTTTTAAATTTTGGCCTCTTTTTATGGTCCTTCATTTATTTACTTTCATCCGTCTTAATTCTTTGGCCTGTGTGGGCCTCCCATTGCAGTGGCCTCCCTCGTTGCAGAGCACCGGCTCTGGGCGCATGTGCTCCAGGGGCCTGGCTCCTAATTGGACACACCGGTCCAGTTGCTCCACAGCACATGGGATCTTCCCGTGCCAGAGATCGAACTGGTGCCCCTTGCACTGCAAGTTGGACTCTCTATCTACTGGACCACCAGGGAAGCCCTATAATTTCTTTTCTTTATGAAAGCTTATCCACATTACTTGCCGACACATGTTTGCTGAGTTGTTTTTTAGAGTATATTTGAAATCTTCTAGTATTCCTACCAGTTAGTCTTAATCTATTCCTGTGATCGTCTAGAACGAATTTGCTCTCCTCACATCTCTTTTTAATTATAAGAACATGACTATCAACTTCTAATGTCTTCCTTTTCCTTCCTTTGCTCAGCTAAACATTCTTAATGACTAAGGTACCTATAAATTATAATGGAGACTCTGTCTAAGATAGAATATCCTTGTAGGATTTTACTTTATCTCTTCATTACTTTCTCTCCCTATGTTTTTGTCTACAGCTTCTGGTGCTGCTGTAGGTAACTCTGCTGTATGTAATTGTATAAGCTTGTGCTTGCCAAGAGTCAATTAGATAACACACATACATGAACCATTACCACTCGGAGGCACAGATAGTATATTCAATTCTACCACAAACTATGATGCCTGAAAAAGTTCAATTTTATCATAAGTTGAAAAAAAAGTTGGTTTAAGTATCCTCTAGAATCACTATTCCAGAATGAGACATTTAGACCAATCACCCCGTTAGTGTCAATGCATCTGGCAGTGTAAGAGACTGGGAGGAGGCAACCCAGACTCACACGACAATGTATGACAGATAGCAAGTCCTCAGAAAAAACTGAGTGAACCAATGAATGAGAAAGAAATAATGGATGGTCCTTTTGAAGTTTTCCTGGGTCAGACAACTCATTTCATTTTCCTTTTTTGGTCATTCCATTTTACGACTCTACTTTTATAATTTCTTTTCTTTTCTTTCTTTCTTTCTTTCTTCTTTTTTTTTTAAATTTTGGCCTCTTTTTATGGTCCTTCATTTATTTACTTTCATCCGTCTTAATTCTTTGGCCTGTGTGGGCCTCCCATTGCAGTGGCCTCCCTCGTTGCAGAGCACCGGCTCTGGGCGCATGTGCTCCAGGGGCCTGGCTCCTAATTGGACACACCGGTCCAGTTGCTCCACAGCACATGGGATCTTCCCGTGCCAGAGATCGAACTGGTGCCCCTTGCACTGCAAGTTGGACTCTCTATCTACTGGACCACCAGGGAAGCCCTATAATTTCTTTTCTTTATGAAAGCTTATCCACATTACTTGCCGACACATGTTTGCTGAGTTGTTTTTTAGAGTATATTTGAAATCTTCTAGTATTCCTACCAGTTAGTCTTAATCTATTCCTGTGATCGTCTAGAACGAATTTGCTCTCCTCACATCTCTCTTTTTTAATTATAAGAACATGACTATCAACTTCTAATGTCTTCCTTTTCCTTCCTTTTGCTCAGCTAAACATTCTTAATGACTAAGGTACCTATAAATTATAATGGAGACTCTGTCAAGGTATCCTAAGATAGAATATCCTTGTAGGAATTTTGAGTTTCACAAAAAAGTTTATAGAATCCTAAGGGAAAAGAGGGACTAATTGCCTAGAGGTGTGAGGAAGACACCTCAAAGAGGAACTTGAACTGAGTTTTAAAGTATGAAAAGAGAAGCAGAAGGACACCAACAGTAGAGGGGAGAAAATGACATATAAAAGCATACATATTCTAGTGAAGAGAAGCCCAATGTTGCTGGGAGCCAGACATCGAACTCCAAGCCCAAGGTCTTCCTGATGAGCTCTGAATTCCCACTCAGATGCCACAGTCTGAACCTAGCTCTCCTGGCTAGATGCTTAGGCCATCTGTCACCATAAGCACTGCAAATGTTACCCTTGTGCCTGTGCATATAGAAGAGTTGAAATATATCCTTATGCACGAAAAAAATGAGATTCATGTCCACCTGACCCTTGGATGAATGATATCCCTTGAAGGAAAAGCCTTTTTCTTTGTGGGTTTGAGGATTCTCAAGGAGTGGCAAACAGTTACAGATCAATGGAGAATTCTAAATGCCATTAGACTTTTGATCATGTTGATGCTTGTAGAACTTCTATTTATACTTAATTTATGTCATTGAAGTCAACTGAAATTAAATAGGAAAGAAGTCTCCTCTTTTGAAATCTCCTCATATGGGTTGGTTAGATTTGGGGGCCAAGAGCGAATTGTCTTTTCTTACTCCTGGAGCTATATCTTGAAATGTAAAGGTAATATACCAAATTTGGGAACACTCATCGTTCTAATTATATGTATTCTTCATTTTATTTTTTCCTAACTGGCAGTCTTTAATTTTTATTGAACATACTGGAAAGCCATTCCATTTTCCTAGAACTTCTATTTTATTTCTTTTTCCTTCTAAAGAAAAATGCAAACTCTAGCACTCTGACACTTCAGTGACACACAAACTTTCAACTTAAACTTGGAAGCACTACAGAAGAACATTGTTATGATAAGAATACTTTTAATGCTGGACGAAATGAGAGGCTATCACTCCCAAGTGTCTCATGCATAGACTCTCTGTCTTGGTTCCCTTGGGTTCATAGACTTTACAGGTCCCTCGACTTGTGAATCTAGATTTAAACTAGCCTAGTCTTAAGCTTTCTATAGGGAAGAGTCCAGCTTGGATTGAACTGATCTTTTTACTCTCAAGGAGACTTGACCACTGTTCCAAATCTCTAAGTCCACAGAAAAGACTGAGAATTTGGTGCTTTTGCCTCTGCATTCACTTTGATAACTTAATTATCACTTCATCAATGGACAGATATTTAGATTTGTTTCTAGTTTTTCAGGGCTATAAATAGGTATAATCAAGTCTATGTTTATCTGGGAATATATGTCTGCTTATTTAATATGCAATCCTAGAAGTAGAAATACTGGAGTGAATGTTTTGTAAAATTTGGAAATTTTAATATATGTTGCAGAGGCTTCCCAGGTGGATCAATGTTAAAACATCCACCTGCTAATGCAAGAGACTCTAAAGACACAGGTTCAATCCCTGGGTTGAGAAGATCCCGTGGTGGAGGAAGTGGAAACCCACTTTGGTATTCTTGCCTGGAGAGTCCCAAGAACAGAGGCACCTGGCAGAGAACAGTCTATAGGACCACAAAAAGTCAGTCATGACTGAGTGACTGCACACAAGCATGATTATATATTGTAAGTTATTCTCAATAAAACATATAGATTTATACACTCAACAGAAGTATATAGGACTTCTATTTTCTCATAATGCATCTTTAATGGTTTAACTTTTGTGAATCTTGCAATCAGTAGCTAAAAGAAATAAGGACCTATTTTTACTCCTGGAGCTATATCTTGAAATGTAAAGGTAATATACCAAATTTGGGAACACTCATCGTTCTAATTATATGTATTCTTCATTTTATTTTTTCCTAACTGGCAGTCTTTAATTTTTATTGAACATACTGGAAAGCCATTCCATTTTCCTAGAACTTCTATTTTATTTCTTTTTCCTTCTAAAGAAAAATGCAAACTCTAGCACTCTGACACTTCAGTGACACACAAACTTTCAACTTAAACTTGGAAGCACTACAGAAGAACATTGTTATGATAAGAATACTTTTAATGCTGGACGAAATGAGAGGCTATCACTCCCAAGTGTCTCATGCATAGACTCTCTGTCTTGGTTCCCTTGGGTTCATAGACTTTACAGGTCCCTCGACTTGTGAATCTAGATTTAAACTAGCCTAGTCTTAAGCTTTCTATAGGGAAGAGTCCAGCTTGGATTGAACTGATCTTTTTACTCTCAAGGAGACTTGACCACTGTTCCAAATCTCTAAGTCCACAGAAAAGACTGAGAATTTGGTGCTTTTGCCTCTGCATTCACTTTGATAACTTAATTATCACTTCATCAATGGACAGATATTTAGATTTGTTTCTAGTTTTTCAGGGCTATAAATAGGTATAATCAAGTCTATGTTTATCTGGGAATATATGTCTGCTTATTTAATATGCAATCCTAGAAGTAGAAATACTGGAGTGAATGTTTTGTAAAATTTGGAAATTTTAATATATGTTGCAGAGGCTTCCCAGGTGGATCAATGTTAAAACATCCACCTGCTAATGCAAGAGACTCTAAAGACACAGGTTCAATCCCTGGGTTGAGAAGATCCCGTGGTGGAGGAAGTGGAAACCCACTTTGGTATTCTTGCCTGGAGAGTCCCAAGAACAGAGGCACCTGGCAGAGAACAGTCTATAGGACCACAAAAAGTCAGTCATGACTGAGTGACTGCACACAAGCATGATTATATATTGTAAGTTATTCTCAATAAAACATATAGATTTATACACTCAACAGAAGTATATAGGACTTCTATTTTCTCATAATGCATCTTTAATGGTTTAACTTTTGTGAATCTTGCAATCAGTAGCTAAAAGAAATAAGGACCTATTGTCTTTGTTTACAATTCTTTGATAAATATATTTCCTATCAACTTAAAGGCTAAAAGCACAGAATTCTGGAAACAAATAGTCTGGGTTCAAGTCCTGGCTTCCCCATTTACTAGTTCTGTGACATTGGACAAGTTGCTTAGTCTCTCTGTGCCTTAATTTACACATATTAAATCAGAGATAGTAATGGTACCTAATCCATAGGACTCCTTGTGAAATGTAATTATATATAATTGTATCTCTATATAACTGTTTTATATTGTATATGTTATTATTACATAATTATGTAATATATTACTTAGGAAATATGTTGCAAATAGTCTGAACTATATATTTTCTCTTATTAATATTAACATTATTTAGTAAATTGCTTGTCACTTTTCTGTTGATATGGATATTTTTCTCTTAATAGATTGAAAAATATTATTTTTAAATTTTCATCACATTAATTATGTAATCTATAAAATACCAAAAATTGTAAATGATGAAACATTTAAATGATTGATTCCTAGAAAGTTTGGAAGAATTCATTTGTTCATAAATGAGTTATGTTATTTGTTCATAAAAACAAATCACTATATGTTCAGGACAATTATTTGATGTCTCCTGCAACTTCTTCCATAATTATGGGAGTTTTCAGATTCTCTACATCTTAAGAAAATTTTGGTCATTTCTATTTTCAAATTTATTAACATGGAATTGAGTATATCATTTCCTCGTGATTTAAAACTCATTTACCCTGTGGTGTTTTCATCTCTCTAATACAGACTTTCTCCTTTTAGCCTTTTACTTGAATGTGATATCAGATTTTGATTTATTAAATACTCTGTTTTTCCAATTCATTAATTTCTAGTCTTACTATTATTTCTTTCTGCTGTTCTGTATGATTACTTTACTTTTTATTTATTAAGTTTAATGATTTGTTATTTTATTCTCTGAGTTATTTGTTTATTTCATTCTCTGAGAGAATTTAAGAATAATGTTCAATTAATTTCAGTCTCTAGATTTCTTTACTGTCAAAAAAAGATTTATACACTCAACAGAAGTATATAGGACTTCTTTTTCCATTTAATGGTTTAACTTTTGTGAATCTTGCAATCAGTAGCTAAAAGAAATAAGGACCTATTGTCTTTGTTTACAATTCTTTGATAAATATATTTCCTATCAACTTAAAGGCTAAAAGCACAGAATTCTGGAAACAAATAGTCTGGGTTCAAGTCCTGGCTTCCCCATTTACTAGTTCTGTGACATTGGACAAGTTGCTTAGTCTCTCTGTGCCTTAATTTACACATATTAAATCAGAGATAGTAATGGTACCTAATCCATAGGACTCCTTGTGAAATGTAATTATATATAATTGTATCTCTATATAACTGTTTTATATTGTATATGTTATTATTACATAATTATGTAATATATTACTTAGGAAATATGTTGCAAATAGTCTGAACTATATATTTTCTCTTATTAATATTAACATTATTTAGTAAATTGCTTGTCACTTTTCTGTTGATATGGATATTTTTCTCTTAATAGATTGAAAAATATTATTTTTAAATTTTCATCACATTAATTATGTAATCTATAAAATACCAAAAATTGTAAATGATGAAACATTTAAATGATTGATTCCTAGAAAGTTTGGAAGAATTCATTTGTTCATAAATGAGTTATGTTATTTGTTCATAAAAACAAATCACTATATGTTCAGGACAATTATTTGATGTCTCCTGCAACTTCTTCCATAATTATGGGAGTTTTCAGATTCTCTACATCTTAAGAAAATTTTGGTCATTTCTATTTTCAAATTTATTAACATGGAATTGAGTATATCATTTCCTCGTGATTTAAAACTCATTTACCCTGTGGTGTTTTCATCTCTCTAATACAGACTTTCTCCTTTTAGCCTTTTACTTGAATGTGATATCAGATTTTGATTTATTAAATACTCTGTTTTTCCAATTCATTAATTTCTAGTCTTACTATTATTTCTTTCTGCTGTTCTGTATGATTACTTTACTTTTTATTTATTAAGTTTAATGATTTGTTATTTTATTCTCTGAGTTATTTGTTTATTTCATTCTCTGAGAGAATTTAAGATAATTAATTCGTCTCTAAATTTCGATCACAATCCTTAAACTTTGTAGTAATATGTTATCATGATCATTTTTTAAATTTAATATTCTGATTGCAATTTTGATTACTCTTTTATCCAATAGTTATTTTAAGAATTGTTTCTAAATTTCAATCAATCAAGAGTTTATACTTCTGATATTAATTGCTAGTTTTATTGCATTATAGTGACAGAGCATAATCTACACATTTTATACCCTTTTAGAATTTATTGAAGTTTCATTACAGTCAACACTGATCTGTTTCATTATGTTCAATAACTGATTAATTTTTCTCAGGTTTGTTAGTGCGTGACAAGCTTATTCTGTTTTATAGGGCATTACCTAAATTATGTATCTATTAAGTTATTGTTTCAAAATTCTCTTACTTAACTTTGATATCACTAAATAACACCTGTAGAGAGATTTGTTAAAAATTCAAATCTCCTTAGCATTCTATCTTATCAATGCTGTATTAGTAACTCTATGATTTATATTAGCTTTGTCTCCATAGATAAAATACTTCCTCTTTTTCCATTTGATAATTTTTAGTCTTTTATCACCTAGAATCCAGAGCTCTTGTTAAGAAGTTGGAGCTCACTATGATTTTTTTTGTGATAATAATAGTAATAATAAGAATTCCATATACATATATTTCTATACAGAGTTATTTCAATCATGTCAATAAATCATGTCAATAATTCTCATTTTATAGATGAGAAAACTGTCACTTATCAAAGCTGAAGAATTTGATGTCTTACAAAGAAATAGTGGCAGAGCTACATTTCTGAGGCCAAACCTTAAATTCTGAACCTCTGTATTTTGCATTCTTTTATTTTAATATCTGTAAATACATAGGATTCTCCCTTTACTTTTGAAATTAAAGAAAAAAAAAGTGTCGTGTTTAGATGTCCATTTCTTCATTGTTTTTCTTTTCTTCTTTTTTTGACTTCATTGTTTTTTCACTGGTACATGTTGAACATTTTTTGTCTGAAAACTTGACCCTTTTCTATTTTAAAAATGTGTCCTATTGCAGCTTGATTCTGCCCTCATGTATGCGCCTACTTTCTTCCTAAAAAAACAACAATTGTCTCTTTTGCTCTAAATTTTAGGGGCACATTCCTGTTTAAAATCCATGCCATTGATCAGAATCTCTGTGGCATGAATCTTAAGGAATGAGGAACTGTATTTTCGTGGAATTAATTAAAAGGAATGAGAGTCACCCAGTGTCCAGGAAAGATTTATTTCTGAGAGGATACGCATTGCCCTTCTGTGATTACTAAGGATATACAAGACCTTTCTGAACCTTGGTCTCATTTCAAAATGAGGATAATGATTGTCAGATATACCTCAAAAGATCAAGAGAAATAAGACATATGAGTATACTGTAGAAAGCAAAAAGTACATTTTAAGCAATCAAGATTTTAAAAATGTATTATTAATGCTAGAGCCAGCACAATGATCAATGCACACAAAATGCCATTGCTGAAAACAAACTAAGCTAAGACAAATAGTCTAGAATTGTCGTTTTACAAATGAGAAAGCGAGAATCCAAAGAATTAAAGTGACATGTTTAGTAGTAGATGTGAAACGAAACATGCAAGTCTCCAGCAATGAAATTTGCATTATTTTTATTTGTGTCTGAGACACATTTTTCGGCCATGAACAGTGTGGCAAAAGTTCTTCAATGTTTTGCAATGACATTTTTCTTACATAGATGTCTTGGGGAATTGATTTGAGGTGTAAGCACTGAAACAGCATGGACAAATTCTACACAGTTTTCCTTTAAAAATGGTTCTCCCACTGAGTAATAAGAATAGTTTCCCCAGAGAAAGTGCAGTTTGCCTAGCTAAGTGGGTCCCCTAGCACTTTTTCTGGAATACTCCTTTCTAAGCAAAACTTGAAAGAGACAAACTTAAAAAAAAAAAAAAGCAAAAGTCTACTTCATTACTTCATTTAAGAAGAAATCAAGTCATGTAATTTCAATAATACTGTAAAATATGTCAGGTATTAAACTAAAATTATGTGAAGAGATACATGTCCACCATAAGTAAAATAAACTTCTATAGTAAATTAGAGCAAACTTCCCATTTTAAGAAAAGAAAAGACACCCTTTCTTTTTGTCAAAACCCCCAGATGTGCACTGAGTGATCAAAGTTTCCATTAAAAGTTCAAAAGATGGAATCCAGATGTTTTTCTCAGCTCTGTGCCCTTTGACCCCTGATACATTTACTTGCTCTTGGAGTTTTTGGTCACATGACTCTCTGAACTTTATGCTCTATCTAAATAACTCTGAAATTTACTCAATGATAATGGAGCATAGAGTTGTTTGGGTTGGGGATCAATTTCATGTCTATGAAGTGTTGCTGAAACTTTAAAGTTTTCTATTTTCCTTTAGCTCTTTTTGAAAGAATGTCTGTGTTTAAGTCATGTTATCACAATTCTATCTGGAATTTTAAGTGCTAAACATTTTAAGTGCCAAATGTTTGACCTATATTGGTATTAGAGGTCTGAAACAGATAAAGGTACTATTAGAATATAAATTATCTTTGTAAGTATGGCAAATAGAATATTAATAGACATTGCAGTGATGAAGTGGGCAAACTGTTCTAGGAAACATATTGCTTTAAAACATATTTCTTGGCTTTCAATAACCAATCAAAAAACCATCTATAGTCATACAATGTTGCAACAAAAATTTCTGTGAGGAAGATAAACAGCCATCTGTGCTGGACACAAATGTGTTAAGTCTTAGTCATAGGTGGCAAGGAGCTCTTTTGAGAATGTAAAATGAAAATGTGTGGAAAGATACACATTTACAGAGACATGGCAAAGCTTCAATATGGAAAGCTGGTTGTAACACTTAATGCTATCTGAAGAATGTTCGTGTGAACTTTTTTTCTCTCTAGCTCTGTGGGCAGTTCCCAAATTGATTAGAACTAGTGTTTATAAATTTAAATTCCTGCTGTGGGAAATAATAAGAAAGCCATGTTCATTTTTAAAATTTTCAAAGGTCCTTAAAAATGCCATTTTTCACACCATAAATCTGTAGTAGTTGGATGCTGGGTTGCTTTTTCAGAGGAATGTTGAACGTGGGGCTGCAGCCTGCTGTGGTCAAGCTTGGTGGGAAGAAAGTGTTACTAATGATGACCCCAAAGGATTCTTACAGTTTGGCACCAATCTTGTTTCTGACAAAACCATGATGGTACAACCAAGAAAGATTAAGATAGGAAAACAATTTTCTGAGGCCAAAGTGATTTTTCAGGAATTACACTTGGCAGGTTTTCATTCTTCACTTTAATAATTTTGCTTCTGGAAAGGCCTATTCTGCAAGTGGAGATGCTGGCTTATCTACACAAGGGAAATCCCACCAGGGAAAGCAAACCATAATGTGCCACTATCCTCCCCTAAAATGACCCATTAGGTCTTCAAATCAGAGTTGCCTAGAATGAATGACAACAGGTTTCTCGGCTCCCCTGCCCACTGGGAGGCTAGTTAGTCCAGAGAATGTTAAAATTGACTTCCTATTTGTTTCCAGGTCTAGGAAGATGACTTTGTAAGTTGTAAATGTGAACTATTTTTCCTATCATTTCAGTGCTAGGTGAACAGATACTAAAATTAAAAGTGTTTAGCCATAGTTTTCATAAACAAATCACGTTTTTCCTTTCCATGTAATAACTAGCTAAAATATTCCTAGCAGATGTATTCATATTTTATTTCATATGGCCCCATGGCTTACTTTTTTTCTTTTGAACTTTTTATTTTGTATTGGGATATAGTAGATTACCAATATGATATTTTCAGGTGAACAGCAAAGTGATTAAGTCATACGAAATAATGTACACACCACTATATTTAGAATGATTACCAACAAGGACTTACTGTATAGCATATGAACTCTGCTCAATGTTATCTGGTGGCCTGAATGAGAGGGAGGTTTGGGGGAGAATGTGTCTAGGACTTAAATTTATTTTAATAGGATTTACTAGTTATGATGAGGAGTAATATAATGAAATGGATAATTGACGAATCAATTTCAGAAAACATTGACATAGCTAGGCAGTAAAATGAGACTATTATTTGAGTAATTTGGGTGAAAGTAAGATTCCACTTGTTGGAGAATGGGAACCAAACTGGTATGCATAATTTCTTATTTTATTCATTTATTACTTTAACAAATATTACGTGTCAAACAATGGTGGGAAGAAAGTGTTACTAATGATGACCCCAAAGGATTCTTACAGTTTGGCACCAATCTTGTTTCTGACAAAACCATGATGGTACAACCAAGAAAGATTAAGATAGGAAAACAATTTTCTGAGGCCAAAGTGATTTTTCAGGAATTACACTTGGCAGGTTTTCATTCTTCACTTTAATAATTTTGCTTCTGGAAAGGCCTATTCTGCAAGTGGAGATGCTGGCTTATCTACACAAGGGAAATCCCACCAGGGAAAGCAAACCATAATGTGCCACTATCCTCCCCTAAAATGACCCATTAGGTCTTCAAATCAGAGTTGCCTAGAATGAATGACAACAGGTTTCTCGGCTCCCCTGCCCACTGGGAGGCTAGTTAGTCCAGAGAATGTTAAAATTGACTTCCTATTTGTTTCCAGGTCTAGGAAGATGACTTTGTAAGTTGTAAATGTGAACTATTTTTCCTATCATTTCAGTGCTAGGTGAACAGATACTAAAATTAAAAGTGTTTAGCCATAGTTTTCATAAACAAATCACGTTTTTCCTTTCCATGTAATAACTAGCTAAAATATTCCTAGCAGATGTATTCATATTTTATTTCATATGGCCCCATGGCTTACTTTTTTTCTTTTGAACTTTTTATTTTGTATTGGGATATAGTAGATTACCAATATGATATTTTCAGGTGAACAGCAAAGTGATTAAGTCATACGAAATAATGTACACACCACTATATTTAGAATGATTACCAACAAGGACTTACTGTATAGCATATGAACTCTGCTCAATGTTATCTGGTGGCCTGAATGAGAGGGAGGTTTGGGGGAGAATGTGTCTAGGACTTAAATTTATTTTAATAGGATTTACTAGTTATGATGAGGAGTAATATAATGAAATGGATAATTGACGAATCAATTTCAGAAAACATTGACATAGCTAGGCAGTAAAATGAGACTATTATTTGAGTAATTTGGGTGAAAGTAAGATTCCACTTGTTGGAGAATGGGAACCAAACTGGTATGCATAATTTCTTATTTTATTCATTTATTACTTTAACAAATATTACGTGTCAAACAATGAGGCCTGATTCTTCACTTTACAAAGCAGATGATGGAGTTAGGGTGACTAGGTATGTATGTAAGACATCACAGCTACATACTGACTATTATCTAAATCAGGCAGATTGGCTGTTGTGTCATCGATAATTGGTTCAGGTAGAATCACTAAACTGCTTCTATTCTGGCAGCCCTTGAATGGAATTGTATCATCACTACTTCAGACAAATGGAAATTACTTGAAAATGACTCAAACATTTAAGGTAGACTTATCTAAACACTTATTGATACTTGGGTATTTATAATGTTACATACATTTAAGATAGGAATCCTAATTTTGATGCCAAATTTACTCCCTGAAGGACTTGCACATTTTCTCAGAACCATCTTTGACTTGGTCAGTGCTTTGTTTCATCTCACGTCTTTTCTCCCCTTCTCTGTTGTACCCAAACTTAACTTCTTAGACCCAAACACCCTCATTGAGAAGGATATCTTTATTAATGATACTGCCATTTGTAGGAAATCCAGCCTCCTGAAATGAAATAGCAGTTTTCATTCAATTATATTTCACTTCGTCTATCCTGGATATAAATTTCAACCACCTGCAATGATTCTGGTCACTCTCTGATAGCAAAGACTTCTTGGTTCACTTCAAGTCATTAAGTCACAGAGTCGGCTCAAGAAACAATTCCAAGACACCATTTTATCCAAACTCCCAAGCTCGATTTAGCTTTAAATTTCTTCTCCACCCTAGCTGGTACCTGCTTAAGTCTGAATGCTTGCATGGGGAAAAGGCAAGTGGGGCAGTTTTTGTTTTTCCCTGGGGATAAAAAAAATGAACTCTGCTCAATGTTATCTGGTGGCCTGAATGAGAGGGAGGTTTGGGGGAGAATGTGTCTAGGACTTAAATTTATTTTAATAGGATTTACTAGTTATGATGAGGAGTAATATAATGAAATGGATAATTGACGAATCAATTTCAGAAAACATTGACATAGCTAGGCAGTAAAATGAGACTATTATTTGAGTAATTTGGGTGAAAGTAAGATTCCACTTGTTGGAGAATGGGAACCAAACTGGTATGCATAATTTCTTATTTTATTCATTTATTACTTTAACAAATATTACGTGTCAAACAATGAGGCCTGATTCTTCACTTTACAAAGCAGATGATGGAGTTAGGGTGACTAGGTATGTATGTAAGACATCACAGCTACATACTGACTATTATCTAAATCAGGCAGATTGGCTGTTGTGTCATCGATAATTGGTTCAGGTAGAATCACTAAACTGCTTCTATTCTGGCAGCCCTTGAATGGAATTGTATCATCACTACTTCAGACAAATGGAAATTACTTGAAAATGACTCAAACATTTAAGGTAGACTTATCTAAACACTTATTGATACTTGGGTATTTATAATGTTACATACATTTAAGATAGGAATCCTAATTTTGATGCCAAATTTACTCCCTGAAGGACTTGCACATTTTCTCAGAACCATCTTTGACTTGGTCAGTGCTTTGTTTCATCTCACGTCTTTTCTCCCCTTCTCTGTTGTACCCAAACTTAACTTCTTAGACCCAAACACCCTCATTGAGAAGGATATCTTTATTAATGATACTGCCATTTGTAGGAAATCCAGCCTCCTGAAATGAAATAGCAGTTTTCATTCAATTATATTTCACTTCGTCTATCCTGGATATAAATTTCAACCACCTGCAATGATTCTGGTCACTCTCTGATAGCAAAGACTTCTTGGTTCACTTCAAGTCATTAAGTCACAGAGTCGGCTCAAGAAACAATTCCAAGACACCATTTTATCCAAACTCCCAAGCTCGATTTAGCTTTAAATTTCTTCTCCACCCTAGCTGGTACCTGCTTAAGTCTGAATGCTTGCATGGGGAAAAGGCAAGTGGGGGCAGTTTGTCCCTCTACTATCCTTTCTATCCAAGTCTACCTCTTTACCCACACTCTCTAGCTATAGTGTTTCTTCCATCTGAGCTAAAGGTGAGGGTGACAGAGAAGTGGAGAAGTAAAGGGAAAGGACAGATGTCACTTAGCTGGAAAACATCATACCCTCTGGACCTGGAAAGCGATTCAGCTCATTCTTTGCCTTCTGGGAAGTTGCCTGCCATGACACTGGGCTTCTCTCCCTGACATCCCTTATGTGATTGATGGGAAACACTCTTTCATCTTATCCTGCCAACTCAGGGATTGTGGGAACTATTTTCTCTTTCACCACCAAAGTAGGAAGCCAGACTTGCCTGACCCTACAGATTTCTGGTGCTGGAGTCATTTCACTGCCCCAGGAATCAGGCACTGATTGTCAGGGGACACAAACCAAGCTTTATGAGTTTTCTAAAAACCCCTCCCCAGATGGGGTTGGTGTGAGGAGCATCCCATTGCCCCTTCCATGGAGAGGGAAGAAGAAATGAACTCACAGGAAAGTCTACCTCCAAAAGTGAAAAACAACCCTCCCTAGACTGCTGCTCCAAGTTCTCTTTTTCATAGAATCCCTTTTATTTCCTGGATCTGACCAAGGGTCAGAGTTCTGAAACAGTTCCTAGGATCACTCCTTGTAAAAGTCTGCATGGGACAGGGGGGTCTATCTTCCACTTTGCTGTTTTAATGCTTAGTCTCGATGAAGACTGGGACAAGGAGAATCCCAGTTCAGCTTCATTTTTCTGCCATTTGTAGGAAATCCAGCCTCCTGAAATGAAATAGCAGTTTTCATTCAATTATATTTCACTTCGTCTATCCTGGATATAAATTTCAACCACCTGCAATGATTCTGGTCACTCTCTGATAGCAAAGACTTCTTGGTTCACTTCAAGTCATTAAGTCACAGAGTCGGCTCAAGAAACAATTCCAAGACACCATTTTATCCAAACTCCCAAGCTCGATTTAGCTTTAAATTTCTTCTCCACCCTAGCTGGTACCTGCTTAAGTCTGAATGCTTGCATGGGGAAAAGGCAAGTGGGGGCAGTTTGTCCCTCTACTATCCTTTCTATCCAAGTCTACCTCTTTACCCACACTCTCTAGCTATAGTGTTTCTTCCATCTGAGCTAAAGGTGAGGGTGACAGAGAAGTGGAGAAGTAAAGGGAAAGGACAGATGTCACTTAGCTGGAAAACATCATACCCTCTGGACCTGGAAAGCGATTCAGCTCATTCTTTGCCTTCTGGGAAGTTGCCTGCCATGACACTGGGCTTCTCTCCCTGACATCCCTTATGTGATTGATGGGAAACACTCTTTCATCTTATCCTGCCAACTCAGGGATTGTGGGAACTATTTTCTCTTTCACCACCAAAGTAGGAAGCCAGACTTGCCTGACCCTACAGATTTCTGGTGCTGGAGTCATTTCACTGCCCCAGGAATCAGGCACTGATTGTCAGGGGACACAAACCAAGCTTTATGAGTTTTCTAAAAACCCCTCCCCAGATGGGGTTGGTGTGAGGAGCATCCCATTGCCCCTTCCATGGAGAGGGAAGAAGAAATGAACTCACAGGAAAGTCTACCTCCAAAAGTGAAAAACAACCCTCCCTAGACTGCTGCTCCAAGTTCTCTTTTTCATAGAATCCCTTTTATTTCCTGGATCTGACCAAGGGTCAGAGTTCTGAAACAGTTCCTAGGATCACTCCTTGTAAAAGTCTGCATGGGACAGGGGGGTCTATCTTCCACTTTGCTGTCTAATCTTACTTATTGAACTCAATACATGTCTCGATGAAGACTGGGACAAGGAGAATCCCAGTTCAGCTTCATTTTCAGTAGTGTTAGGTGATGGGAAACTAATGGTTTAACTTTGTTGATATAGTGGATAGGTTGTTCTTCTTCTTGAAGAAAGTATATTTGCTATTAATGTGATTCTAACTTTTTTAAAAAATCTTTATTGACGTATAGTTGACTTACAGTGTGCTAGTTTCAGGTGTAAAGAAAAGAGAATCAGTTATATACATTCATTCTTTTTCATATTATTTTCCCATATATGCTATTATAGAATATTGAGTAGCATTCCCTGTGCTATACAGTAGGTCCTTATTAGTTGTCTATTTTATATATAATAATGTATATATGTTAACCCCAATCTCCTAATTTATCACTTCCCCCTACATTTCCCCTTCATGTGAGTCTGTCTTTACACCTAGTGCACCTTGAAAGTCATATTTCCACAAATATTTACTTCATTTGTCTATATCAGGAAGGAAGAGGCAATTTATGGAACTTTTGACGCGATGGAGGTTAAGGGGAATGATGTCTGAGTGTGGTCCTTAAGCTCACGGCTGCCTTAGGAAACCCAAAGTGTATCTTTCCAATGCATTTTATGAGTTACCTCAGAATGTCCCTTGGATTCAGATTAATTGCCAATGAATGGTCATCGCCCTTGGAAAAAAGAAAAAAAAATAAAGTTTGAGCTGAGTGGTCATGGAAGGTTTTGCTCAAATGAGGCCATCCCTTCTCAATCATGTTTATAACTCTAGGTAATGACTCCCAACCAACTTGAAACCAAGACTGACTGGTTTATGGTTAATGACTGACTCCAGAATGAATGAGAATTTAAGGCCCCAGATGACCCAAAGGTTTAATTCTTACGAGACAGAAAAACACAGGAAAGTCTACCTCCAAAAGTGAAAACAACCCTCCCTAGACTGCTCCAAGTTCTCTTTTTCATAGAATCCCTTTTATTTCCTGGATCTGACCAAGGGTCAGAGTTCTGAAACAGTTCCTAGGATCACTCCTTGTAAAAGTCTGCATGGGACAGGGGGGTCTATCTTCCACTTTGCTGTCTAATCTTACTTATTGAACTCAATACATGTCTCGATGAAGACTGGGACAAGGAGAATCCCAGTTCAGCTTCATTTTCAGTAGTGTTAGGTGATGGGAAACTAATGGTTTAACTTTGTTGATATAGTGGATAGGTTGTTCTTCTTCTTGAAGAAAGTATATTTGCTATTAATGTGATTCTAACTTTTTTAAAAAATCTTTATTGACGTATAGTTGACTTACAGTGTGCTAGTTTCAGGTGTAAAGAAAAAGAGAATCAGTTATATACATTCATTCTTTTTCATATTATTTTCCCATATATGCTATTATAGAATATTGAGTAGCATTCCCTGTGCTATACAGTAGGTCCTTATTAGTTGTCTATTTTATATATAATAATGTATATATGTTAACCCCAATCTCCTAATTTATCACTTCCCCCTACATTTCCCCTTCATGTGAGTCTGTCTTTACACCTAGTGCACCTTGAAAGTCATATTTCCACAAATATTTACTTCATTTGTCTATATCAGGAAGGAAGAGGCAATTTATGGAACTTTTGACGCGATGGAGGTTAAGGGGAATGATGTCTGAGTGTGGTCCTTAAGCTCACGGCTGCCTTAGGAAACCCAAAGTGTATCTTTCCAATGCATTTTATGAGTTACCTCAGAATGTCCCTTGGATTCAGATTAATTGCCAATGAATGGTCATCGCCCTTGGAAAAAAGAAAAAAAAATAAAGTTTGAGCTGAGTGGTCATGGAAGGTTTTGCTCAAATGAGGCCATCCCTTCTCAATCATGTTTATAACTCTAGGTAATGACTCCCAACCAACTTGAAACCAAGACTGACTGGTTTATGGTTAATGACTGACTCCAGAATGAATGAGAATTTAAGGCCCCAGATGACCCAAAGGTTTAATTCTTACGAGACAGAAAAACATGGTTTGGATATCAAATTTTATGCTGTCTTGGTGCCTAAAACACGGAGTCACAAAGACATGTGGGCAATTCACAAACTTTTGTTAGTGACCTTGAGTGATTACAAAGGACCAAATCACTCACTTATTTCATACATTTATAAACTATTTTAACATCTCACAATTACCTTGCTTAAGACTAGTAGTGGGCATACCAGGCCTTGCTGCTGCTCCTACATGAAGTGGTGTAAATTAATTGGTCCTAGCTTGCACTGCTATTATTGAATAAACACAGTCTGGATGCCTTCTGTAAAATGCCAGCTGATGGATCAAAGCCTCTGGAGAATGACCTCCATTGCCCCCATCCTCCACAATATGTGTGATTTTCTAGAAATCCGTGTCACCTGCCTCTTTAAATGTCTGTGGGTCATTGTGAGAAGACACTTTCATCATTTTTCCTGGGCCTATCTTGCTCCTAATTTGTGGTCCTATAAACCATTTGAGTACACACACTCATGAAGTGATGTGTTGAGGTGACCACCCAAGATTTTGACAGTTCGGTGTACTCTGTCTCGGTGTTTCCATTTTGGCTTTCAGTTTTTCCTGAAGCAGAGCAAGATTTGTGCTGTGTGGTAGGCTTACCGATCCTTACTATGGTTGGTTCATGCAAACTCTGCATCTTAGGAGGAAAACCTAAGACAGGAAGCACAGCTTAGCCATTTCAGCCATGACTTAATACTAATTATTACTATTACATAAATATTTTTATTGTGGCAAATATACAAAACATACTATTATTATTTTAACCATTGTACAATTTAGTGGCATTCAGTGCCTTCATAATGATGTAGAACCATCACCAGAATTAAGACCCCAAATGTTTTCATCATCTCCACAAAAACTGTTCTATTAAACAACAGCATCTGCTTTCCCAAATAAGATTAATGGTATTAACTGTGAAAGACACCCAAAGCATGGAGGAGATGGTTGAGTCACAGTCCTGTTTGGGAATTTCCATGATAGACAATTGGATGGAGAAGAAACAATAGACTAAAAATCCCAAATGTTTTCTCCTTCAATGAGTGGAGGGCTGGAGGAGTACTTGTGCTTTCAGAAGATGCAAGGAATTTTCAATTTTCTAGAATTTCTGTTAGTTTTTAAATTTTTTCCTTCCTGTTTGGGCCACTTAAGTCTGAGTAAGGCTGGAGAGAGCCACACTGTGACCCTGACAGGGAGGAAAAAGTGGCTGTTCTCAACTAAGTAACTTAGGCCTTGTTTTCAAGAAAAACTGAGTAGTAGTCCATTGTACACGTGCACATCTTCTTTAGCCATTCATCTGTCGATAGACATTTAGGTTGCTTTCATGTCCTGGTTATTGTAAACGTACTGTCAATAATGCCATCTGCAGTAGCATGGCTGGACCTAGACATGATCATCTAAAATGAAGTGAGTCAGACCAAGAAAGACAAACATTATATGCTATCATTTATATGTGGAATCTAAAAAACAATACAAATGAATTTATATACAAAACAGAAATAGACCCAGAGTCATAAAAAGCAAACCTATGGTTACCAAAAGGGAAAGGGAGAAGAAGGATAAATTAGGAGTTTGGGATTAACAGATAAACAATATTATATGTAAAATAGATACCAAGCAAGAAAAGCTATAAAATGTAATACTTGGACAGACAGGTAACTCCACAGATTCTGGCTCAGAACAGGGAAGCAGGAGGACCAGTGAGTTGAATCCAGAGCCTCCAAACTTCTCTCAGTCTCTCAGGAAAGACCCTCCCCCAAAGCACTGCTGCGCAAAAAGACGATTCATTTTGACTGACTGGGGAGCTCCGGGCAGACAACAAAGCACATCAACTTCATGTCCCACAGTAAATCGTCTCTCGCTGAATGATGTCTGGCTCCTTTCTGGAAAGAATGTTCTTTGCCGAGTTGCAGTTTGCCAGGGGTCAAATATGACAGAAATGAAGTGTTGCTAATAGTGATTGAACAGGATTCCTACTGTTTGTGGCCAGTGCTGGGGAGTATAAAGGCCAAATTTGTGAGCCAGGGAACAGCAGGAGCCGGTAAACTTTCCCCAAGACTTACTAAACTTTGTGTCACCTCTGCTCCCCCAGCCATTCTGTCAGCCCTGTTTGGAGGAAACTGATATTATAATTACTAATCTCAGCAAGGGCCTAACGTGCAAGCTGAAGCTTTTTTGGCCTTTGGTGCAATTAGGGCTGGAGGGCTAGGCCGGCGGACAAGGCGGGCACCACCCCCTTCTCCCAAATCACCCTGCTTGGGTTTCATCCACACCCTCGCATCCTCTGTAGACAGGTAACTGAGCAGTGCAGGGCTCTGGGCCCCTGTGACTGGAATATTCCTGCCTAAACTAGCTGGGAGCTATTAAAGGTTTAAATGTCACCTCAAAGCACTCTTTGCTAACCTTGAAGTGGTGGCGTCTTGAGGGCTGTTACAGGCAGGATTTGCCCCCTTCCCAGGGTGTCTGGAGAACTGAGAACATTTGTATGTTTTTGTGCCCTTTTGTTTCTTACTGAATTTATATACAGACAACAAAGAAATAGACCCAAACATTATATGCTATCATTTATATGTGGAATCTAAAAACAATACAAATGAATTTATATACAAAACAGAAATAGACCCAGAGTAAAAAGAAGGTTACCAAAAGGGAAAGGGAGAAGAAGGATAAATTAGGAGTTTGGGATTAACAGATAAACAATATTATATGTAAAATAGATACCAAGCAAGAAAAGCTATAAAATGTAATACTTGGACAGACAGGTAACTCCACAGATTCTGGCTCAGAACAGGGAAGCAGGAGGACCAGTGAGTTGAATCCAGAGCCTCCAAACTTCTCTCAGTCTCTCAGGAAAGACCCTCCCCCAAAGCACTGCTGCGCAAAAGACGATTCATTTTGACTGACTGGGGAGCTCCGGGCAGACAACAAAGCACATCAACTTCATGTCCCACAGTAAATCGTCTCTCGCTGAATGATGTCTGGCTCCTTTCTGGAAAGAATGTTCTTTGCCGAGTTGCAGTTTGCCAGGGGTCAAATATGACAGAAATGAAGTGTTGCTAATAGTGATTGAACAGGATTCCTACTGTTTGTGGCCAGTGCTGGGGAGTATAAAGGCCAAATTTGTGAGCCAGGGAACAGCAGGAGCCGGTAAACTTTCCCCAAGACTTACTAAACTTTGTGTCACCTCTGCTCCCCCAGCCATTCTGTCAGCCCTGTTTGGAGGAAACTGATATTATAATTACTAATCTCAGCAAGGGCCTAACGTGCAAGCTGAAGCTTTTTTGGCCTTTGGTGCAATTAGGGCTGGAGGGCTAGGCCGGCGGACAAGGCGGGCACCACCCCCTTCTCCCAAATCACCCTGCTTGGGTTTCATCCACACCCTCGCATCCTCTGTAGACAGGTAACTGAGCAGTGCAGGGCTCTGGGCCCCTGTGACTGGAATATTCCTGCCTAAACTAGCTGGGAGCTATTAAAGGTTTAAATGTCACCTCGAAAGCACTCTTTGCTAACCTTGAAGTGGTGGCGTCTTGAGGGCTGTTACAGGCAGGATTTGCCCCCCTTCCCAGGGTGTCTGGAGAACTGAGAACATTTGTATGTGTTTCTCCACCCCTCCCTTTCTTGTGCTCCTTTCAGGGAATTATCACTGTACTTTCAAAGGGGGAATTTGTGGGACAGCCCGGCACCTGCCGGACTGAGCTTCCCAGGGAAGGCTGTCTTGGCTGTGTGTATAATTTCATTTGATCCTAAATAGCCCCCTTTACCTATTGTCAACAAATTCCCTTTAATCCTAACCACCACTTAGGAGAATATTTACTATCAAAAGGAGACAAATCACTATTTAAATGTGGATTTACTCAAGTCTGAAACTATGACAGGGACATAAGGTAAAATGATAATATGTAAATAAAAACTGGAGACAGATTTATCCCTGGAGAAAGCTGGGCAGAGAGTGGATTAAAGTCATATGTGATCTCCTTTGAGTGGCCTCAATTCAGACCCAGTGTTCAGTTAGGACCAGCCATGCCATTCATTTTGCTTACCTCAATTCATTTGCCTCCACTTCTCAATGACCCTCTGTTACCAGCCATACTCTTCTGTTAAGTAGGCCTTGATGTTTACAGCACTTTGGAGCAGAATAAACGCAAATCACACATTATTTATGGGTGTACACTCTTAGCTGAAGGGGCATTTGTCAGGAGTGTGAATACAGGTAGAATAAGGAGATGTATGTTAGTTTAGAAGCCTGGCTTCCAGAAGCTAACTGGGAAAAAAATAAAAAAGAGCTATATAAAATACCGCCCCAAAGACAACAGCTTTCAATTATTGCCCATGAGTTGAATTCCTCCCAATGAGTTGAAAGGAAATCTATACCAGATGGTATTTTTCGGAATCCGCCAAGTACACCAGTGATCCCTGACTCTTAGTGATGGGCAGTGATGCCAAAGGAGAGCGGGCTGTCTACTTCCTCCCTCAGATCACTGGTTATTGAAAGCAGCATTGCTTTCTAGGGATGAGTTTCTCAATTGCACTTAAGTGTAATTTTAATATTTTGGAATGAAGGTCCATTTTCTTTTTTTCCCAAGAAAGCAAAAATAAAGCAAATTTTACCTTGCAATTTTTGGTAACAGTGATCTAATAGGCTTAAGCCAGAACTGGAAAAATAATGAACACATGTCCCATCACCTATACACATGGCCACAGTCTTCAGTTGAGACTATCTCAGAACATAATCTGAGAATGTAGTTATAGAACTCCTGAATCTATGGAATGCAGGGCATTAAAATCACTATATTAATATGAAGTATTTGGATAAATTGTTTTGAGCCCACTAACATATTACCATGAAGAGCTGACTCCTGTTAATCATATTTTCTCTTAAATGATTTTATCCCAGGACACCAAGTCTGAGAATGAAGACAAATACTTTAATTTTGAAAAGCTAATAATAGATTTGACATGTTTACATTGGAAAGAACAATACCTGATACTCTCTCTTTTTCTCAGAAAATTTTTTGCTGTACAAAATTCAGGTTTGTACCCAGTATACTCTTTATTCATAACTGTTGAGGTTAAGCAAAGAGCATCGGGCTTAATACTCCCTTCTGCTCAGGAAAATATATTCATGAGGAAGAGCCAAATAGGCAGTGAATTTGTTCAGCTAATTGCTCTTGGATATTTTCTTACCATATAGTGTACTTTTATCAAAGAATAAAATGTCTGTCTTACTATGTTGGTGAAATTTTTGGCAGCTAAAGTTGATTCTGTTTTAAGTTTGCAAAGATCTGGAGACTTTTTTTGGTAGTAAAGGATAGAAAATTGTTTTCTAAAGATCAGTCATTGATTTCGAGAAGAGGAAGGAAAAGATGGGAGGTGAGGAGGAAGAGAGTAATAATAATGAGTTGAAAGGAAATCTATACCAGATGGTATTTTTCGAATCCAAGTACACCAGTGATCCCTGACTCTTAGTGATGGGCAGTGATGCCAAAGGAGAGCGGGCTGTCTACTTCCTCCCTCAGATCACTGGTTATTGAAAGCAGCATTGCTTTCTAGGGATGAGTTTCTCAATTGCACTTAAGTGTAATTTTAATATTTTGGAATGAAGGTCCATTTTCTTTTTTTCCCAAGAAAGCAAAAATAAAGCAAATTTTACCTTGCAATTTTTGGTAACAGTGATCTAATAGGCTTAAGCCAGAACTGGAAAAATAATGAACACATGTCCCATCACCTATACACATGGCCACAGTCTTCAGTTGAGACTATCTCAGAACATAATCTGAGAATGTAGTTATAGAACTCCTGAATCTATGGAATGCAGGGCATTAAAATCACTATATTAATATGAAGTATTTGGATAAATTGTTTTGAGCCCACTAACATATTACCATGAAGAGCTGACTCCTGTTAATCATATTTTCTCTTAAATGATTTTATCCCAGGACACCAAGTCTGAGAATGAAGACAAATACTTTAATTTTGAAAAGCTAATAATAGATTTGACATGTTTACATTGGAAAGAACAATACCTGATACTCTCTCTTTTTCTCAGAAAATTTTTTGCTGTACAAAATTCAGGTTTGTACCCAGTATACTCTTTATTCATAACTGTTGAGGTTAAGCAAAGAGCATCGGGCTTAATACTCCCTTCTGCTCAGGAAAATATATTCATGAGGAAGAGCCAAATAGGCAGTGAATTTGTTCAGCTAATTGCTCTTGGATATTTTCTTACCATATAGTGTACTTTTATCAAAGAATAAAATGTCTGTCTTACTATGTTGGTGAAATTTTTGGCAGCTAAAGTTGATTCTGTTTTAAGTTTGCAAAGATCTGGAGACTTTTTTTGGTAGTAAAGGATAGAAAATTGTTTTCTAAAGATCAGTCATTGATTTCGAGAAGAGGAAGGAAAAGATGGGAGGTGAGGAGGAAGAGAGTAATAATAATGTGATTGAGAATGGATGACAGATGAGTTTTGCTGGAAAACCCCTTCCCCACGTGTCGCTTAAAGACAGTCATGTCCCAAATCACTTTGGTTAGAACAAATCTTTAGGCAATTCAAATGCACAGCTGTTTGTCTTACGAAAAATAGAACAGAACACCAATTCAATCCAAGAAAACTTGACTGACAGACAAGGCCAAATGTCCATGGGTCATTAAAGATACTTGTGTTTAACCAAATATAGGTATCCAGAGGTTGATGGCTGAGGTGGCCGGAGGCCTCCACATGGTTACAATAAGACAATTTATCAACCCCAACTCAGGGTCTGAATGTCTTAACATAATGAACTTTGGGGTCCTAATCTTATGCAGTATCCTCTACAAGGCATAAACATCTTACTTTGTTACTGGAGTGCCTTTTTTCGTGGATTGATTGTGGTTTCAGTTGCTTTGTGATCATTTAATTCACTGTAAACTTAAGAATATATTCATCAAATAACCAGGGAATCTTAAAAGAATTTGTACGTGTTCGCCAGTAATACCTGTTTAACCATGTATGGTTAGCCTATAATGTCTGCTTAACCTGTACAGGCAAGCCTCGACAAGCTTCAAACAGGTTGGTACTTGAATAAAAATAAATCTTGCATTGAAATGTATCAAGAAAGAGTTTTAAACCCCACGCCTTCTGTGATAGGGACAGAGTAAGATCCATTTGCATTTTAGGCTGAGTGTGTTGTCAATTTCGGTGAAGATATTTTACATGCATCTTTTGGTCTCTGGGTTCAGGGAGCACCATGGTATTCATGGTACCATTAATGTAAAATGAGCATGCTGAAGTTCAAGCTTCATCCCTAATAAAGTATCCGAGAGGATTCTTTCCCTTGGTCTCCAATGAGAATCAACAGCAAGTGATGGTCTTAAGTTAACAAGCTAATATTTCATCCATGGATACCAGAGCGTTAATAGCTAAATATGCCAGTTGTGGGAAGAAGCACATGTGCAGCTATTTGCCTGACACAACTTCTGCTGTCATGGCCTATTAAAACCAGTTTACATGTGCATGTCGAATTTGATGAATATGTATGTGACCCTTTTCAGAGCCATCACTCATTGGGCTACGGCCCCCATGGCAGGAAAAACAGCACCTCTCATTAAACACAGCATGAGTTACAGTCATGTTATGTTAATATTTCTTCAGAACTTTAGGGGGTTTTCTTCTTGTTCTAATAAATCCTGTGAAGAAAATAATTTAAAAGTATAATTGATTGAAAAAAAAGTCTTTTTCTTTTTCTCATTTTCCCCTTAACTATTTTAGTTGGTGTGTGAGTTTTGGAAAGCTCTTTCCTCAGGAAGTTGTAGGACAAGCTTATGAATTGTGCTTTGTATCACTCACTTGGGACTCCTGAGGCAAGCCCCCTCCTCAGTTGGAAATTCAGCAAGGCTAAATAAGAGACCTCCCTGAGTGGAACTCAAAAACTCCTGAAAGACGGGGCTGTCTCTGAATTTCTGGAACACAATGAATCATCTGTTAACTCACAGTTCTTACCAATGGGTCTGGCCCACTGTCAGATTCCAACCAATGATTATTACTCTTATTTTCACTATTAACTATTAGTATGACAAAGTTTAAACAGTCTTTGTTGCAGAGAGTATAAGAGCCTTTTAAAAACATTTATGGTAGTATAGTTGATTCACAATATTGTTTAATTTCTGCTATCCAGCAAAGTGATTCAGTTATATACACACACACATATATATGTAGACACTATTTTTCATATTCTTTTCCATTACAGTTTCTCATAGGATATATTGAGATAGTTCCCTTTGCTATACAGTAGGACCTTGTTGTTTATCCATCCTATATATGACAGTTGGTGTCTTCTAGTAAGAGCCTATTTGGTGATTCTTTTCAAAATATATAGACTGGAAAATCATGAGAGTTCTTATTAAGTAAGTTCTATAAGCTATTAAAGCAGCAATTCCGTAAGTTATGTTGAAACACCTAGAAGTTGAACATAGATCCAATCTGCTCACAAAATCTCCTGACTCCCACCTGTAATAAGATCTCAAATATTGCCCCTTCCCACCCTATCTCATTATCCTGGCCTTTTCATGGGGTCTGGCCAACTAGGTTATAGGTGTTTGACACGGGGAGTGTATATCATACTCTTCCATAGTAGCTTAGTGTCTCACATGTAGATTTTAATTGGCTCCCTCAGTTTATCCCTTAATGACTGAACTAGTTCTGTCCAGAGACACCATTGAGAGAAGAGTACCCTGAAGAGATGTATAGGGGATTTGGATGAGGAAAAAGACATTAATTCACAGACTGCTAGAAGACATTAGGGGACTTCCCAGGTGGCGCGGTGGTAAAGATTTTGCCTGCAATGGAGGAGACTCAGTTCAGTCCCTGACTCAGGAAGGTCCCCTGGAGTAGAAAATGGCAACCCACTTTCTGGAAAATTCCATGGAAAGAGGACCCTGGTGGGGGGTCACAGTCAATGGGGTCAGAAAAGTCGGACAAGACTGAGCTACTGAGCACACAGAAGATTTTAGAGAGTCTCTCAAGGACTATCTTGCCAGCCCTTAAGCTACAGAACCATTGAATTAAGAGTCTGTAATTTGGGTTTTAGAATCTTCTTTTGTCTAGCTGAGATACTAGAGACTGCAGTCATTTTGGACCTCAATTGCCTCTTTGACAGTTACTTGTTAAGGTTCTTTTTTTTATTATTCTTCTTTATCTTAAAGGTTTTACAGAGTTTTGTAGTTCACAGACATGTATGTTCCCAGATCAGTCATATGCATATCCATGGTCTCCACTCCTCCCAATTCCCCCCATCCCACCCCTCCAGACCTTCGCCCCAAGCCATTGTAAGCACTCCTATTCCCTTAGCACTATGACACTAGCTATCTTTTCCACACATAACAGTATAGGTTTCCATGTTACTCCCTCCATGCTTCCCCATTCCTATTTCCTCCCCACAATGTCCCTATGTCTATGCTCTGTCTGTTTTTCCATGAGTTCCCTGCGTGTGTTATCAAGACCGTCCTACTAGATTCCATATATGTGTGTTAGTATACTGTCTTTGTCTTTCTCTTTTTGACTTACTTCACTTTTTATGATAGGTTCTAGAGCCAGCCACTTCATTAGGACTGAGTCTTCTGCATTTCTTTTAACAGCTGAGTAGTATTCCATTGTATATATGTACCAGATCTTCTGTATCCATTCATTCGTCGATGGATATCTAGGTTGCTTCCATGTTCTGGCTATTGTATAGAGAGCTGCAATGAACATTGGGGTACAGGTGTTTCTTTCAGTTTTGATTTCATCAGGATATAACCATAATAGTGGGATTGCTAAGGTTCTTAAAGTGAAAGTGTTTGCTGCCCAGTTGTGTCTAACTCTTTGCGACCTCATGGACTGTAGCCACCAAGGCTCCTCTGTTCATGGAATTCCCCAGGCAAGATTACTGGAGTGTGTAGCCATTCCCTTCTCCAGGAGATATTCCTAACACAGGGACTGAACCCAGGTTTCCTGTATTGCAGGCAGATTATTTACCATCTGAGCCACCAGAGAAACCCCAAAATACTTAAGATCTAGGCATTTCTCCACAAAAATTTTCACTCCACTTTCAAAGACTTGATCTGAATTTCAGTTGCTCTTTCTGGAGGTCAGAAAATATGATTACTTCCTTAACATTCAGTCATATGTTGACTGTGTCTGTGAAGAGGAGATGACAGATTGATGCAATTTCCCCCCAAAAGGTGACAGAGCTACTCACATTTCTTTCCCTCTTTTCAGCCCTACCATCCAAGAGGTTAACTTCTGAAGCTAAGCTCCTCAGTGTGGTATCTCATAGTCAAATCAAACCTTCAGACAATGCTGGGAACCCTTTTGAAACTTTTTTTATCATGATCTTAGTTTTTCAGGTTGACTCCCATAGTCTGGAAAACAAACTGTACAAGAAGTGGGAAAGTTCATTTGCCAAAGTAATAGTAGCCAAATTTCATTGAGAAATTACCACTTCCCAAGCCATGTTCTATGTGCTTTACATTTTTGTATTTTATTAACCTAACCTGCCAAACTTTATTATGACATCAGTGCTATTACTCTTCAGTTTCCTTTCAAAGAGAGACTGAGATGCAATGAGACTTTTTAAAAATTGCCCTCGGTCCACAAAGCTGGTAAAGAAAGAGGACTGAATTCAAATCCAGGCGGTCTGACTCTAGAACATATTTATTTATTTATTTATTTATTGCCAATATGTCCCTGCTTGTGTCAAACTTTACCTCCCTGGTGGACAGCTCTTGAGAAATAGATCTGGAGCCAGATAGAGCAACACCCTCTATAATAGAAAGCTACAAACTCTGTAATAGAAAATGATGAACTCAAATGAAAACAATGAAACAGACTTTATTTCTCATCCAGCTCTAGCTACCCTGTGGATGCCAGGTGTTACTAGTGTGGTGGACACTGGAGAGGAGTGGTTGAAATGGTAGGACTTCTCTGCCTCTATATAACGGTTCAGTCTCTTTGGGGCTTGCAGCCTGAGGTAAGATCCTGAAGATGCCATTGGAAGCGCTTAGATGGAAGTCTCTCTCCCAGGATCCACGCCATCACTTTTCTGCCACTTGAGAGGCCCCCAGCTGGCTGAACAGCAGGCTCCATAGCCAGAGCCGTCTCCACCTTTCTGTGTAAATCTAGCACCAGGGCTGCCAACAGACTGTGTTGGATAAAATCTGTTCTGCTCCCTGCCAACAAAATGGCTCACAACATAAGGTTCCAAGTTTTCTCAGTCTCATAACACTTGGCTGAATGAGGCAGTGGTGCCACGAAATTTGCATCAATCTTGTGCACCTGACACTTCTCATCATGATGATAGAGTGCTTCCCTCTTGTCAGGAGTGCTCCAGGCTCTTGGGAAGGACAGAAAAGCAGGGTGGTGGGGCAGGCTAATCAAAGCCAGGAAGAAGAGTAAATCTGTAGGCATGAAGGATGGGAAATGTGGTATGGAGGGAATGGAGGGCTGGAGGCTGGGGGTACACAGTGACTTAAGATAAAAGAGCATTCCAAGACCCCTTGTGCACTCAGGCCATCAGTCATCTCTGCTTTTCTGGGACAGCCTTTCTGTTGACCTCCAGGCCCTGGCATGCAGGTTGCAGGTCCTTCTAGATGCCCCAGGGCAGCCGATCCCCTCTCTCATCTCAGAGTCCAACATTGTGTGCATGTTTAGAGCAAGCCTGCAAGGAAACTAACCTCTAAGGTCTGCATATTGGAATAAAATGGTTTCATTGCATTTTGTCGTAAGGCTTTTTGAATGGGGGAGAAGGTGAGGAAGATTGAATTCAAAGTTTTAGCTGGGTGTAAGAAAATAGAAAAAATGTGAGTTAGACTCAAGGAAAAGTTGCCTTATCTGCCTCTTTGTTCATCTTGCTTAAAAGCCTTTCACTTCATTCCAGTTATTATAAAGCATGGTAACTAAAGAGTTTGGATTCTAGAGCAGCGGGTTGAGGTTCAGATCCCAGATGAACCATTTGTTGGTGTCCAGGGTTCTGAGTCTTTCCGTTTCTTTATTTATAGAGAGAATTAGAGGAAGTATTTCATATAGTAGCTTGAGCTTAAACGAGATGAGGCATGTTCCATGTTTGGTTCAGTGCCAAATGGATAGTAAGTGCTCCACAGATGTTGGTAATGACCTGACCTTGAGGTTTTGGAGGGATACTGATTGTTTTCAAAATAAGCAAAAGCTTTGAATCTTAAGGCTTTCAGGCATTCAGTTGTAGCTATGCCTTGAAAACTAGTGCTCGATAGATCTACTTTTCAATGTCTATGTAAGGGTCTTTCTTTATGTGACTAACTGTGAGTTGGTAGAATGATGCCTTTTGAATTTTATATACTTTTTCTATAACTCTCTTGTTGACTCATGTCTGTTAGTTGAAGTTTTCTCAATTACATCTGGACTTCTGAGAATCAAATTCTGTGTCTGTTTTGATTCTTTGACTTTTCAGAGACTAAGTGTAAAGTAGGTATTTATGATATTCCTCCTGACTAGAAAACCTGGCTTATATTCCCCTCATATGACTTTATCGATGGTGGGCTTGAAGTTTACTACTTACTTGGCAACAGCAATAGGAACAGGTCATATTCTTGCAGCCAGTGAAAGTATGATAACTATCCTTTGACCATCAACACCCTGGTCTAACCCACCATTACAAATGTTCCAGCATTGGGTTGTTTCTCTCACCTCCTCTGATTTGTTTGGCTTAAAAGGGCATAATTGGAATCAAAATGGCCTTTCATTGTTGACCTCCAGGCCCTGGCATGCAGGTTGCAGGTCCTTCTAGATGCCCCAGGGCAGCCGATCCTCTCTCATCTCAGAGTCCAACAGAGTGTGCAGGGTTAGAGCCCGCCTGCCAGGAAACTAACCTCTAAGGTCTGCATATTGGAATAAAAGGGTGTCATGGCACTTTGTCGTAAGGCTTTTGAATGGGGAGAAGGTGAGGAAGATTGAATTCAAAGTTTTAGCTGGGTGTAAGAAAATAGAAAAAATGTGAGTTAGACTCAAGGAAAAGTTGCCTTATCTGCCTCTTTGTTCATCTTGCTTAAAAGCCTTTCACTTCATTCCAGTTATTATAAAGCATGGTAACTAAAGAGTTTGGATTCTAGAGCAGCGGGTTGAGGTTCAGATCCCAGATGAACCATTTGTTGGTGTCCAGGGTTCTGAGTCTTTCCGTTTCTTTATTTATAGAGAGAATTAGAGGAAGTATTTCATATAGTAGCTTGAGCTTAAACGAGATGAGGCATGTTCCATGTTTGGTTCAGTGCCAAATGGATAGTAAGTGCTCCACAGATGTTGGTAATGACCTGACCTTGAGGTTTTGGAGGGATACTGATTGTTTTCAAAATAAGCAAAAGCTTTGAATCTTAAGGCTTTCAGGCATTCAGTTGTAGCTATGCCTTGAAAACTAGTGCTCGATAGATCTACTTTTCAATGTCTATGTAAGGGTCTTTCTTTATGTGACTAACTGTGAGTTGGTAGAATGATGCCTTTTGAATTTTATATACTTTTTCTATAACTCTCTTGTTGACTCATGTCTGTTAGTTGAAGTTTTCTCAATTACATCTGGACTTCTGAGAATCAAATTCTGTGTCTGTTTTGATTCTTTGACTTTTCAGAGACTAAGTGTAAAGTAGGTATTTATGATATTCCTCCTGACTAGAAAACCTGGCTTATATTCCCCTCATATGACTTTATCGATGGTGGGCTTGAAGTTTACTACTTACTTGGCAACAGCAATAGGAACAGGTCATATTCTTGCAGCCAGTGAAAGTATGATAACTATCCTTTGACCATCAACACCCTGGTCTAACCCACCATTACAAATGTTCCAGCATTGGGTTGTTTCTCTCACCTCCTCTGGAATTTGAGAACCTCTCCCTGGATATTTCAGAATACATCACATCAAAGAGAGCATGACCAAATGGGAGTATTATCCATCACGGCTGACAAGCAGAAGTGGGGAGAGGGTAATATGCAGAAACCCTAAAGGCATTAGTGACAAAGCTTCTGTTTTCCCAAATTTTATTAGTAGAGAAAAGTGCCTGCTTTTGGTGAGAAAGCCAAATCAAAATATTGAAAATGAATTTTGAAGGTGCATCATTTTACTGAATCCTTAATTCATTTATTCACTTTTCTGCCAAACAGTTATGGTATGCCTATTTGGCTATACATGGTCATGTTTAATTTTTAAGCTGCTTATATCATATATATATATATATATATATATATATATATATATGGAGAGAGAGAGCTATATTTTCCATTCTTTGGGCTGATTTGGTGAATGCAAAAAATAAAAAAAATAGACAGATTAATTAATTAAATCTACCTTTGTTGGAAAGCCTTGCTCAATGCCTAAGTTCCAAATTTTGTATATATAAAAGGCCAAGTGGCAGGCAAGTCTCTTATGAAATATAAATGCTAACAACTACTTTATTTCCTTATTGTTTAGAAAAGTCTTCCCTTTTCTTCAGGAAGAATCCAAAGTGAATCTGACATCATAAAGAGAATAAAGCATATTTGTCATGAAGACTGCAGGGTGGAGTGACACAAATCAGCCATTTCTTTGAAAGTCAGGATATATCAGTTAAATTGTCACTGAAAAACAGCCGAGGAAACTCTCTTGTTGACTCATGTCTGTTAGTTGAAGTTTTCTCAATTACATCTGGACTTCTGAGAATCAAATTCTGTGTCTGTTTTGATTCTTTGACTTTTCAGAGACTAAGTGTAAAGTAGGTATTTATGATATTCCTCCTGACTAGAAAACCTGGCTTATATTCCCCTCATATGACTTTATCGATGGTGGGCTTGAAGTTTACTACTTACTTGGCAACAGCAATAGGAACAGGTCATATTCTTGCAGCCAGTGAAAGTATGATAACTATCCTTTGACCATCAACACCCTGGTCTAACCCACCATTACAAATGTTCCAGCATTGGGTTGTTTCTCTCACCTCCTCGGGAATTTGAGAACCTCTCCCTGGATATTTCAGAATACATCACATCAAAGAGAGCATGACCAAATGGGAGTATTATCCATCACGGCTGACAAGCAGAAGTGGGGAGAGGGTAATATGCAGAAACCCTAAAGGCATTAGTGACAAAGCTTCTGTTTTCCCAAATTTTATTAGTAGAGAAAAGTGCCTGCTTTTGGTGAGAAAGCCAAATCAAAATATTGAAAATGAATTTTGAAGGTGCATCATTTTACTGAATCCTTAATTCATTTATTCACTTTTCTGCCAAACAGTTATGGTATGCCTATTTGGCTATACATGGTCATGTTTAATTTTTAAGCTGCTTATATCATATATATATATATATATATATATATATATATATATGGAGAGAGAGCTATATTTTCCATTCTTTGGGCTGATTTGGTGAATGCAAAAATAAAAAATAGACAGATTAATTAATTAAATCTACCTTTGTTGGAAGCCTTGCTCAATGCCTAAGTTCCAAATTTTGTATATATAAAAGGCCAAGTGGCAGGCAAGTCTCTTATGAAATATAAATGCTAACAACTACTTTATTTCCTTATTGTTTAGAAAAGTCTTCCCTTTTCTTCAGGAAGAATCCAAAGTGAATCTGACATCATAAAGAGAATAAAGCATATTTGTCATGAAGACTGCAGGGTGGAGTGACACAAATCAGCCATTTCTTTGAAAGTCAGGATATATCTAGTTTACACCACCAGCTGATGCAGAAATAAAAGACAACTGGAAATATACAGCCGAGGAAAGCCCTCATGTTTCAAGCTTCAAAGTTATTTTCGAAGCAGTGCCTGATCTATAAATATAGACTTGAAGTGATATTATGTATCTATCAGCAAAAACTAAAGAAGCATTAATTCAAAGACATTTTCACTCTAGAAATATAGGTGTAGGTTTTTAAGTAGAAGCATACACGTATAAACTTAGATATGTTCATATGTAGATAAATTAGATACTTACATTAATACTGAAGTTAAATAATATTGAAATAGTATAGAACATGATTGCTTCAATGTCATCCATTTATAATTTTTAGACTTTGCTGATTACAAATCCAGAGCATAAATTATAATTATAATAAATGATAAAATTTATACCAGCTTTATATATAACTTAAGACAGGGCTTTGTGGGCAAAGTGGGAAGAGTTAGGAATTATTTATCAATCCTCTCGTACAGAGTCAATGAGAATTCCTTCATGTAATTCTGATGAATTAGAATTATTTCAAGCAAAAATCTGTTAGAAAATATAATGAAAGAAAATGTTCCACTTTTAAGACTAATGAATTAGTTAAAATACCAAGGAATACACATGATGATAAACGACACAGTCTTATATGAAGATACCTTGTAAGGATTATTAAAATACTCAGTGGAAGACTTGAACAAACAAAAAGGCATAGCACACATATTCTTGATTAGAAGGAGTCAATATTGTAAAGGTTTAAAATTTCTGTAAGTTAATTTCTAAATTTATCTCAATATAAATGAAAAAAAAGTTTACTTTTAACCTAACAAACTGACTTTAAAGTTCATGCAGAAAAAAGAACCAGTAAGAATAACAATGAAAACTGGGAAAAAAAGAACCATGAAGGCAGACTAGACCTATCCAGATGTTAAAACAGATTCTAAAATAACAAACAAACTCAACTAGAATAGTGGGATAGTGGAGTATGACTAGACAGACAAATCAGTCAGCAAAATAGAATTTTAGTAAAACTCCAAACATATAGAATTTAATACATGATTAAAAGTAGCATGTTAAATCAGTGAGGAACAAGGTTATAAAACAATAATTTTTGTTAGAGCAATTGAAAAATCAAATGAGAAAAGTAACTTGGATCTAAACCTCACACTTTACATCGAAATGAATTCAAAATGGGTTGAAGACTTAATAATGAAGCCATGAAAGTGTTAGTCGCTAAGTCAAGCTCAACTCTTTGTGACCCCATGGACTATAGCCCGCCAGGCTCTTCTATCCACAGAATTCTCCAGGCAAGAATACTGGAGTAGATAGCCATTGCTTTCTTCAGGGGATTGAACCTGGGTCTCCCACACTGCAGACATATTCACGACCATCTGAGTCACCAGGGAAGCCATGAATGTTCTATAAAGAAGCATAGGGATATTTCTTTATAAAGTACAAGAGATGTTTCTAGCAATCACTGAAGATATTGATAGTTTTGGTTTTGTAATATATAAAAATACATTTAGGGCAAACAAAGATGGAATAGAATACCTAACTTGTACATCTAGAAGTTCTTGGTTCATATACTGCTGAATCCTAGCTTGAAGGATTTAGAGTATTACTTTACTACATACGAAAGAGTGCAATTGCCTGGTAGTTTGAACATTCTTGGCACTGCCCTCCTTTGGAATTTGAATGAAAACTGACCTTTTCCAATTCTTTGACCATTGTTTAATTTTCCAAATTTTCTGACATAGTGAATGCAGCACTTTAACAGCATCATCTTTTAGGACTGTGAATAGCTCAGCTGGAATTCCACCACCTCCATTAGATTTGTTGGTAATGATGCTTCCTAAGGCCCATTTGACTTCACACTTTAGGATGTTTGACTCTAGATGAGTGACCACACCACCATGGCTCTCCCAGTCATTAAGATCTTTTTTGTACAGTTCTGTGTATTCTTGCCACCTCTTCTTAATCTCTTCTGCCTCTGTTAGGTCTTTACTGTTTCTTTCATTATCAGGCCCATTCCTTCATGGAATGTTCCCTTGATAGTTCCAATTTTCTTGAAGAGATCTCTAGTCTTTCCTATTCTATTGTCTTCCTCTATTTCTTTGCATTGTTCATCGAAGAAGGCCTTCTTATCTCTCTTTGGTATCCTCTGGAACTCTGCATTCACTGGGTATATCTTTCTCTTTCTCCCTTGCTTTTTGCTTCTCCTCTTTCCTCAGCTGTTTGTAAAACCTCCACAGCCACTTTGATTTCTTAAATTTCTTTTTCTATGAGGTGTTTTTGGTCACTGACTCCTGTACAATATTACAAATCTCTGTCCACAGTTTCCAGACATTCTTGTCTACCGGATCTAATCCTTTGAATCTATTCATCACTTCCACTGTAAATCACAAGCAATTTGATATAGGTCTTAGATAAATGGCCTAGTGGTTTTCCTTACTTTCTTCAATTTAATCCTGAATTTTGCAATAAGGAGCTGGTGATCGCAGCCACAGTTAGATTCAGGTCTTGTTTCTGCAGACTGTACAGAGCTTCTCTATCTTTGGCTGCAAAGAATATAAACAATCTGATTTTGGTACTGGTCATTTGGTGATGTCCATGTGTAATTGTCCCTTATGTTGTTGAAGGATGATGTTTGCTATGACCAGTGCATGCCCTTGGAAAACCTCTGTTAGCATTTACCCTACTTCATTTTGTATTCCAAGGCAGGGGGTTCTGCTGGATATTTTTCCCTGCCTGGAGATATTCTGTTTTTAAAAAATTAATATTGAAATTTTGCATGTATTCTTCAAGCCCTTGAGAATTGCTGGTATTGTAATATGAAATTTTAATTCTTTGACCTTTTTTTCTTTTGACATAGTGAATGCAGCACTTTAACAGCATCATCTTTTAGGACTGTGAATAGCTCAGCTGGAATTCCACCACCTCCATTAGATTTGTTGGTAATGATGCTTCCTAAGGCCCATTTGACTTCACACTTTAGGATGTTTGACTCTAGATGAGTGACCACACCACCATGGCTCTCCCAGTCATTAAGATCTTTTTTGTACAGTTCTGTGTATTCTTGCCACCTCTTCTTAATCTCTTCTGCCTCTGTTAGGTCTTTACTGTTTCTTTCATTATCAGGCCCATTCCTTCATGGAATGTTCCCTTGATAGTTCCAATTTTCTTGAAGAGATCTCTAGTCTTTCCTATTCTATTGTCTTCCTCTATTTCTTTGCATTGTTCATCGAAGAAGGCCTTCTTATCTCTCTTTGGTATTCTCTGGAACTCTGCATTCACTGGGTATATCTTTCTCTTTCTCCCTTGCTTTTTGCTTCTCCTCTTTCCTCAGCTGTTTGTAAAACCTCCACAGCCACTTTGATTTCTTAAATTTCTTTTTCTATGAGGTGTTTTTGGTCACTGACTCCTGTACAATATTACAAATCTCTGTCCACAGTTTCCAGACATTCTTGTCTACCGGATCTAATCCTTTGAATCTATTCATCACTTCCACTGTAAATCACAAGCAATTTGATATAGGTCTTAGATAAATGGCCTAGTGGTTTTCCTTACTTTCTTCAATTTAATCCTGAATTTTGCAATAAGGAGCTGGTGATCGCAGCCACAGTTAGATTCAGGTCTTGTTTCTGCAGACTGTACAGAGCTTCTCTATCTTTGGCTGCAAAGAATATAAACAATCTGATTTTGGTACTGGTCATTTGGTGATGTCCATGTGTAATTGTCCCTTATGTTGTTGAAGGATGATGTTTGCTATGACCAGTGCATGCCCTTGGAAAACCTCTGTTAGCATTTACCCTACTTCATTTTGTATTCCAAGGCAGGGGGTTCTGCTGGATATTTTTTCCCCCTGCCTGGAGATATTCTGTTTTTTAAAAAAATTAATATTGAAAAATTTTGCATGTATTCTTCAAGCCCTTGAGAATTTGATCTGAGCATATTGTAATATGAAATTAGAACTAAAACATAGACAAAACAGAAATATGAATTTCAACAAGAGAATAAAATAATAGACTGAGAAATGCATTTGGACTTGGTCTACAATTCCATTTCTAATAAAAGTCTGTGACTGTAACTCATAAATCTCTCCCCAGTCAAATGCCAAGAAAGCACCTTTAGCTCTAACTTTTAAGCTGAACTCATGATTCACTACTGTACTAAGAGATGACCATCAACAATTTTAAAAAGAATTGGTTAAAGCAATTATTTTCTATAATTTTTTGGTGTTTTGTGGCTAAAGTGTTTTATGAAATATTCTACTTTGGAATGAAGAACTATCTTAAACTGCACAGCAATCAATGGAAACATACCTCTCTTCCTCTATAGAATGTCTTGGTATGGTGAAAGACCTTGAGTTGGCTTATGTGTATATCCAGGTATCATCCATATCTGTGAGTCAAGAATACAATGAATTTAATTCCCTAGGGAAATTCAGCTCATTTCATGACCACTGAACTCATCTGGGGAGTGGGAGAAGGGAGAAATGACTATTAAATATGTCTATCCCTGGTATTCAGTTGCACAGAAATGTGTCAGTTAAAATATGTTAAACCAATTTCTCAGGTAATGTTAAAAAAAAAAAAAAGCAACATTGACAAGTGAATAGAAATCACTCACCTTGACAAGTGATTATGCTGATTAGGAAAGTTTCAGGAAGTGTTGTATATCACTGAGGAATGGGGACTGGGAATAAATTTACTATTGATATGAAGAATAACATGACAAGTGTGTTCTGTTCTAGGTTAACTCTCAGAACTAGAGTTTTAAGTCACACTCTGGTCCTATGGAAAAACACAGCCACAAAAGCATGAGAAATGTTCTGAGGTGCCAGGTATTTAGATCCTCAAGGAAATTCCAAAATATGTAAGATTTTCAAGCTTCTTGAAACCAACTGGATATGCTCTTGCATTTTTTCCCTTAGGTTTTTATAGTTCAGAGCTCAGTGGGACCCTTATAATTTAATTTTTGCCCATATTTATACTCTGTATCTACACTGAAGCAGAGTTGGGAGATATAAAGTACTTCTTTGCCATCTTGACTGTGAGATTGATCAGCTATTCCCACCTTCAACATGCCTTTTTGCTACATTCTCTGTAGCACTTATTGTCATGCGCTTTAATGCTGCATGTGGTATTTTCTGAGCATTTTGTTGTTCCTTTTCAAGGGTATTGCTTCTGCCTAACCCTTCCAGGATCTACCGAAGCTCTGACCCAGGACTATGCAGACCATGAGCATTCTAGGACACCCATTACTTTGGATGATGGATTACCACTAGCGCCTTCTTACAGTGTCTGCATTTAGGATGGTGTGATGAACAAGTTTTCAGTAATAGAGTCAAATATATCCTATGAATCAGAAACTGCTCATCTTACACTTCTCTTTCTGATGGGTCTATTTGTGATTCAGGGAACCCAGTCTGACACTCTGTGACAACTTGGAGTTGGTTTATGTGTATATCCAGGTATCATCCATATCTGTGAGTCAAGAATACAATGAATTTAATTCCCTAGGGAAATTCAGCTCATTTCATGACCACTGAACTCATCTGGGGAGTGGGAGAAGGGAGAAATGACTATTAAATATGTCTATCCCTGGTATTCAGTTGCACAGAAATGTGTCAGTTAAAATATGTTAAACCAATTTCTCAGGTAATGTTAAAAAAAAAAAAAAGCAACATTGACAAGTGAATAGAAATCACTCACCTTGACAAGTGATTATGCTGATTAGGAAAGTTTCAGGAAGTGTTGTATATCACTGAGGAATGGGGACTGGGAATAAATTTACTATTGATATGAAGAATAACATGACAAGTGTGTTCTGTTCTAGGTTAACTCTCAGAACTAGAGTTTTAAGTCACACTCTGGTCCTATGGAAAAACACAGCCACAAAAGCATGAGAAATGTTCTGAGGTGCCAGGTATTTAGATCCTCAAGGAAATTCCAAAATATGTAAGATTTTCAAGCTTCTTGAAACCAACTGGATATGCTCTTGCATTTTTTCCCTTAGGTTTTTATAGTTCAGAGCTCAGTGGGACCCTTATAATTTAATTTTTGCCCATATTTATACTCTGTATCTACACTGAAGCAGAGTTGGGAGATATAAAGTACTTCTTTGCCATCTTGACTGTGAGATTGATCAGCTATTCCCA
This sequence comes from Tragulus kanchil, assembly GCA_022376925.1. Taxonomy (NCBI): domain Eukaryota; kingdom Metazoa; phylum Chordata; class Mammalia; order Artiodactyla; family Tragulidae; genus Tragulus; species Tragulus kanchil. The sequence goes on along the minus strand of JAIOJX010000029.1, from coordinate 108,132,913 downwards.
CCTTCAACATGCCTTTTTGCTACATTCTCTGTAGCACTTATTGTCATGCGCTTTAATGCTGCATGTGGTATTTTCTGAGCATTTTGTTGTTCCTTTTCAAGGGTATTGCTTCTGCCTAACCCTTCCAGGATCTACCGAAGCTCTGACCCAGGACTATGCAGACCATGAGCATTCTAGGACACCCATTACTTTGGATGATGGATTACCACTAGCGCCTTCTTACAGTGTCTGCATTTAGGATGGTGTGATGAACAAGTTTTCAGTAATAGAGTCAAATATATCCTATGAATCAGAAACTGCTCATCTTACACTTCTCTTTCTGATGGGTCTATTTGTGATTCAGGGAACCCAGTCTGACACTCTGTGACAACTTGGAGGGATAAAATGAGAGGGAAGAGAAGTATGTATAAATATGGCTTATTTGTGCTATCGTATGGCAGAAACCAACACAACACTGTAAAAAATTTTTTTAATTTAAATTAAAAAAACAGAAAACTTAAGGAAATGCATACTGCTTGTGGTCCCCTAACCAAAGAATAGACTCTATAATTTTGCATGCTGAACAATTTAAAAATCAATAAGCAAAATAAACTGTGAGTAAAGTCATGATTTAATTTTCCACATACTTTAAATAGTAGCAAAAGGAAATCTAGCCATCTACCATCAGTTTCTTTGGGATTGTGCCTAATCCCAGATTCTGGTGGCTGATAGTATGTTTCATAAAATACAGCTCTTCCAGAGCCATTGTTCTTGCCTTGAATTCCATGAATGACCTTCAGGGACTCCTTGAACATCCTGGAAATGTTTGCAAAACTTTGTGCATGCATGTACTTTACTGAGGGAGGGTACTTTTATATCACATTCTCAAAGAGATCAACAACCCTAAAATATTAAAGGCATCAATTTAAAATTTCATAATCTATTTGGGAATAATTTTAGATGAATCTCATCACTTAATTTTAGATGAATGAACATCAATATTACAAGTTATTTATTCATTAATTTAGTATATATTCATGGAATATTTTCAAATGCCAAGTACATTCCAAGGTGTTAGGGCAATAGAGATGTGTAAGCTCATCCCTAGAAAGGAAATAGTAGAATCATTTTCTGAGTAAAGAAAAACAAACAGAATTAGGTTGAGAGTGAGTCTCCTTTAAGTTTTCTGACACTAATTTGATATTCTGTTCTTTTGAAGGCTGGTTATCACTGCTAGTGTATACTTTTAATTGAGTTACCATAATAACTATAAATCACTTCAATTAACATTAGTTTCTATTGTGGCAGATATAATTAAGAATACATATGTGACTATTTCTGCCTTTTATAATGAGCTTTCACAGTAATCACTATTGGAACTACAGTATTAAGCATAATTACTAAGTATTCTACTAGAACATAGAATTACTTTATAATTATATGATATTTTCCTAAGCATAAAGCATGTAGTTACTGTGGGAGTAAAGCACAAGAGTGACATTCAGCAATCTATTACATAATTGATGAAATCTTGCTAATAAATGTGAGTTAGCATCCATAAACTCTGGGCATCTTAAACTCCAAAATCAAGCCTGTCATCTGACCTCTTTTTGAAAACACCTTATTTAAAGACTCTCATTCCAAGGGGAAAAGAATACCTTTACATATGAACTGTTTGGTTTTGGAAACTCCAAGAATCAAGCCTTCATCTGACCTTTTCTGTGAGTAAAGTCATGATTTAATTTTCCACATACTTTAAATAGTAGCAAAGGAAATCTAGCCATCTACCATCAGTTTCTTTGGGATTGTGCCTAATCCCAGATTCTGGTGGCTGATAGTATGTTTCATAAAATACAGCTCTTCCAGAGCCATTGTTCTTGCCTTGAATTCCATGAATGACCTTCAGGGACTCCTTGAACATCCTGGAAATGTTTGCAAAACTTTGTGCATGCATGTACTTTACTGAGGGAGGGTACTTTTATATCACATTCTCAAAGAGATCAACAACCCTAAAATATTAAAGGCATCAATTTAAAATTTCATAATCTATTTGGGAATAATTTTAGATGAATCTCATCACTTAATTTTAGATGAATGAACATCAATATTACAAGTTATTTATTCATTAATTTAGTATATATTCATGGAATATTTTCAAATGCCAAGTACATTCCAAGGTGTTAGGGCAATAGAGATGTGTAAGCTCATCCCTAGAAAGGAAATAGTAGAATCATTTTCTGAGTAAAGAAAAACAAACAGAATTAGGTTGAGAGTGAGTCTCCTTTAAGTTTTCTGACACTAATTTGATATTCTGTTCTTTTGAAGGCTGGTTATCACTGCTAGTGTATACTTTTAATTGAGTTACCATAATAACTATAAATCACTTCAATTAACATTAGTTTCTATTGTGGCAGATATAATTAAGAATACATATGTGACTATTTCTGCCTTTTATAATGAGCTTTCACAGTAATCACTATTGGAACTACAGTATTAAGCATAATTACTAAGTATTCTACTAGAACATAGAATTACTTTATAATTATATGATATTTTCCTAAGCATAAAGCATGTAGTTACTGTGGGAGTAAAGCACAAGAGTGACATTCAGCAATCTATTACATAATTGATGAAATCTTGCTAATAAATGTGAGTTAGCATCCATAAACTCTGGGCATCTTAAACTCCAAAATCAAGCCTGTCATCTGACCTCTTTTTGAAAACACCTTATTTAAAGACTCTCATTCCAAGGGGAAAAGAATACCTTTACATATGAACTGTTTGGTTTTGGAGCCCCAAAACACACCAGATGGCATTATTCACATCCACTGAAAAGCAAGTGTGTGTTTTTAATACACAAGAATGGGATTGTGAAAAACAGTTATGTCTTGGTCCATAGCTAACAGTTTGGTGGATAGAAGCTTTCTAATAGAACCTTTGGAATGTGTTTTCCAAAATATATTTTTAGCTATAAAAATGTATTTTCTAGCAAATGCATAACTTACGTGAAAGAAAGAAGAATTCTTATAGCAAATAGAGTTCTCTCAAAATCTGGACTTACTACTTAACAAATGACTCCAACATAGTATAGCAATAGATAAGGCAGGAAAAAAATACAACAGCAGGTAGTAATGGTCCATGTTCAGTGGCATAGAGCATTAGAAAACTGAAATTATTTAACAAGGTGGATTCATTTCCTAGGGCTGCCATAACATATTTCACAAATTTGGTAGCTTAAAGCAGCAGAAATTTGTTCTTTCACAATTCTGGAGCCCAGACTCAAATAGGAAGGTGTTGGTGAGGCTGATTCCTTTCTGAGGCTCTGAGAAAGAATCTGTCCCATGCCTCTAGCTGCTGGTGGATGTGGGAAATCCTTACAGTTTATTGGCTTAATGACACATCCTCCAGCCTCTGCTTCTGTCTTCACACATCTTTCCTCCTTATGTCTGTTTGTCTCTTCTCTTTTCCTCCTCTTTTTTGGGGTGGGGGGTGGCGCAGTGGGAAGGAAGAGGGGTGTGAGGGCCACTTCTATTGGTCTTTCATTTATCTATTTTCATCCATCTTTGTTCTTTGGCCCATGTGGGCCACCCATCGCAGTGGCCTCTGTTGTCGCAGAGCACCGGCTCTGGGCGCATGTGCTCCAGAGCTCCAGCTTGGTAATTGAACACATTGGTCCAGCTGCTCCACGGCACATTGGGATCCCCTTAATTATAATTATATGATATTTTCCTAAGCATAAAGCATGTAGTTACTGTGGGAGTAAAGCACAAGAGTGACATTCAGCAATAATAATGATGAAATCTTGCTAATAAATGTGAGTTAGCATCCATAAACTCTGGGCATCTTAAACTCCAAAATCAAGCCTGTCATCTGACCTCTTTTTGAAAACACCTTATTTAAAGACTCTCATTCCAAGGGGAAAAGAATACCTTTACATATGAACTGTTTGGTTTTGGAGCCCCAAAACACACCAGATGGCATTATTCACATCCACTGAAAAGCAAGTGTGTGTTTTTAATACACAAGAATGGGATTGTGAAAAACAGTTATGTCTTGGTCCATAGCTAACAGTTTGGTGGATAGAAGCTTTCTAATAGAACCTTTGGAATGTGTTTTCCAAAATATATTTTTAGCTATAAAAATGTATTTTCTAGCAAATGCATAACTTACGTGAAAGAAAGAAGAATTCTTATAGCAAATAGAGTTCTCTCAAAATCTGGACTTACTACTTAACAAATGACTCCAACATAGTATAGCAATAGATAAGGCAGGAAAAAAATACAACAGCAGGTAGTAATGGTCCATGTTCAGTGGCATAGAGCATTAGAAAACTGAAATTATTTAACAAGGTGGATTCATTTCCTAGGGCTGCCATAACATATTTCACAAATTTGGTAGCTTAAAGCAGCAGAAATTTGTTCTTTCACAATTCTGGAGCCCAGACTCAAATAGGAAGGTGTTGGTGAGGCTGATTCCTTTCTGAGGCTCTGAGAAAGAATCTGTCCCATGCCTCTAGCTGCTGGTGGATGTGGGAAATCCTTACAGTTTATTGGCTTAATGACACATCCTCCAGCCTCTGCTTCTGTCTTCACACATCTTTCCTCCTTATGTCTGTTTGTCTCTTCTCTTTTCCTCCTCTTTTTTGGGGTGGGGGGTGGCGCAGTGGGAAGGAAGAGGGGTGTGAGGGCCACTTCTATTGGTCTTTCATTTATCTATTTTCATCCATCTTTGTTCTTTGGCCCATGTGGGCCACCCATCGCAGTGGCCTCTGTTGTCGCAGAGCACCGGCTCTGGGCGCATGTGCTCCAGAGCTCCAGCTTGGTAATTGAACACATTGGTCCAGCTGCTCCACGGCACATGGGATCTTCCCAGGCTAGGGATTGAACCGGCACCCCTTGCACTGCAAGGCGGTGTCCTTACCCACTCGACCACCAGGGAAGCTCTCTTTTCCTCCTCTTATCCAGACACCATCACTGGATTTTGAATCCCATCTGATTCTTCTTGAGATATGTAGTTCAATTATATCTGTAAAGACTCCTATTCCAAATAAGATCCCATCTTCCACATATGTTTTGATGGGTAAGCATTCAACCTGTGACATAAGATATTAATGTAAATATAACATTTCAAAGGTGTCAAAGAGGTGAGATGTCAAGATAAGGCTGGAATCCTAGCTGTGGAGATCTTGGAGCTGAAAATGATCTCTGGAGGCAAAGTAAGCATCCTCTAGCCATTTGACTTGTAGGAAATTATCAGTACTTAAAAGAAAAGCCAACTAATGTCAGGGAAGCAAAATAATTTGACAAGTATGAGAATTTAGGAGGTGATAAAAGGGCCAGAATGGAAATGCTTTTTTCACACTGCCTCATTCAATAGAGGAAGAAGAACTTAAAGGTGACCTTAGGGGTAGGTCAAAGAGGAAAGAGAGGAAGAGAGTGAGAATACGCTAGGAAAAAGAAAACGGTCTTGCTTTGTTGGTATTCCTTGTTCTGGTCACTTTAATATCTCCATGAGGTTTTAAGCAGGACTTTATTTTATATCCCTCTAACTATTGCTTTCGTCTGCCCTCATGTTATCACTGCCTATTTAACTCTAAGAATAGTGCTACATAAGTACTTTTGAATTATCATGGACTAAATTGATTCAATTATAGGTGGGCACCTTGGGACCCTGCCTAGTGTAGACTGATGTGGGCATAATTCATGTGTCCTGGGATTTGTTTTGAAAGTGTGTATCTCAGTTTCAGAGTTTAGCAACATTGATTCATTAATCAAACATTTAGAAACACACTTGCACACTTTCAAAAATAGATCAAGGACACACACACATGGGATCCAATATAGTATTTCTAACACTTTTTCTTTTTTAATTTAGCCATGACTTTGGGGCAGGGATAATACTTGGCAACTACTGAACACTACTATTATAATTAGAAAGAAGTCACAGATGGTTTGTAAACCACTGGACGTGGTTGTTTTCTAACAGAGTGAAAGTGTGAGTTGCTCAGTCATTTTGACTCTGTGACCCCAAGGACTGTAGCTCCTCAGGCTCCACTCTTCTATTCATGGAATTCTCCAGGCAAAAATACTACAATGGGTTGCCATTCCTTTGTCCGAGGGATCTTCCCAACCCAGAGTTCGAACCTGCATTGTATGTGGATTCTTTCCCATCTGAGCCACCAGATGTATTATTTGTATTATTTACAAATACAAGTGATAGGCCTTATCTGGTCTGTGGATGGTAATTTGATGACTTATGCATTTGAGCCAACATTTGAAAATTGTACTTTTAGTGTACATCTTCTGGACAATTTTAAAATTTCAATTAATAGTACCTCCAGTCCTATAGTCAGCATAAACCAGTGCTTAAACCATTGGCATGGTATTTCCCTGCTTTACTGTCCACAGCCAGAGCACTATTTTCTCTCTGTTCACTGCTTTTCAAGCTTCCCAGGTGGTGCTAGTGATAAAGAACCCATCTGCCAATGCAAGAGACATAAGAGACATGGGTTCAATCCCTGGGTTGGGAAGATCCCCTGGAGGAAGAAATGGCAACCCACTCTAGTATTCTTTCCTAGAGAATTCCATGGACAGAGGAGCCTAGTGACCTATAGTCTGTGAGATGGCAAAGAGTCAGACACAACTGAGATGACTTCATAACATTCACACATTTTTGCAGGGAAGTCTCTATTACAACGTTGTTTTTCCAGGTTCTTCCTTGCTATTTTGTTTTTAACTCTTTTGTTCTTCATTTCTTACAAACCAGAGATGGAGTCATCCTTCTACAACATATCTCAGAATTATTCAAGAAGCAACGATTCTATGGAGTAATGTATGTTAAGGTTGTAAAGTGCTGAATAAATATGAGTAGCAGGATTCAGAATAGTAGGAAAAAAAAAACCCAAAACAAAGAATAGCATTTAGACCATTTACCTGTTATTCAAGACTTTCAAAAATCTGGCCACAGTAGAATCCAAGTCAACTCAATTGAGCTGAGCATTGGGCAAGATAGCAAAGCATTTAAGAGGCTGCGTTTCTGAAGCAGACCACTTGCTTTCAAGTCTAGGCCCCATAAATACTAGCTCTGTGACTTGTATGAGTTACCTAACTATGCCTCATCTGAAAATGGTGACACTAACTGTTTTTATCTCATAGGATTGCTGTGAAGATTAAATTAATATTTTTGGATCTGTTCTGGCACATAGCAAGTGCTAATATATTTTCTTTGTTTTTATTATAAGCAGCAGCATCATACACCAGTTACAAGCCAGTCACATTGCTAGAGCTAAATATTTATTGAATTCCTTTTATAATTAGGTGCTATTCTAGGTGCTGGGGATGTAACAGTGCACAGGGAGATTAAGCCTTTGGTGTTACTATCCCTTATTAGTCGTTGGTTTATCCAACAAATATTCACCCAGCACCTTTGATGTACTAGGCACTTCTAGGCATTGTGACAACTGTTTATTAAGACTGACACATTCTCTGCTCTCATGAACTTGTATTTAGTCGTTTAAGTGCGGTCTCTTCATCTCAACCACGTGTCCCTTGGGGTCAGTAACTATAACCTTAATCAGCCTAATATATTAAGAGCCTACAAAGAGATTATCTCATAGTGATTGTTTCATAAATAAGAAATTAGTGAATGGATAAATGAACAAGACAATGAATAAACACCTATATTCACTAGGCACAAATAAGGTTATCAACAGCTCATCTTGAATGAAGTTAAAATCAACTACCCTTGCTAGAAACATACTACATACCATTCCATGAGATTCATGTTGGGGACCCTAAATTTGAAAATTTAATTTTTTTACCCTTTTTTTAAATCTTGAGGATCAGGCGTCATGGGCAATGTGCATAGCAGAAGAGGTGGAGCTTCCTAAGAAATAAGGTTCCAAAGGGGTGTGAAGACTCTGAAGGATTGGCAAAAACTTTACAACATACAGTTATTCAAGACTTTTTTTTTCTGAAAATTTCATGTAGGAAAAAAACCCAAAACAAAGAATAGCATTTAGACCATTTACCTGTTATTCAAGACTTTCAAAATCTGGCACAGTAGAATCCAAGTCAACTCAATTGAGCTGAGCATTGGGCAAGATAGCAAAGCATTTAAGAGGCTGCGTTTCTGAAGCAGACCACTTGCTTTCAAGTCTAGGCCCCATAAATACTAGCTCTGTGACTTGTATGAGTTACCTAACTATGCCTCATCTGAAAATGGTGACACTAACTGTTTTTATCTCATAGGATTGCTGTGAAGATTAAATTAATATTTTTGGATCTGTTCTGGCACATAGCAAGTGCTAATATATTTTCTTTGTTTTTATTATAAGCAGCAGCATCATACACCAGTTACAAGCCAGTCACATTGCTAGAGCTAAATATTTATTGAATTCCTTTTATAATTAGGTGCTATTCTAGGTGCTGGGGATGTAACAGTGCACAGGGAGATTAAGCCTTTGGTGTTACTATCCCTTATTAGTCGTTGGTTTATCCAACAAATATTCACCCAGCACCTTTGATGTACTAGGCACTTCTAGGCATTGTGACAACTGTTTATTAAGACTGACACATTCTCTGCTCTCATGAACTTGTATTTAGTCGTTTAAGTGCGGTCTCTTCATCTCAACCACGTGTCCCTTGGGGTCAGTAACTATAACCTTAATCAGCCTAATATATTAAGAGCCTACAAAGAGATTATCTCATAGTGATTGTTTCATAAATAAGAAATTAGTGAATGGATAAATGAACAAGACAATGAATAAACACCTATATTCACTAGGCACAAATAAGGTTATCAACAGCTCATCTTGAATGAAGTTAAAATCAACTACCCTTGCTAGAAACATACTACATACCATTCCATGAGATTCATGTTGGGGACCCTAAATTTGAAAATTTAATTTTTTTACCCTTTTTTTAAATCTTGAGGATCAGGCGTCATGGGCAATGTGCATAGCACAGAAGAGGGGTGGAGCTTCCTAAGAAATAAGGTTCCAAAGGGATGTATTAACTAGAACATGAAGACTCTGAAGGATTGGCAAAAAACAGATGTTCTGACTAAATTCCTTAAGTCGGTTTTACTTTCTATGTTGGGTAAGAAGGAGCCAGGAAAAGGAAAAAAGATTTGGAATTACAAACAACTTATGTGCTTAGTCACTAAATTGTGTCCAACTCTTTGAGACCTCATAGACTGCAGCTCAGCAGGCTTCTCTGTCCACAAGGATTCTCTGGAGTGGGTTGTCATGCCCTCCTCTGGGAGATCTTCCCAACCTAGGGATCAAACTCAGGTTTCCTACATTGCTGGTGCATTCTTTACAGTCTGAGCCATCAGGGAAGCTTTATAACTCTATCTTAAAAAAAAAAAAAACAACACTTTTGAAGTCCTGGTCAATTAATTGTTCCCCATTCTACTTAGAGTAAGAATGACATTGAAAAACGCATTAAAAAAAATACCTGGAGTTAAAAATATGATCTATGGTTACACTTTGTGGTATACGAAGAGCCAAGAAGACAAAAAGTTTATAATAATTTTGTGCAGTGTGGAATATATTAAAAAATATGGAATCATTATATTGTATGCATGAAACTAACATAGTATTGAATGTATAATATTCAATTAAAAAAAGAAAAAAAGGACACTAAACATATTTGGGAAGGGTTCCTATTATAGTTACATGCAAGATCACAGAGCATGTGTAAGATGAAGACCCTGTTTAAATGTTGGAAAGAATAGAAGAATCGGGATATGTTTGGAATTTTCCTTTGAGTGACTTAAGTGAAATGAGCACTTCTGATGCTTTTGAAAGCCTGGAGTATATTACTCAATCTGGAAGAGGTTTCCTGAAACAGTTTCAGAAATGCAGCCTGACCCATTTTCCTCAGCCATGCTTATGGGAAGCCTTATCAGCAAAGAAATGACTTTAGAGGGAAATGATTGAGACCTTTTGGCTGGGCCCAAGCACAAATTATCAGACAGCATGCAAATGGAGAACAGTAATACACGCAGCAACTGCAGCATGAAACATTACATCCTTCCTCTTGAATAGAAAAGGAAGAGCGATAAGTGTCCCAAATCCTAGAAACCTCTCTAGGAAAGGAGGAATTATGTAAAGTCTTCACTAAGACTCAGGGAAGCAGTTAACCACATTAACCTCTATTGAGAGAGCGCTTGGGGTAAAATTTGCATTCTACAGTATCGGCCTAAATTTCTGGAGAGGAAAAATAGTGGTTGTTATTTTTCCTTAGGTAATTGAGCTATAATCATACAGGTAAGTAGAAAGTGGAAAACTTTTGCAGTAGCCTAATGATTCCATTGTTTGCTTATGGTTTGGAAGATACTTTAAGATTCATCTATACTCAGTGTCTTGTAACAACTGGTGAAAGAGAAGTATCTGAAAAAGAATATATATATATATATATATATATGTGTGTGTGTGTGTGTGTGTGTGTGTGTGTGTGTATGTATACATGTCTGTGTATATAATTGAGACATTATGCTGTACATCTGAAGCTAGCACAATATTGTAAAGCAACAATCTTTCAATAAAATTAATTAATACAAATTAATCAACTTTTAAAAGGGAAAAAAGCTTGATAATGTATGCTCTAAGAAATTCTTTGCATGGAGTCAGGATGGAAAGATGAGAGACACTAATCTGCTAAAATAAAACAGCTGATATGTCTTGATAAGATGACCCATAAGGAACAATGCTGTGAGTTTAGTGGGCTCCATTTTAAACTGGGTACCATGCACATACTGTGCTTGCTAGTTGGTCAGGGGAAAAAAAAAAAAAAAGACATTGCCTAGAAGGAAATCAACCTCTTCCAGAGATAAAATTTACATGAAATATGTTTATAACATTATTTACGTTCTGTAATCATTAGGGATAAAGAGAATTCTTACAGATCGATCTTCCTAAACAACAAATTGAAAATCCCTTGTGATAAAATCTCTCCACACTATGATTTTCAGTTCTGTCAGATACTATAGAAAAATGATGTTAAGTTAGCATATCTCTCCACTCACTGACTGATGCATACTCTGGAATTTAGATACTGATGCTTTCTTCAGCTCATGTATCTGTTATATTTCCTACTCCTTTTTTGAATTTGTGTTTTGGAGAGATCATAAAATGCAAATGGAGAACAGTAATACACGCAGCAACTGCAGCATGAAACATTACATCCTTCCTCTTGAATAGAAAAGGAAGAGCGATAAGTGTCCCAAATCCTAGAAACCTCTCTAGGAAAGGAGGAATTATGTAAAGTCTTCACTAAGACTCAGGGAAGCAGTTAACCACATTAACCTCTATTGAGAGAGCGCTTGGGGTAAAATTTGCATTCTACAGTATCGGCCTAAATTTCTGGAGAGGAAAAATAGTGGTTGTTATTTTTCCTTAGGTAATTGAGCTATAATCATACAGGTAAGTAGAAAGTGGAAAACTTTTGCAGTAGCCTAATGATTCCATTGTTTGCTTATGGTTTGGAAGATACTTTAAGATTCATCTATACTCAGTGTCTTGTAACAACTGGTGAAAGAGAAGTATCTGAAAAAGAATATATATATATATATATATATGTGTGTGTGTGTGTGTGTGTGTGTGTGTGTGTGTATGTATACATGTCTGTGTATATAATTGAGACATTATGCTGTACATCTGAAGCTAGCACAATATTGTAAAGCAACAATCTTTCAATAAAATTAATTAATACAAATTAATCAACTTTTAAAAGGGAAAAAAGCTTGATAATGTATGCTCTAAGAAATTCTTTGCATGGAGTCAGGATGGAAAGATGAGAGACACTAATCTGCTAAAATAAAACAGCTGATATGTCTTGATAAGATGACCCATAAGGAACAATGCTGTGAGTTTAGTGGGCTCCATTTTAAACTGGGTACCATGCACATACTGTGCTTGCTAGTTGGTCAGGGGAAAAAAAAAAAAAAGACATTGCCTAGAAGGAAATCAACCTCTTCCAGAGATAAAATTTACATGAAATATGTTTATAACATTATTTACGTTCTGTAATCATTAGGGATAAAGAGAATTCTTACAGATCGATCTTCCTAAACAACAAATTGAAAATCCCTTGTGATAAAATCTCTCCACACTATGATTTTCAGTTCTGTCAGATACTATAGAAAAATGATGTTAAGTTAGCATATCTCTCCTCCACTCACTGACTGATGCATACTCTGGAATTTAGATACTGATGCTTTCTTTCAGCTCCATGTATCTGTTATATTTCCTACTCCTTATATTATGTGAATTTGTGTTTTGGAGAGATCAGAACAAGTTCAGAAAGCCAGCTTGTTTGATAATATGATTTAAAAATAATTTCTTTAAAAAGGTTTCTGCTATTATGGAATGAATTTGGTATTTGGTTCTGGTAGTTTCATACACACACACACAAAACAGGAAAAAGATTAGTTTGATGACTACTGTTTAAAATAATCCACACAGTTAACTGACTCCCAGCTTTTCAGTTGTCTTCTCTACAAGCCACAGTGCCACTGATGTTCAGATATTTATTTAACTTTCTAAAAGTTCAATATGGCTCCTATAGAAAGATAATTGGAAGACAGTGGTCTAGGAGTATTAACATAATTAAGCTATGATGTTGTGTGCTAGGAAAACATAATCGTCCAGCTTCTTCAGCAGGAAGAGAGGATGGTACCTTCCTTTTCTTAGCATATCATGAGAAAAGATATTGTGTTTATTGGTGTGTGCTGATTGCAAATGTGTGAGAGAGATTCATGCCATGTGGAAAAGATTTTCACTAGACTTTGCTTCTACCCGAAGAAAAAAGTTCACAGTTGATATGTGAAACCAAAGTGGTTGTGCTATCAAAAAATTATGGACTAGTCAGTCAGTGACTTTGGAAGGAAGCTCAGAATTAGAAAAGGATAGTTATTAGCAAAAGCTGCCTGAACCTTCGCAATGCTTAACAGCCAGGGCAGGGCCACTGCTGCCGGCAGTGTGGGGGCTTTCCTACAACAGTCTTTGGACAGACTACAATGGTCAGAAAAAGATAATAAAGAGGCTAGAACAGGCACCATCTGGTCTGACAGAAGGGAAGATGGAAAGCATCAATGGGGAGTTGGAATTGTTACGGAAAGCCAGAAGGTGAAGCCTTGATGAAGAGTTTGTTGATTAGGCGATATTCTATGATTTATGCTATAGACAAAGAAAAACAAATACTCATTTTACAGTATGTGAAACCAGAGTGGGCTATAGAGCTATAACTATATCTGGCCCCAGATTCAGAAAAATCTCCCTGTCAAGCAGAAGAAGAGGTCACACTAAGAGTGCTTCCTAAGAACATGATAGCTCTATGCATTCCATAGAAAAAGAGGTTTGATGATTCAACTGGTTCTCAAGTGTTGACAGAGGACCAGGACCTAGTGGGAACAAGATATCACAATTGGGTTTCTTAAAAAAAAGAGAGAACCCTCAAAGCTGCTGAAGTGAATGATACCCTGAAAGACATACAAAGGGACTCCAAGTCAATTAGGCTAAGAAGATAGATCTGATGGATCTCACAAGACTGGAAGACACTTGGGATACTGTTTACTCAGATTAGAGGTATGCATCTGAGAAGACAGATCTGAAGGGTCCACAGGTCCTTAGGACAAGTAGAGCCATATATTCTAAAATTAGTTTCTCATGCACTGTGTTCTTAATGTTCTCTCTTCTCCATCCTCTCTCTCCCAATATGATTTTCAGTCCTTCCTAATAGAAATCTTCTCTTCCCAGTGGATCAGTGTGCTAATGATCACATCAATCCCCAGAATGACACAGTGCATCTCAGTGACTGGCAATGTTCACAGTCCCCTCCCTGTAGGATGCTATCTTGCTTTACTACTTCTCTCACAACAGAGCTGGCTTGTGTCATACACTCACCATGTACCAGGGATTACACAAAGTGCTTTATGCACATTCATCTTTATAAGATCATCTCAAACAGCTCTATGAAACAGGAAATACTATTATACCCATTTTAAAACATATTTAGGTAACCAAAGATTTCCCAAAGGCCACCAGCTAATATTGGATGTCATCTCAATTCATACTCACTCGTATGCACTGCTTGATGCAGTCTCATTATTTGCCTCACTATCTCAACTTTAAAGATGAGAAAACAAGTTCAGAGAGACTGGTGCTTTCTATGAAGCAAGAGACTTGAACTTGATCTCAGAACTTTGAGCTCTGAATTCAGTTCCTTTACCCCTATACCTTCCCATGGCTGTACGATCATATCTTCTGAGAGAGAATGCCAAGATGCATCTTGTCTCTCTCTTCAATATCTCATTTTTATGAGAAGATTCTGGCATATCTGGCCCCAGATTCAGAAAAATCTCCCTGTCAAGCAGAAGAAGAGGTCACACTAAGAGTGCTTCCTAAGAACATGATAGCTCTATGCATTCCATAGAAAAAGAGGTTTGATGATTCAACTGGTTCTCAAGTGTTGACAGAGGACCAGGACCTAGTGGGAACAAGATATCACAATTGGGTTTCTTAAAAAAAAGAGAGAACCCTCAAAGCTGCTGAAGTGAATGATACCCTGAAAGACATACAAAGGGACTCCAAGTCAATTAGGCTAAGAAGATAGATCTGATGGATCTCACAAGACTGGAAGACACTTGGGATACTGTTTACTCAGATTAGAGGTATGCATCTGAGAAGACAGATCTGAAGGGTCCACAGGTCCTTAGGACAAGTAGAGCCATATATTCTAAAATTAGTTTCTCATGCACTGTGTTCTTAATGTTCTCTCTTCTCCATCCTCTCTCTCTCCCAATATGATTTTCAGTCCTTCCTAATAGAAATCTTCTCTTCCCAGTGGATCAGTGTGCTAATGATCACATCAATCCCCAGAATGACACAGTGCATCTCAGTGACTGGCAATGTTCACAGTCCCTCCTGTAGGATGCTATCTTGCTTTACTACTTCTCTCACAACAGAGCTGGCTTGTGTCATACACTCACCATGTACCAGGGATTACACAAAGTGCTTTATGCACATTCATCTTTATAAGATCATCTCAAACAGCTCTATGAAACAGGAAATACTATTATACCCATTTTAAAACATATTTAGGTAACCAAAGATTTCCCAAAGGCCACCAGCTAATATTGGATGTCATCTCAATTCATACTCACTCGTATGCACTGCTTGATGCAGTCTCATTATTTGCCTCACTATCTCAACTTTAAAGATGAGAAAACAAGTTCAGAGAGACTGGTGCTTTCTATGAAGCAAGAGACTTGAACTTGATCTCAGAACTTTGAGCTCTGAATTCAGTTCCTTTACCCCTATACCTTCCCATGGCTGTACGATCATATCTTCTGAGAGAGAATGCCAAGATGCATCTTGTCTCTCTCTTCAATATCTCATTTTTATGAGAAGCAAATTTCATGATCATCCAAACCTGTCACTTCTTTTTTTACAAAAGACCTTGTCACATGGAAATATTTATAAGGTATTAACTAATCATTAAAAGGTGGACTTCCTCACTGGCTCAGTGGTAAAGAATCTGCCTGCCAATACGGGAGACTTCAGTTTGATCCCTGGGTTGGGAAGATTCCCTAGAGAAAAAAGTGGAGACCCATTCCAATATTCTTGCCTGGGAAATCTTATGGACAGAGGAGTCTGGCAAGTTACAGTCCCTGAAGTCACAAAAGAATCAGATACAACTTAGCCACTAAGCATCAATGACTATCATTAGAGGGTACTGAAAACATTCATTTCCTTCATGATGACAGCAAATATCAACTGATTCTTAGACTAAGTACTGTATATTGTATTGGTTGGCCAACAAATTTGCTTGGGTTTTTCTACATGATGCTAAATTGAGAGCTGGAGTTTGAGTATAGGTTACCTTACCATTGCTTTGACTGGACAGTCAACCTGAGCAAGAATGAAAGGATTATTACCAGAGGTAAAGTATATGTTTCACCAGTGGGATGACACATGCAGGTACATCTATTTGCTTCCGCATTTCACCCCAAACAGTTGCAAGGAGTATCTCATGGAGCATCAGAAGTGTTACCTCCTGAAATTCATAAAGTTACACTGAATAGAATTATCACCTTGAAATTACAGGGTAAAACTCCCTATACAAAAACAGATTAAAGACAAATTAGAGTGTGGGCCAGGTCACTCTGATTGTTAATTAGTGATAATGGAAATACAATTAGCATAATGAGTTCCAATTACTGTATATGGAGAAATATGAGCATACTGCTTTCATAAATCTTGGTTCCAGGAAAAAAATAAAATGCATCTGGTTTAACAAAGCATGCCCTTCTGCAGAAAGCTTCCTGGTAAATATCTTTTTGTGAAGCTAAATCCTTCTTCTGATGGGTTGTGATTTGGGAAAAAAAAAAAGGCAACAGAATGGATTTGCCCCGTCTGATAGCTGAGCAGTTTTGTATTAGCTCAGCTTCTGTTTCAAGCTTCCTAGAAAATCTAACCATCTGTTTCTCCAATTGTGGGTTAAAAACACTGGGGAGAATCATAAACCGTTTCAAATGTGCTTATTGTCTTTGAAATGTCGAGACCCCTTTCTGCCTTTGATAAGCTGTGAAATTGAAAAGCCAATTACAGCACATATTTACACAAGGTGGACTTCCTCACTGGCTCAGTGGTAAAGAATCTGCCTGCCAATACGGAGACTTCAGTTTGATCCCTGGGGTGGGAAGATTCCCTAGAGAAAAAAGTGGAGACCCATTCCAATATTCTTGCCTGGGAAATCTTATGGACAGAGGAGTCTGGCAAGTTACAGTCCCTGAAGTCACAAAAGAATCAGATACAACTTAGCCACTAAGCATCAATGACTATCATTAGAGGGTACTGAAAACATTCATTTCCTTCATGATGACAGCAAATATCAACTGATTCTTAGACTAAGTACTGTATATTGTATTGGTTGGCCAACAAATTTGCTTGGGTTTTTCTACATGATGCTAAATTGAGAGCTGGAGTTTGAGTATAGGTTACCTTACCATTGCTTTGACTGGACAGTCAACCTGAGCAAGAATGAAAGGATTATTACCAGAGGTAAAGTATATGTTTCACCAGTGGGATGACACATGCAGGTACATCTATTTGCTTCCGCATTTCACCCCAAACAGTTGCAAGGAGTATCTCATGGAGCATCAGAAGTGTTACCTCCTGAAATTCATAAAGTTACACTGAATAGAATTATCACCTTGAAATTACAGGGTAAAACTCCCTATACAAAAACAGATTAAAGACAAATTAGAGTGTGGGCCAGGTCACTCTGATTGTTAATTAGTGATAATGGAAATACAATTAGCATAATGAGTTCCAATTACTGTATATGGAGAAATATGAGCATACTGCTTTCATAAATCTTGGTTCCAGGAAAAAAATAAAATGCATCTGGTTTAACAAAGCATGCCCTTCTGCAGAAAGCTTCCTGGTAAATATCTTTTTGTGAAGCTAAATCCTTCTTCTGATGGGTTGTGATTTGGGAAAAAAAAAAAGGCAACAGAATGGATTTGCCCCGTCTGATAGCTGAGCAGTTTTGTATTAGCTCAGCTTCTGTTTCAAGCTTCCTAGAAAATCTAACCATCTGTTTCTCCAATTGTGGGTTAAAAACACTGGGGAGAATCATAAACCGTTGCGTCAAATGTGCTTATTGTCTTTGAAATGTCGGCGAGACCCCCTTTCTGCCTTTGATAAGCTGTGAAATTGAAAAGCCAATTACAGTCACATATTTACACAAATCTGCACAGCTTTTTGAAAACTCTCATGTAAGAACGAGTGAATGAGGAACAACAGCTTTACACAGAGTGAGAGTTGGATGCCTGTGGGTGTGTTAATGAACTCTGCCTTCAAAAGAGTTGCACCAAGAGTCTGTAATTTATTTTCATCTTGGTCTTACTGTGTCTCAACTTTACATTGCAGGCACTGATCTCTCAAGTTTCTCGGAAGGTCCATCAACTGACAGCACAATATGGCAATTCTGCTTTCTTCTCTCTTAGAATCCTTCTTGCTATTTTGCTTGCTATGATCAGCTCAACTGTTGATGGATTGTATTCCAAGACTGGTTAAAACCCAGGCCATGTGGCCAATGAATGGTAATGAATGTGGACTGCTCAGCCCACACAGGTGACATTACACCTTACATTGGGGGAATGTGCCAACTTCCTTGTTGTACCCTGTAAATCTAAGAGATGCCATTAACCTTTTCAGTGAATCCCCATGGATTGCTGCAATGGTGGATCTCAGTAGCAATTGTGAAGACAAAAATGCCCCAGCATGCCTATATTCCCTATAAGGATCTGTGAAGCAGGCAGGTGGGCTACTCCAGAGCCTTTTCCCAACTGCTGTCTTGATTTGTTTTCCCCTGTCAGTTTATACTCAGGCCACAGAGCTTCAGAACCTTTGAAACACATACAAGTAGCAGATCTTACAAAGTACTCAGAGAAATTCACCCCTCTTCTTTTTGCTTGAATGGGATTTTGCTGTAAAAGAGAACAATGATATATCAAGACCAGAGGATCTACTAAAATAGCTGAGTTCATTGAGGAGAAAGCCTCTCATCCCCACCTTAAGTTCCAGGAAAAAATAAATCCTTTCTTCTAAAATTGGGTTTTTGGGGGATTTGGGAAAAAAAAGGCAACAGAATGGATTTGCCCCGTCTGATAGCTGAGCAGTTTTGTATTAGCTCAGCTTCTGTTTCAAGCTTCCTAGAAAATCTAACCATCTGTTTCTCCAATTGTGGGTTAAAAACACTGGGGAGAATCATAAACCGTTGCGTCAAATGTGCTTATTGTCTTTGAAATGTCGGCGAGACCCCCTTTCTGCCTTTGATAAGCTGTGAAATTGAAAAGCCAATTACAGTCACATATTTACACAAATCTGCACAGCTTTTTGAAAACTCTCATGTAAGAACGAGTGAATGAGGAACAACAGCTTTACACAGAGTGAGAGTTGGATGCCTGTGGGTGTGTTAATGAACTCTGCCTTCAAAAGAGTTGCACCAAGAGTCTGTAATTTATTTTCATCTTGGTCTTACTGTGTCTCAACTTTACATTGCAGGCACTGATCTCTCAAGTTTCTCGGAAGGTCCATCAACTGACAGCACAATATGGCAATTCTGCTTTCTTCTCTCTTAGAATCCTTCTTGCTATTTTGCTTGCTATGATCAGCTCAACTGTTGATGGATTGTATTCCAAGACTGGTTAAAACCCAGGCCATGTGGCCAATGAATGGTAATGAATGTGGACTGCTCAGCCCACACAGGTGACATTACACCTTACATTGGGGGAATGTGCCAACTTCCTTGTTGTACCCTGTAAATCTAAGAGATGCCATTAACCTTTTCAGTGAATCCCCATGGATTGCTGCAATGGTGGATCTCAGTAGCAATTGTGAAGACAAAAATGCCCCAGCATGCCTATATTCCCTATAAGGATCTGTGAAGCAGGCAGGTGGGCTACTCCAGAGCCTTTTCCCAACTGCTGTCTTGATTTGTTTTCCCCTGTCAGTTTATACTCAGGCCACAGAGCTTCAGAACCTTTGAAACACATACAAGTAGCAGATCTTACAAAGTACTCAGAGAAATTCACCCCTCTTCTTTTTGCTTGAATGGGATTTTGCTGTAAAAGAGAACAATGATATATCAAGACCAGAGGATCTACTAAAATAGCTGAGTTCATTGAGGAGAAA
Organism: Tragulus kanchil; assembly: GCA_022376925.1. NCBI lineage: Eukaryota > Metazoa > Chordata > Mammalia > Artiodactyla > Tragulidae > Tragulus > Tragulus kanchil. The sequence goes on along the minus strand of JAIOJX010000029.1, from coordinate 108,113,226 downwards.
GCCTCTCATCCCCACCTTTATCATTCATGGCAGGCTTTCCATCAGGACTTTGATTGTGGTTGTCATATTTTTAACCTAGTCAAGTCCCCTCAGTCTGTCTGGAAGCATCTGTAAACTGGATTATTCAATAAAAGAAATGCTTGTCAGGCATCATTCTCCTTCAGCAGTTTGAGATGCTTTCTCTAAAAAATGGCTTTCACACTATGACTGTCTTTCCTTGGCTCACACATGCACACACACACACACACACACACCCACGCACATACACACGAATGGAATCAAAATGATCATTGACTCTCTGTCAGCCTGTATTTATGATAGGAGGTATGGTAGAGCTTAAAAAGGTAAGTTTCTTTCCCTAGTATTTTTGTTATTAAAGTATATATTAGATCTACACATCTTTCTGGGTTTACACAAGGAAAGGCAATGTGTCCAGGGGCATGTAAGCATTCTGGAAAGAAGACTGACCTCCTGGATACTGGGAAGTGTCTCACTGACAAACATAACAAGGTGTGTTTGATAAATGCTAATAATAATGCATACTTGGTAGGTTACTCCTGGCAAGGTCTTGGGTAAAGCACTGAAACTCACTGGACCTTGCTTGACTTATGAGGGATTTTGCCTAGATGTTGTCAAAGATTTCTGTTAGCTCTAAAATTTGATTCTAAAGGGCAAAACTCTTTTTTTTGGAGGGGAGGGGCGGGTTGGGGAGGGATGGGGGAGGGCGGGCCACTTCTATTGGTCTTTCATTTATCTATTTTCATCTGTCTTTGTTCCTTGGCCCGTGTGGGCCTCCCATCGCAGTGGCCTCTGTTGTCGCAGAACGCCAGCTCTGGGTGCATGCGCTCCAGAGCTCTGGCTTGGTAATTGGACACATCGGTTCAGCCCCTCTGTGGCACGTGGGATCTTCCCAGGCCAGGGATCGAACTAGCACCCCTTGCACTGCAAGGCAGTGTCCTTACTCACTGGACCACCAGGGAAGCCAAAAGGGCCAAACTCTTAAACCAGGATATCTGACATAAATGTTAAAAACTCGTAAATCTGCCTAAATAGGTGCCTGTTTTCACTCATCTGTATCACTTAGAATTACATTAAGCTGTACCTAACAAGGGTCTTCCTAGGTGACTTTAGTGGTAAAGAACCCGCCTACCAATGCAGGAGATGTAAGAGACATGGGTTCAATCCCTGGGTCGGGAAGGTTCCTGGCAACTCACTCCAGTATTCTGGCCTGGGAAATTTCATGGACAGAGGAGCCTGGTAGACTACATGTAGGGTTGCACAGAATTGGACACCACTGAAGCAACTGAGCACACACGTACCAAATAGAAAAGCCTCACACAAAAGAGAGATCTATATCTGTGTCCAGGACTGGTAATCTTCAGAGGACTTCCATATTCAAAGGACATTGCTCCAGTACAATGACTGGACATGATGTGATGGCTAGAGGATGTCTAGTCAGAAAGAGAAATGGGAGTTGGAGACAGAAGTGTAAATCACTACAAAGTCAGTGTTTTAAGGAGATATCCAAGAATTCCCACATGATGAATTCTGTTTCTATCTCACTGACATGGGTAATTGTGAGACAGAGACTGGAAAATAGTGTATTTTAGCTGCATGCATTGTGGCTACTAGTTCTGTTAGTAAGAAAGAGAAGAATGGATTTTGAATAGACAACTGGTAGTATCTGCCATGTTAATATTTCTTTTTTATTTAAAATATTTTTGTGCCATGCCTGTTGGTTCTAGAAAAGAGCCTGTCCAATGTACAGAAATAATTCATTATCATTTTGTAATCAAGGCTATGATGGCAGATAGCTGAGTCCTATCCAATTTAATACCTACAAATCTATCACAAAGCAAATTTAGAATTTTATTTAAATTCTTAAAAATAATTCCCACTTTTAGGTGATACTAAAAGTGAAAAGTATTGCTGCTGTTTTTTTAATACAAAGCTGATGAGACTATATTTAATAGAAAGGCAGTAAGTTCAAAAAATCTAGTTATTTTTTAAAAATTATCTGTATTTTTGTAAAAACTGATTTGATTTTTCCTATAATTAATTTCATTGAATTAAAATAACAGAGGGATCATTTTGCTATCTGCCAGTGCTCATTTGGAGGAAAATTTTTGTTAATGAGCTTTTATTTTTTTCATGTAAACATTCCTATTGTCTATGTACACAAGATGGAAAGGCATCTGTGGACTTCTACAGCATTATGATGAGTCATCTGTTTCGTTCCCCCAAAATCTAGCTAATGTCAAATCCTCCTTGAAAGTCCTATTTTAAAATATGAGCAGCCCACTCAGAACAGCTTGCCAGTCTATTGCTTCCAAATGAATTCCAAGTGCTTCTTGGCACTTGACTTTTAAGGAGTTCTTACTGATTTTCTCCATTTGCTATCTTTGAGTGTAGAACAAAATGCAGAGAACAGTGCAAAGGAAAGGCCTTACCCAGTGGAATCATTTTATAGAGGACAGATTTTCTGGGACTCTGACTCCTGAGGCTTATATTAATAAAATGAGATGATGTGGGAATTAATTTGAATGTGGTCTTTCATATCAGCCTATGGTAGCCCATAAAGCTTTTTCTTTTTTTAACCATGCAATGAAAATTTATATTTAGATTTCTCAAAGTATTTTGGATGCTTTGACAAAGAACATCAGTTCAGAATTTCACAACAGAATACCAACCTGGGTAACATAACCAAACCTGAATTTACTAAAAGAATACCAGATAGTTGATAGAACTCAAAACAGAAATAGACAAACCCCAAACAGACAAATCTAAGGCAAGTGAAGAGCTGATGGCAACAGGAACTGTCACTGAAAGCATGAACTTCACAGGTTTCTTAAGGCTTGCTTCTGTCCATTCAAGAACAGAGGATCTGATTGGCATCACTAAGGAACGTGCCCCTTCTTGGTCTTAGCAGGGCTAGAGCATCCACTTTGATTAATAGCAACCTCAGGATTACACAAAAGGAAATGAGGTGATTCCCCGAAAGTGTGCTGTGTTTGCCTTAAGTAAGATGATCTGAGGTATGCTTCTCTCTTTAAAAAGCAGATAGCCACTCTTAAATGCTTCTTAGACTCATGTGATTTTTCTGGGCTTACTACTAACTTAATTCAGATCTGGGCTGAGGCTGACATTATGACATCACCCAGGTAATGCTGTGGCCCTGTAGACCATCCTTTGAGTAGTAAGGCTTTATAACAATGACTGCTAGGAGGATGATTTGACTTAGAGTTCTTAATTTACATATACTTTCTTTTTGTTTCAACTGCAATATAATTACATATTAAAATAAATAGAAATTAGTCTAAAGTTTGTGTTTACAAACCAGTGTAACTGACAGCCAACACCAAGCATCACTCTCTCCCTAGAGATTTTGCCTGTGGTTTTCGTCTCTTTCCAATGTGGAAACACTATTTGCCTTTTTATTACCATTGGCTAGTCTTGCCTGTTCTTGAATGACACATAAATGGAATCATACAATATATTGTTTTGGGTCCAACTTATTTTGTTCAACACAATGTTTATAAGATTCATCCACATATTTGTAAAAACCTATGATTCATTCCTTTGTAATGGTGAGTAGTATTCCATTCTATATATTTGACACGCCATTTATCATTCCTTCTTTTAATGGCAATTTGGATTGTTCCCAAAATCTTGCCATTATGAATAAAACCACTGAGAACATGACTGTAAAAATCATTTTATGAAGATATATTTTTAATTTCTTCAAGGTAAACACCTAAAAATGAAATAGCTGGATCATAAGGTGTAACTGACAAATAGCTCCCCACAGCAGCTGTACCATTTTATATCCCTCCTAGCAGAGTTTAAGAGAATTCTAGCAGATCTGCATTTGGTGTGACCTTGCAGTCTTTTGCATTTTAGCCTTTCTAGTGCAAAGATGAATCATTGTGGTTTTAAGTTGCATTTATTTGATGATAACCCATGTTGAGAATCTTTGCCCCACCTATATAGGGGTTTTTTTGCCTAATTTCACTATCACATTTAAAATATCATCTCCCTTCAGATCTAGGAAACATTTTGTTTACAGTTTTGACCACATACTAAAATTTCAGACTGACTTGCATTTGCTCTTTTAGGCTTTGCTTACCTTTGCCACTTTTTGGGCTTAGTACCTATGTGATTTTTCTGGGCTTACTACTAACTTAATTCAGATCTGGGCTGAGGCTGACATTATGACATCACCCAGGTAATGCTGTGGCCCTGTAGACCATCCTTTGAGTAGTAAGGCTTTATAACAATGACTGCTAGGAGGATGATTTGACTTAGAGTTCTTAATTTACATATACTTTCTTTTTGTTTCAACTGCAATATAATTACATATTAAAATAAATAGAAATTAGTCTAAAGTTTGTGTTTACAAACCAGTGTAACTGACAGCCAACACCAAGCATCACTCTCTCCCTAGAGATTTTGCCTGTGGTTTTCGTCTCTTTCCAATGTGGAAACACTATTTGCCTTTTTATTACCATTGGCTAGTCTTGCCTGTTCTTGAATGACACATAAATGGAATCATACAATATATTGTTTTGGGTCCAACTTATTTTGTTCAACACAATGTTTATAAGATTCATCCACATATTTGTAAAAACCTATGATTCATTCCTTTGTAATGGTGAGTAGTATTCCATTCTATATATTTGACACGCCATTTATCATTCCTTCTTTTAATGGCAATTTGGATTGTTCCCAAAATCTTGCCATTATGAATAAAACCACTGAGAACATGACTGTAAAAATCATTTTATGAAGATATATTTTTAATTTCTTCAAGGTAAACACCTAAAAATGAAATAGCTGGATCATAAGGTGTAACTGACAAATAGCTCCCCACAGCAGCTGTACCATTTTATATCCCTCCTAGCAGAGTTTAAGAGAATTCTAGCAGATCTGCATTTGGTGTGACCTTGCAGTCTTTTGCATTTTAGCCTTTCTAGTGCAAAGATGAATCATTGTGGTTTTAAGTTGCATTTATTTGATGATAACCCATGTTGAGAATCTTTGCCCCACCTATATAGGGGTTTTTTTGCCTAATTTCACTATCACATTTAAAATATCATCTCCCTTCAGATCTAGGAAACATTTTGTTTACAGTTTTGACCACATACTAAAATTTCAGACTGACTTGCATTTGCTCTTTTAGGCTTTGCTTACCTTTCCACAGTCATTCCTAACAGAAATTTTTGGTTTTGAGGGTCTTAGTATAAGCTGCTGGATATGGTAACAATATTTTCTCATTAAAAATAATGCTCAGTTCTTTCTCTGATGGTATTTAAATTTGCCATCCCAGGCTCTTGTAGTCAAATATATTGATAATGTCCCATGTGTGTTCTCTGACACTTGGGTGTAATTGTGGTGAACTTTGAATCCCCATCTTAAGGTCAGTTATTAACTATTGATGGATTCTCCTTTTCTCCACTTAATGCTAAAGTATTCATACTAACCAAGACGAATGAGAGCGGCTAAGGAGTTTTTCAATGCCATTGCTGTGTAAGCTGTCTTTTACTCCCCTCATGTGAGAAACTCGAAGCACTTTTGTAGAGAAGATCATTTATTCAAGGTAAAGGAGAAAAAAGAAAGTGCCTATATTCATTCTCTAAACCCTGTCTTTCAAAGCCCCCTATACTGTTTCTGGAACAGAGTTTTCTTGTCATAAAAGATGAGAAAATGGCATCTTTGACAACTACCTTGGGTGACCCACTTTGGAACCAAATGGAATCCGAATGTAAGAAGGATGGCCAGGAAGTAAACGTTCTGGACAAGTCGCCCTGACAAACAACGGCACTGCTTTTTGGGTTTCCCAGGAGGCAGAAGAGTGCCCTCTGAGATTTATAAACACATCTATAATAAATGGGAGGCGGAAGTTTAAACTGTTATAGAGCCTCCTCTGCTGTGCCGCCGAGGTCTCGTGTGATTTAGAGAGGTGACATTTACTGTGTGCAGACCTATTATTCAGAGTGACTGTTTGTGTATAGACAATATTTTAAAATGGCTTGCTGTAGATGAAAAATTCTTATTAAGTCAGAAAAACAGGTTAAGTAGGTAACACTCTCTCAGTTTAGTCTGCTGTAAGTCTTACTGTCTTGCCACATGGAAAGTGCTTGGGTTGGGAGGTACTGACACCTCGCAGGAGCTAGCTAAAATACTGTCTTCAGAGCAAACAGGATCTGAGGCTTCAGCTGGGACTACAAGACTAACTGTATATCTGAAGTTAAACTAGTAATCATTTCTGCAGGTTTTATCCCCTCAAGGAAGAGTTTTCTTTTAGTGCTGGTGCAATATGTGGGCCCAATCCCTAGAGGACAGTAGGATTTACTGGCAGTCCAGAAGAATGGAGAAGAGTTTCTTCACTAACTAGTGGTATCATCTCATAATGTCCCTAAGCCTCCCTGAGTCTGAGATTCCCAACTCTGCAAAATTCAGGAATTGGATGAGGTGACTTCTAAAACTCCTATAAGGGATGTCTATTTTGTGTTTTCTTACTGTTAGGGAAGCATGTCTCTTAGCACCTAGTGGTCTATAGCATTTTCTGGTCACTAGGGATATTTCTGTATTACCACTTTTTCTCCATTAAATACCATGACAGTCCTTAGTAGGAGACAGAGCATTGATTGCTGGGCTATTTCTTTAGATGGGAAAACTGAAGCTCAGAGAAGTTTAGTGCCATATCCAAAATCCAGCAGTCAAAAGGAATCTAAATCCTGCATTTTGCCCTTAGTATAAGACTCTGTCTCATCACATTGATCATATTTCTGCCAGCTCTAAGAGCCGTGGAAATGCTTACAGCTCACCAGAAGAGAACTGCTGCAATATAAATATGAACAAAGTATGAAGACACATAGTAGTCTCTGTTCTCAGGAGGCCAAGACTCTTCTAGAGTAGATAAAATACCTCTTCCTAATCAAACTTTTCCCATTTTTAATGTCTCCTTCTCCTGGAAGCCTGCCTTGCCTGTCATTATTGAACTTCATTTGCAAGATGGATACAGTAGACACGCTTGCTCTTTCCTCCTCCTTTTACTTTAGTATATGGATATATTACTTCTTCCCATTCATTAGTAAGCTTGGTGTGAGCAAGACTTGAGAATTCTATTAGTAATTGTGTATACTCATGCACATGGAGAAATCAGCTAGTAATGTGATTTGTCAATCAACACCTATACCTCTTTGATAAGCATAGTACCAAGGCCGACATGACACTGTTCTGCTTCTTGTACTTTTATATTAACTTGGGGGTATAACTCGAGTGCTTTTTAGGTAGTTGAGATACAATCGTGATGCTTTCATCACTGTCTCTTCACTTCCATTATTTTTCATCATAGTATTTAATACAATAGGAACTTGAACACACTACTATGCATAAAATAGATGACTAATAATAACCTACTGTATAACACAGGGAACTCTACTCAATACTCTATAATAACAAATATAGGAATAGAATCTAAAAATGAGTGGATATATGTATATGCATAACTGATTTATTTTGCTATATAGCAGAAACTAACACAACACTGTAAATAAACTATGTTGCTATTGTTGTTTAGTCACAAAGGCATGTCCAACTTTTCTGCGACCCCATGAACTATAGCTCATCAGGTTCCTCTGTCTACGGGATTCTTCACGCAAGAATACTAGAGTAGGTGGTCATTCCCCTCTCCAGGGGATCTTCCCGATCAAGGGATCAAACTCAGGTCTCCTTCACTTAGGCAGATTCTTTACCAGCTGAACCATAAACTCAAGTAAAATTAATTTTAAAAAGAACTTGAATGTTTTTTTCTGTTTTTATATCCCCCAATTGGAATTTAAATCCTGCTTTTGCCCTTAGAAGACGATCACATTGATCATATTTCTGCCAGCTCTAAGAGCCGTGGAAATGCTTACAGCTCACCAGAAGAGAACTGCTGCAATATAAATATGAACAAAGTATGAAGACACATAGTAGTCTCTGTTCTCAGGAGGCCAAGACTCTTCTAGAGTAGATAAAATACCTCTTCCTAATCAAACTTTTCCCATTTTTAATGTCTCCTTCTCCTGGAAGCCTGCCTTGCCTGTCATTATTGAACTTCATTTGCAAGATGGATACAGTAGACACGCTTGCTCTTTCCTCCTCCTTTTACTTTAGTATATGGATATATTACTTCTTCCCATTCATTAGTAAGCTTGGTGTGAGCAAGACTTGAGAATTCTATTAGTAATTGTGTATACTCATGCACATGGAGAAATCAGCTAGTAATGTGATTTGTCAATCAACACCTATACCTCTTTGATAAGCATAGTACCAAGGCCGACATGACACTGTTCTGCTTCTTGTACTTTTATATTAACTTGGGGGTATAACTCGAGTGCTTTTTAGGTAGTTGAGATACAATCGTGATGCTTTCATCACTGTCTCTTCACTTCCATTATTTTTCATCATAGTATTTAATACAATAGGAACTTGAACACACTACTATGCATAAAATAGATGACTAATAATAACCTACTGTATAACACAGGGAACTCTACTCAATACTCTATAATAACAAATATAGGAATAGAATCTAAAAATGAGTGGATATATGTATATGCATAACTGATTTATTTTGCTATATAGCAGAAACTAACACAACACTGTAAATAAACTATGTTGCTATTGTTGTTTAGTCACAAAGGCATGTCCAACTTTTCTGCGACCCCATGAACTATAGCTCATCAGGTTCCTCTGTCTACGGGATTCTTCACGCAAGAATACTAGAGTAGGTGGTCATTCCCCTCTCCAGGGGATCTTCCCGATCAAGGGATCAAACTCAGGTCTCCTTCACTTAGGCAGATTCTTTACCAGCTGAACCATAAACTCAAGTAAAATTAATTTTAAAAAGAACTTGAATGTTTTTTTCTGTTTTTATATCCCCCAATTGGAATTTAAACTCCATCAAAGCAGAAATTTTGCCTAACTCATTCACTGTATCTTTATATCAAGAACAATGCACATTGGAGGTGTTCAATGACTATCTATAGAACGAATGAGCAAACATATGCATTTTAGGCTTTGTGATCATAGGAATGTGACCTCCAATTTGTATCTATCCCCATTCCATGTATTTTTCATATCAATCAAGCACTTCATAGTCTAGAAATTCAAAAATCATTAAGTTATGGCACTTGCTTCTTAGAGTTGTCTCGTGTTAAATGACAAAAGAAAAGAATAATCCTTGGTGTACTTCTGTGCATATCTATGATCATTATTTTGGTGAAAAATACAGAGGATATATTTGGTTTTAGATAAATCCTTTGTTTCTCTTCTCACAATCCACTAATGAAGTGTTTCCTGAAGAGCTATTTTCCTTCAAAGGAATAGGATTTTCTCTGCCAGTCATAGAATTGATCCCTGTAACATCAAAATTAATATGTTTGCTGATTAATAATAAAAGCATATCATTGAACATGGACTGTAAAGCTCATGAATCTTTGCCAGGTATGAGTCTTTGCTTCTGCTGAGTAGTCTTACCACCTATGGCAAGGGATTTTCTCCCTCAAAGCTTTACTTTCTTCATATGCAACATATCATACTAAAATAACAGTATCTATATCATAGGCCTATTGTGAAAATTACCTGAGATAATCCTTTTATTTGCTGACACAGACAAAATTTGGTGTTAGACTTTACTCTTACTACAAAAAAACACTGATTTATTTTGCTATATAGCAGAAACTAACACAACACTGTAAATAAACTATGTTGCTATTGTTGTTTAGTCACAAAGGCATGTCCAACTTTTCTGCGACCCCATGAACTATAGCTCATCAGGTTCCTCTGTCTACGGGATTCTTCACGCAAGAATACTAGAGTAGGTGGTCATTCCCCTCTCCAGGGGATCTTCCCGATCAAGGGATCAAACTCAGGTCTCCTTCACTTAGGCAGATTCTTTACCAGCTGAACCATAAACTCAAGTAAAATTAATTTTAAAAAGAACTTGAATGTTTTTTTCTGTTTTTATATCCCCCAATTGGAATTTAAACTCCATCAAAGCAGAAATTTTGCCTAACTCATTCACTGTATCTTTATATCAAGAACAATGCACATTGGAGGTGTTCAATGACTATCTATAGAACGAATGAGCAAACATATGCATTTTAGGCTTTGTGATCATAGGAATGTGACCTCCAATTTGTATCTATCCCCATTCCATGTATTTTTCATATCAATCAAGCACTTCATAGTCTAGAAATTCAAAAATCATTAAGTTATGGCACTTGCTTCTTAGAGTTGTCTCGTGTTAAATGACAAAAGAAAAGAATAATCCTTGGTGTACTTCTGTGCATATCTATGATCATTATTTTGGTGAAAAATACAGAGGATATATTTGGTTTTAGATAAATCCTTTGTTTCTCTTCTCACAATCCACTAATGAAGTGTTTCCTGAAGAGCTATTTTCCTTCAAAGGAATAGGATTTTCTCTGCCAGTCATAGAATTGATCCCTGTAACATCAAAATTAATATGTTTGCTGATTAATAATAAAAGCATATCATTGAACATGGACTGTAAAGCTCATGAATCTTTGCCAGGTATGAGTCTTTGCTTCTGCTGAGTAGTCTTACCACCTATGGCAAGGGATTTTCTCCCTCAAAGCTTTACTTTCTTCATATGCAACATATCATACTAAAATAACAGTATCTATATCATAGGCCTATTGTGAAAATTACCTGAGATAATCCTTTTATTTGCTGACACAGACAAAATTTGGTGTTAGACTTTACTCTTACTACACAGTGATAGAAAAGTATAGCACACAATTTAAATGCAAATAGTAATTATACTATAGTGCTCTGCATTTTTATTTTATTCTCTTACAATGCCTGATTGCTCACGCTAATTTAGCAGTAACGATGCTCAAAACATATGTTTGTTTTTCTAAGAATTAACAATAGACAGACAAGATTATTTGTTGACTTTGGTCTGTTTGGATCATTGTAATAAGGTGTCCTACACGTAGAAAGTACTATGAATTTCTACAGCAGATTAAAAATATAATTTTCAGAAGAGTCATGTAAATCTTTTTTCCACAGACACCTTTTAATAAAAAACATAAATTATAAACCTACTGTTATGCAAACAATATTGACACAACAAGAAAATGATTAAGATGCAGACAGGGTAGGTCAGAAAGACTATAAAAGAAAGAAGGCACATTGTTAGATGTATATTAAAAATGACTGGTCAAAGTTTAGGTAGCATTTTAATTTGTGGTGTCCACATACTCATGACCCATTCACGCAGTACCAAAAGCAAACAGAATTTTGTTTTTCTGAAAGTGAGAGTCCAATAAAAACCATGAGAGCATGTTAAAATACTCTACTGTTACTATTTTATAAGAAGTGCTTCAAAATAAAAAGAAGAGAAGTTCTGTTTTTAATTTATGGAATAAAATGATAGATATTTTCTTCCATTTTTAGTTTGATGTTTCTCAGATGTGGAACACCTTTAATGATGCTTTGGTTTCTCTCTCTGGCTGCCCTATGCTACCTCTCATTTTTCAAGTCACAATGATCCTGTGAACAGAAATTTTCACTGAAAAGTTGAAAAATTATTAAAAGAGAATTTCATTGGCCCAAACTTCCTGAATGACTGTTTGGGTGTCTGAAATTGGCTTTAGACTCAAGTGGAACATTCCATTGGCAGCAGCATGAAGATGTCTTGTCTTGTCTCCACTTGTTGGTGTGAAACAGCACCCATATAACTTGTGCTTCCTGATGCCTCACTCATCCCTGAGAACAAATGGAGTCATCTTAAACAGCTGGGTAAAGCAATGATAAACTGCATTTCATCCTGGGTCTTGCCACCACTTGTAAAAAGCACATCTTCTGCAATGTTCTCTGTCTCATAATTTGTGGAAACCTAAGAGGGTGTCTCATATCCGCTCTGACACAAGCATGGTAAATTGCTACTGGTCACTCCCTTCCCTGTGTTCTACTCAATTTGTCACCAGACACTGCTATAGCTTCCATCTTCTTTCTCAGTGACCCAAACTTGAGTCTGTAGGACTAAATGGTGAACAGGTTTAAACACCATACTCTGTTTAGAATTGATCCTTACATCTGGGCTTCCCCAGTAGCTCCAATGCAGGAGATGTAAGAAATGTGAATTTGATCCCTGGGTTGGGAAGATCTCCTGGATATGGCAATCTACTCCAGTGTTCTTGCCTGGAGAATCCATGGACAGAGGTCCATAGGATTGCAAAGGGTCAGACACGACTGAAGTGACTTAGCATACACATTCTGTCATATTAATGTAGAAACCTTTATTTTACTAACCCACTGATAAATAGCTAAATTTCATATTTGTATTATTACAAACAAAGGTTCATTTTGTACAAGCTAAACATCTCTGAACATTGAAGAATCATTTCCTTTGGATAATACTAGTATTGAAATCGCTTGAGCAAAGGGCTTGTGCATTTTTCAGATTTATTGCATATTGCACATGGAAATTTTTACAACACATATATATTCTCACCAGGACTACATATGGCTGTCTCTTTTTCTCCCCTCGCTCACCTAGGAGCTTCTTAGTTTCTTAAAAATTGAGAAAAATTTCAACTAAGGATTGTCTTAACTTGAGGGAATTTCCTAGATACCAAAAAGTAGAGGGAAAGAAAATACAATATTATAATAGTATTTTTTAAAGGGTAGGGTTGATATTTCAAGACTATGAAGCAAAAAATTCAACGGTTGTAATTAGGCTCCAAATTGGGAGAAACAGTCTAAATGGAACGGAGATATGCTTACATGCCAAACAAGGGAAATAAAGGGACTTTCCAATTAAATCGCCAAGATGAATTTCTAGAGGAGATGAGAACGATGACATCCCAAATTCCAAACATGACAGAAAATACATGAACCAGGGAAAAATATTCTCTAAGATTGGTTAAAATATGTGAAGTGGGAAAACCTAGGAGGTCAACTGTACCATATAGAATGTACACTGAGTCCTGCCTTTTGGAAACTTTAACCTGAAGGCCAATTTCAGATGTGGGAAGACATTTATCCATAAATTATGCAAAGGAGAGTGGATTTACAACTAAAAGACAGTTGGCAAACCTCCTAGGACAAGTCTACAGATGTGATACAGGGGCAAGTGATTGATTAGTTTAATAATAAAACAAAGCCAAACACGGTTATATCTACATTCTACATGTAGATAGAATATATTCTATATGTAGATAGAATACATTCTATAGCCTTGTAACTAGTCCAAGTTTATAATCAGTTTCTGGCCGATCTGTACCAACCTGACTTTCTAAGGTGATAAAAGGATTAAGTCTGTTTTATATCACAGTTTTAAGAGTCATGAAAGTGTGACTGTTTTTAAGACTGGTCTACCATGGTCTGATATGGGAGTACTCTAAAGCACATTCTGGCAACTAAAGTGGAATCTTTACTCCCAGAAAATTCTCTTTCAAGAAGAATGCTTTGATTTAAATGCTAGAATAACAGCTTTAATATTTCAGGGAAATGCCACCCCCTCCCCCCCCCATTAAGGTCTTCTTCTAAACTAAGAATGTGTTCATTTGTATGGGATCAAAGATGAAGAAGCTCCTTTTTTTAAAAAAAATTTGGCTTTAGGAGCACAGAACTTAAATTTGTAGGGCTCTTGACTACCAAAAGATGCTAGAATAATTAACTCTTCTTGTAGAGTATTTGTGCTAATGTCTATACCCAGTGAGAGAGAAGCAGGTGGTAAAATATTCATTATGGAGAGGACTTATGAATTTCCAATGTAGAGGAAAGAAAATACAATATTATAATAGTATTTTTTAAAGGGTAGGGTTGATATTTCAAGACTATGAAGCAAAAAATTCAACGGTTGTAATTAGGCTCCAAATTGGGAGAAACAGTCTAAATGGAACGGAGATATGCTTACATGCCAAACAAGGGAAATAAAGGGACTTTCCAATTAAATCGCCAAGATGAATTTCTAGAGGAGATGAGAACGATGACATCCCAAATTCCAAACATGACAGAAAATACATGAACCAGGGAAAAATATTCTCTAAGATTGGTTAAAATATGTGAAGTGGGAAAACCTAGGAGGTCAACTGTACCATATAGAATGTACACTGAGTCCTGCCTTTTGGAAACTTTAACCTGAAGGCCAATTTCAGATGTGGGAAGACATTTATCCATAAATTATGCAAAGGAGAGTGGATTTACAACTAAAAGACAGTTGGCAAACCTCCTAGGACAAGTCTACAGATGTGATACAGGGGCAAGTGATTGATTAGGTTAATAATAAAACAAAGCCAAACAGGGTTATATCTACATTCTATATGTAGATAGAATATATTCTATATGTAGATAGAATACATTCTATAGCCTTGTAACTAGTCCAAGTTTATAATCAGTTTCTGGCCGATCTGTACCAACCTGACTTTCTAAGGTGATAAAAGGATTAAGTCTGTTTTATATCACAGTTTTAAGAGTCATGAAAGTGTGACTGTTTTTAAGACTGGTCTACCATGGTCTGATATGGGAGTACTCTAAAGCACATTCTGGCAACTAAAGTGGAATCTTTACTCCCAGAAAATTCTCTTTCAAGAAGAATGCTTTGATTTAAATGCTAGAATAACAGCTTTAATATTTCAGGGAAATGCCACCCCCTCCCCCCCCCATTAAGGTCTTCTTCTAAACTAAGAATGTGTTCATTTGTATGGGATCAAAGATGAAGAAGCTCCTTTTTTTAAAAAAAATTTGGCTTTAGGAGCACAGAACTTAAATTTGTAGGGCTCTTGACTACCAAAAGATGCTAGAATAATTAACTCTTCTTGTAGAGTATTTGTGCTAATGTCTATACCCAGTGAGAGAGAGAAAGCAGGTGGTAAAATATTCATTATGGTGGATCAGGCAATTGGTCATAGATAGGATGTGGCCAGGGATTCCCAGGTGACGCTACTAGTAAAGAACCTGCCTACCAATGCAGGAGACTTAGGTGATGTGGGTTCTATCCCTAGGTCAGGAAAATCCCTTGGAGGGAGTCATGGAAACCCACTCCTGTATTCTTGCCCAGAGACTCTTATGGACAGAGGAACCTGACTGGTTCTAGTCATGTAAAGAGTCTGACACAGCTGAAGTGACTTAGTGTGCTCACAGGCAGGATGTGGTCAGGGTCACTTAAAATACATGGGTGGTGACAAGATAGAGTTGCCTTGTCCTGATTGCTAGTTCAGGGCATTTTCTTTTTTCTCTATCCATAGATAAGTAAACTTCAAATGTCTTGTTCAGAGAATATGACATTCTAGATAATCTGAATGTTCATTTAAACTTCCAAGTCATATACTTTTATTCCTTACTATTGAGAATCTTTTCTAAGGTGTCAGTTTCTAATATGTCTGTTTTCTGATGTTAGCTGTCAAATCCAAAGATTGTGCTATAATTTTTAATAAACAAACTGGTGGAACACGTGACCAGTTCTCAATCTCCTGAGTTGTGATTGTAGTTGATGTAGATAACTGAGTTGAAAAAAGTGACCTACCCTAGCAGTATAGATTCTAATATTCTTAGATTCTGTGCTCCATGAGAAAAGAGCCTGGGTTTGCTTTGTTCACTTTTTGTCCTGGATGATTACTCTTCCAGCATGAAGCAAGCACTCAATAATATTGGTTGAGTAAAAAAGTGAATACTTTTATACTTGATCTTCAGAATGTGTTTTCTTACTATCAAGGTCTTTCTCCAGAAAGTCAAACTTCAGGCAAAATAAAGGAAAATAAGAAAGAGAGGAAAGAAAGAAAAGGGAATAAGGAAAGAAATGAAAAAGGTGACACCTTTTCAAGTGTCAGTTTGAGGTTAAAAAGACTCTAATTTATTTAATCAATATTTGTGTCCACTAAGACATATAAAAATATATTAATCAACTTTCTTGTCCTTGTTTCTATATCCATCCCCTTCTCCAAAAACATTATGAGAGTTTCCCATTTTATGCCTCCTGAGGCAGACACTTGGATCTGGGTGGCGCATGAGTCATGTGACCCCTGAAGTTGCTAGAATCTTCTGGAAGGAGACTCACCAATCTTCTTGTGGGCCCAGAGCAAAACAATGGCTGTGGATGGAACTCCAGAATGAGTTCTTTCTTTGTACTCTCTTTCCTGCCTGTCTAAGTGGTTTCTGACTAGTTTGGCATGTTGCTAGTTAAAATTCATTCTTTTAAAGCCGAGTATCCACTTAGCTCCTCTCCTCTGAACTTTCGTCATTCATTATTAACAATGAAAGCCAAAGTGCATGAAACAAGTTCAGCCCTATCTGTTTCTGGCATGAAAGTGATGTCTTGGCATATTAGTGGGACACGGCTCTATCTTACATAAAATGATGCCTGCACCCACAACAAAGGCGCCGTCTCTCAGCGCCTAATAGGATCACCTACTTCAAATGTGAAACTTCCTTCTTTGAAATATTTGTTGAGATTTCATAAACCTGTGAAGATTCTCAAACTCAAACAAAACCTTCTAGGCTTCAGTGCAAGCCCCGACACTAAAGAGCTTTCTGTTCTATAAACCGGTTACGGATCTGGGTCTTGAGCCTGGGCAGATGGAGGAAGAGCGGGGGGCTTCATGGGGGATGAAGAGCTGGCTTTCAACTTTCTCTTTTTGATATAAAAATAAAAGTCATCTGGTTTTGACTGCAGAAAATGAATCATATTAAGCATTTTAAAAGCACTATTCTTTTTGCAAGACCTAATTTCAGACCGATTAACACTTTAATATGAAACAGAAACACATCATTTCATTAGGAGACAAAATAAGGCCTCTTAGCTACCATATGTTGTCTCTTCTTTTGAAAAAAAGAAAATCTTTTGAAACCTTTGATTGTAGATTGAGCTATGAGAGGGGATGCAAATTTGGCACCATCACCCACCCCAGGTGAGGAGATTCTACATTGAACAGCCACACAGTCGTAGATTTCTTTTTGGGTAATGCTCATTATTCATTCTATTCAGTGGCAGAGGACCTGGCCATTGCCCTAGAAAGCTGATGGGGAAATATTCTTTTATGAATATAGAAATCAAAAGGATCTTTCAGAATGTTCTTCTTAAGAATGTCTATGCTGACACAAAGAGCAAAGAGACACTTTGTACCACTGATTTCACAGATTACTTATTTATTAAATAGATGAAACAAAATTATAACTGTCCCTTTTCAATATTTAAATTTTTTTAATGATAATGCCTTTAAAATGCACAGAACATGAATGCGGGAGCTGGTGTGATAGGAGAGAGCCTTATTGCACATAATTAACAGACACATAATGTCTGGTAACTAGTAATTTCCTTCTAGCTGAGTAAGGAAATAATTTAATCATGTTGATCAAATGAATCCCAGGAGCCCAGTGTAACATTATGCCTTAAAAAAAAAAAAAAAGAATTCTGCATTAGCTGATAAAAAACTACTTGGTTAAAAAAATAAAAACATTGTTTCCAACCTTGTTTAGGTATCCTTAATAGTATTTAAAATGCAAGCCTGATTTTAGTAATTGGCTTAATCTGACATTTCAGGAACGTTATTTTCCAACACTGGCAAAGGCTATCAATACTAGTATGGTACACTTTTCTAGAACTGACTAAAATCCAAGTGTGGCAAGATGTAGATTTTCTTCACCAATGCAAATGGCTCCCCAATGCTTGTTTAGAGGAGTGTGTAGGAGCTATAGCATGGGATGTTTTGCAAGGAAGTGGTTAAACCACATATCCATTTTTGCTTCTTTCTTTCTTTCTTTCTTTCTTTTTTTAAAGAATCTCTTTCCTAGAATAGCATTCTGTAGTCAACAACTAAATATAAACACCTACTGCTCACGGGTAAATTTCACACAGGACTGAAAACAGTCCCAGGAAGAGGGTTTTTTACTCCAAATGATTCCCCAAACCATATTTCTCTTTAGTAGTACATATCCTAATCCTCACAGACTGGTGTTGCCTTTTGAAATCTTTTGCGGTCTTCCCCATTGTTCGTCTGAACTACTTAGCAAAGGCAGCGAGCCACTTTTCTGCTATCTGAAGTCAGCTCTCGGTAATGAGGTGATATAATTTAATACTTACTGTAATACATTTTATCCATCTATTGTTTGCTAAATAATTCCAGCAATAACACTTTTATTCTTTCCATAATTCTTCAGGGCAATGCTGGCGGAATAATATTTTTACTGCAGTGATTGATGACAGGTCCTAGTGCTATATAGCCCCCATGAACGGAGGTTATTGATAAGCATCAGGAAGATTGAAGGGAGTAGAGGGGGCAGGGAAGTGTCCAGAGGTCTGTGCTGCGTGAAAAGAACGTCAGGGATCAGAGGGTTAATGCCATTTTATGAGGTTGTAAAAATCTACCCCAAGTTTCTTGTGTTAGCAATATTCTTTGTGTAAGATGTATGTTATTAAAACAAGTAGCAACATCTGAATTAAAGTGACAGTATGATGGATGGCGGCTGAAGGAGAATCAGAGCTGTTTGCAGCATTTGGGGCTAGATGTGGGAATTCTGCCTCAGAGGCAAGGAGCTTGGCAGACACATTGATTCCAGGCTGACGCATGTTCATAAATATGCCCCCAGAGAGGTGTGGCCTAGCAGAATTTACAAAATTATGTTCATGAATTATTTAACATTTATTTATGGATGCTATATTTAAACAGTATTTGCCATGGCGAATGGACCATAGCTTACCGAGTGATCTTTAGATAATGCAAATTCTGCACAAGGCCAAGGTGGCGGGTGGCTTGCCCAGTGATGCTCAGACTATCAAAACTATATTAGAGGAGACAAGTCTACCAACAATGGAGCTACTCTCCATCAAGGGTTTTCCTGATGTAGTTGAGGACCAGAAAGATCTTGAACAAGGGAAGAAGTGAGGAGGATCTTTTTCTCTCTTCAGGAATGCAGCTACATCAAAGGACATGATTGTGTTAATGCTGATTCAAATTTTAACACAATAATGAGTTTTTATATTTATACTAGTGCTTTTAAGAATCAAGAATGCCACACCAGCTTTACATTGAAAGAAGGGAAAGAATTAGATATTACTGAAAGCTAGGCACCCCTTTAATTCTATTTAAGGCTATGTTCAAACATGAAGAACTAGAAGCTATGGCTGTTGAATTGATCATTTCAGCATCATGCTATTTGGGATGGAGGACATGACAGAAATCTTATTGCTCACCAACCATCCTGTTGGCACCCACTATTTCATTTTCCATCCTGTTTGCTCTGATATAGGACCTTATGACTAGTTCTTGGCAAATAAATGGGAATAGAAGTGGCCTGTGTCACTTCTTTAGGAAAGACTGTACTGGTTTTCTATCGTGTCTCGTGTCATGGTACGTGAAGAGACCATTATTTCAGTAAAGTTCAGCTACAACGTAGCAGAGTCTCCAATAAACTAGTCCCTACTTGTCTGTTTGGGGCTAAACCCATCAACCTATTTGAGATGGTAGCACAATTGAGAACTTTTGGTTGGGTTAGGTTAAGCCATTGAGATATGGGAGTTACTTGTTACTGCAGTGTAACAAAGACACTCTTGATGAAGTCGATGTTACTCAGTGCACCACCACAAACTGGTGGTGCCACCATTGATGAAATAAGATGCCTGAGTCAGAATGTAAATCAATATACAACTCACTTCCAGAAAGTCTTACCATGGAAAAAAGATCAACTGTATTAAACAGCATGCTTGCTGGCATAGTTGATTTGCTTTCTGACCCAAATTCCTTAATCAACTACCCCTGATAAGGAATAGTGCACAGGAAAACTCTGAGCAGCACTGTGTGGACAATGCTGTGTGTGTGCTTAGTCACTCAGTCATGTCCTACTCTTTGTAACCCCATGGACTGTAGCTCAGCAGGCTTCTCAGTCCACAGAAATTCCCCCGGCAAGAATACCGGGAGTGGGTTGCCATGGCCTTCTCCAGGTAATCTTCCCAATCCAACAATCAAACCAGGATCTCCATCACAGGCAGAATTTTTACCAGCTGAGCTACCAAGGAAGCCTGTGAACAATGGTACATACACATAAATAGTTCCAGTTTGTATTTTATTATTTTGCATGGATGATTGACATATTCTAATGTTCCTCTTGCCTCTCATTATGCCCAAGTCTTTACATTGAAAGAAGGGAAAGAATTAGATATTACTGAAAGCTAGGCACCCCTTTAATTCTATTTAAGGCTATGTTCAAACATGAAGAACTAGAAGCTATGGCTGTTGAATTGATCATTTCAGCATCATGCTATTTGGGATGGAGGACATGACAGAAATCTTATTGCTCACCAACCATCCTGTTGGCACCCACTATTTCATTTTCCATCCTGTTTGCTCTGATATAGGACCTTATGACTAGTTCTTGGCAAATAAATGGGAATAGAAGTGGCCTGTGTCACTTCTTTAGGAAAGACTGTACTGGTTTTCTATCGTGTCTCGTGTCATGGTACGTGAAGAGACCATTATTTCAGTAAAGTTCAGCTACAACGTAGCAGAGTCTCCAATAAACTAGTCCCTACTTGTCTGTTTGGGGCTAAACCCATCAACCTATTTGAGATGGTAGCACAATTGAGAACTTTTGGTTGGGTTAGGTTAAGCCATTGAGATATGGGAGTTACTTGTTACTGCAGTGTAACAAAGACACTCTTGATGAAGTCGATGTTACTCAGTGCACCACCACAAACTGGTGGTGCCACCATTGATGAAATAAGATGCCTGAGTCAGAATGTAAATCAATATACAACTCACTTCCAGAAAGTCTTACCATGGAAAAAAGATCAACTGTATTAAACAGCATGCTTGCTGGCATAGTTGATTTGCTTTCTGACCCAAATTCCTTAATCAACTACCCCTGATAAGGAATAGTGCACAGGAAAACTCTGAGCAGCACTGTGTGGACAATGCTGTGTGTGCTTAGTCACTCAGTCATGTCCTACTCTTTGTAACCCCATGGACTGTAGCTCAGCAGGCTTCTCAGTCCACAGAAATTCCCCCGGCAAGAATACCGGGAGTGGGTTGCCATGGCCTTCTCCAGGTAATCTTCCCAATCCAACAATCAAACCAGGATCTCCATCACAGGCAGAATTTTTACCAGCTGAGCTACCAAGGAAGCCTGTGAACAATGGTACATACACATAAATAGTTCCAGTTTGTATTTTATTATTTTGCATGGATGATTGACATATTCTAATGTTCCTCTTGCCTCTCATTATGCCCAAGTCTTTCCATGAAGGCTGAGGGATAATCATAGAGGGAAAGAAAAGTGTAATCTGAAATGAACAAGGGAATGTTTTACAGGGACCTGCCTTAGGTTTTGCCTTCCTGCTGATTTGAAACCTACATCTTATCCAAAAAAAACAGACCTAGTCTTTTTAACTTCTGTTTCTCCTCTAGGATCAACAGTATTTTCCTTCTCTAGCAAAATCACCGTAAATGTAATAATAACTTGACCAGTGGCAATATCAGAGTATCCTAAGCTACACAAAGCCTGCAAGCTAGCAATATGAACAAAAGGTAAAGCAAAGATCTGATTTTCTTAGTTCCAGAAAAGACTTAGTGACAATCAAGAGCAACAGGGCAGGGAGACTGAGTCCTGCTTTCTAAAGAGAGGAAAGATAAAAGTATTTCAAATATACACAAAAGATTCTGAAAAAGTTAAAATGTGGCAACCAATACAGAGGCTAGAAATTTAACGCATATAGGTTTTGTAAAGGTAGAAACATAATGCAGTATCTTTGGGATCTGCTTTTGCCACTTTTAAGCAAATATAAAAGGCTAAGGTTGGGGCTTCCCTGGTCCAGTGGGTAAGGACACCACCTTGCACTGCAAGGGGCGCCCGTTTGATCCCTGGCCTGGGAAGATCCCACGTGCTGTGGAGTGACTGGACCAATGTGTCCAATAACCGAGCCGGAGCTCTAAAAATTGGAAGCCACCTCTCCCTCTCCAATCCACCCCTCCCAAGAGAAAAAAAAGCTAAAGACATTGAGTGTGGACAATGCTGTGTGTGTTAGTCACTCAGTCATGTCCTACTCTTTGTAACCCCATGGACTGTAGCTCAGCAGGCTTCTCAGTCCACAGAAATTCCCCCGGCAAGAATACCGGGAGTGGGTTGCCATGGCCTTCTCCAGGTAATCTTCCCAATCCAACAATCAAACCAGGATCTCCATCACAGGCAGAATTTTTACCAGCTGAGCTACCAAGGAAGCCTGTGAACAATGGTACATACACATAAATAGTTCCAGTTTGTATTTTATTATTTTGCATGGATGATTGACATATTCTAATGTTCCTCTTGCCTCTCATTATGCCCAAGTCTTTCCATGAAGGCTGAGGGATAATCATAGAGGGAAAGAAAAGTGTAATCTGAAATGAACAAGGGAATGTTTTACAGGGACCTGCCTTAGGTTTTGCCTTCCTGCTGATTTGAAACCTACATCTTATCCAAAAAAACAGACCTAGTTTTTTTAACTTCTGTTTCTCCTCTAGGATCAACAGTATTTTCCTTCTCTAGCAAAATCACCGTAAATGTAATAATAACTTGACCAGTGGCAATATCAGAGTATCCTAAGCTACACAAAGCCTGCAAGCTAGCAATATGAACAAAAGGTAAAGCAAAGATCTGATTTTCTTAGTTCCAGAAAAGACTTAGTGACAATCAAGAGCAACAGGGCAGGGAGACTGAGTCCTGCTTTCTAAAGAGAGGAAAGATAAAAGTATTTCAAATATACACAAAAGATTCTGAAAAAGTTAAAATGTGGCAACCAATACAGAGGCTAGAAATTTAACGCATATAGGTTTTGTAAAGGTAGAAACATAATGCAGTATCTTTGGGATCTGCTTTTGCCACTTTTAAGCAAATATAAAAGGCTAAGGTTGGGGCTTCCCTGGTCCAGTGGGTAAGGACACCACCTTGCACTGCAAGGGGCGCCCGTTTGATCCCTGGCCTGGGAAGATCCCACGTGCTGTGGAGTGACTGGACCAATGTGTCCAATTACCGAGCCGGAGCTCTGCGACAACAGAGGCCACCGCAATGGGAGGACCACATGGGCCAAACTCGCCACCTCTCCCTCTCCAATCCCCCCCCCCTCCCCCCAAAAAAAAATGGAAGAAAAAAAAAAAAGCTAAGATTGTGAACAATTGATTTTACATGGTCTATGTGTGGATTTTGAATGTGATATCTTATTATAATTTTAATCCTTGATTTAAATTAGGGTAGGTGGTGCTAGTGGTAAAGACTCATCTACAAGTTCAGGAGATGTAAGAGATATGGTTTTGATGATCCCTAAATCAGGAAGATCAGGAAGCAGGAAATGGCAACCTGCTCCAGTATTCTTACCTCATAGACAGAGGAGCCTGGCAGGCTACAGTCTGTGAGATCACAAAGTGTTGGACATGACTGCATACACACACATGTTGGTACACGAGTAAGCATGTGCTCTGACACGCATACACACACACACACACACACACACACACACACACACCTCTATCTTAGTTATCTAAATACTTAAGTTAGTTCTAGTGCATGGTAAGAATTTAATAAATTATTGGTGAATGAGTGCATATATCTGTGAATCTGTTTGCATTATCCCCAAAGAAACTACCAGAGCACCAAAAGAGAGTTAACTATGGTCCTCCTCAAGAATAGTACTAGTATCTTCAGTTGTGAACTCTGGAACTTTAACCAATATTTTGAATCAAATGGTGCATGGAAGCTTCAGACAACTCTGTGATTTGGTCTAAAGTACTGAATTTTAATAACCTCTCTGTAAAACCTTTCAGAATTTTGAGCTTTCTTCCTTCACCATGTGTACCATCCCCAGGTTCAATGTTTAATCCTCTTATATTTACTGCTATATCTTGCTCTTTGTGTATCTGATGCTCAAAGTTTAGCATGCTCTTTAAATGGCACGTAAGTATCATCTTTTTTTAAAGCCCTCCACTAATCAGATGTCTCTCTCTTCACTCTGCTTACATACTCCTTATACTTTTGTTCAGACGTTTGTCTCCATTCCGTATGCCTACACTTATTTATGTATATTTATCACCACCTTGCACTGCAAGGCGCCAGTTTGATCCCTGGCCTGGGAAGATCCCACGGGGAGGACCACATGAGGCCAAACCCCCTCCGGCCAAACCCCTCTCCCTCTCCAATCCACCCCTCCCCAAAAAAATGGAAGAAAAAAAAAAAAGCTAAGATTGTGAACAATTGATTTTACATGGTCTATGTGTGGATTTTGAATGTGATATCTTATTATAATTTTAATCCTTGATTTAAATTAGGGTAGGTGGTGCTAGTGGTAAAGACTCATCTACAAGTTCAGGAGATGTAAGAGATATGGTTTTGATGATCCCTAAATCAGGAAGATCAGGAAGCAGGAAATGGCAACCTGCTCCAGTATTCTTACCTCATAGACAGAGGAGCCTGGCAGGCTACAGTCTGTGAGATCACAAAGTGTTGGACATGACTGCATACACACACATGTTGGTACACGAGTAAGCATGTGCTCTGACACGCATACACACACACACACACACACACACACACACACACCTCTATCTTAGTTATCTAAATACTTAAGTTAGTTCTAGTGCATGGTAAGAATTTAATAAATTATTGGTGAATGAGTGCATATATCTGTGAATCTGTTTGCATTATCCCCAAAGAAACTACCAGAGCACCAAAAGAGAGTTAACTATGGTCCTCCTCAAGAATAGTACTAGTATCTTCAGTTGTGAACTCTGGAACTTTAACCAATATTTTGAATCAAATGGTGCATGGAAGCTTCAGACAACTCTGTGATTTGGTCTAAAGTACTGAATTTTAATAACCTCTCTGTAAAACCTTTCAGAATTTTGAGCTTTCTTCCTTCACCATGTGTACCATCCCCAGGTTCAATGTTTAATCCTCTTATATTTACTGCTATATCTTGCTCTTTGTGTATCTGATGCTCAAAGTTTAGCATGCTCTTTAAATGGCACGTAAGTATCATCTTTTTTTAAAGCCCTCCACTAATCAGATGTCTCTCTCTTCACTCTGCTTACATACTCCTTATACTTTTGTTCAGACGTTTGTCTCCATTCCGTATGCCTACACTTATTTATGTATATTTATCAACCCTACTAAATTGCTAGTTCCCTGAATACCCAAACTCTGAAGGATGGTGAAATCTAGCAGAAGAAGTTTGAATTCTGGTGTCTGACAAAACTAATTCTCTAGATCTCCCTTGTATCTTGCTCTTATGATTCACTTTATGGTTTGCCTTTCTGAGCTTTGTCTCCTCCTACATAAAATTGCTATAGTTGCACATTACTTGGTTCCAGTGAACACTGGCAGTGGCAGTACAAATATTGTTGCAGACTGAGGTGTCTGGAACATAGTATGTATAAAATAAAGGCCAGTTTTTTCATCCTATTCAGTTTTTGTCTTCCTGTCTCTCCCACCAATGCAACATGCAGATAATGTAAAATGTGTTTTCTAATTTGTGTAATATTGGCAAATGCATATAAAATTTACCATATGCCATTCACTATTCTTAGCACTCAAGAGTTTATTTATCTAGTTCTATAGGGTAGATACAATTTTTACTTAACAGACATACAGCACTTACTATATGTCAGACACAGATCCAAATGCTAAAAATGCATTCATTATTTTAATCCTTAACAGAACTCTGAGGTTGGTGTTGTCATTCTCAACCCCAGTTTTCAGATGAGAAAACTGAGACACCAGAGAGTTTCAAGAAATATCTTGCTCAAGACTATATATCTAGTAACATCTGAGATGTAAACACCATCAGTTATGTTCCTATCTTGTTTTACAGAATATGGTATAGTAGATTATAAAATAGCTTATAATTAAATAACCCTCTTATATCCTTAAGAATGTTCATTACCTTTTGATAAATAGTATTCTTCTAGAAATTTCTCAGTCTAGGACAGAAACTCCCTTGTATTGACAACTTGGGTCAATAGGTCAGTTTTAAGCTATTGCAACCTAACTCTGCAGTTAACTAGACAAAACTAGAATGAATAACTATCCAAGTTTGCACAAAGACAAGGAGAAAAAAGTTAACACTTGTTCTGACACTACTTTTATTACCATACCATACTTGCTGTTCACATTCAAATACTGTGGAAAATTTCTTCCTAAAGATTTTTTCTTTCATATTCTTTGAATGTTCCACAAAGCCTACCAGAATTGGGTATACGTGTGTGTGTATGTGTGTGCACATGCATGGGGAGAGGGAGGTAAAATTAAAATTTCTCATCCATAAAAAATATAGCCATGAGAATAATAAAAATAAAAGGACATTTTCACAATAAAGTGCGATGCTAGTCTTCCAAATGAATGAGATTGGGACCAGTCCTAGGTCACCATGATTTCATGAAATACCAAAGAATATTCATCCCATGTTGAGTACACTCCAGTATCCATAGGTCAAAAGTAAGCACATATTAAAAATCTGAAGAATTGAATTTTTAGTTAAGGCCTTAGTGGAATCAGATGAACTTCCCATATCATCTCCCTCTTTTCTTTCTTCCCTTCAGACAGGAGCATGAGACCCTAACCTAAACCTAACCTTGTCATCATCTTAAAGGATATGCAGTTCTTCCTCTTGGACCATATTTCATACACTTTTAGATGTGAGTAAAAAATGGTTCACATGCCAGAGAAATGTCATTTGGGCCTTATCAGTGTCTGTCAGAGAAGTCGCTTAGCTCAGGTAGGATAAGGAGTATTAGGAGAGTCCTTTCTTAACACTATTCATTTTGGGTTAAGGCAAATATTAATCTCATCTGACTTATTACAAATGAAAAGGAAATAATCCTCTATGACATGTTATGCATTTTTCTACCCTGAGGTGTTTCCCCTTAGTTTTGGTGATTATGTATTTGAAAGAGATGCTTTTTTTAAGAGGTCACATTCCTTCCCTAAACCAAATTCTAGTGAAAACCCACAGCTGTCTGTTTTACAGAATATGGTATAGTAGATTATAAAATAGCCCTCTTATATCCTTAAGAATGTTCATTACCTTTTGATAAATAGTATTCTTCTAGAAATTTCTCAGTCTAGGACAGAAACTCCCTTGTATTGACAACTTGGGTCAATAGGTCAGTTTTAAGCTATTGCAACCTAACTCTGCAGTTAACTAGACAAAACTAGAATGAATAACTATCCAAGTTTGCACAAAGACAAGGAGAAAAAAGTTAACACTTGTTCTGACACTACTTTTATTACCATACCATACTTGCTGTTCACATTCAAATACTGTGGAAAATTTCTTCCTAAAGATTTTTTCTTTCATATTCTTTGAATGTTCCACAAAGCCTACCAGAATTGGGTATACGTGTGTGTGTATGTGTGTGCACATGCATGGGGAGAGGGAGGTAAAATTAAAATTTCTCATCCATAAAAAATATAGCCATGAGAATAATAAAAATAAAAGGACATTTTCACAATAAAGTGCGATGCTAGTCTTCCAAATGAATGAGATTGGGACCAGTCCTAGGTCACCATGATTTCATGAAATACCAAAGAATATTCATCCCATGTTGAGTACACTCCAGTATCCATAGGTCAAAAGTAAGCACATATTAAAAATCTGAAGAATTGAATTTTTAGTTAAGGCCTTAGTGGAATCAGATGAACTTCCCATATCATCTCCCTCTTTTCTTTCTTCCCTTCAGACAGGAGCATGAGACCCTAACCTAAACCTAACCTTGTCATCATCTTAAAGGATATGCAGTTCTTCCTCTTGGACCATATTTCATACACTTTTAGATGTGAGTAAAAAATGGTTCACATGCCAGAGAAATGTCATTTGGGCCTTATCAGTGTCTGTCAGAGAAGTCGCTTAGCTCAGGTAGGATAAGGAGTATTAGGAGAGTCCTTTCTTAACACTATTCATTTTGGGTTAAGGCAAATATTAATCTCATCTGACTTATTACAAATGAAAAGGAAATAATCCTCTATGACATGTTATGCATTTTTCTACCCTGAGGTGTTTCCCCTTAGTTTTGGTGATTATGTATTTGAAAGAGATGCTAGCATGGTTGATATTAGTTTCAAGAGGTCACATTCCTTCCCTAAACCAAATTCTAGTGAAAAAAACCCCACAGCTGTCTGATAAGGATCACCCTCATTCACCCTCACCAAGGTCTAATTATCCTTAAATGACAAACTTCAGGTACACGCCTATGTGAAGAACTCATTCTTTTTCGTCTTTTTTTCCATTGTGGGCTTTGGTATTTCTCCCCTGGTATTCTTGCCTTTGGCAAAACTGTGGGGCAGACAGGAAATAGGGGTTCAGGCCCAACTTTCCCAGGCTCTGCCTTCTGCAAGTGAAACAGAAAGCTCATTCTGCAATTGAGGTGCTCCAGGTCAGCTCTTGAGCTGCACTGGTTTCTACCCACCACCAACCTAAGACTTCCCTTCCCATCTTTGTGTTAATAAAAATCTCATTACCTTCATGAGACTAATATAGATTGGTCTCCTATGTACACATCCCTTCTGATGGTTTGTCCTCAGAGTGTTTCCATTGAAGCAGACTCAAGTCTTCCCTTCCATTGAACTCAATATCAATCCATCTTTCATATTATGCCAATCCTCAGTTAACCTAGTGATGCATTAATCTTAACATAGCAATGTATTCATTTCTTTTGTGGTTCTGTGGGTTGATGAAGCCCATGAGCGATTCCTGCTTGGTGTCTTTCATGTGGTTGCCCCCAAATGGTGACAAAGCTGCTATCACAGAGGGCTCATTTGGGCTGAGCTATTCGTCCAAGATGACTCACCCACAACAGGCGGTTGATACTGGTTGTCAGCTGGGAGTTCAGCTGAGGCTTGCAACCAGACCGCCAACATGTGGCTTCTCCATGTGGTTTGGGCTCCTCACTGCATGGGAGCTTTGTTTGAAGACTAAGTATTTCAAGAGGCAGGAGACCACAAATTGTGTTTTCCTAACACAAGTTTTTATCAAATCTTCTTTCTTAACACTATTCATTTTGGGTTAAGGCAAATATTAATCTCATCTGACTTATTACAAATGAAAAGGAAATAATCCTCTATGACATGTTATGCATTTTTCTACCCTGAGGTGTTTCCCCTTAGTTTTGGTGATTATGTATTTGAAAGAGATGCTAGCATGGTTGATATTAGTTTCAAGAGGTCACATTCCTTCCCTAAACCAAATTCTAGTGAAAAAAACCCCACAGCTGTCTGATAAGGATCACCCTCATTCACCCTCACCAAGGTCTAATTATCCTTAAATGACAAACTTCAGGTACACGCCTATGTGAAGAACTCATTCTTTTTCGTCTTTTTTTCCATTGTGGGCTTTGGTATTTCTCCCCTGGTATTCTTGCCTTTGGCAAAACTGTGGGGCAGACAGGAAATAGGGGTTCAGGCCCAACTTTCCCAGGCTCTGCCTTCTGCAAGTGAAACAGAAAGCTCATTCTGCAATTGAGGTGCTCCAGGTCAGCTCTTGAGCTGCACTGGTTTCTACCCACCACCAACCTAAGACTTCCCTTCCCATCTTTGTGTTAATAAAAATCTCATTACCTTCATGAGACTAATATAGATTGGTCTCCTATGTACACATCCCTTCTGATGGTTTGTCCTCAGAGTGTTTCCATTGAAGCAGACTCAAGTCTTCCCTTCCATTGAACTCAATATCAATCCATCTTTCATATTATGCCAATCCTCAGTTAACCTAGTGATGCATTAATCTTAACATAGCAATGTATTCATTTCTTTTGTGGTTCTGTGGGTTGATGAAGCCCATGAGCGATTCCTGCTTGGTGTCTTTCATGTGGTTGCCCCCAAATGGTGACAAAGCTGCTATCACAGAGGGCTCATTTGGGCTGAGCTATTCGTCCAAGATGACTCACCCACAACAGGCGGTTGATACTGGTTGTCAGCTGGGAGTTCAGCTGAGGCTTGCAACCAGACCGCCAACATGTGGCTTCTCCATGTGGTTTGGGCTCCTCACTGCATGGGAGCTTTGTTTGAAGACTAAGTATTTCAAGAGGCAGGAGACCACAAATTGTGTTTTCCTAACACAAGTTTTTATCAAATCTTCTTTGAGTTTTATTTATTTTTTTTTATTTTTACAGACTAAAAATGATTAGAGAGTCTGCTGTCCCAATGTATATTTTCCTGATTAATGAGATGTGTCATCTATTCTTATCTGCTTTTATCATTTAGTTGCTAAGTCATGTCCTACACTTTGGAACCCCATGGATTGTAGCCCACAAAGCTCCTCTGTCCATGGGATTTCCTAGGCATGAATACTGTGATAAGAGGCACATATAATTTCAAATAGAATGGTAACATTGAGTTACTATAAAATAGTTTATTTGGGAAGCTGTGTACAGAATAAGGTTAAAACAAGGAGACTATTGAACAGGCCATTGCAGAATTAGAAAGACATGATAGTGGTTTGCATTAGGGTTATGGTGGGTCAAGTCTTTGAAGACAATATAGAAAAAATTAAACATGAACTTTTTCTTGAACAACTGAATGGATGCTACACTTCTGACTGAGGTAATGAAAGAATGAGGACAGAAGCACATTTGAAGCAGTAAGATATGAGTGTGTGTTAAAAGATGAGTAGGAGGGAAAGAATAGAGAAAGAAAGAATAGAGAAAGAGTCAAAGATGAGATCCCTATTAAAATATAACTGGAGACATCAAGGAGACAGTTGGATATATGAACCTGAAACTCAAGGGAGTGGTCAGGGCTAAAACTAAATGAATAGCTTATAGAGTCAGTTCATAGAGTGTGATGAATTTGCATAGGGACTTAGTATAGATAAGGAAGAACTGGGGCCAAAACTCATTCTGAGGCAATGAACACACAGAAGAGGGCAGAGGAGTAGGAGCTTGAATTGGAAAGGCCTGAGAAATTAAGAAGAAATCAGGAGAAAGTAAAGTCAGAGAAGACAAAAGGACACGTCTTTCCAGAAGAAAGAAATGATCAGATGTATTGACTAGCTCTGAGATGTAGACTAGGATGAGAACTGGAAGGCTGCCACTGTCTTTGGCCAATGGATGGAACTGATAATCTTGACAGGGAGAAATTTGAACCAGAGTTGGAGACTGAAAATAAACTCAAATGATTTGTCCAGTGAATGGGAAATAAGTTTATTTCAATGAAATTCACAGATACAACCCACTGAGCTAGCAGTTTTTTCATGATATATACTTAGCAGTTTTATTTATTTTTTTTTATTTTTACAGACTAAAAATGATTAGAGAGTCTGCTGTCCCAATGTATATTTTCCTGATTAATGAGATGTGTCATCTATTCTTATCTGCTTTTATCATTTAGTTGCTAAGTCATGTCCTACACTTTGGAACCCCATGGATTGTAGCCCACAAAGCTCCTCTGTCCATGGGATTTCCTAGGCATGAATACTGTGATAAGAGGCACATATAATTTCAAATAGAATGGTAACATTGAGTTACTATAAAATAGTTTATTTGGGAAGCTGTGTACAGAATAAGGTTAAAACAAGGAGACTATTGAACAGGCCATTGCAGAATTAGAAAGACATGATAGTGGTTTGCATTAGGGTTATGGTGGGTCAAGTCTTTGAAGACAATATAGAAAAAATTAAACATGAACTTTTTCTTGAACAACTGAATGGATGCTACACTTCTGACTGAGGTAATGAAAGAATGAGGACAGAAGCACATTTGAAGCAGTAAGATATGAGTGTGTGTTAAAAGATGAGTAGGAGGGAAAGAATAGAGAAAGAAAGAATAGAGAAAGAGTCAAAGATGAGATCCCTATTAAAATATAACTGGAGACATCAAGGAGACAGTTGGATATATGAACCTGAAACTCAAGGGAGTGGTCAGGGCTAAAACTAAATGAATAGCTTATAGAGTCAGTTCATAGAGTGTGATGAATTTGCATAGGGACTTAGTATAGATAAGGAAGAACTGGGGCCAAAACTCATTCTGAGGCAATGAACACACAGAAGAGGGCAGAGGAGTAGGAGCTTGAATTGGAAAGGCCTGAGAAATTAAGAAGAAATCAGGAGAAAGTAAAGTCAGAGAAGACAAAAGGACACGTCTTTCCAGAAGAAAGAAATGATCAGATGTATTGACTAGCTCTGAGATGTAGACTAGGATGAGAACTGGAAGGCTGCCACTGTCTTTGGCCAATGGATGGAACTGATAATCTTGACAGGGAGAAATTTGAACCAGAGTTGGAGACTGAAAATAAACTCAAATGATTTGTCCAGTGAATGGGAAATAAGTTTATTTCAATGAAATTCACAGATACAACCCACTGAGCTAGCAGTTTTTTCATGATATATACTTAAGTAACAAAGAGAAAGGTAATTTTTTCCGATAAGCCTAATAGGAGATTGAGACAACACAATTCATTATGTTTAATTAACTACTCAGACTGCATCATTTCCTTCCTTGAACAGCTCCAGGCTGATTTTAAGCAAGCAAACAAAAACAAATTTTGATCACTTTCAGTTGGTGGGAAGGATAGCCCCATGTCTCTCTGGGTCTATCAAAAGTACATTGCTTCAATTGCGAATTATTGCACTGGTCATTAATTATCCTATTTGGGAAGTCATTCATTACTGCTAAAACTTTTCCACCAGAAATCTTGGACATGATACAGGTCTTTACTTTGGTTCCATTAAGATTTTATTTTAATACATCTAACCTTCTGTCTGACAAAGGTGATCCCCCTGCCCTTGTTCTACTTTTACCTTTAATGTAGTGCCAAAAATGAAGTTTCTCATGCTCAATCTTATTACTGGTAGCAATTATATCCTATCGAGTGACTTTTCTGGCAGCCAGCAGCAAGATTTTAAAAAATAAATAAAGAACTTGCTTTTCACTTAGGACATCCTGAAAGGTTTGATCTAATGTTTTCCAACTCTTTTTATAACCAAAGATTTCAGAAAAATGGAATAGAAATACATGATCACTTTACAGCACTCTTCTTTCTTTACAAAATAAAGACAAAAAATACTGTCTCCTACCTACTATCTCAATGATCTTAGTGTGTGATGACACTCATGGAGAAAATCTTGGACTAATCTTCTTAGATGTATTAATTCATGTTTTCCATCCAAAGTCTTGATTCTGTTGAATAGAACTAAAATGGTAGGGGAAGAACAGCATTCATGTTTTCAAAGGTTAGAGGATCTTTGAAAGTCTTTCTCAGTGAAAAAAAAAAAAAAAAAAAAATGTGTTGCAAACTAGGCCAAATGAACAAAGCCACACTTTTAAAGGAAGTTTTGATGGACTTTGTGGAGGAAAAAAAAGACATCAGGTAGACATTTGACCACATCATAGTTTTGTGAATGGTAATTACCACCAAGGCCTTTCCTGGATTATCTATAAAACTGTATTTGCTCAAGAGGAACAAGGAGTCTTGACTTTTCAGAGAGATATTTAATGGGTTTGTAGAGAACAGCAGTTGTAGTAAGAAAATCTCAGAAGCTAGATGGAAAATGCTGTTTGTCAAGAACTACCAATGTTACAGCACTATTATACCATGAATTTTAGAAAGCATAAATTTCTCTTTGATTTCAGTAACTGGCATATCTACAAAAGAATTTATGCTCTGAAAAGTAACTAGTATTTTGGGTCACTGGGGTAAAATTTCAAGAATTCTAAGTCTAAAACTGGCTTGAACCCTGAAATTCTTATAAAAACTAGAACTCTGCCAGGACCACATTGAGAAATAACTTGTCAGACTGAATGTCAGTGTAAATAAATCAAGATTTGTATGTCTACAAGTTTACTTGTGTTTAACTGAGTTAGCAGTCACCTTGAATGAATCAAAAGAACACATTTCAAATTGTAATTCTGGGGATCTTGACAAACAAGTGTGCCTTGTATTAGTTTTATCTGCTAGTAAACCAGAAGGACAGAATCACATTTGAAATCTTCCTGACGTGAATATCGTGGCCAGAAATGTAACTCTGTGAAAACATTTACTTCTAACTCTGGGTCAACCTTAATATGTAACCAGAGTTGATGTCACTCTTTATCTACAAAATAATGAAGAAGTGGTTGTATCCCCAACCCACAGGAAGTCCAATGGGAACTTTGAATTGCTTATAATGATTGCTTTCCATTGGCCTGAATGAATTAACACCTTCCTCAGGGAATGATGTTCAGTCTGAGCCAAAAAGATAGAGAATTTTAAGCTTTTGGATGCAGAATGCATCGTGAATTAAAGAGGGGATGTCAGCAGATACCAAGATCTGCTTAGTCTATGATTATTTAGAAGCTAATTATCTCAGTTCTTTATCTTCTAGTTATTTTTTTTTCCTTCATGTAATAGGATATTTTATTAAGGTTCTACTCTATGCCAGACTCTGTGCTGATGCTTGACATATATTTAACTCACTGGAATAGGTACAAAGGATATTCTATGTTACAAATCAAAAAACTGAGATTAAGGGATATTAAAAAACCTGTCTAGATAGCAAGTTGCAGAGGCCGGGATTAAGGCATTGTAACTCTAATTCATGATTTTTAAAAAAACTTTTTCCTATTTGTTTATATATTTTGATTTATTTTTATTGTAACATACTTGGTATACACTATTATATAGGTTACAGGACACAATATAGTGATTGACAATTATTAAAAGTCACATTCCATTTATAGTTATTTTAAAATATTGGCTATATTCCCTGTGTTGTATAATGAATCTTTGTAGCTTATTTATTTTATACATAATAGGTTGTGCCTCTTAATCTTCTACCCTATACTGCCCTCTCTTTCCCTCTCCTCACTGGTAACCACTAATTTGTTATCTATATATATTGTCAGACTGAATGTCAGTGTAAATAAATCAAGATTTGTATGTCTACAAGTTTACTTGTGTTTAACTGAGTTAGCAGTCACCTTGAATGAATCAAAAGAACACATTTCAAATTGTAATTCTGGGGATCTTGACAAACAAGTGTGCCTTGTATTAGTTTTATCTGCTAGTAAACCAGAAGGACAGAATCACATTTGAAATCTTCCTGACGTGAATATCGTGGCCAGAAATGTAACTCTGTGAAAACATTTACTTCTAACTCTGGGTCAACCTTAATATGTAACCAGAGTTGATGTCACTCTTTATCTACAAAATAATGAAGAAGTGGTTGTATCCCCAACCCACAGGAAGTCCAATGGGAACTTTGAATTGCTTATAATGATTGCTTTCCATTGGCCTGAATGAATTAACACCTTCCTCAGGGAATGATGTTCAGTCTGAGCCAAAAAGATAGAGAATTTTAAGCTTTTGGATGCAGAATGCATCGTGAATTAAAGAGGGGATGTCAGCAGATACCAAGATCTGCTTAGTCTATGATTATTTAGAAGCTAATTATCTCAGTTCTTTATCTTCTAGTTATTTTTTTTTCCTTCATGTAATAGGATATTTTATTAAGGTTCTACTCTATGCCAGACTCTGTGCTGATGCTTGACATATATTTAACTCACTGGAATAGGTACAAAGGATATTCTATGTTACAAATCAAAAAACTGAGATTAAGGGATATTAAAAATCCTGTCTAGATAGCAAGTTGCAGAGGCCGGGATTAAGGCATTGTAACTCTAATTCATGATTTTTAAAAAAACTTTTTCCTATTTGTTTATATATTTTGATTTATTTTTATTGTAACATACTTGGTATACACTATTATATAGGTTACAGGACACAATATAGTGATTGACAATTATTAAAAGTCACATTCCATTTATAGTTATTTTAAAATATTGGCTATATTCCCTGTGTTGTATAATGAATCTTTGTAGCTTATTTATTTTATACATAATAGGTTGTGCCTCTTAATCTTCTACCCCTATACTGCCCCTCTCTTTTCCCTCTCCTCACTGGTAACCACTAATTTGTTATCTATATATATGAGTCTACTTCTTTTTTGTTGTTGTTATATTCACACTTAATCATTAAGCTATACCATCCCTTCTAACCTCAGAAGTGGCCTGTTACTCAAAAAAAGGAGACAAAGGTTAAATCAATGAAGAGAATGAAGAAATTGTCTCCACTGAAGACTGGCTTTGAATTCCAATGAGACACATTTTTTCCTGCCTTCCATTATCAAAATGAATGAATTAAATATACCCAGATATTTTTTTAAATTTGGAAAGCACCTGATTGTTAATCAGGATAGTCTATTGCAAACTCTGTTATGATTGCCCCTGATGTCTAGAAATGCCATAGCATTTATTAAACTTGGATCAATCGATACTCATTAGTTATTATCTTTTTACTGTAAATTTGACAATTAGAAAAAATGTTAGAGGAAGGCTTCTCACATAATCTTTATGCATGAATAATTCCCAGAATAGACTCCAAGAAAGATAAAGGAGGATAATAAGATACAAGGATATGAGAAACTTGAAAACTGTAATATGTAAAAATTGATGAGAGAGTGAAATACCAGAACATTCTATTCACACTTTAAGCTTCTGGGGAAAAATAATCAGGGGGATCAACTTGTCCAAAGTTATCCAGTTGTTGTTCCTGACTGAGCAATCCAGTATTTGCGATTTTACTGTGTTTATCAAAACCCTAACACTGTACTTAGAATATTCTCAATCAGCTTTACTTCATTCTTTGGAATTGAGGAGCAGTTCCACATGGTAGGTGACTTTTTCAAAGGATATTCTATGTTACAAATCAAAAACTGAGATTAAGGGATATTAAAAATCCTGTCTAGATAGCAAGTTGCAGAGGCCGGGATTAAGGCATTGTAACTCTAATTCATGATTTTTAAAAAAACTTTTTCCTATTTGTTTATATATTTTGATTTATTTTTATTGTAACATACTTGGTATACACTATTATATAGGTTACAGGACACAATATAGTGATTGACAATTATTAAAAGTCACATTCCATTTATAGTTATTTTAAAATATTGGCTATATTCCCTGTGTTGTATAATGAATCTTTGTAGCTTATTTATTTTATACATAATAGGTTGTGCCTCTTAATCTTCTACCCCTATACTGCCCCTCTCTTTTCCCTCTCCTCACTGGTAACCACTAATTTGTTATCTATATATATGAGTCTACTTCTTTTTTGTTGTTGTTATATTCACACTTAATCATTAAGCTATACCATCCCTTCTAACCTCAGAAGTGGCCTGTTACTCAAAAAAAGGAGACAAAGGTTAAATCAATGAAGAGAATGAAGAAATTGTCTCCACTGAAGACTGGCTTTGAATTCCAATGAGACACATTTTTTCCTGCCTTCCATTATCAAAATGAATGAATTAAATATACCCAGATATTTTTTTAAATTTGGAAAGCACCTGATTGTTAATCAGGATAGTCTATTGCAAACTCTGTTATGATTGCCCCTGATGTCTAGAAATGCCATAGCATTTATTAAACTTGGATCAATCGATACTCATTAGTTATTATCTTTTTACTGTAAATTTGACAATTAGTAAATATGTTAGAGGAAGGCTTCTCACATAATCTTTATGCATGAATAATTCCCAGAATAGACTCCAAGAAAGATAAAGGAGGATAATAAGATACAAGGATATGAGAAACTTGAAAACTGTAATATGTAAAAATTGATGAGAGAGTGAAATACCAGAACATTCTATTCACACTTTAAGCTTCTGGGGAAAAATAATCAGGGGGATCAACTTGTCCAAAGTTATCCAGTTGTTGTTCCTGACTGAGCAATCCAGTATTTGCGATTTTACTGTGTTTATCAAAACCCTAACACTGTACTTAGAATATTCTCAATCAGCTTTACTTCATTCTTTGGAATTGAGGAGCAGTTCCACATGGTAGGATAAGTTACTCACAGACAATTCTTTCCTTTTATCAAATAGTCATTTATGAGGAATTTAGTTTTGATTAAGTCAAAGGTATTAAACATTTTGCCACTAAGAACTGTTATGGATGACACTAAAACTCCGCTGA
This sequence comes from Tragulus kanchil, assembly GCA_022376925.1. Classification (NCBI taxonomy): domain Eukaryota; kingdom Metazoa; phylum Chordata; class Mammalia; order Artiodactyla; family Tragulidae; genus Tragulus; species Tragulus kanchil. Next base: position 108,075,250 of record JAIOJX010000029.1, on the reverse strand, counting down.
ATGACACACAAATCCTCTATCCATTTATTTTTTCACTCTAGTGTTTCAAAAGCTGATAATACCCTGCTCAGTCTTTGGTTTGCTGTCAAAAATATGCTTCTTCTGGCCAAAGATAGTAATAGCTGTCATTTTACCAAAAGGCCACAATGCATTCTCATTCCCTCTTTAGCTTTGAGAATAAAAACTTAGGCATTAAGATTGAGCCACTTACTTGACAGAAGAAGAATCATATAAAGCATAATAATAAAAAAAGAATTTTGGAAGGCAGTTATGCTTACTACTATATCACCAACACTGTACAAGAAGAGTTTCATACCATCTTCAAAATCTATGAAGAGTAGCCACCGTCACCTAGAAACTTTGCTGTTGTTCTTCAGTCATTAACTTCTGTCTGACTTTTTGAGATCCCATGGACTATATCCTGCCAAGCTCTTGTATCCATGTGATTTCCCAGGCAAGAATACTGGAATGGGTTTCCATTTCCTTCTCTGGAGAATTTTCCTGGGCCAGGAATCAAGCCAACATCTCCTGCATTGGCAGGCAGATTTTTTTTTACCACCATGCCACCAGAGAAGCCCACCTAGAAACTTATAGGTGACCTAATATCTTAAATTCCAAATCACCTACAAACTTTTACCTCAGATGTTTTTTAAAGTTGTCGTATCTTGTTGCTTGATGTTTGAAATAATAATAGACATGACTTCCCTTATTCAATGTGCCCAGGAGTACAACAACTTCTAATTCATTGTCCAAACTGGCACAGTAGTTTGAGTAAAATGTACACTATGAATGATCGCACCACAGATTCAGATAAATACTGTTACCGAATATTGGAGCATTTACCCTAGCCAAGAAGCAATTAATGCAGATAGGAACTGAACAGTTTTAAAATTCAAAATATTTTGAAGAGAAATATAGCTTCCTTTTCTAGAGAATTTTAAGAGTATAGTAAGTAGCCATGGGATTTTATTTCAGGTGTTTTCCTCTAGATGCCCATATTTCAAATTCTAAGGTTTAGTTCAGCTTATTCAAACATGTTGGTTCCAAAAATCCCACTATCTTTTTCTTTTTTCTTCACTTGAAGACTCCATTACTTCTTTCCTGGATTGTTGCCTCATGGAAGGAATGGAGAGGTCTACAATACAACTAGTATCATAAGCAAGATTACTAGTTGGCATATTCCCAAGTCATACTCTCCCTTTTATGCAGAATAAATGTCCCTCTGCCCACATTAATGCAGTCTTAGGTCACACTCGTAGGTGACACAGCTGAGGCTGCTCAAGGAGGATTTTCATCAAGAGGAATACTGACCTGAGTTGGACAAATCAGATCCTACTTTGTAGAGTTAGGGAGCCAAGGAGGATGATTGGGCTTCATTGATTGCTTGTAGTGAATCAATGTGACAAGAGAGATGAGATGGTTATTTTTGGTCATATGGAGAGGGACCTGAGTGTGGTGTGAGAACAAGAAGATTAAAACAGGTTTTCCTAGAGAAACAAAAGTAAAGGCCTCATGCTGGAAAGATGGAGAAAATAACTGAATTTCCTGCTCTTCTGGCCTACCTGGCTTTTCAATGACTCTCTTCCACATGTCCCAATTTTATCATTTCCATTGTATATATCAGTGTTTGAAATGATCTTTTTAACTTATTGGGTGATGTGTGTGTGTTTTATTTCCTCTTTCTAGAAGGCAAGGAGTTTAGTATGCTCCATGTTGTCCCTCAAGCATCTGAAATAATGTGTGTACTATAGCTGAGCATGCATGTGTTGTGTGCTTTGTCACTTGGTCGTGTCCGACTCTTTGCAACCCCATGGACTGTAGCCTGCCAGTTTCCTCTGTCCATGGGATTCTCCAGGCAAGAATGCCAGAGTGGGTAGCCATTCCCTTCTCCAGGGGATCTTCCCAACCCAGGAATTGAACCCAGGTATCCTGTATTGCAGGCGGATTCTTTACCATCTGAACCACAAAGGGAAACCTAAGAATACTGGAGTGGATAGCCAATTCCTTCTCCAGGGGATCTTGCCCACAAAGGAACTTGAACCAGAGTCTCTTGCATTGCAGGCAGATTCTTTACCAGCTGAGCTACCAGGAAAGCCCCATTAGAACTGTAGCTACACTTAGAATTTATTGACCAAGTAAACCCACCAGTACGTATTTAAATTAATTTCTGTTTCTTGGAAGTTCAAGTGAGGGCCACAGAATGTCTACAATACAACTAGTATCATAAGCAAGATTACTAGTTGGCATATTCCCAAGTCATACTCTCCCTTTTATGCAGAATAAATGTCCCTCTGCCCACATTAATGCAGTCTTAGGTCACACTCGTAGGTGACACAGCTGAGGCTGCTCAAGGAGGATTTTCATCAAGAGGAATACTGACCTGAGTTGGACAAATCAGATCCTACTTTGTAGAGTTAGGGAGCCAAGGAGGATGATTGGGCTTCATTGATTGCTTGTAGTGAATCAATGTGACAAGAGAGATGAGATGGTTATTTTGGTCATATGGAGAGGGACCTGAGTGTGGTGTGAGAACAAGAAGATTAAAACAGGTTTTCCTAGAGAAACAAAAGTAAAGGCCTCATGCTGGAAAGATGGAGAAAATAACTGAATTTCCTGCTCTTCTGGCCTACCTGGCTTTTCAATGACTCTCTTCCACATGTCCCAATTTTATCATTTCCATTGTATATATCAGTGTTTGAAATGATCTTTTTAACTTATTGGGTGATGTGTGTGTGTTTTATTTCCTCTTTCTAGAAGGCAAGGAGTTTAGTATGCTCCATGTTGTCCCTCAAGCATCTGAAATAATGTGTGTACTATAGCTGAGCATGCATGTGTTGTGTGCTTTGTCACTTGGTCGTGTCCGACTCTTTGCAACCCCATGGACTGTAGCCTGCCAGTTTCCTCTGTCCATGGGATTCTCCAGGCAAGAATGCCAGAGTGGGTAGCCATTCCCTTCTCCAGGGGATCTTCCCAACCCAGGAATTGAACCCAGGTATCCTGTATTGCAGGCGGATTCTTTACCATCTGAACCACAAAGGGAAACCTAAGAATACTGGAGTGGATAGCCAATTCCTTCTCCAGGGGATCTTGCCCACAAAGGAACTTGAACCAGAGTCTCTTGCATTGCAGGCAGATTCTTTACCAGCTGAGCTACCAGGAAAGCCCCATTAGAACTGTAGCTACACTTAGAATTTATTGACCAAGTAAACCCACCAGTACGTATTTAAATTAATTTCTGTTTCTTGGAAGTTCAAGAAGTGAGGGCCACAGAATGTGTGATACAGTCAGAAGGAAAATCAGAACATGGGACGTGACTGAAATAGCAGAGACATCATGGGGAGTTCTTCACCAGGCTGAGGTCCCACAGTGGTTTCAGAAAGAAGAGGGGGAAGGGACAGAGAGGAAGATGCTCCACAGGAGATACCTGAGAGCTCAGAGGATAAGCCCTCCATGTGGCATTTTGCTGGGTGCCACCCTGTGTGTCAACCCAGCCAGCTGCCAGGGGAGCCTGAGAAAACAGAAGCTGGAGATAACAGAAGACTCGGTGCTTTTTGAGCAAGTGCAAACTTTCACACCTGTCAGCAATCAATCAAGAGGTTTATGGGCCTGCACTATTTACACTCTAATTAAAAAATCATAAAGCAAGCACCCTTTCAGGTTGCAGAAAACCAAACTCCAGAACTTCGACAGCCACAGCTGTTAATCAGTTACTTCTACTGATCCACCAGCCAACACTGAGATGGGGCACTGTTTTAGCCCCAAACAGCCAACAGGGCAGTGGTAAAAAAGTGGAACTGGCACCAGAGAACTGCCTTTGCAGGTGGCCAGAAACTTTCCAGTTAGGGCAGACTCTCCACCTGGCGCTTGGGAAAATCTTTTCGACACACCTAGTTGGCAGCTTGTGTTATTCGCCTGTTCCCATGTGGAACTGAAAGCCATTTACCATTGTTAATGCACGTTTGTGTGCTTGATGCACTACAAGGCCAAGCAAACTGAAATATTAGAGTTTGGAGCTGAGAGAGGTTTATTGCAGGTCCATGCAAGGCGGCTCTTGCCCTAAAAAGCCCTGAGCTCCTCAGGGTTTCAGCAAAGAACTGTGAAAAGTCAGGTGAGGGAGGGGACTCACAGGGTCTGAGATCTGCTTGTGCACAATTTTCTGACTGGCTAATGGCAAAGGTAGCAGGGCGGTGTCATAGGGGCCAGCATTTTCAGGTCTTAGGCTCCAGGAGACCTCAGATTGTGTGCTAAAGGTCAAATTCAAAAGGTAGAATTATACCAATAATCTACATTGAATTTTCGTACCCAAGTAGATTAAATAATTTTGTTTTTAAGTTCAAGAAGTGAGGGCCACAGAATGTGTGATACAGTCAGAAGGAAAATCAGAACATGGGACGTGACTGAAATAGCAGAGACATCATGGGGAGTTCTTCACCAGGCTGAGGTCCCACAGTGGTTTCAGAAAGAAGAGGGGGAAGGGACAGAGAGGAAGATGCTCCACAGGAGATACCTGAGAGCTCAGAGGATAAGCCCTCCATGTGGCATTTTGCTGGGTGCCACCCTGTGTGTCAACCCAGCCAGCTGCCAGGGGAGCCTGAGAAAACAGAAGCTGGAGATAACAGAAGACTCGGTGCTTTTTGAGCAAGTGCAAACTTTCACACCTGTCAGCAATCAATCAAGAGGTTTATGGGCCTGCACTATTTACACTCTAATTAAAAAATCATAAAGCAAGCACCCTTTCAGGTTGCAGAAAACCAAACTCCAGAACTTCGACAGCCACAGCTGTTAATCAGTTACTTCTACTGATCCACCAGCCAACACTGAGATGGGGCACTGTTTTAGCCCCAAACAGCCAACAGGGCAGTGGTAAAAAAGTGGAACTGGCACCAGAGAACTGCCTTTGCAGGTGGCCAGAAACTTTCCAGTTAGGGCAGACTCTCCACCTGGCGCTTGGGAAAATCTTTTCGACACACCTAGTTGGCAGCTTGTGTTATTCGCCTGTTCCCATGTGGAACTGAAAGCCATTTACCATTGTTAATGCACGTTTGTGTGCTTGATGCACTACAAGGCCAAGCAAACTGAAATATTAGAGTTTGGAGCTGAGAGAGGTTTATTGCAGGTCCATGCAAGGCGGCTCTTGCCCTAAAAAGCCCTGAGCTCCTCAGGGTTTCAGCAAAGAACTGTGAAAAGTCAGGTGAGGGAGGGGACTCACAGGGTCTGAGATCTGCTTGTGCACAATTTTCTGACTGGCTAATGGCAAAGGTAGCAGGGCGGTGTCATAGGGGCCAGCATTTTCAGGTCTTAGGCTCCAGGAGACCTCAGATTGTGTGCTAAAGGTCATCAAGTAGTTAGTATCTTCCATTTGTTGGAGAAAGGGAGGGTTTTTTTTTTTTTAATGTCTGTAAAACAAAAACAGGAAATGTTCGTCAAGTACTATTATAATGTAGATACGGCGGTGGGATTAGGCACCTTGAGCAGGAGTATTCAAATTGGGCAAACAAATTACCAATGGAGGTGTCAGGCCCACCAGGAGCCCCTGAAATTGCACACCTGGCAATTGAGCAAAGTTCAAGTTTGCCTCCATCCGGCCCTTCTGGTGTTTCCCTTCTCCACTGAGAGTCCAGGCTGTTGCTATTGGTTGCAAGGAGCCCAGGCTGGCTCTAGGGGCTCCTGCCTCCTCTGCATCCCCACCATCCTCTCTCTCACTTTCCCCTCGCCTCTTTCCAACTCCAGGGACCTTGGTCCAGCTCCTGGAAAAGACAGCGCGATCTCCCCTTCAGGCTCTACTCAAGCTCTTTCTTCTCACTCTTCACATGGAAAAGGCACTTCTCATTCATCCATTCATCGGTCACCTACTGCCTTAGGGGAGACTGCTAAAATGGAGGAGGCACTTCTGCATTGTTTGTAAAATACTCTCCCCAGCACTTTTATCCCTTAATCTCTCACAACACTTTCCACAATGCATAATTAGTTGCTTAGGCCTTTGTTTCCTTTTTGTTTCCTTCTTTAATTTCTGTCCTTTTCATCCTGTTCTTAGCCTGGCAAGGGTAAGTCCCATCTCTCTTTTATTCACCACTGAACACACAGTAGCTAGTACAGGGTCTGGCATACAGAAACTTATGTTTTTTGAATGAATGAGCACACGAACAAATGAATGGATGCCAATCAATCAGATTTTTCAGAGTGGGACTGTAGTTTTCCAAGTTGACATCCAGAATGAAAGATTCAGAAAGAACTGGTCCCTGTTTTTTCTCCCTCTCACAACCTAACCCAGACTACACAGTACACAGTATGTTCCCTCTCTGACCCTGAAGTGGATACTAGTAGTGGGAATTTCAACAACTGTAGATAAGAGAACAAAGGTCATGTTTTGCAGGTATTAATTTATACCTCTTTGAAAATACTGCTGAGTCCTGGTCCTGTGTTCTGTAGCCCTGATTCTGAATACTGCCTCTGATAGGCATTATCAAAGGTAGAAGCTTTGGTTTTCTCACCAAGCCAGTAAGAATGAACTGAGCTACTATACACAAAAGTCCTTTGCGAATGACCAAAAAGGCATGTCTATTTCATGATTTTCATGACACTTGCAATAAAGCTGCCTGCAGTAGAGGGTGACGTAGGGTGCCCTGTTTCCAATCTGGTTCACTAAGTTTACACACTCTCCCACCTGTTTTCACCACCTGGCCAGAGTCGTCTTGACTTGTGCCCTCACTGGGGATCTCCCCCGTTTTTGTACTCTGATCCCATGCTTGTCTTGGATTCTGGCCATTTGATCACTTGTAGGAGAATGTTTCGGAGGCTTTTGAGAATATCACTTAAAGGTGGAACCCTGCTACCTTCCACAGTTCTTGTTTCTTGGACTGCAATAGTTTTATTAGCAAAAGAGCACAGGCCTGGTGAAATGTAATGGACTTCTACCCTCAAAGATAAAGTGAGCCCTATTCACTTACAAATTCAATACAAATAAGACTACAGAAAGAAACCAGCTTTTAGGGGCACATTGTCCCAGTCCAGATCCCGCTGGAGTTGGCACTTGTGTAAAAATAAATCCTGGGAAATCACTGAGTTGCAATAGACTTCCTGTTAAACACAGGAAAGAAACAGCTCATGTCTGAATTTGCTTATTTCCTCTGAGGCAGCAAGAAAGTGATGTGTGCAGCTAATGAGGGAAACACTCAGTTATGAGAATTAAGACTTGGAAGCAAAGTGTGGGTTTGCTTAACTAGTGCATCCTATATTAGGTTGGAATCATTATTTAACCAGTGCTTCCCAAAGATACCAGAAAGGAAGCCCAAGCATACCCAGGGCTTTCTGATTCTCCCATCTCATGGACATACTATCACAAAAGCACCCATAGTTTGCCTTTTTTTCAATTCTGGAATTCGTTAAGTAATGCTTAAGTGACCTTGTTCTCACATGTGGCAGAAGTAAAGCTGATATTGTTACCTCATCTATATTAATATGAAACCCTGTATAACAGAGAGATTGTGTGATTTATCAAAGATCACACAGTGAGTCACTGGTGTAATCACAGTGCAAATGTTCACATTCTCATCTCCATAGAACCAGAAGCTTTGTTTTGTAGCCTGGACTATCTCTTCAAATGTTCATCATATGCCTTCCTTTGCTGCTCTATTTCTGAAGAAAACAGAGATTAACATAATACTCACATTCACTCCCCTGTATACTCAGAGGCACATACCCCTTGACCACTGAAAATTATCCCAAAGCTCCTATCCTTATAGCCTATCCAACCTCATCCACCTCATCTGTTCACCTATCCACCCCCCAGCCACAATCCATCCATCTAGGATTGCCAGATTTAACAAATACAACTACAAGACTCCCAGGGAAATATGGATTTCAGATACAAAGGAAAAAATTTTGTAGTATGAATAAGTCCCATGCAGCATTTAGGACATCTTTTTACTGAAATTCAAATTTCCCTGGGTGTCCTGTATCTTAGGTTTGTTATCATTGTATACATAAGAATACAAAGCCCAGAGAGTTGAAGTAAATTGTTTACATTTACTCAGTGACTGTATTGCAAAGTTTTATAGAGAGAGTTTCCATGACTCTGCTTCAAGTTTCAAATCCATTGTTTAAATTCAATATTTTAGACTTAGGAAATCTGAAGACCCATATGGTAGGCACTCCTAATCACTTACCCAGTTGCCATTTCCACCACCATATTTCTTCTTTGCTGGAAGACCCCAGTTTTAGGGGTGCCTCTACCAAGCAACACTTGTGTGCAGGCAGATGGTCTCCTGCAATGAACTGTTATCATGTGAGCAACTTGGGCATCAATATATGACCCCTTCCTGGCCAATAGGATTTGAAGGCAAGGATACTGGGAAGTTGCTAAAGAGGATTTTCTTGCTAAGAAAACTATATGCATGGGGAAAATGCTTTCCTCCTCGGCATGTGACATTGTCTTACTAGTTTGCCTTTTTCAATTCTGGAATTCGTTAAGTAATGCTTAAGTGACCTTGTTCTCACATGTGGCAGAAGTAAAGCTGATATTGTTACCTCATCTATATTAATATGAAACCCTGTATAACAGAGAGATTGTGTGATTTATCAAAGATCACACAGTGAGTCACTGGTGTAATCACAGTGCAAATGTTCACATTCTCATCTCCATAGAACCAGAAGCTTTGTTTTGTAGCCTGGACTATCTCTTCAAATGTTCATCATATGCCTTCCTTTGCTGCTCTATTTCTGAAGAAAACAGAGATTAACATAATACTCACATTCACTCCCCTGTATACTCAGAGGCACATACCCCTTGACCACTGAAAATTATCCCAAAGCTCCTATCCTTATAGCCTATCCAACCTCATCCACCTCATCTGTTCACCTATCCACCCCCCAGCCACAATCCATCCATCTAGGATTGCCAGATTTAACAAATACAACTACAAGACTCCCAGGGAAATATGGATTTCAGATACAAAGGAAAAAATTTTGTAGTATGAATAAGTCCCATGCAGCATTTAGGACATCTTTTTACTGAAATTCAAATTTCCCTGGGTGTCCTGTATCTTAGGTTTGTTATCATTGTATACATAAGAATACAAAGCCCAGAGAGTTGAAGTAAATTGTTTACATTTACTCAGTGACTGTATTGCAAAGTTTTATAGAGAGAGTTTCCATGACTCTGCTTCAAGTTTCAAATCCATTGTTTAAATTCAATATTTTAGACTTAGGAAATCTGAAGACCCATATGGTAGGCACTCCTAATCACTTACCCAGTTGCCATTTCCACCACCATATTTCTTCTTTGCTGGAAGACCCCAGTTTTAGGGGTGCCTCTACCAAGCAACACTTGTGTGCAGGCAGATGGTCTCCTGCAATGAACTGTTATCATGTGAGCAACTTGGGCATCAATATATGACCCCTTCCTGGCCAATAGGATTTGAAGGCAAGGATACTGGGAAGTTGCTAAAGAGGATTTTCTTGCTAAGAAAACTATATGCATGGGGAAAATGCTTTCCTCCTCGGCATGTGACATTGTCTTACTGTAATTCTTGAGATCACTGCAGGTACTTGTGACACCAGGGAGAACCTGCTTTTATTGTATTATTTTTTCATAATGGAATGCCATACACTGGGGTAGCAGTACACACAGTCACAAGATAGAGTAAAACTGACAGGCAGAGAGCTGGGTGTTGGGAAAAAAACATCTCTCAAAACATCCTGCTCATAGGCCTCACCTCCTGGCCTGCCTCAACTCTCCCAGAGGTCCCTGAGAAGGAGGCAGAGGAGGCTGAGGGCTCAGGCACTGATGGGGCGGAGGGAGGAAGAGTCTTCAGGAGAAACTCTGTGAGCCAAGCTCTGTGTGGCTGTGAGGCTCCTCCTCAGCCAACTTCCTTTTTCTTTGCAAAAATAAGAAGAATAAAAGTAAATAACCATCAATTTAGAGTTTTAAAATGTTATCAGATCCAATATCTTATGCTGGGAAATACTTTAAAAAGTTCTAAATGTGACAAAGTAACATAATGCATGGAATAACAATATAAAAAACACATATTTTGAGCTAACATTTAAGGCATATATCAGCAACTCTCAAATTTTACAGAATATCAGAATCAGTTAGGAAAAACTGCTAAAAATTCCTGGGCTCTACTGAGTGCTTGATCTGGAGTTAAGAACAAAAATTTGTTTTTTAAACATGTGCATGTGATTCTGAGGGTCCACAGACTCTGGACTGAGGAACATTTAACCCATAATAACCACCATTTTTAGCCAGAAAGTGGGGAGCTCAGTGTGGTTCTTGAAATGTGGTCCTTGCTTTGGCAAAATAGCTTCCACTGAAAATTTATTAGAAATGTTCAGCTTCTTGGGTCCAACCCGTACCTATATCAGAAACTCTGGGAGTGAGGTCCAACAATCTGTTTTTTAACGAACTCTCTGAGTGTTTCTGAAGCATGTAAAAAGAATGACTGACTTAAATATCTGAGAAGTTTCGTTGGAGGAAGTAGAGCTTGGGATATACTTAGTAAGCCTTGGATAGGATGAAAGAACTGAGACATTCCTACCAGCTGCAATCGGGACAAAAGTAGGGAAGGTCATGGCTTGTCAGGCCTTGGGAAGAGCCTGGCTTGGCACAACACAATTCAGAGTGAGAATTCATTGTGGGCATTTCTGCTGTGACATTGTAGCCTACAGATTAGAAGAATTTTTTTGCAAATAGGTTGCTTCTTGGCCACATCTTCAAACTTGGTTCAGACCAGTCACTTTTCTGAGGTTCCCAGGAATCCACTGGACAGTTTTCTTCTGATTCGTCATTCTCTGGTTGAGGGCAGTCAAATAGGTCACTAGGGCCATAAAGGCTGGTCAATTACATCACCTCGTTTCTCCTTTTTGTGTTTCTTCCAGGAAGCAATTCTGGTCAGACTCTAAAAAGGGTTTTCACCCTCAGGCTCATTGGTGAATACCTTTGGGGAGCTGTTATAATTTCTATCACCCCTCTCAAGAATTTCAGTTTCTTTGATGGATGCACTAAGACTATCATCTTCTACGACATTCTCTTTGAGCACTTTGTTAAATCATTCTGGGCTTTTTGTATATTGGGAAGTTTCTCCTGTTGATCCCTTTAGAATGAGAAATCCCCAAAATGGATCTTTTCCAGGCAAGAGAAATGGTAAGGTCTGAGTTTGGAAACAATGGCTGGGGTGCTCTTTTAATGAGGCTTTCAGAATCTTGGACTTCCCTGGTGGTTAAGAGGATAAAGAATTTACCCGCAATGCAGGAGACCCAGTTTCAATCCATGGGTTGGAAAGATCCCCTGGAGAGAGAATGGCTATCTACTCCAGTATTCTTACCTGGAAAATTCCAGGTAAGAGGTGCCTGGCAGGCTACAGTCCATGGGGTCACAAAGAATCAGACATGGCTGAGTGACTAACACTTTCACTCAGAGCCTTAGCCTTGACTGGATTTCTTGGCTTCGTCAAGAGAAGCTGGGCCTCTTGATGAGGACCAGATGTCAGGATTGCTTTTAAACATGTTTCTCATGGAAGCTGAAGAGATCTTTTTCTGACCTTGAGGTTTCTGGATGCCTAGGAGAGGGCCTCTGGGTGGAAACTTCCCTTCAGAACTCTTCTACTCTTCAGGACAGGTATCCGACCTTAAAATGTCTTAATGGTATTCAAGTCTCCTCAGGCCTGGGAAAGGTATCCAAGAGGCAGCTGCTCCTTGGAACAGATCCCTTCTTCAGGAGTGCTCTCTGAACCTGAGGAAATGTCTTACTATCTTTAGAACTTCGATACTACAAGGGCACCTTTTACACAGCAACTTCTTTTTTAAAAAAAAAAAAAAAAAACCTTTATTTTACTTTTAACTTTTACAGAGTTTTGTTGTTTACAGATATGCATGTTTCCAGATTAGTCATATGTATATCCCCGGCTTCCCACCCCTCCTGACCATCTCACAGCACCCCTGAAGGATCCCCTTTTCTCACAGAGCAATGACTAGAGCTATTTTCTTCACTTATGATAGTACAGGCCTTCATGCTACTTCCTTTACGCCTCCCACTCTCTGTTCCTTCCCCACAATGTCCATATGTCCACTGTCCATGTCTGTCTTTCCGTCACTTCACTGTATACACACCAACTTCTGAGTAAAGTCTTCTTGCATTCTCCGAGCTTAAGAAAATCTGGTGCTTGACCTTAGGCCCTAACAAAGATTTGGAAGAATGGTTTGAAGGCAGAACCCACATAAGTGAATCCCTCAAGGTTAGAACTTTCTGAAGCTGATGTTTGCTGTATAGAAACCTCATGATATTCCAGAAGGACCCATGGAAGGCAGTGTCTCCATAGAAATGCACCCAAGACAGCAATACTCTCTGGACCTGAGAAGATGTACTGGACTTAATTTCTCACTAAGGATAAAGCAGGACATCAGGGAGGCAGTGGCACCAAATAAACACATTCCCATGACAACAAGTTTCTTTAGATACCTTTAGTCTGTAGCTCTTGGGTCATCAGAGGTCTTCCCAACCACTGGCTGGGAAGAGTCTGGGAGGCAGAAACTCTACAAATGCCTCTTTGACTGGTAATTGTTATTTTCAGTCTTTAAGTCATGTCACTCTTTGTGACCCTATGGATTGCAGAACACCAGGTTTCCTGTTCTTCATTATCTCCTAGAGTTTGTTCAGATTCATGTCCACTGAGTCAGCAATGGTATCTAACCAGCTCATCCTCTGTTTCATCTTCTCCGTCTACCCTCAATCTTTCCCAGCAACAGGGTCTTTTCCAGTGAGCCAGCTCTTTCTATTAGGTGGCAAAAGGATTGAAACTGCAGTTTTAGCATCAGTCCTTCCAATGAATATTCAGGGTATATTTCCTTTAGGACTCACTGGTCTGATTTCCTTGTACTTCAAGGGAATTTCAGAAGTCTTCTCCAGCTCTCTTTAAACCTGAGGAGATCTGTAGGACTTTAGGCTTTGGAAAGGATATTGGAAGAACATCAGTTCAGAGAAATGTCCTTTTAAGTAGTAGTGCCCACTAGGCCTTAACAGGGGCTGGAATGTTTGAGAGGCAACATATCCACAGAAACACCCCATCAACATCAGCAGCTCCTGGGCTTCAGGAGAACTGCTACTCCATCACTGCCCTTATCAGGGGCCTTGGCCCAGGTCTGCCATCTGGGATCCCTTCCTCTTAATACCCACTTCCCTCACAGCAGAATTCCAGCTTTGCTACCTTACGCCTCCACTCTCTGTTCCTTCCCAAAATGCCATTTGGAAGAAAACTTCTGAGTAAAGTCTTCTTGCATTCTCCGAGCTTAAGAAAATCTGGTGCTTGACCTTAGGCCCTAACAAAGATTTGGAAGAATGGTTTGAAGGCAGAACCCACATAAGTGAATCCCTCAAGGTTAGAACTTTCTGAAGCTGATGTTTGCTGTATAGAAACCTCATGATATTCCAGAAGGACCCATGGAAGGCAGTGTCTCCATAGAAATGCACCCAAGACAGCAATACTCTCTGGACCTGAGAAGATGTACTGGACTTAATTTCTCACTAAGGATAAAGCAGGACATCAGGGAGGCAGTGGCACCAAATAAACACATTCCCATGACAACAAGTTTCTTTAGATACCTTTAGTCTGTAGCTCTTGGGTCATCAGAGGTCTTCCCAACCACTGGCTGGGAAGAGTCTGGGAGGCAGAAACTCTACAAATGCCTCTTTGACTGGTAATTGTTATTTTCAGTCTTTAAGTCATGTCACTCTTTGTGACCCTATGGATTGCAGAACACCAGGTTTCCTGTTCTTCATTATCTCCTAGAGTTTGTTCAGATTCATGTCCACTGAGTCAGCAATGGTATCTAACCAGCTCATCCTCTGTTTCATCTTCTCCGTCTACCCTCAATCTTTCCCAGCAACAGGGTCTTTTCCAGTGAGCCAGCTCTTTCTATTAGGTGGCAAAAGGATTGAAACTGCAGTTTTAGCATCAGTCCTTCCAATGAATATTCAGGGTATATTTCCTTTAGGACTCACTGGTCTGATTTCCTTGTACTTCAAGGGAATTTCAGAAGTCTTCTCCAGCTCTCTTTAAACCTGAGGAGATCTGTAGGACTTTAGGCTTTGGAAAGGATATTGGAAGAACATCAGTTCAGAGAAATGTCCTTTTAAGTAGTAGTGCCCACTAGGCCTTAACAGGGGCTGGAATGTTTGAGAGGCAACATATCCACAGAAACACCCCATCAACATCAGCAGCTCCTGGGCTTCAGGAGAACTGCTACTCCATCACTGCCCTTATCAGGGGCCTTGGCCCAGGTCTGCCATCTGGGATCCCTTCCTCTTAATACCCACTTCCCTCACAGCAGAATTCCAGCTTTGCTTTATGTCACACCGTTGGACACTTACAGCTCAGTCAAGGATATAAAAGTGGCTGAGGAGCCTATGTTTGTCCAGCCATGAAATAGGTCAGTTAAGCTGAGGCCTAGAGAGAGAGACACTCTCTCTTCCCCATCAAGCACCCAGAGGACAGAACGGATGGGTTATAACCCTGCTGCTGCAGCTGCTGCTTCCTTCAGCACTGACTCCTCAAATCAGCTCTAGTCTGGATGGATTCTCAGCATTTTGCTCAGTATTGCCAGCTCTGCCCACGTCACATCTATCACAGATGGAACAGGCTTGTTCTCCTAAAGCAGTGTACTAACATTAGTGTATGAACAAGTAATGCATGTAGAGTGCAAGTTATTTATGTTTGTTAACAAATTATATATGTATCTATTTCAGTTAATTGACTCACTTAGAAGTAGACTGTACAGTGTTTTGTTAAAGAAACCTATAAAAAATAGAAGGCTTACTATGATACTGTGATATTAGGCTTCTTTTAAGAGCTTCTACATGGAGCACTGTATTTTTTCTAATCTGCTTTATTCAAGTATAGTTGATTTATAATGCTATGTTAATTACTGCCATATAGCAATACATACACATATATATATATATATATAATACATTCTTTTACATTTTCTTTTCCATTATTGTTCATCACGGGATATTGAATATAGTTCCCTTGTTCACAGATCAGTTGCTAAGTTGTATCTGACTCTTTGTCACCCCATGGACTGTAGCACAACAGGCTCCATTGTCCTCCACAAAGTTAATTTCTGTAACTATTTTAGATTCTACATATAAGTGATATAACATGATATCTGCATTTCTTTTTCTGACTTACTTCACTTAGTATGATAATCCCTAGGTCCATCCGTGTTGCTGTGTAAATGGCACTATTTCATTCTTTTTATTTCTGAGTAATACTCCATTATATATATGAACTACATCTTCTTTATCCATTCCTCTGTTGATGGACATTTAGGTTGTTTCCATATCTTGGATATTGTGAACTGTGCTGCTATGAACATAGGGGTGCATGTGTTTTTGAGCTTTGTCTGTATCGATGCCCAGAAGTGGGATTGCTGGTTCATATGAGTCTACTTTCAGTTTTTACTGTTTTTCCCAATGACTATATCAATTTACATTCCACCAATAGTGTAGAGGATTCCCTTTGCTCCACACCCTTTACATGAAGCATTGTACTGAATTCTTGAAATAACCAAGTGGCAGAGGTTTTCAGTCCTAGCACTATTGACTACTTTGGTCCTAATAGCTTTCGGTGGTGAGGGTGCCTTGTGCACTGTAGGGTGTTTAACATTGCTAGTTTCTACCTTCAAGATTCTAGCAATATCTCCCAACACCCGTCCCAGCTAAGACAACCAAAGTTGTCTCCAGACATTGCCAAACGTCCCTTAGAAGACAAAATAGCCTCAGCTGAGAACCACTGTCCTAGAAAGAAGGCACTCTTGCTGTCCTCTTTATATAAGTAAGGAAACTTAGGCTTAAGGGATAAAGTGTTTGCCCAAGTTCAGGCAGCTATCAAAGATAAAATGCGGCATTTCAAGTTTGTCTTTAAAGTCTGAATTCTCAACCACTACTCTGTACATCAGAGATTGATCATCTCTTTTAACGTATGTAGCCTGCCAAGTTGCTCAAGATACTTCTAGCAGTTTCACAGTGTTTGGCTGCTCATGGGCAAGTATAAGATTTTGTGTTTCTGAAGCCAAGGTCCCTGGGAGGCTTAATGTCAGTTCACACATGCAACTATGTCTCCTTCAGAAAACCTGGGGACTGTGTAAACCTCCTTACCGTTGTTTCTACCTGGGACCTTTTGGAAGCCTAACTTCATCACACCCAGAGAGCATTTTGTACAACCTGTTGGCAGGCCTGGTTACTGCTTGGTGACTCGCTTCCTAAGACCTCACATACTTTTCATACTATAGCTGCTGTGGAGACCAAGGAACTGGCATTTGCCAAGCACCTGGAGATTCTGAACATGTGAATCTTCCACAGAGCTTTTCTTTGATTTGCTGACCAAATAAAACATAAAACTAATTGTTGGAAGTCATTAATCACAACCAGTAATAAAGCAAGGAGTTTGGGCTTTAGAACGTGTATCAAGTCCCACCCTGATCTCTCAATTGTGTGGCACTTTAGGTAAAGGGGAAAAGTCCACCCAGGCACTGAGTCCATAATGACAGCAGTCACATCCCTGCTCTTTGCCCAGAAGTGGGATTGCTGGTTCATATGAGTCTATTCTGTTTTCCCAATGACTATATCAATTTACATTCCACCAATAGTGTAGAGGATTCCCTTTGCTCCACACCCTTTACATGAAGCATTGTACTGAATTCTTGAAATAACCAAGTGGCAGAGGTTTTCAGTCCTAGCACTATTGACTACTTTGGTCCTAATAGCTTTCGGTGGTGAGGGTGCCTTGTGCACTGTAGGGTGTTTAACATTGCTAGTTTCTACCTTCAAGATTCTAGCAATATCTCCCAACACCCGTCCCAGCTAAGACAACCAAAGTTGTCTCCAGACATTGCCAAACGTCCCTTAGAAGACAAAATAGCCTCAGCTGAGAACCACTGTCCTAGAAAGAAGGCACTCTTGCTGTCCTCTTTATATAAGTAAGGAAACTTAGGCTTAAGGGATAAAGTGTTTGCCCAAGTTCAGGCAGCTATCAAAGATAAAATGCGGCATTTCAAGTTTGTCTTTAAAGTCTGAATTCTCAACCACTACTCTGTACATCAGAGATTGATCATCTCTTTTAACGTATGTAGCCTGCCAAGTTGCTCAAGATACTTCTAGCAGTTTCACAGTGTTTGGCTGCTCATGGGCAAGTATAAGATTTTGTGTTTCTGAAGCCAAGGTCCCTGGGAGGCTTAATGTCAGTTCACACATGCAACTATGTCTCCTTCAGAAAACCTGGGGACTGTGTAAACCTCCTTACCGTTGTTTCTACCTGGGACCTTTTGGAAGCCTAACTTCATCACACCCAGAGAGCATTTTGTACAACCTGTTGGCAGGCCTGGTTACTGCTTGGTGACTCGCTTCCTAAGACCTCACATACTTTTCATACTATAGCTGCTGTGGAGACCAAGGAACTGGCATTTGCCAAGCACCTGGAGATTCTGAACATGTGAATCTTCCACAGAGCTTTTCTTTGATTTGCTGACCAAATAAAACATAAAACTAATTGTTGGAAGTCATTAATCACAACCAGTAATAAAGCAAGGAGTTTGGGCTTTAGAACGTGTATCAAGTCCCACCCTGATCTCTCAATTGTGTGGCACTTTAGGTAAAGGGGAAAAGTCCACCCAGGCACTGAGTCCATAATGACAGCAGTCACATCCCTGCTCTTTGCTCAGGTCTTGGTGAATCTGATTGGATGGATTTCTGACTCTTCGGTATTCTGCCACTCTCAAAACAGACTTTTGTTTAGCTTCCTTTTTCTGGGTAATCGCATCAGTGGTATTGCATTTATGCTCGAAAAACACACTCTATCTAATCCTCATAATCCCAGCTCAGTGAGTGTTTTGTGCTTGTTATTTCAAGTCCATTTTCCCACCAGTCCATCATTGCCAATGCTTTCTTCATTATAGACCCATTCATTAAATGTGTGTATTACTTCATGAAGCTTGCCTGTATCGTAAACTGATGAGATATGTAATTGTCATTGACAAGCTGGCAAGTGGAGGCTTACTGAAACCCTCCAGATCTCATATCTATGCCTGACATTTGTTTTTAAAATCCTTGCCCCAGGTATAAAGAGATAGCTTCAATAGAAAGGTTAAATAGTTTTGTTAAAATCCCCCCAGTTAAGTAATATTGACCAGTGTTTTTTGTTTGAAATGTATTTATGCTTATTTAATACATGTTATACTAACTCTTTAGGGTTAAGAGTTTGGTTTTAATTTTCTGGAGGTGTTTTAAACCATTTAGATGAATGGATGGTGATTAATGGTGAAGGGATGCGGAGAAAGAAACAAAGAAGACAGAGATCACAGTGCTGTCCTTCTGTGGAAGGCTTCCAGGAGACACCTCTGATGAGGAAAAATATATGTTGCCTTTTGTGAGTAAACAAACATTAGGGACCAGTTTCAGGTCTTATAGGATATCGACAGAGGTCTTTGGTGAGAAGGATTTATAATAAGCTGGCAGGAAAGCACACTGGGCTGTTAGTTGGAGTCCTGGCTGGATGGTCTTCTCAGTTCCTATTCCAAGCAGGGAGTCAAACCTTTCTGCTACACTGATGAATCCGTGGGGTGGGGTAGGGTGGGATTTGTGTTGATGGCAGGAGGCAGAAGCTGCTTTAAGAAAAATCCCTTCCCATCTCTGGTTTTCTACTAAATGTGAACTGTTTGTAGCTATAATGCAGGGGAAAGGGAAGGCAAAGATCAGGAGCACAAGACGGAGATGATCCCAGCCCCTTCTTGGCCTAGGTTGTGAAGAAGATGCTGTCTATGCCAAGTGGGACCTGTGGCTTACCCTCCAGTACAACTGCCTGCAAGTAGTAATGACCTTTGGTCTTTTTGGAGTATTAATTGCTTTTAAAAAAATTTTTTATTTTTAAACTTGTTTTATATTGGAGCATAGTTGATCAACAATGTTGTGATAGTTTCAGGTATAAAGCAAAGTGATTCACTTATACATGTATTAATGCATGTACCTATTCTTTTTCAAATTATCTCCCCACTTAGGCTGTCACACAAAAGTGAGCAGAGTTCCCTGTACTATACAGTAGGATCTTGTGGTTATCCATTTAGAATATAGCAGTGTGTACATGTCAGTCAGTCTTTAACTATGCTTCTCCTCACTCTTCTCCCAGATAACCATAAATTTGTACTCAAAGTCTGTGAATCTGTTTCTGCTTTAAAAACAAATTCATTCATATAATTTCTTTTTAGATTCCCCATATAAGTGATATCATAAAATATTTCTCTTTGATTTACTTTACTCACTATGACAATCTCTAGGTTCATCCACTTTGCTACAAATGGTATTATTTCATTGCTTTAATGGCTAAGTAATATTCCACTGTGTACATGTGTAATAAAAAATTTATATCAAGAACACATAAAGCATTTCTGATTAATGTTGAACAAACGATTAGAATAGACATTTCTCCAAAGAAGATATACATGACTAAGGAGCACATGCAAAGATGCCCAGCATAACTAATTATTTAGAAATACAAATCAAAACTATAATGAGCTACCACCTCACACTTAGAGCACCAATAGGATGGCTACTATTAAAAGCAAATCATGGCTTCCCCTTGTGGTCCAGTGGATAAGGACACTGCCTTGCAGTGCAAGGGGCGCCGGTTCAATCCCTGGCCTGGGAAGATCCCACGTGCTGCGGAGTGGCTGGACCGATGTGTCCAATTACTGAGCAGGAGCTCTGGAGCGCCTGCGCCCAGAGCTGGCGCTCTGCGACAACAGAGGCCACCGCGGTGGGAGGCCCGCAGGAGCCAAAGAACAAAGACGGATGAAAATAGAGAAATGAAAGATCAATATAAGTGGCCTGCCTGCTCCCCTCCCTCCCCAACCTGACCCCTGCCCAAAATAAATAAATAAAAATAAAAAAAAAAAACAAATCATAAGAGAACTTACACAGGGGTTCTGTAAGAGCCTAGAGGGGTGGGATGGGGAAGGAACTGGGAGGTAAGCTCAAGTGTATACCTGTGGCTAATTTGGGTTTATGTATGGCAGTAAACAACAAAACAAAACTCTATAAAGTAAATAAATATATTAATTGCTTTTAAAATTTTTATTTTTAAACTTGTTTTATATTGGAGCATAGTTGATCAACAATGTTGTGATAGTTTCAGGTATAAAGCAAAGTGATTCACTTATACATGTATTAATGCATGTACCTATTCTTTTTCAAATTATCTCCCCACTTAGGCTGTCACACAAAAGTGAGCAGAGTTCCCTGTACTATACAGTAGGATCTTGTGGTTATCCATTTAGAATATAGCAGTGTGTACATGTCAGTCAGTCTTTAACTATGCTTCTCCTCACTCTTCTCCCAGATAACCATAAATTTGTACTCAAAGTCTGTGAATCTGTTTCTGCTTTAAAAACAAATTCATTCATATAATTTCTTTTTAGATTCCCCATATAAGTGATATCATAAAATATTTCTCTTTGATTTACTTTACTCACTATGACAATCTCTAGGTTCATCCACTTTGCTACAAATGGTATTATTTCATTGCTTTAATGGCTAAGTAATATTCCACTGTGTACATGTGTAATAAAAATTCATATCAAGAACACATAAAGCATTTCTGATTAATGTTGAACAAACGATTAGAATAGACATTTCTCCAAAGAAGATATACATGACTAAGGAGCACATGCAAAGATGCCCAGCATAACTAATTATTTAGAAATACAAATCAAAACTATAATGAGCTACCACCTCACACTTAGAGCACCAATAGGATGGCTACTATTAAAAGCAAATCATGGCTTCCCCTTGTGGTCCAGTGGATAAGGACACTGCCTTGCAGTGCAAGGGGCGCCGGTTCAATCCCTGGCCTGGGAAGATCCCACGTGCTGCGGAGTGGCTGGACCGATGTGTCCAATTACTGAGCAGGAGCTCTGGAGCGCCTGCGCCCAGAGCTGGCGCTCTGCGACAACAGAGGCCACCGCGGTGGGAGGCCCGCAGGAGCCAAAGAACAAAGACGGATGAAAATAGAGAAATGAAAGATCAATATAAGTGGCCTGCCTGCTCCCCTCCCTCCCCAACCTGACCCCTGCCCAAAATAAATAAATAAAAATAAAAAAAAAAAACAAATCATAAGAGAACTTACACAGGGGTTCTGTAAGAGCCTAGAGGGGTGGGATGGGGAAGGAACTGGGAGGTAAGCTCAAGTGTATACCTGTGGCTAATTTGGGTTTATGTATGGCAGTAAACAACAAAACAAAACTCTATAAAGTAAATAAATATATTAAAATAAGAAAATAACAGGAGCTGATGAGAATGTGGGAAAATTGGAACTCTCTTGCACTATTGAAGAAATTGTACAATAGTGTAGGTGTTATGGAAAACAGTGTGGTTGTTTTTCAAAACTCTAAAAATAGATCTAGAAGTCCCACTTCTGGGTACATATGCAAATGAATTGAAAGTGGTGTCTGGAAGAGAGATTTTCACAGCCATATTTGGAGCAGCATTCTTTGCAAGAGCCAAGAAGTAGAAATAGCCCAAATGTTCACTGATGGATCAATGGATAAAAAATGTGACCTATACACAAAATAGAATATATTTCAGGGGCCCTCCCTGGTGGTCCAGTGGGTAAGGACACCGCCTTGCAGTGCAAGGGGCGCCGGTTTGATCCCTGGCCTGGGAAGATCCCACGTGCCGCAGAGCGGCTGGACCGATGTGTCTAATTACCAAGCCGGAGCTCTGGAGTGCATGCGCCCAGAGCTGGTGTTCTGTGACAACAGAGCCACCGCGATGGGAGGCCCACAGGAGCCAAAGAACAATGAAAATAGAGAAAAATGAAAGACCAATAGAAGTGGCCCGCCTGCTCCTCTACCTTCCCAACCCAACCCCCTCCCCAAAATAAATAAATAAATAAATCTTAAAAAAAAAAAAAAGAATATATTTCAGCCTTAAAAGAAATGAAATATTGTCTTATGCTACAACATAATGCACTTTGAAGACATTTGCTGTTGTTGTTTAGTCTGTAGGTCATGCCTGACTCGTTCACGACCCTGTGGGCTGTAGCTCACCAGGACCTCTGTTCATGGGATTCCCCAGCCAAGAATACTGAAGTGGGTTGCCATTTTCTTATGATAGGTGAAATTAGCCAGTCATATAAAGATGCATACTATATGATTCCTCTTATATGGGGTACTTAGCATAGTCCAATTCACAGAGACAGAAAGTAGAACAGTGATTGTCAGCGACTAGGGAAAGGAGGGAATGTGGGGTTGTTCCTTAGAAATGGACTCTGTGATAATGAAGACAATACGGTTTAGGGAAGGTCAGGATGGAAAAAAAAATTTTTTTTTAAAAAAAAAGAAAATATATTAAAATAAGAAAATAACAGGAGCTGATGAGAATGTGGGAAAATTGGAACTCTCTTGCACTATTGAAGAAATTGTACAATAGTGTAGGTGTTATGGAAAACAGTGTGGTTGTTTTTCAAAACTCTAAAAATAGATCTAGAAGTCCCACTTCTGGGTACATATGCAAATGAATTGAAAGTGGTGTCTGGAAGAGAGATTTTCACAGCCATATTTGGAGCAGCATTCTTTGCAAGAGCCAAGAAGTAGAAATAGCCCAAATGTTCACTGATGGATCAATGGATAAAAAATGTGACCTATACACAAAATAGAATATATTTCAGGGGCCCTCCCTGGTGGTCCAGTGGGTAAGGACACCGCCTTGCAGTGCAAGGGGCGCCGGTTTGATCCCTGGCCTGGGAAGATCCCACGTGCCGCAGAGCGGCTGGACCGATGTGTCTAATTACCAAGCCGGAGCTCTGGAGTGCATGCGCCCAGAGCTGGTGTTCTGTGACAACAGAGCCACCGCGATGGGAGGCCCACAGGAGCCAAAGAACAATGAAAATAGAGAAAAATGAAAGACCAATAGAAGTGGCCCGCCTGCTCCTCTACCTTCCCAACCCAACCCCCTCCCCAAAATAAATAAATAAATAAATCTTAAAAAAAAAAAAAAGAATATATTTCAGCCTTAAAAGAAATGAAATATTGTCTTATGCTACAACATAATGCACTTTGAAGACATTTGCTGTTGTTGTTTAGTCTGTAGGTCATGCCTGACTCGTTCACGACCCTGTGGGCTGTAGCTCACCAGGACCTCTGTTCATGGGATTCCCCAGCCAAGAATACTGAAGTGGGTTGCCATTTTCTTATGATAGGTGAAATTAGCCAGTCATATAAAGATGCATACTATATGATTCCTCTTATATGGGGTACTTAGCATAGTCCAATTCACAGAGACAGAAAGTAGAACAGTGATTGTCAGCGACTAGGGAAAGGAGGGAATGTGGGGTTGTTCCTTAGAAATGGACTCTGTGATAATGAAGACAATACGGTTTAGGGAAGGTCAGGATGAAGTTGGTTTCTGGAGCCTACCTTGTATTACACTGCCTATCCCACCTCTCCACAGCCATTGAGTGAAGTCTCCCCTGGGAGGGCATGCACCTCAACTTATTGATTCCCAACTTCAACAGAGGTCATGTTGGAAGAGAGTGGCTAGTGGAGAATAGTCAGAGGATGACTTTCACAATAGTTAATGGAGTAACTCCTTCAACTCTGTCCTTCAACTGTTGTTGTGGGAACAATAGCCAGACCAAGAGTTTGGTGATTATAGGTGAGGTCAGGGAGAGGAATTGTAGGTACAAATGGTGCTCTTACAACCAGAGGAAGAGATGCATAGGAATAATCTAAATGCCAGCTGGAAGTGCCACACATCAACACCATCCTTCCTTCCTGACTTCCTCTTTCTCTCTTTTCCTTCTCCCTCTCTCCCTCCCTCCTTTCCTCTTTCCTTCCCTCAGTCTTGTCCTTCCCTTCCTCCTTCCTTCCTTCCCTTCTTTGTTCTTTTTTTTCTCTCCCTCTTTCTCTCTCTTTCTTTTTAAAAGAAATGCATCTTTATTCATTTATTCATTTATTTTTATTTTTGGCTATTCTGGGTTTTCACTGCTGCTGCAGGCTCTTCTCTAGTTGCTGGGAGTGGGGGCTGCTCTCTAGCTAAGGTGAGCAGGCTTCTTGTCGCGGAGAATTCTCTTGCTGTGGAACTTGGGCTCTAGGGCACACTCACTTCATAAAAGTGTGATGAGGATGTAAGTTGCTTAGTGCAATGCTTAGCATGGTGTGAGTATTACGTTAATATTAATTATAAGTAACAGCAGTGACATTTTTATTATTTTTAAATAAAGGAATGAGACTAGGTATTTCTGTATGTCCATTCCAATTTTAAAATTCTATAGATTTATTTCCAGACTAAACTGACTTAAGATTTAAGAAAACTTAAATAAGATCATTTGCTGAGGGAGATTAGCCTATTCGAAGTAGATTTAGCTTAAATTCTCTGGCATTGACTTCTGGAGATGCATAGGCAAATTTCAAACCACTGTTCAAAACCAGTTTCAAAGACTACCATTGAGTACCACATCAGAAGCACATATCCCATTAAAATAAAATAGAGTCCACTTATTTAAAATTGCTCCTAAGTGAACATTCATGCTTTAAAAAATTAATCCTATTTCCAAAGTTATGCCTTTAGCTTTGAGGTTTTAGTTTGACTTAATGACAGAGACATAATCTTGTATACTCTCTGCTCTTGTGTCTCTGCAACTGTTGACTTGTCTCTAGCATCCACGTGAGCCCAGTAGGAAAATCAACTTGGAAGATTAGTGGAAGGGAAAATATGAAGGGAATAACATACACAGACTCACAGGCACAAACAATATTTGGAAACTGGAATCATATACAGGGAAGGCTTTCAATTTTCCTTGAACCCCAATCAAAGCAACCCCAATTCAGGGTTCACAGGATTCTATGCAATGCCGCTGAGCTCCTTACAACTTGCCTTAAGACTCTAACAAAAGTCTTGGCAACTTGCTGCTGGAGTTTCTCAAAACCACAGAGGTTCTTTCTTGCTTTTAATGAAATTCCTTTCTATTTCTCCAGGTATGACTCCCCTTGGACCAGCAGGGCATATTTTCTCCTTGAGTTAGGACAGCTTATGACAAATAATGATGAGGAATCAATAGACAGGAGGAAAATATTGGGTGAGAGGCTGAATGAATCTCTGAGATAAATTATTGACCATAGGCATGGCTAGTTCTCCTTTCACTTATATGTTTTCCCCAAATGGAACTTGGGCTCTAGGGCACACTCACTTCATAAAAGTGTGATGAGGATGTAAGTTGCTTAGTGCAATGCTTAGCATGGTGTGAGTATTACGTTAATATTAATTATAAGTAACAGCAGTGACATTTTTATTATTTTTAAATAAAGGAATGAGACTAGGTATTTCTGTATGTCCATTCCAATTTTAAAATTCTATAGATTTATTTCCAGACTAAACTGACTTAAGATTTAAGAAAACTTAAATAAGATCATTTGCTGAGGGAGATTAGCCTATTCGAAGTAGATTTAGCTTAAATTCTCTGGCATTGACTTCTGGAGATGCATAGGCAAATTTCAAACCACTGTTCAAAACCAGTTTCAAAGACTACCATTGAGTACCACATCAGAAGCACATATCCCATTAAAATAAAATAGAGTCCACTTATTTAAAATTGCTCCTAAGTGAACATTCATGCTTTAAAAAATTAATCCTATTTCCAAAGTTATGCCTTTAGCTTTGAGGTTTTAGTTTGACTTAATGACAGAGACATAATCTTGTATACTCTCTGCTCTTGTGTCTCTGCAACTGTTGACTTGTCTCTAGCATCCACGTGAGCCCAGTAGGAAAATCAACTTGGAAGATTAGTGGAAGGGAAAATATGAAGGGAATAACATACACAGACTCACAGGCACAAACAATATTTGGAAACTGGAATCATATACAGGGAAGGCTTTCAATTTTCCTTGAACCCCAATCAAAGCAACCCCAATTCAGGGTTCACAGGATTCTATGCAATGCCGCTGAGCTCCTTACAACTTGCCTTAAGACTCTAACAAAAGTCTTGGCAACTTGCTGCTGGAGTTTCTCAAAACCACAGAGGTTCTTTCTTGCTTTTAATGAAATTCCTTTCTATTTCTCCAGGTATGACTCCCCTTGGACCAGCAGGGCATATTTTCTCCTTGAGTTAGGACAGCTTATGACAAATAATGATGAGGAATCAATAGACAGGAGGAAAATATTGGGTGAGAGGCTGAATGAATCTCTGAGATAAATTATTGACCATAGGCATGGCTAGTTCTCCTTTCACTTATATGTTCGTATTCCATCTCACTAACAACCTGAAAGAAAATCAAATATTTTG